>CM072886.1:80625412-81332912 GCA_037013685.1 Acridotheres tristis | reverse complement strand
TTTTCCAGAGGAAACTGGACTGAACTCTAACCAACCAAAAACACCAACCCAATAATATACCCACCAGAAAGGGGTCATACTCAGGAAGGGCCCTTTATTCCAGCTGCACCTGCCTTCTCGCTGTTGTTGGGGCTTCAGCAGGACTGGGAGTGCCAAGGGGAAGAGGTGCAAAAGAGAAAGTTTCTTCTGTTTTTGTTTCCCTGAATTTACCTGCCTTTGTCATGACCAGCCTTACACTCAGCATTTCTGCACTTAAGCCACACTTGTCAGCTGTGCTCCTTCCTGTCTCTTGCTGTCATCAAGCAGAATTCTGTTGGAAAACACTTCCCGATGGAGAAGTCCCATTTCCTGATTCCTTGAATAAAGAGCTAAACTACAGGCTGATTTTTTGGCTTGTTTGGTTTTTTTGCTTTTCTAATAAAAGTGAACCGGAGTATAGTGTGTTGTGGGGTTTTGGAGTTTCTTTAGTGGAATAGTCTTAGCTTGCTTTCTGTGAGGTTGGATGACTGCCTGTCCTGAAAACACACACCCTCAGATCTCACACTGATGGCATCAGGGTTTATCCTTGAATTAGGTGACTTTAAGACATTTGGCAAAGCTGATCCATTTTGCAGGGATGAAACATTGAGAGGAAATGGAGTTGGTGGAAAGGTGATGATGGAAAGTTTTTTTTCCTTCCCAATAATTACTTAGAACAACTAAACATGGTTCCTAAATGTAGACTAATATCCACAAACTTTACACAAATTGATAAGAGCAAAAAAAAAAAAAAGAGAACTTTAAAAAATCCTCAAGGGTGTTTTGGATCCCTCCCAGAGAAAGACTGTACTCTTATTGTAGCTGGTAAATACTAATGAAATCCCAGATAACTTCAGCTTAGGCCCTGTATCAGCAAAGAATATGAGATGACATCTGGCACCCCATCTTAGTTCTGCAATTGGCCACGTGTAAGTTTTGGCGCTCAGTCTGTTAAAAGATTTGTCACATCAGACTTCAGCATAACAGGACTTGGGCTAAATTTTAAGTGCTAAGAGTAGAATTTACCCTTTTGCCTGTGGTACAGTAAATCTATGAATAGGAAACCATGCCCTGATTTTTCTCCTTTTCCTGTGCTGTAGAATCAGCAGAAACACAAATTGTCATAGTCTGGAAAATCAGAGGTCCTATGTACAGATATGAGAATTTGCACTAAAGCATCTATTTGTTATAAATTTGAAAAACAATAAACGTTTACAATTATTTATCTAAAAAAAAAATAGTTTTAGAAATGCTTCTGACATAAAACCCTAAAATTATGGTCTGTTTTGGTTTGGCACGAAAAAGATGTTTTGTAATTTTTCATTGTTTAAGTTTGCCACTAGCATAAGAAGTGTATATGGCTTCATTGTCTTCAATGCAGTCAATCTCTTTAGGTTATCAGCTAATTTTGGAGCCCGAAGTTAGAAATCAAAAGGTGGGCACCTGACTGAAACAATCTTGCTCTCAAACGCTGAACCTGTCTCACTCTCATTTACAGCAGGAAAGGGATTAGCACCTAGGTGATAATAGATAATTCTTCTATTTAGGAATACGAATAGCTTCAAAGTCTGGCTCCTTATTACAAGAGCTACAAAACAGGTAAAATACTTTTCAAAACAGATAAAATTATTTCTTCAAGGCCGTTCAGATAAGGAACTCTAACCTGTACCGCTTTCCTCTTCAGGCTATGAATACCAGATTCAGAGATGAAGTTACTACAATCCTTTGGAAAAAGACTCAAACATTGCAACTTTAAATGACCTGATAATCACCCCACAACCCTTCTGAAAGATTATGTTGATTTTGTTTTAAATAAGGAAGCATCTAAGTGACCATGATCGCACAAAAGTTTTGGATTAAAGTTAGTCAGCATTTGTCCCAAAGAAAATTAATTTCATTCACATATCACGAATTTTCCTCCTTGTAACTTCCTATACAATAAAACTCATGCTATGCTGGAATAATATATCAAGATACACTCTGAGAATCACTGGAAGTATTGCTCCATTTATACCTAATGTCAATTACAACCAGGAGTGGATTTAGGACCTTTTAGAATTCCAGGTGTAAATAGAAAGAAATTATTGTAAGGTTAAGATTTTCTAATCTTTCAGAATATAGAAAATTCATTATTGGTAAATCTTGGTTTATTATTTTGTCTCCCAGCAAATTCAAAAGTAAACCTCTTTGTCAAGAAAATGAATGCTTAGCATTTATACAAGGCTTCATCAGTTGATATAAAGCACTTGTAAGCCTGTCAAGTCTTTCCACAACTTGATCTCTTAGGATATTAAAAGATGACAAGATTGGGGCATTGATGTGATTCAATAGAATGATCTAATCCAATGCCAAAGACTAGCTATCCTTTTTCTCTCCTGTGTTTCCCGAGCTAGGTATGTACTGACTTCTCTGGGACAAGATGTGCTCCACACTCAGGACAATGGAACCTCACGGGAAGGAAAGGAAATCACAAATGCTGATATTTGTGGAGCCACTTTGCTCCTACACCAGCACAGCTAAACTCAGAGCTGTCCTTCCATCTACAGAGAGCTCTGCCTCTGGTGCTGCAAGGACTCCACAAACATACACCACATCCAGCTGCATATTTCCTGATGATTCTTAGGTGCTGAGCAGACAGAAAGCTGCCTGAAGGAACATTTCTGTCTTGAGTGCAGCCCATAGAGTCAGGTACATTTCCATGAAACCTCAAAGTAGAAAATAAGCCCTCACAAAATCTTGAGGGAAGGGGAAATAAACTTTCTACAAGGGACCTGGTGCCCTGCAGGTGCTTTTGCATATATAAAAAGTGAGGGGAACATGCATTCCTCAGTGGTGGCAACTCTGTGTTAACTGTGAAAAACAAGCAAAGAGGCAAACCTCAGCTTTACTTCCACAGCCACATTGGGGAAAAAGGCGACTGTGCATCCCCCACTTCTGTAAGCCTCCCCATGGCAGGAAAGGGACTGCTCACAGTGGTCACTGGAGCAACTGGCTCTAATGGAGGGCTGGTGTGTGAACACTTCTCGTTTGTGTGGTCTCTGACATGTCTCATTGGCTCCTCATCGCATAGGCTTCACCTTTAGCAAACTAAAAACTCCAAACCAACAACCAAAACCATAAAACTCCAATCCACTTTAAAACCTAAACTGAAATGAAGCTCCTAAATGGGAGCCTAGATTTAGTCACCCAAGACACATAAAGAGAAGTTAAATAAATAAATTAATAAAGGAAAAGGAGGTTGCAGCCTGAAGAACACAGTAAACTCCTAGCCCTTAACATACCTGACAGGAGAATTTGTACATTAAAAACAGGTTAGGAGTAGTATTATCATACATGTGTCATCAGTCTTTTGGAGTTTAAACTGGGAGTTGTATCTGCCTGTAGAACAATAGTATTAGCTGCATTTCTAATTGTACCAGAGGATCTCGACCTAAAGGACCCAAGCCTCTTGTATCCATAGAAGTCAAGGAATATAGGGCAAAAACCAAGAGAAGAGGTGAATAAAGACACCTTTGTAAAAAGATTTAACTTTAAGCTTCATTTTAAGCTGAAGAACTAATATATCTATATATCTATATATCTATATATATACACACATTATATATATATATAAACAGACTTGTAACTTCGTGTACAAATGTGCTAAATACGGTTAAACATGCAACAGGAAGAATGTTGTTAAACATGGAAAAAAGGTAATCTCTATTGTATAACCAATCTTCAAATACTTGAAGAAAACTGCTAGAATTCTACAAACTCATTTTAATTAAAAGCATTCAATATCTCAGCAAGCAGCTGATAATTAGCTTTATTATTGTAATTTAATATGCTACACTTCACAATCTCTGTGAATGACTCTACTTTAGAATCATTTTAATTCTATTTTTAATTTCCGCCTCATCACACAGCTCAATGTAAATAATAACTACCAAGGTGAGGGGTGGTCCTTTCTGAAAACTGAGAGTCGTAATGAGCACTTCAATGTCCTTCCATTTCTGTTCAAAAAAACAAAACAAATATGTCCAGGTCTTTTAAAGGACTGTATTAAAACAGCCAAAAGGTTAAAACTAAGTGGATCAATTTCTTTCCCTTTGCACTAATTCTGTATTCAGCACTTTCTACATAGTCAAGGGAGATGTTTAGTTTATTCAGTCATTTCTCTATTCCTGCCTAGTGTAAATGCTGGTTAACTACACGAATTGACAATACAATTATGAGCATACAGTGTAATTTCAATGGAGAGCTCCTGTCTGCAAAGTGAAGGAAGCACTGTAATTCAACACGCAAGATTAAGAAAAGAACTCTGCTAACAGGGAAGATGTGAAACATTTAAATGTCTGGCACATGTAAAATTAATTTCAGTGTTAGGGAACAATTGTGAGGGTGTAAAAAAGTTGTCTCAAAGATCCTACATGATTCTCAGTTCTTTGGGAATTCTTTTTTCAAATCACTGACAAATGATAAAAAGTGCATCTTGTATCATACATGTGTTTTCTATATGTGCTCTTCCTAGCATTTTCTGTGCTTGAGCTATATTCATGCAACAATTCATTGATAAAGGAGATAATTAAAAAATCCATTCTTTTATTGACTTTGTGTACAAATGACTGGACTTGATGTCATAGCAAATATGAAAAGGTTCTTCCTTTATGTTTTTGAATTTCAACCAGACTCATTATAAACTGTTTCCACAATATGAGAAAAATATGAAGGTAATTTTCCTAATTAAGGGCAAGTTTTATTAGCTCATTAAGCCCTGTCACCTTTATTCATTAAAAACCAAACAGAAAAGTGGAATAAATTCACCAGGATGAAGCAAACACACACACTTCCATCTTATAAATAAACCAACTATAAAAGGTGAGGGGTGTAAATTAAGGCACTCAATCTAAGAACATAGCATGTTCTCAAGTGGCCAAATGGACCTCTTGGATATTCTTACAGAGCTCTCACTCAAGGGGAGGCAAACAGCAGACGAAGAACTGTACTTTTTGCATATATCTATTTATCTGATTCAAAAAGCGTAGGATGTCCTCACCACAGTGTATCTAAATATGCAATAGAGAAAACATAAAAGCACCTCTTTATGTTAAGAATTGTTATTGCCAAGTATACTGTACAGTATATCAGTAGTCAATTTGTCTGAATTATATAAGGTTTCAGTAACTCTGCTTCATGATCACAGAATTGCTTCCTAATTTCCCTTCAAACTGTTCAGGCTGTTACAGATTATTAAAGGACATTACCAGCCTGAATAAGCTTATTAGAGATTGGTGTGATTTTTTTTTACCCTCAAATAAACCTAAAAATAATTCCTAAAATTAAAGCAATTTAGCAAGTTCCTCCTATATCTTTTAGTTAACTATATATTTTAGTTAACTCATTCTCCTTTTGCAAATATTTTGGGTCCAATCCACTACGGTCAATTCCAGCTTTATGCTGCGATTGTTCTGCTGTTCTCAGTGAGTTGAAACAAGCAGAAAAAATGAAGCAATTCAGTGGGGAATCTGGTGTCTCTTACAGAGCAAGTTTCTCTTTCACTGAGAAAGCTAGAGCAAGTGGGATAAGAAGAAGAAATGTAAATCTTTCACATGAAATAAGCAAAATAAGCAAGAGAAGTGGACAGTTCCCATGGCTTAAAAAATACGATGATTTCAATGTGACTGCTCATTTAAACCTGCAGTCTGAACAGCCTTTCGAAGCATTTATACAGGAAGCATGACTGTGCCATGCAGTTCCCGAACCTCCACGGTCCTATCCCCAAGAATTTGCAATGGTACAAACAAAGCTACAAACATGCACGTATCTTTTCAGAACTAGGACCTACTTTTGCAGCCACCACTCTGTTGGTAGAAACCTGCTTAGTTCAAAAACCCCTGTTTTCTCTTCTTGTTCACCACCTTAAAGCATAGAGGAAGCTGTGTTCTGAAGGAGAAGGGTGAGGCAGAATTTGTCGGGGTTTTAATAAAAATGCATTGCAACGTATCTTAAGGGGTACACGTAATTCTGTTTAAATTTAGAGAGGAAACAAAGCATTTGTTGAGTTGTAGTTAGGTTTATGTGCAGATTAATGTAGGGACAACAAGCCACAATTGACCTTGGAAGAAAAGAGTTTTCCAGCTGAAGTCAATCCGCTTTGCTGGATAGCCATTGGAGAGAGAAAACTCCTGCAGCTACTTTGGATGAGTGGAAAGTATTTAAAATAGCCCCCGGTTTAAAAAATGTCATAAAGCTGACAAGACTGAGGCTGTTTGCCTTACTTCAGATGGCATTCACACTCATCTCTAAACACTTTTCCATTTCAGTGTTGGGTGGGGGGAGCAAAAATAATCTTTGGACTACAGAAAAAATACCAGTGAAGAATAGCTCTTTCCTCTTTTGACTTTTGCATTGAGTTGCAAGCATTTAGACAGGCTTCCCAAAGAATTATAGTCCCAGAGAACACTCATGAAAAGTCCTGACTTTCCACTTCTCGACTGGCATAATGTATTCCCAGTATTCTTTCTTTCTGAGTAATTTTATAGAAAAGTGGTGTTTGTCACTTGGAAGGGGAATTCCAGGGGAGCCAGCAGTGCATCCTGCTTTACTCTCATAAGGATGACAACATTTTCCAAAGATTCCATTATTGCTACACTAAATTCTACTATTATACTATGATTTTTTTTTTGGTCTAATTCTACTACTTTTAATAATAGTAGAAGGGAATGACTGGTCAAAATGTAATGAAGTACATATGTGAATCTTGACCAAAAAACAAAATGTACTATGGACCCAGCTCTTTTTGCACATAAAACAGGAGAAAAAAAAATCCCACAAGCCTTCAATGGAAGTTTTTCCTGACAAAGAGCCACACAATTAGGCTGTGATCCACAACTTTCGATATCTTCTGGACTTTTTAAGAGAACATTGCCAAAAATTATCTGCCAGAACAGCATACGATTCATTATGCCCTTGCTTTCTGTTGCTGAAATACAGACTGGACCCATTTCCTTGTTTTCTGCAAAATTGTGGTGTTAGTGGAAGAAGTACCTAAGCTCAAATAAAATATGTCTGGAAATGGTTTTGGCTTCCTTTTGGAGTTATCCAATTTTAATGATGAGAAATAAGTTTTTGCATTGTTGTAAAACTCTGTGGATTGGTTATCCAGTTACATTTCTGCATCGCTATGCAGTGGAAGCAGCAAGCAGACCAGGTTTTTGGTATTAAGGTCCACAAGGGAAAAGAAAGCTGCTACAGTAATGCTGAGATGGAGATTATTGCATTTTTTAATGGTACACTGAATGCAACACAAATGACAAAGGTGTTGTTCATGTTTATAAAAGGGAACAAGCAACCAGATCATTCCTGGAGGGAGTACTGGCAGCGGGCAGCTGGGGTGGAAAGTCTGAGATATATGACAAGCTTGTCTCCCTAAGGCAACTCAGGAGTATGGGACTGACGAACAACGCACCAAGGCACTTTGCTCACTGTTAGTTAAGTAGCCACCCTAAAAAATACTCAGCTGGGATAAAGGATGCACATAGGATCACTGCCTAATCTTCTCCAGTTACTGGGAGCATGAAGGGCAAAGAGAAAAGAGTCCTCTGCCCTGTCTTCCCATCATTACATTGGCCCAGAGACATTAGCGATTTCTCTTCAAATACTAGGGTCCATCATTCCTTCCTGACTGAATTAGAACAGTCAGTACAATTTCATACTGTTCGTCTGTGTTCCTGTCATTTCCCCTGGAAGCCATACCCAATATATGGAGGAGTCTTGCAAAGATCAGGGAGTTAGGTTTGAGGTCCTGGATGCTGGGGATGTCCAGCACTGAACTTCCACTGACTTTAGTCTGGTCAGTCTTCTCACTCAGTGGATAAACCTGATTTCTCCTTGGCTTTTATCTTAAATTTACCTTATAATTAGGAACATAATTTCTATTTATATTTTCTTCATGAACTTACAGTATATCATGTTTTGAGTTTCACCTACTTCACTCAAAAAGAAAAAAAAAAGCAAAATAGCACATGGGTAGTCACCAATATTAAGATCTGTGAGAAAATCTTTAAGGTTGGAAGCAAGTCTGGGATAATAGAAACACGAACTATGTAAAGTGCAGAGCTCTGCAGTATTTTGGACACTTCCCCCCCCCCCCTGCAATTCTGCTACAGACAGCTATCATAAGGACATGAATTGTTTTAAGAGTTCTTCATCTTGCACATGGTTTGCACTTGGTTTCTTATGTCTCCAGGCTTCAGTTTCAGACTTTGATAAAGAAGTAAGGCATACAGACATCTAACTAAAACTTGGCGGACTTTTGCTAAGGATTGAGGGGGTGGGGACATAAGGTGCTCTAAACAGTGTATCTTGTGGTTTTTATTCAGTTTTTTGACCAACAGGAGTCAAAATCAAAGCAGAATATGTCAATAACATAAAGAAGTCTATGCATGGGAGCAATTAAACCTTTTAGAAAAGAGACATTATATCAACTACTGTATCTACTGTTATATTAACCCATGAACGGGGCATTTTCATGGTAACATGGACAAGTCTATTCTCACTTTTTGGACTTACATTTTCCCTCAGTAAAGAAGAGAACAAAGAACAAAGTTACCTAAGTGCAAAAATTTTGTTTGGAAAATTCAGAAGCTAAAGGCATAACATCCCTCAGTTTTGTATTTCACTAAGGCTTCAAACACCTTAAACTATGCAATTCACTAGCAAGGTGAGAGAGCAGTGCCAAAAGCCACTCAGAACATGCCCCTGCTTAGCTGATTGAGATAAAGAATTTCCGAGTATTTGAAAAGAATTTTAATACTTATGTCTAAATGCAGCTTATTAATATGCTTTTTCTTTACATTTCAAGGATAATTTAAAACGTTTAACAGCGAGTCATACTCCATGGTACTGCAGAGTGCCTGTGAGTTACAACTGATGTGAGCAGTCAACTGAAACTAACAAAGCATGTCTTTTAAAGGATTTGGACCTTACAACGCATTACAGCTTCGAATTTTGAAGCAAAACTATTAAAGTCTAGAAAATGGGTTGTTAATGTGAATGCACAAAATATAATCAGGATTATATACCCATTTTATTTAATTTGGGTAGGGTTTGTATATCAGGACAGTAAATGCATATCGATGTAACCTTGGTAGCATCCAAATATCGGAAAGAAAAATACGTAGTCAAGAAGCTCTAAATCCTAACTTCTAACCTCCACACAAAGTCCTTGAAAACACTTTTTGCACTAAGATTCAGTGAAAGAATAATAGAAAAGAAAAAGAAAAAAAGAAAGAAAGAAAAAGTAAAAAGAAATAACATTATATTCCTCTACAATAATATACACATAGTTTAAGCCAGTGGCCATACAGGTCTAAAAATTATTGCATCCCATAAAACATAACTTTTTGGAGATAATTTGTAATCATACGCTACAAAATTTTCTGACGCAGTATTATTAACTTTTAACAATTTTGGAAGAAGAATGCTTTGCACAATGTCTGGCAGTGTTACCATACCTTCTAAACCAAGGCAGAAAAGCAATCCAAGAAGTAATCAGGTTTCTTGAAGCACAAAATTAAAAGTTTCCTTAGAACCGACTGCTGCAGTGGGAACTCATTTCTTCACACACACAGTTTCTAACTACGCGCATCTTCTTCAGCAACGACAACAGAGCGAAACAGTCCCTTCACAGAGAGGATAACTTTGCGGAGCAGGGTGAAAAAACCCTCCAGCTGTGACAGGCTGTATGGCAAGGAGGAAAACTTCTGGTGCCACCGCTATTCGGAAGTCAGCTACTTCTCTAATACCGTTCCCCTCAAGAGCATTGGGGCTGCTAATTTTACAATTTCCTTATCGTTTTTAAGACCTCCATACCTGCATCCCCCCTGCAAACTACAGGCGCAAGCACTCGGAACGCGGGCTTTGACTGAACCTAAGTGCTGTAGCTGACTCGAGAACAACATAGACCAATCCGCATTTGAATCAATGAATGCCCCTTCTCGGCCAGCTCCTCACGGCTACTCATCTCTGAAATTTTAAGGAAGTACACTAAAACGCCTGGGTTACACCCGAGCTGCATGTTCGGCTCAGTATTTTCAAATTAATAAAAAAGAAAAAAAAAGAAAAAGAAAAAAGAAAAAAGCGTGTGGGACAGGGAGAAGGGAGGGGAAGGGATGGGATGGGATTGGATGGGATGACAGGGCTCCGCAGTCTTCCACTTAACGTGCCCGGCAACTTCTCCGCGGCAGCACCGGTTCCGCGCGGCCCCTCCTCACCCGCGCACCGCAGCCGCCCGGGGCTGACTCCCCGCTCGCCCCGGGGGCTGGGGCTGGTGCCCGCCCGGGACCCCCCGCCCTGCGGTACCTGCTACGCCGGGGCCGGGGCGGGCGGCAGCTGTGGCGGCGCGGCTGGCGCCGCTCCATGTGCCGGCGCTGCCCCGCGGGCGGTGGCTCCGCGCCCGGTCCCTCCCCCGCCGCTCCCGCTCGCCCGCCCTCCGCCCCGCGCGGCCACCGCCCGCTCCGCGCCCGCGCACGCCCCCGCCCCACGGTGCTGGTGCTTGGGACGGCGGCGGGCGAGCGGCGGCCCCGGGGCAGACGGACATTTACCTGCTGAGGTACCTGTTACCGGGGCGTCCCGCCGGCTGCGCTCAGCTGGAAGAGCGGGAGAGCGGCCGGGCTCCGCGCCGCCCCACGGACGCTTCTGGGGCCGGGCTCATGCGGTGCCGGGACTCGGGTGTCCCCGCACGGCAGGCAGCGACGAGGCACAGCGATACGGCCGAGAGTCACAGGCCGTCAGCTGCAGACATCCACCTCCAGAGCTAAGGGGTCAGATCATCCTTCTTTACTTCAACCTAGTCTTTCGCACTCCGTGCAAAACGCGTCCCGCACTTTTTGTGCGCTTGAATTTAACCGCCGGACCAGAACTTAAGTAACTTACTTAAAATCGGTGGCAGAGACAGTCGCTGAAATCCAGACCTTACTCTTCCAGAGTCCGGAGGGCACGGCAAACCTGATGGAAATTACTCATGCTTAAGAATTAAGCACATTTACACTCTGGAGGATGAGGACCTCATTTTTTTGCTGTGCTTCAGTTCCTCATCCTCAAGATGTGGGTAACAAATACTTCCTTTCTCAGATCCTACCTCTATCTTTGCTCTCATATAACAAAAGTTCAGGCATAGCTTTATGGATATGCATAATCTCATGGATTTAAACTAAACAATAAAAAAAAAAAAGTTAAGCATGTAGGCATTGGAAAGATCAGAAGTTTAGAATGCAAGCTCTTTGAAACAGAAACTGTCTACTACTTCCTAAAAGTTTTTACTTTAGAACAAAATTAGGTCTCCAAGGGTAGTTGGGATTTTTTTTAGAACAGAAATGGCAAGACTATACCCAGGATTTATTTCAGGCACTCCTTCCCTCAGAGAAGCTCTGCAGATTTGACTGCTGCACACTTCACAAACTGGGATAATATCTGGGTGTGTGAGATGAGCCAGGTTGACCTGGTGCTTCTCAATTTTTTGAGTTTTCACACTGCATCTTTAAAGAGATGCAGAACCCTCCTTTTATTGTAACTTACAAGTAGACTTCATGGATCTGATAGGGTTGAAACTCAGAGGCAAATTCTGCTCATATTTATTCCAGAAGAACCCCATGTCTTCCAGCCGGTTTGCATACAGGGAATCAAGAGCATTTGATGAGTAGAACACCTGGCACTCCCAGGTCGTAAAAAGGAAGAAAGAGATTTACAAAAGATCCCCAAAAAGGTGTCACCATGTACCTTGCAGTTAGTACTTTTTTCCAGCAAATCACAAAGAGCTCATCCTCAGCAGGACCGGGAATACAGACAGGAAGAGCTTCACCAGACACCTTCAAAAGCAGAAGCTGGTTAACTCAAGGGAACTCAGCAACTTTCCACAGATATGTGCGTTTGGATATTTCAAAGAAAAAGGACTGACACTCCACGGCTCTTTCAGGAGCCGTTTGCTGCTCTCCTGTGCTCCAGCTGCCACAGGGCCCATATGCTCCAGCACACCAAGGGGGAACTGATTTGGCATATATTTTTAAACGCAGATTTTACCCTGCACAGGCCATGTCTCATTAAATACTTGACAAAGTTTTTAGGTCAAAATTGATTTGCTAGATTATTATCAGAGTAGGTGTGAGCCGAGCCTGTTAAGATAAAATCTTATGTGATGTGATCTGTAATTTACTGTGTTTAGGTTTGTTAGCAGCTCGTAGGAGCTTCTATACTTAATAGATGTTGTGGAACATCTTTTTACCACGGGCACCCTGGAGAATGACCAGCAGCACAGCCACAGCAGCACTGAGCTCACTGGTGCCAGACTACTCTCAGGTACAGCAAGTTCCTTGCTGAGAGAGCAGCAGTGACTATGTGAAGAGACGTTCACTGTCCCAGTGATGTCCCCCAAGTCCGGAGAGACTTCAAACGGCTCTGTTAAGGGATAGTTGCAGATATACACTCAGGCTTGCAGTGTTTCCAGTGGCTTTACTGGGAATTTAGGATGAGCCAAAGTGGGATGTAAAGGGGGAGCAATGTAAAGCAAAGCGAAAAAAAAAAAAGGTCATCTAATTCACTGCCAGCTAAATCTTATGGCAGATGAAATCTGCCAAAAAGGTTTTTCTCTTGCTGGATTTATTGTGGGAAGCATCTAACAAGACTGCACAATGAATGATTTATTTCAGATTTATTTTTAAATACAAATAGTAATTTGTATTGCAGGAGGTACTATGTTTCTACTGCTGTGTATTACCACTTCCCATTTATTGCTTTCCTGCAGCAGTCTTACCAACCTGAATCCTCAAAATGGACAGCATGCCACATTCATGCTGCTTCAGCCCATTACCAGGCAGGTGCTGATGATTAAATATAAAAGTACAACAGGAAAGATTTGCGAATTGAGAATCAATAAAAAAGTGTTAAGCATAGAGCATGCATATTAGGTGCAACAGCTGGAGTGTTTCACCAGGCAGGTGTTTCTCCTGGCTTTCAGTCACAAAATTTTTATTTTAGTTCTAGTTATTCAGAAGGTTTGCTTGTGAGATCTTGAATTGGTTGAGTGAGAAGTTCTCATTCCATTTGGAATACAGAAGTTCTGATCAAGATGAGGATGGTGAAGATTTATCAGAAGCATGGTGAATTTTCAGAGGCATAAAAGGGATGGATGTTTTATTCTACATCCAGAAATCTCCCATGTACTATACTTTCTACTATAATGCTAAGTGTGACCAGCTCGTTTCACAGTCCTTATCTTAGCTAGTTCCCTCACCTTGAGAAATCTCTTACTGGACTATTTTCCTCTCAGACGGCTCTTCATACTTTGGGGTGCCAAAAATGCTTAAAAAAATTAATGGACCTCACTAAACAGTTGACTGTCAGGCATTTGAATATTACTTAGGAAATACAGATCACTGCTCCAATTGCACATAATGCCTAACATTTAATAGACTTTTGTTTAGGATCTTTGATCCATTAAACTGTAGTCTCAGATTTTTTAGCTTTAGAAAAGAACTCTGTTACCTCTCAGCAAAGCTCTAATGCTTTTACCTCAGAAGCATCTCAAAATTCCACATATTCCTCTCCTTACACATCGCAGGAAATACCACCTGTGCTATGGACGTATAAATTGAAAATATCCCCACCAAGATCGTCTTTTTTTCACATCAATCTGTTAATGTAATTTTCCTCTCTGCATTGCTGTGCTGACTCCTCAGGCATGGTTGTAACATACTTACCTTTATCCCAATTTACACTGGCTTCCCACTGTCCTTTACTTGTCTCTCCCATAATTCAAGTGTCTCATTTATTTATAAGCATTTCAGGCTTTTTCCCCACATAACTTCTTTCACCAACTGACCTCCCTGAACTCAACTAAAAGTCCCTTTCTCTCTCCAGGCTGTGTATTTTCCACTAATTTCTACCATACTACTGTTTAGTCACCTGTGTAAGATTCGAAAGCCCCCTTGTATGGTTTTCTGTACCTCAGCCTCTTCACTCTTTCTTTGTGAGCTGCTCACTGAGAGGCCAGAGAACCTCTTAGTGCCTTATAGACACTAACATAAACATGAAATAAATAATTGCTGTAATAATGCAAGGAAACGTGGATGACATGATTGGCTATGTGAGATTCTAATCTGTATGTAGGTGAAAGAAGAGAATAACAGTTTGTCATCAGTGGTTTTGTTAACTTCTTTCCTTTTTATGAATAGTGCATGGGAAGGGAGGGGGGTTTGTTTGTGGATTTTTTGTTTGTTTCCTTGTTTTTTTTTATTGTAGAAGAATGTTTTACAGTAAGGAAATTGTAATAGGCTGAAGATGACTACAGACACTTCTGGCATCAAGAAGAGGTGCATATTGTATGACTGTTGACTGACTGATGTGTAACCATTAAATTAAATCACAGTTGCTCTTCAGCCAGCAGAATCTCAAGTTTTCATGTATTTACAATTTTAGTGGAATCAAACGCCCTGGTTATGGGTGTACATATGCACACATCCATGTACACATGCACAAAACACTTGGAAAGAGGCATACCAGAGACATCATCAGTCCCACACTTTCTGTCATATCACTCTCAAAAGCATCCCTTCTAAAGCTTCCTGCTTATAGCTGTATCTGGACCAAAGCTAAGAACAATCTCGGGACAAATTCAGGAGGTCTCATTCACATCCATCTTTTTATCTCCTTGTTCTGCTGGTTGACCTCTGGCATTTTCTCTCAGATGGCTTTGGTAACCTGAAGAATCTTTTGGAAAAACACTTGGCCTTTGGGTCTGCCTGCAGGAAAAGTACGATGGAGGTAGGAACCAGCCACACCACCTCTCCATTTCATAGGACAGACACACACTCTAGCGATTGCTGTTTATCTTTAGGCAGTGCACAGAGGTGCTAGGTGGCACTTTATCACAAGCTGTTGTCTTCTCAGGCAACAGGAATTGCCCAGTCTGTTGAGCAAGACGGGATGTTCTTGATCACAGGCTAAGCAGTCAGGGACTTGGTTACATACAGTAATAATTTGGTGTCAGGGGAGGAGAGCAGGACACAATTTCCTTTTGCAGTAGGAAAGTTCTGACTACAGAAGACTAAGACACTGCTGTCACCAACAGCAGCCTCAGGTAGGATAAAACTAGACTTGCAGGAACCACACTTCTTGCTTCAAAGACTACCCAGCAATGACTCTGCATATAAAAACATGGCATGTAAGATTTAGTCTAATGTAATGGAAACCAAAATTCAGTCTATTTTGAAATACACCCTATGGCCTATGGAAAAAATCTTGCTGCTTCAGCTATTTTAAATGAAAAGTTTAGTTTTATGCTCTTTTTTTTTGCAACTAGCTTTACATAGAACATACATAAAATTCAACTCCCAGTTACATCTGAAGACAGCTACTGAAGTCCAAGAATTACTCTGCAATTCTAACAAAACTAAGAACAAAAATGCTTTATTCAGAATTACAAATGTAAAATTATTTGATATTTCTTTTTCTTAAAATGCCTCAGAACAAGACATCAGTAATTTATCTAGTAGTATGTTTCTAGTATATATCTGGAAGGTTTCCAGAACTCTTGATCAGACATAAGGGGAAAAATGCAGAGTCCAACACAGGGCAAGAAAGACAATGAGGATATTAGAACACCTCTCCTGTGAGGAAAGGCTAGGAGAGCTGGGACTGTCCAGCCTCAGGAATAGACAGCTCAAAGAGATCTTCATTTCTAAATACATGATGGGAGAAAAGGGAGGGGAAGCAGCCAGGTTCTCCTCAATGATAAGACAAGAGACAATGGGTGAAGGAAATTTCACCTGAACGCAAAGAAGTACTTTTTTTACTCTGTGTTCAAACATTTGAACGCATTTACCAGAGAGGTTGTGGAGTCTCCATCTGAAGCAGAAAGCAATGCAGAGTTGTGTTAATGAACTGACGTAATGATCATAGAGATTTCCTTTTTCATTTTCTTTTAAATCCATCTCTTAAAGTCTCTTGTCTTTTTTTTCGTGTCATAAATCTCTAATGAAGTCAGATTAGAAAGATTCAGAAGTATGCTACTCTCAATTTTCAGAAAGAGTAAACTAGTAACAGCACTGCTAATATTTGAAGGATTGATTCAACATCACTGCTCACAAAATTTTCTGTAACAAATCCTAATTTTTAAAGTTACATTACTACTGATATATATTTAGTGAAGATCTCTGAACAATTGCATTGCCTACTGTTTCAACATTCAATTGTTTTATTTGATTATGTGAATCATATATGGTTGTTTCTGAACTGTCCAAAAATGGCAAGAATATTCACCTTTTAGTGAATCTCGTTCTCATTTTGTTACATATTTGCTTTCACTGAACATTTGTATTAATAAAGTTCAATTCAGCTTTATAAGAAATACACTCATTTGGCTCTAGAAAACAACACTGGTGTCTGTGAGATCTGCCATCTTCTACAGGTCCCACCATGCTCAGGAGACTGTTCCTGGCATAGTTAGTGATGAATTATAACTTCTAATACTAGCTCTACTTATGTAAAATATCTTGAGCCTAGAGAAACAAGCCCATTTTAAGTAAGCTTATCTTCATGCCTTCCTATTCCAATGTTTTTCAGTATAGCTGAGAGAGTACATCTCTCTGGATTCTTTTATTTATAGTTAGTGATGGCAGGTATGTGGTCAGAGTGCCATTGTGGTACGAGTACCATTGCGATCTCTATCACTTGTTCAAAACTTTTTTTTATTTAACTGCAGTTAAGAGTTTCTGTTAAGGAATCCAAGAGGGAGCTGTCTTCTATTACTAACAGAGATAAAGCAAGCTCTGGAGATCACTGCTGCATTCCAAGCAAAAGGTCTGGATAGTATTCACTGCACAGTTTTACATGAACCATTCAGTCTCTTTGTACCACAGCTCCTTGGAGAAAATGCAATGTTAACACTCCTTTATTTCACAAGGGTTTTCAGGAAACATCATAAACATTTTGAGAATTTCAGAAAGTATGGGTCTGCAGGGCAGGCTAAACCTTCTCTGCCTTCGCATTGAGCTGGTCAGATGACAAGCCAGCTGTGAGCTTGTGATGGATTAACCTTGGCTGGCTGCCAAGTGCCCACCAAGCCAGTTCCTTGCTCCCCTTCCTCAGCAATACAGGGGTAGAAAATACCATGAAAAAGGTCATGGATCAAGGTAAGGACCCAGATCTCACTCACTGACTGTGATGGTGGGGAAACAGGCTTGGGGAAATTAATTTACTTTATAGCCAATTAAAAAAGAAGGATAGGAAAAATAAAATTAAAAAAAAAAAAAAAAGAAAAGGAAAACAAAACCAAACTAAAATCCACCTCCCTCCATCACTTTCTTCCCAGGCCTAGCTTCACTCCTGATGTTTCTGTGTCCTCCCCCCGAGTGGTGCAGAAGATTGGGGAATGAGGTTTGTGGTCAGTTCATAACACTTCATTTTTGCCGCTCCTTTTTCATCGCACTGTTCCCCTACTCCAGTGAGGAGTCCCTCCCATGAGAGTGACTTCATGTGCTGCTCCAACAAGGATCTTTCCCATGGGTTTCAGTCTTTCTGGAGCGGATTATACCAGGTTTGGTACCCCTGTCAGAAAACCTGCTCCATTGTGTGCTCCCTTCCCTGGACTGCATTTCATATCCTGCCAGAAGCCTGCATGAGCTCTCCATGAGATGCAACGTTTTTTGGGGCACATTCACCTGCTGTGGCATTGGGTTCTCCATGATTTTCAGACTGGATATCTGGTCCAATGAGATTCTCCTTGGGCTTCAAGGCACAACCTGCTTTGCCATAGTCTTCTCCCTGGGCTGTTGGGGAACCTCTGCTCCAGCACCTGGAGCACCTCCTCTTCCTTCTTCACTGGTCTTGCTATTTGCTCCTTCTCTCACATTTGCTCACAGCTGCAGCACAACTTTCTTACACACTGCTGATGGCCTTGCCTCTGGCTAGCTGTGACTGGATCTGTCTGACAAGGGGCAGCAGCTTACAGAAGACATGCCTGCAGCTTCCCCTCCCTACCAAAGCTGTGACATGTAAACTCTGATGGTAGTTTGAAGATACCAGCACAGCTGGCTGACTCCCAGTGTACAGCTGCTTACTCCAGTGGATGCACAGCAGAGGTAGGGAACATTGTATCTCGTCCCTTCATCCAGGTGCAGGAATGTCTGCTTGGCAGACAAACTGTATTTTACACCTGGGCTTCTAAAAAGCTGTACTTCAGATTATTTTTGCTATTTGCATTACCTGAAAACTGGCAGATGTCATTCAGGGTCTAGGAATCCGTCACGTGTGGCAGTGTGCAAACAGTTCATGACCTATATTTAGTCAGACAACAGATAACCAACAGCTACACACAGCTCAGGGAACTCAAGGAAGAGGTGAGATCCTATCAAGCAAATAAATAGGCCGGGGACTGAAGTGCAGCTTCACTGTAGTTGCCATGAGGTTTTGTATTATTTGTATAGTTTCTCTTATCCCTCAGATAAAAACAGGTTCAAAGGAGAAAATGAATTATCTGGGGTAGGACATCCTTCCCAGCCCTGCAGAAAGAAAATGATGAACTTGAAATGAGAACAAGCAGGCTGGGGAGAGTGGTCAGGGACACAAGACCCTTCCAGCAGAAGTACAGTAAATATTAGATTAAACCAAAGATGGAGAGCCTGGAGTGGATAAAAACTCCCCAAACCATGTGCTAAAGCAATGATGTTACCAGCGTTTTGAATGCACATGAACAGGAGAGGACAAGTTGGTCTCTGACAAGGGTGAGACACAAGGTGATGACAATTTAATCATGAATTTCAGCTACAGGCAGGTTTAGGAAGAGCCTAACCCGGGCAAAGCCATGCAGAAAGGATCCACAGCTTTCAAGCCTATTCCTTAGATAAGGGTATAATAAAGATTTTTGAAGGGAGGGTCACCTTGTTTATCCCGGTCTGAAGCAACATGTATTACACATTGTTATTGTGATGGTGCTCCTGTTGAAAATACATACTAAGGTGTAACTGTCACAGCAGCTCTTTGTCCCATGCCTGTCCCTTCCCTGGGTGTGTCCTTTACAGAAAGTGCCCCAGGAGACTCAAGATGGAGAGGGATGATATTAGGGTGAAATTAACCATAAAGAAAACATTTAAATAAAAATAATTAACCCAGTGTTAGAGCTATTATGGGACAGAAAAGAAATGTCAGAGAAAAAAAATGTGTACCGTGACTGCCCCATTACACTATAATTAGTTTATCTTTGTATAATTTATGCTTAGCTCTATGTCAATGAATTCCAGACAGAAGAAGCTCCTGGCCTACAGCAAGGCTGAAAGAGAGAGAAGCCCTGGATAGCAAAGAATTTTAAAAGGTATTCTCTGAACTCAGATGTGTCCCATCCATGGAAATTAAAAGGAGACAGCTCCTTTTTATACAAGCTAATTGATATCAAACGAATTACAAGCTAGGCACCGAAATATCTGCAAACATCTATGCTTAGATTTCCAATTTTACCTCGGTAGAGGTAAATACTTTTAGGAAGAATCTGGAGTATTTCTCACTGCTTATATAATCAGTCTAGTGTCTCTTGATAGGCATCAGCTGAGTTTAATGAAAAGTATTATTTATCTCAAGGGAGGTGAACAATTATTCTTTTTTTTCTGGTTCTCTAACTCCTTCTTCCCTTTAGAGACTAATATTTGACTAGAAAAATAATCATTAAGAGAGTTTATTCTGTTAGATGGAGATCTAGCCCAGTTACCTGACTTAATGACACAAACATCCAGTAATATGTATATATTGATGCCTTGAAGTGAATACCAGGATGTTTTGTCCTGCAAGGTAAATATTGATCAACATGTACAGTGTATTTTTCCTTTGGATCAATATGCCTGTTTCTTCTTAAATCAATAAGTACTTATTCTTACATAGAGGAAAAGTTTGTCTCATAATTGGATAAAATTGGGTATATAGAAAATGAGAACATTTTTCTTGCTTAGCTCCAACTGTTGTAGGGATCATGGTTCTAAAAAAAATCAGTCTGAACATGTAAAATGCTGCATATGAGGTTCAAAAAATATTATCACTCACATCTGCTGAGCCCATATAGTACACATCCACATATATGACCCAGTTTTTTTTTTGTCAGAGAACAATGGTGCTTGCTGAACTCAGCTGAAGGAGTCATTATTCCACATTAATCTCTCACTTTTTGTTATTTTTAACTTCTTGGAGTATTTTTCTGTGTATATGTTTAAACAACACATACAATTTTCCAGGGAATCCTGGGACCTGTTTTATGATCTTCAAGCTTTGCATCCTAACTGTTGCTTGATGGTTGTGATGGATAGCCTGACTTTGAAATAAGAAAAGAGATGAGAATTTGACCATTATTTCAGAACCACAGAATCTGCAGTTTCATATTTTTTCCTCTGTTTTAGAAATACTTGTAGAAATCATTTACTACAAAAGCTTTTCCTGACTTTGTTGTTCTTGTGGTTGCTGATACAGGTTAATATTAGTTAAAAAACAAAAACAAAAACAAAAAAACAAAAACAAAAGCAAAACAAAAAGCAAACAAAAAACCCCAATAAAACCCCCAAAAAACCCCCCAAAACCCACACCAAGAATAAAACCAAAACTCTCCACTCCCAAACATAAGTAGATTCCACACTTCAGTTAGGCAAAAAGGCAAACTAGCCAGCTATGAAAATGCTAGTTTAGTCTACTGTGAGATTTTTTTCTTGTAGATCTCAGACTGAAAATGGTAATATTTCCAGGAAAAATTCATCAGGAAAAAAAGTTAAGAATGCTATTTAAACATACAAAACTGACAGAATTAACCCCCTTTATGAGTATTCTCTCAGTGCCTTTTCTTCCATGAAGAATTCAGAACATAAAGAAAGATAAAAAGCATTGTGATATTTGGAAAATTTAAGAATAGATATGCTTTGAAAATAAAGTAACTTCAGATTATTAACTACATTAAAGCAAAGCAAGAAAAAAAACCCATGACCATACACAGTTCTTATGAATAAATGCATAATGAAATAATGTAATAAAATGCTACTTGCACCCTATAAAGAACTGTAGTTAGGGTTCTCATTTCTCTCCTCCTGCAGAAATAATTAAGCAAAGTCAGAACCTGTCTGCTGGGCTTGGCTTTTGAGGAGGAACCTCTGTTTTCAATCTCCAGTATTGCCACGTGAAAATATCTTCCAGTTCATCAGATACATTTATACCACTACATATTGACATTTGTATCCCTCAACAGAGTTGAGAACTCAATGTATTTTTAGTAGTTTTAATTGACTGCCCTGTGACAAATTAAGGTACTCTTGTTAGGACTAGCTTGCCACAAGGTTGCTATTTCGGCCAGGATGGAATTTCCAGACTGCCTAGAGGAAGGCTAGTGTACAGTGGCATGGGCTTCCAAAATTCAATTAGACCATTTGGGGGGAAATAGTCTCCAAAAATTCCTTTTCCAGGGAATTACTAAGTATAATGCATACCTTCCAGCATTTGCCAACCCATTTTATACACTGGATTTCTGAGCTCTGTGTGAGACTGCTCAGGGCTAAGCAATCTACACACCCAGTCTCCCACAGACAAGGGAGATGGAGATCAAGTGGGGAGAAAGTTGGCTGCTGCTGATACAGCGTAGGAGGAGAGACTTATCCAGCAGCCCCTAGTATGACTGGAAGAGGCACACATCTGGCAGCCCCGAAGGTAAATCCAAAACACTGAAGGAATTGTGCTTTCTTTACTTATTCTAAGGCAACTGTAGCACTTGGTCACCACTACGTCTAACTGTTTGAACAAAGTACTGGAAGCTATGCATGCACAAAAATGCTTATATTGCATCCTTATATTAATAATTAACTATCAGATGCCTTCAATTTTACTGTGTTATTTCTGTTCACAATTTGCAAAGGTGTAACAATTGCAAATTGGCTTGTTGTGACCTCTACACTCCCAATAGACCACTTTTCTTCCTTCATATCCTGCAACTTCCCTTCACCACTCCCACAGGCACAAGAATTTTGAAATTATTTTCCTCTTATTCTTCCAGTTTCCCCAGTTACACTGTCAACCAAATCTTCCCTCAATCTCCTTCACACCCATTCTTACTCCCTTCATTACTTGTGCTAATCCATCTCCCCTGCTCCCATGCCAATTCTACAGCAGGCTCTCCCATCCTTGACTTCCCTTGCCTGGCTAGTTACCTCCTACATTTCCCCTTCATATCTGAACACATTGAGTGTACTGTCTGCAAGCACTGATAAGATTTCCTGTATTCCATTTCCACCCTAGGAGTGTCTAATCTGGTTTCTGCACCTTTTACTCCACTGAAATTGGGAACAGCTGAACTTGGTCAGATCAGAGGACCATCTAACACAATATTCTGTCTTACACAGTAGCCAAGCCAGATGCCTGTGAAGTATAATCAGAATGGGCAAGGATATAGAGATACTCTTCTCACCACCCCCAGCTGTACTAGTCAAAATCTCTAATGATCACTTTACAACCAATTTAAGAGCCAGAACTTGTTATCTTTTTCCTTCTTGACCAGTCTGCATTCTTTAAATAATCTTCCTTTGTTTTGATGGCTTCAAAACCAGTGTTGACTTTAGGTTATCCTCCTAGTTTCATTATGATCCTCAGAAGTCCCACTTGTTCTTTAACCTTTTTTTGGGCAGACTTCTGGGATCCATCCTAGACCTCTTCACCATATGCTCCTCCTCCAAAATAAGATGTATGGTGCTTTTCCAATTAAAGTTTTAGCTAGCAATTCCATACTGACAGATTGTCTATTTTCTGTAATTTTCTGTTTAAACTGAAAGTTCAGCCTTCTTTAACATGCCTTTGAGAATATTTCTCTGAGCCCAAGTTCAACAGTGCCAAACCAGATGTCACTTCTCTCCCTTGGGTTCTGACCACTACCTCCTTCTGAATAATAGTATAAAAAATCAGCATCCTGCCTCTTTTCTCACATTGTCACCCAAAACCCTCATCCTGAACTCAGAACTCTCTCATGTTTTTCATGTTCAGTCTATTTCAAACGCTTGAAAACTATTTCTATACATCCAACAGTTGTTAGCTAACTCTGGGTTCTCATCCCCTTGTATCTTGATTACTGCAATATTCTTTCTTATAAATTATTTTTCATTATGACAAGCTCCATTCATGATCATTCAGAATATGGATAGAGGGTTGATTATGTTTGCCTGCCCCTTTAACCAAATGGAATCTTTTCCTAGATACCTTCATTCACAATTCATTTCATCACTTAAAAAAAATGAATCTCAGGGTTTTTTGAATATTTCCTGACCTATAATCTTTATTGCCTGTCAACATGTAAGCTGTGATACTCAATGGGCCTTTGCAATTTGCCTCCACCACTGAGAAGTTTCTTTTTCAAACAAGAATCTTAGCTCTCATCCGTGTTGCTCCTCACTGAGAACAGCTCCCAATCTACCATTTCCTTTGTTGTTTTGAAGTTCTTGTTCTCCGGCTTTGAGGAAACGAGAATTAAGGTTTCTTAAAGTTAAAAACAACAGCATGTATTTAATAGGCATAGAAAGACTGACGTTTATAAATGTAATATAGTGGGAAAGGCCTCATGTAGACTCAAGATGGTTGTTTGAAGAATAAACTGGAAGTTATTTCCAATCATAAGAAATCAGTGAATATGAGTACTTTCAACACCAGTGTAGCCTTACTCCTCTTTGCAAGATAACAATTATTTCCAACACTTATAGAGTCAGCATTTTAAAAGCCCTTAGTACAGAACAGTGATGATCAATGCAACAACAAAATCTTGATTTTGCTTTTTTTTTTTTCCTTAGGTAATATATATATTACCTTCCCAAGAAAGTTAAATACTAAACATTTTAAGTCCTTTTTTTTTTTTTTTTTTTTTTGGTTGGTGATGATTTTACTTAGTAGTCAGAAGGAGGATAAAGCTCAAGGCAATCAAGAAAAACATGAATGATGGTGAACACTGCTTGGGACAGAAGATGAAGCCTTCAGATCCTTGTCCCACCACTGCAAGAATCACTTCAGTAGGATGAGAGAAGTCAATGCTATCTTGATTAACTGAGTGTGTAGAGTTTTGAGGGGGTTGCTTTTCTTGAAGCACAAACACAAAACACAAGATAGAGGAAACCATATCATTACCAGCATGAGCCTGTGGTTTGGAAAGATGAGCGGTTGGCTTCTGGCAGCTGCAAGGAATGATGGGGACCCAGATAGTGCCAGCCTGTCAAATTCTCCATATGCTTTTTTGCAACACTTCCCCCCTGCCCCCTACTCCATTTTTTAAAAATGCAGTAAGCATGCTGACCAAGAAAAATGAATTACATAGGTATCCCCTCACTCAGCTATCAAATCCTGCTCTTCCAATCTACTAAATAAAAAGAGGGGCTGTTGCTTTCATGAAAAAAATAAAAAAAAGGTAAAATCGTTTTCATGCAAGCCCATACTAGAGAATCAGGAAGGTATTCATTTTATTTTGTGTATCTAGACAGTGATTTTAATGTTATGCAAATGGAGCAGGCAATTCCTAATCTATCCTGAAATGTATGTGTCAGAGCTCTTGTGTAGTGCAGGTTACTGATGATAAAAACAAGATGTGTTTTTATACAAGGAAGGCGCATGATTACCAGCTTTAGAATTTTTTCTTTCATTACAAATTTAAAATAGGACAAGCCAGTGCAATGGAAACTGAGGGGCACCACCAGAGAAAAAGCTAGTGTCTTTTCAGAGTCAAGTTTGACAAGCATTGTTTGCCTCTCTCCTTGAAACCTGAACAGCCAGACATAGTAGAAGTCACTTAGACTTTAAAACTGTTTAAGAAGAAAAGCTTTTATTAATCCTTAGTGCATCAGTGTTCCTCATTTTTTTTCTTTTTTTTTTCATGCAAAAAGGAAATTTATCTTGTCTAAAGAACGTCTCCAAACACTCAGTTGAGTTGAAGTTGTCATGATAAGGCAATCTTCACATCAGAAGGCTTTTTCAGAGAGGAAGAAGAAGCTTAGACACAGGCAGGGTCCAAGCCTCAGACCCAACTGTCAAGGAAGCTGGTGCACAAAAGGTCTTAAACTGGCATTTATGTTGCTGTTATATGCTTAGATAACTTAGTAGAACAATCCAGGCTCAAATCAAGACTCCTCTCCCACCTCAATGTGGCAGCCCCTCAGTTTACGTTTCCCTAGTGAAGTCAGCACACTGGTTCATTTTTCCCTAGCCAGCAGTTAAAGACCATGTACACACTGTGCATCCACAGAGATATCCCTTCTCTGCCTGAGATAACTCAGATTTACTTTTGCACCCTGCTGGTTGAATCCCTACATCTCCTGTGGAGTCAGGAAAAGTGCTCAGCTACAGGACCTGGCTTCAAGCCTCTTCCTCACTTGATTAAAGCTCTTAGGATTTATTAGGCAAGACAGAGGCAGCATTACCCCAAACGGCCAATGCACCAGCAGCTCAATCAAATGACCATGTTCTCTTACTACAAAACAGGCTGTTCTCCTTAGGCAGATGGGAGACTTAAACCTCATTCTCCTAGAGCTGTAACAGGGACAATCAGATAAAAATCTGTGTGGGGAGAACAGGAAGCAGGGTGAGAGGAGGAGCTTTTGCTGTGTTTTATCAGGAAAGAAAAGCAGACATTGTAGGTAAAAGCAAACTAGCAAAGTTGATTTCAGGGCTGTGATTACCAAATATCAGGTTGGGTTTCCCAGCTGAAATGGATGAAGAAAAGGACCATAAGACAACCATGAGCAGTGCTGAGTTGTTTCCCTCATCATGCAATGATCTTGGTGGATTTGGTTTTCAGAAGTTTAGCAACACTGCCCAGAATTGTCTGTGGCTTTTCCGCTCAAGCTCAAGCTGCTACAGCTCCCCCCTAAACTAAGGCTGATTAACCTCTAAGTCAATTTAGAAAGCTTCCAAAGGGCTCTAACAATATCAGAGACAATATGATGGTGTTTTTCTTACTCCTGGGAATTAGGCAGCACGTCACAGAGACAATAATATTTGCCCTAAATGGCAGCAGTCTACGGAACTTCTCAAATCATCATTTTCAATTCAACACTGAAACATCTTTGTGTCAGAAAGAATATCCAAAAAGGCCAAAGAAGGCCCAGAATCAAGATGTGGATCTCAAATCTCATTTCTAACCACATGAAAAATATGCATTCAATTCCACCCTGTTTTGTCATGAGATAAACTGGGAGAAAATACACAGAAGTATCAATATAGACAAGGCTTCACTTGGAAGCAATGCCAGTCAAAGGATTATCCTCTTGTGAGAATCAAAGGAAATTTTATTGTGTACAGCACTTCTACTACACAGTACAGTATATAAACAGAGAAGATTTGAGCAACGTCCTAAGGGATGGTGAGACTGATCACCCAAGACTGACTAGAACCCAACCCAAGAAAAAATAGAGAAGAAACAAGCTGCAGGAATAAGGATCTGGGGCACAAAACCAAAGAAAACACCTAATTTTCTGCAAATTGCTTCATGTATCTGACATGCAGACAAGCCATCAGTTGTGTCGGCAGACCAGTCCTCAGTCAAATTCAGTTGCTTTTTTCTTTTTTCTTTTCCTTTTTTCCTGTGAGTGAATGGAAATGTTAATTTCAGAACAGATTCCGTTTCTCATTTAAGTAATCTTGAACCCTTAGTTTGCTTCAATCATCCTTCAGAACTAGGTTTAAACTGGATTTATGCATCCAGTGTTTACTGAGAAATGGTAACTACATAGTAGAACAACTAGAAAGAAAAGGCTTTTCATTAAAATCAGGGAACACATGGCTTCCCTTATAAAGGAATACCTTACATTGACTAAAGTTTCCTGGCAAAACTGCACTGACTTTTGAAAGGCTAGTTTTTCCAGATACCTCTAAGACACAAGGTTCACCATCCTAAAAATTACAAAGGAAACTTAAATATAAGCCCATGTTTGAAAATGAGTCTTATTAGACAATATTTATTGCTATTTATGAGGGCCAGTTTTAACCTTAAACCTGTACAGAAAAGTTAGGGATAAAATAGGAAATGTGGAAAATATGTATTTACAGAGTAAGAGTGAAAATGTTGATGAGCAGAAATCTGCAAAGGCTCACTAAAGTCAGCTGGCACTGGGCAAGGAATCTGTAGGTCCAATGCTATACCAGAATGTATACTTCATTAGCCCAATACCTATACCAAAACTAAGTGCACCACATGGCCAAAAAGGGCTTTACTTGCACAAACACAGGGTCTTTAATCTTCTCATGTTCTGTGTTAGTGAAAAGACAGCCATCTCTCTTTTTGACCAGAGTGAAGGTTTCAGTCTCAAGACAAAATAAGAAACTGTGCTAATATATCTATGTAAACAAGGAGGCACCCTGATTATACTGATCCTACTTTGAAAAATAGGAGCAAAGAGAAAAAAACAACCTCCTCCACACCTGAAGTTCAGATTTTATTGTAGAGACAAAGGAAAGACCTTTTCACTTCCTCAGAGTGATCATGACTATTTTGAAATCAACACTTAAAATATTTACTCAACATTATATCAGCATTCATAATGTTTTAAACTAGTTTTATGCATGGCCAAATAGTATGCAGACATTTGCAAAATGATTTGTCAACATTGCCTCTGAGGTGTGTTTTAATGAAAATGTGAAATTTAAAAAAAAATGTTTAAATGCAAGCTCTCCAGTGCAGTCAATAATAAATACAGCTGAGCAAAAATATTAAATTTGAATTCAAATGAGCTGTAAATACACAGTATCTATCAGGAGTCTTTGAAAGTGATTTAGTAAAATAAGCAATATTCCATTGCAATATGTTAAAAATTAGCTGTTTGAGACATGCTAAGGCATCTGGAGCCTGTTGTATGGGCTGTATACCAGGGAAAGCTTTGTTTGTCTTATGGAGTCAATTGAGTTATCAGAAATACAAGCATTTATCTAAGTAATTGCATAGAAGAAAACATTAAGAGCTTGGCACTTGTTAAAAATTACTCCCAATTAAAATGTTATTTAATAAACAGGCCCATTTTATTACTCATGGATTAAAAAAAAATTAATAAGTGACTGCTAAACAAGTAATTATAAGGGTAATAAAGCTATCCATTCTGATTAGGGAAAATATTCATTTCATGACCATCCAGTGATCCATTTTCTACCACGGCTGTCAAAAGAGGCAGTATGCAACGATTTAGAGATGGCATGATTGTTGCTGTGCTTATGTAATACTGCTATTACATTTTATATCACTAAAAATGCTTTCAAACTCATTCTTGGGGTAATTATAGATCAGCTTGCTGATACATTAACTGCTCTTGAGTCTTCCCTCTTAAGTCACAAATAAACTGGTGCAATTTTACAGCTGGGGTTGTGAAGCACAGTGTGGATTTATAGCTTTCTGCCTCCTGTCAGCATTGCTCAAAGCAGAGAGAACTCTGAGTCAGGCTGTGGGCAAAGTGCTTTGCCCCTGCTCTCTGACTCCAGCCAATAAAGTCTTGGTAGAAGGGTCCAAACTTATGAGATGCTGATCACCCACACTTCTCACTGCTGCTGATCCCTGCAGGCTGATCCCTGTGATCCCTGCAGGGACCCCTGAAATGCACTCCAACAGGCCAAGATAGGAAAAACTGGTGCAGGAAATAAAAAGTTACAGAACAGGTTCAATGCCTGGTAAATGAACAGATTTTTAGCCTAGGCAGAGATCAGAGAGCTAGTAAATTATGTTCCTGCCCCTAGTTCAAGACCCTGTTTCCCTTTAATTTTTGCTGTTCAGGGAAACCTACACATGTAGTTGTCTGCACATTTCTTCTTTTTAGCTCTTTCAGGAAAAGGAGACCTGGGTATAGTGGGAAAATCCTACCAAGACTTGGACTACTTCACTTGTTGGGAAGACTAACTTCACTCACAAGAGGAATTGCTTCCCCAGCAATCTTTAAAATAGACAGTGAGCCCTCTGTCTTATCTGTGTGCACTGGTGGAAAACAGGTAAGGCATGAAAACAGATTCCCCCTCAAATAGATTTTTTTCTTTTTCCCCAAAGAAAATAGGTGGCCCACAGAAATGTGTTATCAATTATTCTCTATGTTTCCCTTTCTTTTTCCAATAATTTAATTATCCTTTGTGATATAACACAGATGAGCTCCATGGACACTGAACATTGATACCATACTCCTGAGGAGGAATTGTCACTGTCCTTCCCCAAGACAGTGTCATGGAAGCGAAACGTGTTGCAGTGGGAGGCTATATTTTCAGTATGGATGGTACAGTAGTCCCCAAAAGCCCCTTGCCAGCAGCAGAGTTCAGCTGGCAGCATATTAGGAAGCTCCTTACAGAGGAAGATGGTGCTGTGGTGCTTGGTGTGATAAGCAGCAAAGGGAACAATTATGCTTTGTGAGGCAGAAGCCCAGCTGGCTCTCTTCCTTGGTACTTGATATTCACATCTTTGCACGGCATCAGCCAGAGGATTAAGAGATAAAGGCTGAACATTTATTATCTCAGTCATCAGAACTAGTGTTTTTAAAAAAAATAATGCACAAGGCTTCATTTCAGCTGAGAACCATGAGACCAATGAATCCAGATCCATAGTTCTGAAAAAAATTGAGTGAACAGTCAGAGTAAGAGAGGATCGTTGGGAAGTCACTGTAGAATTTTATTTAAAAACAAAGACTTAAAAGGACAGAGGTGCAAACAAAGTAAAAGTTCTGGAAATAAATAACTTGTTGAAGCTTTAATCCTGCAGTTCTCAGTTCTAAACCATCTGGCTAGCAGGAATAGGAAGGGGAAAAGGAAATTACAAGGTAGAAGGTGAAATCCTAAAATGCTATGCCATCTATTTTTATTTGGTATACAAATAATAGCATCTATGTTTGGTTCAAAACTTGGATGCCATGTAAGGAAAATTTGGTTTTCAGATGAATCTTAGAGAAGATTATTAGTCCTGCTGCCATATTTAAAAGGGAGATGGCAAGTGTTTAAAATTTTTGTTGTGAATTGCAAGAAAAAGGGAAGAAATTCTTAACTATAAAATGCAGATGATTCTCAGAATTTGCAACCTCTTAACCAATGTCCTGATTCCCAGTATTAGATACTATTTAGGAAGTGACTCTAAGATTATACTCATATGAAGGATTTTTTTTGTGTATTTAGACCCCTACCTGTGTTCCCTCACTGTGTGCACTCTCAGTTATGCCATTCTGGAAAAGTATTACAAAGATCATCAGCATAAGAAAAGAACATGGGCATTTAACAGTAAGATGCAAGAAACTGCTAACTGCCCACACTTTAAAAAACGTGCGTAATTTTGGATGCCTTTGAGAAGCACTATCCCTCAAAAAAGAATTTAAGAAGGAACAACTTAGAAAAGAATTACCAAGATGCAATAGTTAATCGAGAGAAATGTAAATAATGCAGCACTCTGCATCATATCCTGTGGGGTGGGCTGGAAAAACAAAAGTATCCAAATTCTTTCTCTTTGTTTTTGGCATTTTTCTTTCGAAGGAAAGATATTCCCAGTGAAAAATACAGTCCCAAGCACTACTCCAGAGAGGAAAAGCGCAGGTGTTCCATTTCTCACTCTGATGAGAGAACAGGATAAAAATAATATTCTCTCTTTTACAAGAGGGTTGCTTGTTCCTACTCTTCTGCCATTGCAAACCTGAAAGACTGACCTGCTTTCATTGAGAATTTTTCATTTGAGAATTTTAATTATTGTTTAGAACATACTGTATTTGGCCAGGTAAGATTATAATAAGAAATTTAGATCCTATTTCCAGGAGCATCTTGGAAACTAAAGCAATTATTTCTCTAAATAGACTTCAGTTCTCAATTGCATATCTGCAGCAGCTGCTCACTGTTCAATACAATAGGTGTCCTAGACAAAGATCCATGCTTATACAGTTCAAAAGGGGCAAGAGGGGTTCTCTTATTTAGGTCTTCTCTGTTCCCATCATTGCACTAGGCTAGTGTAATTTTATGAGGAAAAGCATAGGCAGCTAGAGACCTTCTCCTCAGCCTCCTTATTGCCATAGTATTTCCCACCCACTGAAGCACTAGATGTTCCACATGAGACAGAAAACTCCAATGGACAGAAATTTCTTGTTCTGCAGTCTCTGCAAATAATCCCAAACTCATGATTGCTGCTTTAGGAGCTAACAATGCATTCACACATGAAAGCTGCCCTTAAGGGCTGGATGTACTTAAAAAGACATTTATATCATCCATGTCCTCTTGACATTAATGTCCCCCAGTTAAGGCCCCATGCCTTGAACCACTGCAAATGTCATGTGTAGTAAGATTATGAGTAGAATCCTGCAAATTTTGCAGTCATGAGGCAGGAACACTGTTTATGTTGAATATGGCACTTAATTTTAAAAAAAGCCTAGCCCTTGAAGGTGCTTTGAGTGGTTTGGTAGTTCAACTGACACATGATATAGTACTGTTACATGATGTCATCTACGAAATATAACTTCTTTTTCCCTGGGATTCTGTTTGGAAAAATAATCAAGATCCTAAGTCATTCTCCACATTCCCACACAAGTGTTTCTCAGATCTAGTCACTCCTTTTGATAAGAAACATAAGGGACAAGGCATGTCTTAATATATACATAAACAAACCAAAAGCATGGACTTACCCTAGCAAATGTATAACTCAGCTTCTCCCTGAAAGTAACTTAAAAGAAGGAGAATTTAGGGAATTCAGTAGAATACTGTATATGAGTTTATATTTAACTTCTGCATACTAGGAATTCAGGAACAATTGCTGATTAATAGATACTCTATACATTACTGATGAAATACAGTTTTTCTCTGGCTATGGGTACATCAGCTTCTTGCTCAGCATAGTAATATCTGATATCCACATATTAATTCTTTAAACTATTTTTACACCAAGTGTGGTCTTCAGCAGCTCAGTGCCTATGGGAAGTTAAATAACCACTGTAGCAGTTCTGCCATGAATGCTGCTAGGATTGGTTCCTGAAGAGCAGAATATCCTGTAACTGTGTTTGACCACTGCAGTGACCACTGGTAAAATCAGACACCTGAGAAATTCAGGATTTTGGGTTTGTTACTTTAACCTGAAACCCAGAGTTTAAAAAGCAGACTAGGTTCTTCTGTTAGATACCTGAGCATTTGCATGGATCCTTACTCAGCATTGTTGGAGGCACCAACAAGACTTCTCTTAAAATAAAGTCATAGAAGAAACAAGCCTTACTCTGCAGAAAGTCTAGGTAAAAATTTCATCTTTACAGGTCAAGAAATTGAAAAAAAAAAAAGCCCTAAAAGCCACTAGCTCAGTCCAGACAAAAAAAGAAGCATTGGCAATGGGGCAAATGGATGTCAACAAAGAACACGTGTGTAACAATCCCAATTCAGTATATTCATCGTGGAACAAATAGCGCATAATGGAGGAAAAAATGCCTGACCATAAGGCAGGAGTGGAAGTGACAAAGAAAATCTAACTACTTCACAGTCTGCAGTGGAGTCCTTGCAGAATAAACTGTCAAACCTGAAAAGAAAATGCATCACTGAACTCAGAAAACTTTCATCAGACAGAAAATGTTGATATTGACTGTGGACTTGCATTGACCCAAACCCACTAATTATTGAAAAGAAACCAGTGATTGTTCCTATTGGTGAGATACTTACTTGTGTCTTCTCTCTTACCCAAAGAAAATGTCCAGTTGAGATGGGGGACGAGATACTGAGTGTCTTCTGGGTGACTGAAAAAAAAATGGGGGAGGGATAGATGCAGGTAATAATTTTTGAGGTCCTGCCCTTGACCTCAGAAGTGATGATTCAATCAGGTTGGTACCTATGAGAAAGCTGTTAAGAGGTCTCTGTACTGTGGATCCATGCAGCTACAACCCACACATTTGAAATCAAAATGTTAAGATTCAGGGTAAGGCTGGGTGAAGCCAAGGCAGTAGTGCTGGTAGACACTCTGAGGAGGGCAGGTTTTCCCAGAAGTGGAACAGAGGGCTGTGGAAAAGGAGAGTAGGTGTATTGTCTTGCGAGAACATATCTTTGTCTCTTGCTGGGGGCCCAGGGTAGACACCATGACCAGGTGGGAGAGGATAGTCAGAACAGTTCAGAGATGGTGACACTTTCAAGATCCATACTTGCCGTATAGAGGGAGCTGCCTGTTGTATGGCAGGGGAGGAGCCATGCTTAGAAGGCAACTGAGTCTCCAGGGTGAAGAGGAACCTTTCTCAGCAAGTTTAAGAGCAGATGTCAGCTTGGCTTTATATTTACATATGGAAATACACCTGACATGAGCGAGGGAACCTGTCTCTTGGTCTCACATAAAGAACATGTTTAGACTGTTGATAAAGCAATGAGACACCCACCATGATTACAGAAGACCTTACAGCTCCTCTAAATCTGCTGTTTAAAACCAACCCTGGGAAGAAATTGATAGAGTTGTTTCCTTCTAACACCTAGTCATAAGTTTTCTCATGTCCCCAGGACAACCAGGAGCACCTCTGACTTCCAAAAGGGTAATACCCAAGAACAGTAGCTCACTCCAAATGCACACAAATGGATCTATAGCCCTAAAAACTGTTGCAGGTAATATCTGCTGCTTTTCAGTGTGTAACACAGCAATGGGAAGGGGGAGATGTATTCCACTGATGAGGGTGGGAGCATTTTGAAAAAGAACCAATGTCAAGCCATGTAAAAAGAAGCTGTGAATTGTCAAATTGTCCATGATTGCCAACAGGCATGCAACACATCCTCTGTAAAGTGTTTGGGTAACAGGAAAAGAGAGGACATTATGTTATCATCAGGAAATAGGAGATAGTGAAATAGATGCCAAATAAAGAATGTGAGTTGCAGCCTAATAAAATAGTTCCTCTTTTCTACCCCTCTTTTTTCCTTTCTAATTCTGAAACATAGTGCTTTGTCCAATAGACATCTCCTTTTTCATTTCATTGGGTTTGAAAGAAAAAACTACCCAACGATTATACCAGTCACTTGTATTCTATTGAAATATGAACGAATGTAAACTTTCCTTATTTGACATCCTAAACCTGAGTAAAATTCCTTGAGCTGGAAGTGGATACTGCTCAACCCAGTGGAGCTTGGTTCATATACAAACTCACAAATGTTCATTGAATTCTAAAAAGCAAAGGAAGGTTTTCCACATAAGAGAACTTATGTCCAGTTCCTCACTTAGCTCTACTTCTGTGAACAAAAGCATTTTCCTATTGTAAAATCAGGTGAAGGATTCCTTTTTTATTATTATTTTTTTTTTAAATATATATATTTTAATTTGCCTGAATTTCCTCAGGCAAAGATTCTTTCCTCACAGAAGGAATCTTTGCCTGAGGAAAAAAATTTTTTTGAAAAGTGCATGCCAAGTTACCTAGAAACTGCTCTAATCCTTGTTCAGTGGTCATGGTGAGCCATCAAACTTAACATATCATCTAAAGGGAGAGTAAATTGCAGGTCCTGTGCAAAGCTGTGTGAGATTTCCCCTGCAATTTCGCTATTTAATATATCCTTATTTAAAACTCCCTATCTAAAAAAAATATTAATGCACCACTCATTTTCCCCCAGAGTAGATAATTTGTCCCTGAGCTTCCAAGGCTGAGAGGTGCTTCGAGCAGGCTCTCCTTTTTTGCACCTGTTTGTGCTGAACTCAGCCCTTCAAGCTAGATCTCAGTGAAGTAAGAGTCAATCATTAGAGCAGATATACACTTCCAATTAAAAAAAATTACTTTGTTAAAAAGAAAATAAAAACCAATACCAACCCCCCCCCCAAAAAAAAAAAAAAAATCCACCAAACTGTTTAAAAAAGTCACTTGAAATTTTTGTCTTTCTCCATTACCAGATTTCAATTAGAGAAGAGGAAATTTCTGAGAGTTGAGGAATATTGTCTGGTCAGCTATATAGATTATAATAATACCTACTACAAGAGAAAGACAAATCCAGCAATGACAAATATTTCAGCCATGGGAAATTTCCTATCACAAATCAGTGGAAAGCATGATTCTTCCTACATCATTTCTGCCCAACCTATTTGGAGATTGTCCCAGTACACACTCTGCCAGCTCACAAAGGGGAGCTGCAAACACATTCACAATTTCCTCTAGCATCTTTCAGTCCCACCTTTCCCCTCAGCTTCATTTAGACAGCTCAAACTTCTCATTTAAAGCAAAATCCCCATTCCACCTCCACACGAGTATTAACAACACTTATTTTTTGCACCAACTCTTTCCCTTGCACCCCCACCGACACGTTTGCTGGATGTGACGGCTGAAGCTGACCCATCTCTTCCCAGTGCCTCCCAGGTTCAGGATGCATCGGCTCACTCCCACGTGGCTCATTTCCTCCCACATCTCGGTTTCAGCACCTCCCACTGACCTCCGCAGGAGAGTAAGAAACCTTGACTATATATAGTAAGGCACTGAAACATTTCTCACATAATCTGTGTAGAAGGTGGGAGAAGAGAACATTGAGAATTGCATTCTGCTTGGAAGGGAGCACATACAGACTTGCCTCAAAAAAAGTTGCTCTTTCTAAACATCAACAGTTTTAGTGTAAATACTTTGGAATATACCCTCATCTGCTGTAAACTTGTAAACTTGAGCCATTACACATCTCTGACTGGTCTTTCAATTATGGACACAATATTTTGGTATTTCCACAGGAAAATAGTAGTTATAACAAAAACTACATATTACTCTAAACATCAATTACTGTAGGTGCCATATAATTAATGCCAATTCTCACTGTACCACTCAACTTCAGAGCTTACTGAGAAACTGTTTCCCTTCTGAGGAACTTATAGAAAATCCAAAATAACCAGCCAAAAAAAACCCACCACAAAGTAAAAGCTTTTAATAACAGATTTCAAAATTTGAAATTTTTCATCTGTCTTGCGTTTTCTTTTTTCATGCATTCTCTCTCACCTACTCCATGATTTAAATATTCACAAGAAATGAACAATTTGAACATAAATAATTATAATTCTTAATAATTAAGCAACAGAAATCCACATTCTTTTCCCTTTTTAAAACTACTATTCCCAAAATTATTTTTTTGGTTTTGTCAATCCTCCAGCTGCACTGGAAACAGCCTTGGCTAACAGACACTACTCCTAAACTGCCTGTCTCATACACCACATATGTTTGCAAAAAAAGAACGGCAGTGATTGTTTGCAGCACCCTGGCAGGTATATATGGCACTGCTGGAGTAAGTGTCTCACCCTTAACTAACGTGGTAATATTGGTAATTTTGGCAGTGACAGCTTTCTCAGCTCAAAAATCCTCCCATTGAAAAAGAGCACTAACTTGGCTGAGTCTTTTCCCGTCTGAGAGTCTTCTTCTCTGCACTGCAAATGGTCCTAAGCCCCCTGCTTCATCCATATACACTTATATGAGGGGACACCGAGGAATAAGGAGCCTTAGGCCTGGATTCTGAGAGTACCCAAACACTGGCCCTATGTAGCTTGAGCCCTTGTAGCTTTTGCCTCTGAATTGCCTCTTTTTCCTCAAAGTAAAAGCCTATACAGTGTCCTGCAGACCAGAGGCATTCAGGCACAGACTTTCTCTGGAACACAGATGCAGTCTGAGTATGAGAACAAGGACCTTGGCAGCATCACTTCAGTGAGCCATGTGACAAAGGTGAACTAATACACAGGTTATGAAGACTCATCCTTTAAAATCCAACCCTTCCACTTTTGACTGCAATAGCATTCTGTTCTTTAGGAATGAATGCAAGCTATAAAATACCATTCTGGGTAAAAAATAAACTTTTAATGAAATAAAAATAAAAAAAAAAATTTAATCAGAAATCATAATCAACTATCCCCTTATAAGCTGATCTTATCAGGGTTGAGTCACACCAAGTATAAAATAATCTCCAGGAAACAAGCACCCCCTATACTGTTGCTCTGGGAATTCTTTGCAAACAACACCTATTTTTTTGCCTCTTTAAGTGTCACACAGAGACAACATGAAACAGTAGGGAAAGCAAAAAAGAAACAGTGAGGCATCAGCCAAAGTGATGTTCTGAATTACCGCCACATTATTCTTCAAATAGATATTCCTCCAACAAGATAAAATTTGCTTGGGTTCTCCATCAATCCTTTGATTCTGCTTGTGCAGCACAGGTGGAGCCACAAGAGTTCCATCTCCCATTTTTTCCCTCAGAACATTCCCCTCCTTGTGGGCGATCCTCTATAGTTGGGGAGCTGGCAGCAGCTTTTCCTGTTGCTACAGCAGCTTTAATACCTCCTGCACTGGATTGAATGCTACAAGGCATAGTGGGAAATTATGGACCAGAGAGGTGGGGAGGAAGCATCTTTAGGAGGAAGCAGAACAGAAGCTTTTCAAAGGATGAGAGAATGAAAAGGGAAGGTAGCAGATCACTAGAGGAGAAAATATACTCTATCTTTAGGTCTTTAGATGATAAAAACAAAGTGCAGAAGCAAAGCAGCTGTAACTAACAGTTTTCAAAGTAGAGACACACAAGGAAAAAAATAAATTATAAAACCTCAGGCTTTAGCTGATATTCAGAGCAGTTCTAGCAGAATTAGAATCACTTCAAGAACCTCAACAGACTCACATATTTGAAGGGATAATACTGAAATGCTCCATTATGGGCAAAAAACTAGATAATAATAAAAAAAAATTCCATAAAAAGAGAAGACTAAGGTGCAATAAACTCCATTATAGCCATAGACCTGAGGAATTAGCCACAGATCCGATATGAAAATCAATGCTTAATAATTTTTCTCAAAATAAATTATGGCAAGAGGACATGGATGTACCTACAAATCAATCTTACTCCCCTCCTGAAAAAACCCCAAATATTAAATCACTATGCTATAGATTTAAACTCGATTAATATTTTTGTGTCTCTCTTGAATTTGGAGAGGAGGGTTATGATTCCCCATTGTCTTGTCTCTTGTAGACCCCATGAAAACCAAATGCAGAAGAGACTGGCTGTACCACTGTATCTGTATTACCAAATACTTTTCCAGTGGAGATTGTCCTGTGCTTGTGTGTTTCCTGTAGTGTCATGCAGCTCTGTAGTGCCATAAGGTTATACTACAATTACACATCATATACACAGTCATGGGAGAGTATGCATTTTTTATTTTGGATTAAAATCATGCTCCAATGAATTTGCGGTCCAAGTTTCTTCCAGTTTCAATTGAGATATTTTTTATGCAATATTTTGTGGTCTTTCTCATTACTAGCTGTACAAGTCTTCAGGAATGTGCATTACAAGCTAATTTTAATTCTTCAGTTCCAAAGTCAGGCTTTGGGGGCATGTGCAAAGAAAAGTCAATACATAAAACTAAGCTGCCTTTAGTGTTAAGCCTCACTAAATGTGTGAATTTGGGCAAATATCTGCTTTTTTGCCTTAGTTTCCCCAAAACTAAGGTTAGGTTCTATTGATGAAAAGCCCTGTAAAAAGAATAAGAAATTATTATTATTATTGCTATATACTAATTAACCCTTCAGGGAACTGTAAGAAAAAGCATAAAAAGTGGCCTAGCTTCTCATCTCCCAGCTGGACAGACTTGAGGCACTTTGGAAGGGCAGTGCAGGAAACCTTTGGGATAGATTCACAAGAGGCACTGGGGCACACAAATCTAGCATCTATAAGCTATTGGTATCCATTCCACTCAACACCAAACTCTAACCCTACTGATACTTTTGTTTCTTCCAGGGAAACTCCTGATCTCCAGGCACGTCTTACAACTGCTAGAGTCCAGATCCCTCTGAGCAGCTATGCACTTCATTCCTGCCAATCTATGGCGGGATTCATATTACTTTATGTCAGCAGCTTTTCATACAGCCAGTCCTATACAAAAGCAAAAATGGCAATAGTAGGCTTATTTTACACATTGAATGAATTAAATCAATTGCTCAGCTAGAATACAGAAAACACAAGTTTAGATCCTACCCTGAGAGATGCAGAGCAAGCACTTTGAATTCACTGCCCAGGTCTGCTGAGGAGACAGTTTCCCTGGGTGTAATCTAGAGGAAGAATGAGAGTGACATTTGCAAACTGATCATTGCTCATGGTTTCCATACATGCTCTGCCGTGGTTTAACTTACAAGAAGAGAACTGATTTCATTAAACTCTTGAAGAAGGAGCATGGGATAGTTTCACCATCTGTTTACATCTGGAGAGATTTGAGGAGGTTATATCAATACTAGTTTGCTACAGTGCTGCTTTGGCATCCATTTCAGTAAATTCCCTAATAAAAGATAGGTAGACTGCACAAGGACTTCAAAATTTCTAAAAAGCTATTCAATATGTGAGGAAGTGTGAAATCAGGAAGAAAGGCACAGGTGATAGAGGACTCCATAGAACTGCGTTTCAACTTTAACACAGCTCAAAACTTCTAGGCACGTTGTGTGTTCACTCAGTGCAGTATTTTTCCATACGACATCTCACATTACTGAAGCTGGAGTCAATTTGGATGTGTGTGGAAGTAACTGGAGGTTTGCAGCATGGGTGGTCATATGCTGCATGGGGGCAATATCACTTCTGCTGGATAAAATCAGAGAGCAGTGCTGAATACTACATCATCTGGGATTGACTATCTAGGTACTAATGACTGCTTAACTGGAATTTCCTAGATTTTTAGGGCATTCACTGTTAGGAAATCTGAATAAAATTAACTTTCAGTTAACATGTTATTTTTTTATTAATAAAGCCTCACAATAAAAATCTTAGAAATAAATTGTTATAGACATTTGCCGAATTCTTTTCAGGGACAGTATTTATCTCTTTGCTGCTGTGAAGAAATAAAAAAGAAAGAAAAGTCTGGTCATTTACCTAACCTGTCAGTTTGCCTTAAAAAGCGTGAAACAGCAGAAAGAATAACTTTGTACCTGTTTCTGACTGCCTTCTCTCTAGCTCTATCAGTTCCTTTGACAACATTCAAAGTTTGATCAATTTCTTTCCTACCTCATCACACCACAAAAGAATGAGCTTCTAGAACCAGAAGCGAACAAGCGTCTCTTCTGACCAATGATCAGATTTCTTCCTGAAAGTTGTCGATAATTCCCAACACAGCCTGATCAGCTTTGGCAAGTGTGGAATCATTTGCCTTCCCAAAAGCCATTCCTGGCCATCCTTTGCTCATGGCTGTAATTGATGGCAATCCTATGCCATGTGATCTGGGATAACCTTGCTTGGGCAGGGAGGTTGGACCACATAATCCACTGTAGTCCGTTCCATCCTGACCCATTTTGTGATTGCTACTGATAGTAATGTATACATTTTTCTGAAGAAAAAGAGTGACACTTCTAGATTGTTTTCATGCAGTTGGTAAATGAGTCAGCACCTTCTTGTAAAACAGTAGTAACTTCAAGTGTGCTGAATCACAGTTTCAAGGTACTCCAAGCTTCTCTTATCTGCACAGACAACACATTTTCTGTTTGCTTCAGCAGGGAGGCTGTTATTCTGAGACTGAAAAAAAGGGGTTGAGGTCTCATGTCTTATTCTGAGATCAGCATTTAATTGTTTCAGTGCATTGCATCTGCATCTTCTCATGAAAGCTTTAATATATTCTTCTAAGTGATGGCTAAAATCTTCCAGAGGCAAATGTACAGCCCACCCAAACTGCTAACTCCATGTTATCACAAGTTTTGTTAATGAGTGTGGGCGGGGAAAAAAGAAACTCTGAAAAAGAAACAGAATGTTTAATATATATTAAAAAATAAATAATTCTTTGAACATGAAGCATTGTTTCTTCTGGAATGAAATTTCCCATTCTTCAAATGTTCCACTCCTGCAAAACCCAGCCCCACCTATGCCACCTTGACTTTCCTGTGTGTCTCTCTGTAACTGTCCCTTCCTCTTGCTTTCTTCCCACATCCTTGAATTCTCTAAAATGGCTGGTAGGAACTTAATATATCTTGGGATCCCTACATCACATCAACTTTAGCTGAAAGCCACCAACCAGTTTGCTTGCTGCCTAAGGTGAGGTAGAAGCACAGCCTTGTAACCCTCATGCTCTTAAGAAAGAGGCCAAGAATAAAGGAAGATTGACTATAAACTCACTGCAATGAGGAGCATGGTAAACTGAGAAAAATGAGATTAAAGTTCAGCAAATGTGTTAATCTAACATTAGCTAAACCTGCACTTCACAGTCTCTCATAATTTCCCTGATTTTCCTGACAAGATAGGGGAAGCATAACTCCACAGGAACCAAAAGCAGTAAGTGCTTTGGCTGGCTCTCTCCACCACTCCCCCTACAAACTGTCCTGTTCCAGAGGAAAAAAATCCAGGGTTTTTTCATCCTATGGTGGGACTTCATTATATCACAATTTGTTCTTTTTGAGCCAAACCCTCTTTGTGTTGTAACCACTGGCAGTAGTGACTTCACTGGGAGAAAAAGGTTCCTACATCCATGCTGCCAAATGAATTCAGAGTTGGGACTGTGAAGTTGTTCTCAACACCAGGGCTTATTTCCAAACTCATGAAATCAATCCTATACAATTTTCCCACAAGCTCATGCGTGGAAAGCACAAACGTATTTCCCTATAGAGGTAAAAGTATGCAATCACCCTATCTGCTTGAAAGATATAATAAAGGCTGCACTTCAGCATTCATTCTATAGTCCAGTGCTTTGGTATTAATCATTTTCTCGCTTGTTTTTTACTCAAGGATTACTTTGGTAAAATCTTTCCTTCATATCCTCAAAGGAAATCAGAATAAACGATAGCCAAATGCCACATTTCCCATTGGGAAACAGCATTCTCAGCCATCTGAACATTTGGTGTACCACTGAACAGCAAGGCTGTGCTGCAGATAGTATTTATAGTACATTTTATGAGACCAAAAGTTGTCAGTTAAACCACTAGAAACTAATAAGTGGGCTTAGTGTCATTTGAGTTGTCAACAGGATATAAGCTGATGTAAGAGGAACACCTACATTTTTTAGGCTTCTTTTCATGAATAAATGTACTGTTGATAGTCATGCTTGACTTTGTAGGAATGTTTTGAGTAAGGAATATAGTAATTTCCTCCATTGTAGCAGTAATGACCATCAGACCACTAAAAGACACTCGCTCTATAGTCATGCCTGATTCTTGAATGTGATCTTGCTGAGAAACTTCTGTTTTACAGGAAGCGTTCTCACATACTCTAGTTTTTTTTTCAGGGAGACCACTAGAAATAGAAGAATCACAACACTGAAAAGTGTTTCTATGATGGAAATGGTGAATGCTAAAGCACACAGAAGAAGGAAATATTATTTCATTTAATAAACAGAAATCCCCTCTGAACTAACTTACATTTTTAAATGCATTAAAGCCAAGGAATGCATTGTCCATAGTGTTGTGAAATTGCACTTGTGTGTATGTATATATACACATGTTTATATATCTAATATATATGTATAACAATAGCAAAGCCTTCTTTCAATAAAATAAATTCTCAATTGATGAGATTCCACTCTTTGTCCTTTCACCCCTCCCCAAATCATGTGCTGTGAAAGAAACTACTTAAGACAGCTGCTTTGAATAGGTGTGTAAGTGTCCAGAGGCAGAGGTTCTCATCACCCTTCTATCATAAATACAGAGTACCAAGAAACTATGGATGAAATATAAGTCCACCAGGTTTGAATCTGCCAGTTTCAGAATCAAGTACTCTGAGAATAGAGATGAATCCACTTCTTTGTTGATTCTACTTGTGTTTATCATTAATACTTATCTGCATGATCAAAGAAAATCAAAATGATTACAAATCTCCAGGATAAAATGCAGTTTAGTCAGTTCCTGTATATTGAAAAATCTCAAATTTTCACTGACAGAACAGCCTGATGCTCTTGTAAGTGAAAGTTTTGGAAGTTCAACACCAACATTTAAGTGTACTTCTTCCCATACTAGAATTACAAGAAAAAGTGCAGATGGCATCCCAAAATATATAAATTACTATCTGCTCAGTGAACATGTGCTTTCAAACAAAGGCAGGGATTTCCCTAAAAAGGGAGGCTACGGAACTTGCCTGTGCACTTATCAAGTAGAAATCTGTGCCACGTTCTTTTAAGTTTGGAATAGGAAGTATATGTGAAAAATACGGTAGGAAAGATTTTTCTAGAAATATATTGGCCTATTTGAAAAAAGGAAGTAGTGAGACTCTCAATAAGCAGCAGAATTTTTAATGATTTCTGCTATTAAAATTTATATAGTGTTCCGATAAAAGTTCCAGTGAGCCTTTTAGCTATGCCTTTCCTCATTAATTCTCTCTTCTTCAACAGAGAGAAAACACTGCACTGTTTAGTATGAGCTCTGAACTTATGTCAAGTTGATCTTAAAAAGACAGGCAGTTTGAAGAAACTTGTATTTAAAGCCAGAAAGGACAAGTTCATCATCAAGAGCCTCTATTCCTATAATTTGCCAAAGCAAAGCACACTGACAAAAAAGAAAGACAAATCTCAGAGATGAAACAGAAATTTTAGATTTCTTCCATACTGGACTTGAGATAATAAAGAAAATAATAATAAAAAAAAAAAACCAACCCCACGAAGAGTGCACTTATTTCTGATATAGCAATGTTTCCAGCACACCTGAGATTTTGCAGTGGTATTTATCAGATCATGTGAGAGTATGGCTGGGAGGAATAGCTGACCTTAAGTCAGAATTGCTGGTAGGACGGAGCCCCTGTAATAACTCACAGGCCATGTTTGCATTTGCATACGTAGATAGAGCCCTCTAGCTTGGACTGGCTTAGCCAAGTTCTGTAATAGCAGCAGAGACTCCAGCACAGGCTTGCTCTGGCTGTCCCTGGGGCTCCAGGCAGATCCGTACAGCCCCCAGCGACTGATGTTTGTCTGACTTGGTTACAGTGGCACTGGGTACTTGGACTGAATCAAGGCAGTGCTGGAGCTGTGATCATGCACAGCATGCCCCAGCTGTGCTGTGCTGTGCACAGAGTCCATACAGCTTACTCTGGGCTCGGCTTATTCTGCTAGTAGGGAGAATCTTCTTTATAAAGCGCATCTCTGGCCATAGCCCCTCTTTCACCAGACAGACAGCACAACAGAACTACTATGCTGGCTTCAATTCAACCTGGGACTCCGCTGATGTAGAGGGAACTGCTGAGATGCAGGCTTTCTTTGGCATGCTGGTATACAGGGATGTAAATTTGATTTAATGTGATCCTTTCCTGCATCCCATGTTAAGGCAAGGTGCTTATCAAAGCACCTTTATGGGAAGCCCTGTTTAGAAGTTTAGATCAGCTGTGAAGCTGGGTGGCCCTGGATATTTGTGCTTGGCATAAATATGTAATTCTTTCACAGGCAAATTAACACAATGAGTTATGACTAAATATGTATTTTTTCTTGTCTTTTTATATTTCTTGGATTCTCTTTGCCATAAGATGAAACACAGATGCCTTTATGCTAGTCATCTTGAAACTAGAAGTGCTCATTACCAGATACAAATGAATGATATTTAAAATTGTGTGCTATTCCTCATTGTGTACCAATCTGGAATAAGTCACTCTCTGGGATATTTATCCTACATCCACAGTCTAGTTTCTTCTTGAATGCATTTAGCAGGAGTCAAGATCTCTCCAAAAAGTACCTGATACCAGAAGATATTTCTGTCCCTAGATGAAGAATTAGGATATACAGGCAGAAAGCTACATTTGCAGAACAAAGGCACTGACATGATCCCCTTATTACCTAGCAGAGCTTACAGCTCTGACTGGGGCACTCAAATACTTACACCATGCATGCAGAGAAGTCTGTGCATAACACAGTATCCCACAAGAATCGCTGGCTGTCTGGAGTACACAAAACTGCCAAGGAGGAGAGTGAAGCTGCAGACCCAGCTAGGAGAATATGAGGCATTTTTCCTACAAGGAGAGACCTCTCCCCCTGCCCCAAGAACACACTACAGAGATGTAGACTAGGGATTTGAGACAAGCACCTTGTCAGGAGTGCAACCTCACTTGTAACTAAATGCTTACAGGACTTTTCAGAATGCAAGGTTTTTTTCATATGTGAGGTCTTACAGAATCACAGAAGGGTAAGGGAGAAGAACCACAGTGAGTCATCCTGTCCAACCTCCCTCCCCAAGCAGGGTCATCCTGCAGCACATTTTACAGGATTGCATCCAGACAGTTCTTGAATATTGCCAGATATTCAACTCAAACCTGCTCCTCTGGAGAAAGTTCCTTGCTGATCAGACATAGGTCAATTTGTATCCAAAGCTGTCTTAATTCCACGTTCTTTTTTCAATGGGTTAGGGAAATATTTGTGAGTCAAAGATGTCTCCCAAACTTGAAGCCTCTGCTTCCAAGCTGAAGAGAAATCTCAGAGGCTACTAAATATTAAATGTCTAAATATATGCCTACTAAATCTTCTCTTATCAAGCTCTAAACTGTGCACTTGATTTCACAATGGAAATATTTTCATGTGGTCTTAGACATCTTCAAACTGAAGACTATGATGATTCATTTTTATTTCTTCACTTGTGAGAAACTTCTTTGAAATTATGGCAAATCTAAGTGTGAGTGAATTGCCATATAAAAGGGAAGTAGTAGCAGAAATAGAAAGCAAAGAGGATTTCAGTAATTAAAAAAAAATTTTGGTTACAAGGATGGATTTACTTTAAAAATGACTAAGTTTTCAATGGAATAACTATCCTAAGCGGTTATCTATTTACTCTCTAGCATCTAGCTACCAATCTAGTAGTTTGATTCTTTTTCACTTACTTGCAAAGCTTGCAGCAGACTGAATGCTCCAGGGATTTCACCGCCTGAATTTGGTGACTTTAGTGAGAAACCAGCTCAGCAGTCTTCTTTTTCAATTGGTATCATAGTGTGATACTATACCTTTGGCTCTGTTTTCAGTGCAGACGTGGTTCAGACACGATCTATCTGCCAGCAAAACGGCCTGTTCCAAGCCCTCAGAAGTCAGGAACAACCTTTCTGCTGGTTGGCCGCATCACAATTAAATAAAGTTCTAACAAATAAGGCAGAATATTTAATGGCATGTAAGAATGCTAAGTTAAGACAGATATTTCTTGAGGAGACTTTTTTTTGTCATAATTTTAAAGCTATGTCTTTGGAAGAAGAGGCCAGGCTTTAGGCCACAGTCTACCTTACATTCAAGTAAGTTATACATTAGTCACACAATTTATCTGAACAATTATTATTCCTAGCTACAGTACACACCTGAAAGAAAAGACAACTCAGTTCCTTACATACTTTCATGAAAAAGAATAAAAGAATACTTAAAAATACCAAGGTAGTACTCAACCTACTGCTCCTTCCAGCTGTCAGACTTCAGAACACAGTAAACCTGCAGGTCACTCCAGATGTTTACACCAAACAGTATGGTTGTTACTGAGGCAGATGCATTCTCTTCCAGTTTTAGTCCTTGTGTGTATGATGCCCTTTTTTGTCACCTCTTGAAGCTAATGTCCAAAGCAGAAACAAAACCCAGAACTCCAAACCAGTTCTCACGTCTAGCTTCATAGCATTTCAGACAGCTTAGTGAAGTTGGGGTTGTTCTCTTATTTCTTTTCTGTTTTAGTTTGGAGATCAGGGGAATAGATAACACTTTTAAAATTTTCATTAGAGCTGTTGTTATTTAATGTGTGTGGGATTTTCAGGTGGTCAGAATTTGTTTGACTCTGCAATCACTGGTTATCATTGAATTTAGTAGTAGCAGAATTTCTCCACAGATTTTCTTGGTTTTCTGCAAATCCAAGATCATCTGTTCATAAACCCATGGGAATTTTGCCTTTTCCCTTAGTAGGAAGAAACTTTTATATAATATACCTATACACTTATCCTTTCCTAGCTGTTTACACACCCAGACACTTCCTTCTTTTCTTTGACAAAGTGATATTTGTGGTCTGCCCTTTAACTCACATTCATGTCTACATCCCTTGCCTTTGCCTTCCCCTGCTGTCACCAGTCATTTTACCCTCATCTCCACTCCTTCCCCCAGTCATTGTATTTTACAGCCACATCTCCCTCTTTCTCAAAGTCGTCAAGGTTCACCACTCTGGTTGCACTCTTTCTCTCACTGTCAGCATGCTCATTTCCTGCACTTCTCCAAACCTTGATCATCCCTTACTGAGTAAGGAATTTACAATCAAGTAGCTTTGATTCATGTATGAAGTCTACATCAATGCACTGATGAATATTCTGCTTTGACAGGTTTTTTTGGAACAACGGTATGGCAGTGAAAGGCTTGTCAGCCTGGTTGTGGTGGTAATGTCATGAAGGAAAGCAGTAATAAGTCCCAATCTTGAGCTTCCCTAGAACTTGGGAAAGCTCTCTTCCCTCAGGCCACCCTGCAGCCTCATTGAGGCCTCCCCTCTCTCTGATGTCTTCCTCTCCAGCAAAGTCAAAACACCTGGAAAAGAGATTATCTAGCCATTTGGAAGGCCTACTTATGTACATATTTACTGGGGAAAGCAATTAACAGAAACTTCTAGGGCGATGAAGTTAGGTGCCTGTGTAATTATTCATAGAATGAGGCCCAGCGCCTGCTGCCCCTCTGGAAAATGGCGGCGCCACCCGACACTTCCTGGTCAAGACTGCTGTGGGAGGCTCCAGGGGACAAACGTGGTTCACAACCAAAGAGAAAAGCTCAACCCACCTCTGCTATATTAGACATCCTCAGCTATAATAAAACATAATTATTAAATCAAACTCGTTTACTTAAGAAAATGAGAACTGAAATGAATTTAACTCAGAGAAAGCCTTAAGGAAAAATCCGTTACAGGGTCATTTTTTTAAAGACGAACTTAATAGAAACTTTCAAGCGATCTTTCCACCAGCCCATACTTTAAATAAAACACCAAATCAACACAATATAAAGCACATACCTTTGAGGAGCTGGGAGAGCTGTGCTACTTGGGATGGAGCCTGTGGCCCGCTGCTTTCCAGAGGCTCTGCACCTCAGCACGGACGGGCCGGGGCTCACCTGCTGCCCCACAGGGCAAGGTCACGGGGCCTGATGGCGGCCGGGGCTGCCGGGGCACCTACAGCAGAGCCCAGGCCTGAGGGTGCAAGGATGGGCCAAGCCCACAAAGAACCATCAGTGGCCTGACAGCAGTTTACAGGAGCTCCCTGACGAGGGAGAAGAATTATCGGCGCAGGACTGGTCACCGCTATCGGCAAAATGGCTGCCCCCAGGAGAGCGGGAGAGCCCAGGCAGGGCCGCAGTGCCCTGTGCAGTCGGGTATGCCCCACAGGGGGGGAAATGGCACCGTCAGCCCTGTGTGCTTGTCCCAACACCTCCCGGGAGCTGTGGGAGACCCTCTGGGGTGGGATGTAAGGCTGTGGCATGGCAGGAGGGGGCCATTTCCAGGAGCTTATCCCAGAGTCAGTGTATTTGTTGTCTCCTTATAAAGAAGCAAGATGAGATTTTTTTCTGCCTTTCTCTCCTGAGTGAGAGGTAACTCTCTTGCAGTTTCCAAATCTGCATTTAAAATCCATTTTCCATGCAAAACAGTGCTTCCTTCAGACACATCCATGGCTGCCTGCAGTGTACAGTGACAGGCTCAGTCACATGCTGTTCTACCCAAAGACTATCCTGGACCACATGTTTTTATTTTGAGTGATTGTTTTGTGAACTATGTCCTGATGTCTTCTAAATACCTCAGGTCTTCAAAGGCCTCTGGCAAAGAGGTGAGGCTTAGATCTCCCAGGGAAATCCTGGGTGGTCTGGTCCCAGCTCTGCTCAGGTTTAGGGGATGTCGTCTTTCCTTCTCTGACTAAAAAACAGCGACATCAAACTGCTCATTCTTTAAGAAAAACAAAAACAAATAAAAAGGAAGAAAAAAAGACAAGAGCACCTACCAGTTTAAAAACAGTCTGTGATGATGTTTCAATGAAGTTAGGGTTTTTGGTAGATGCTGAAAGGATACGGCATACCCTGCTACATGCTCTCATTAATAAACTAGTCTATGACAGAAGCACTACCCCTCTACGTGTCTCTATCAATGTTGTGCAATAATTTCCACTCTAACCCACTTTTCTCAGTCACCCACCTAAACTGCTCGTGAAAATTTTACCCTTCAGGGTAAAAATTTCCATGCCTGACCTCTGCATGAAGCTACAATTTTTTGGAATTTTGAGATAAAACGGTCTTCTGAGAAGAAGAGAAAAGGAAAACACACTTCTCTGTGTAAAAAAACCAAACAAACCTCACCTCAAAACAGAATAAAAAAATTCCACTGCTTTTTCACAGCTCTGAGGATGGTGTAAAAAAATCATTATAAAATGAGTCTTCTAAAATTGCAGAACATTGCCTATGCTCAAAGGCTGCTGTGTTGGACTTGACAGCACCATGCATCTGCATGCTTTTAGTAAACAGGTGAAATGTGGGTTTATGTGCTTTTGTACATATGTAATGTACAAAGTACACACTTTTGATACTATGTATCCTTTTATATACATGTTTATATACATGTTTCTAGATACATATAATAAAAATGTGCATGATTAGGTACAAGTGTGCACTGTTCTCCATACAGATACTGTATATGTAAGTTTGCAAGGTACTTTTTTGAGGGGAGGAGATGCAGTGCCTGGCAAAGGCACAGCTGGGATGTCTGTCACGCACCAGCCGAGTTCCTGTCTAGACTGCTTAAGGAAGGCAAAGGTTCAGAAAGTACTGTCAGGGTCACTGACTAAGGGCCCATTGAATTTTATAATTTTTCCTCTACTTATTTTGAAAGTTTTAGTACTACAATTTCTTAAAGACTGCAAACACCTCTGGGAAGAAGGGCTTGATGTGTTGGCACAGATGATAAATGTAGCTTCCCCACTGCTCATCTCTTCAGATGCCAAGGCCCCGCCTTAATCACAGACAAGCCAAGCTCAGGCAAATATCTACCAGGCAAAATCCCTTCTTTTCTCAGAGGAAGGAATTTTTATACAAGCTGGTGAATCTTTGGCAAGCTCCAGAAAGCGAAATAATTCCTTTTAAACTATTGTTTTTCTGTTTTAATTTCCTAAGAAATTCTGTAGAAGGATTTTGCTAGCAGAAACTTGATCACCGTTAAAAACAGAGAAAATATTTTACACTGAAAGTGGATCTAATCATTTGGAAAAGAAATTGCTCAAGACAGCATGCCAGCAGGCAATGTCTGCTATAGCCACTGCTGCTCACTCCCTCTTGCTTCCTTGCTGTCACCTGCAGGTAAGCCATGACCTGGAGACATGTTGACTTCAGTGACATGCAGTCCCTTCAGAGTCATCATATCCGCTGTGCTTTTGGTGTTATTGGCTGGCTCTTCTCTGCATTCTGAGGTACTCTTATGAGCACAGTTCTTCCTAAAAACAACTAATTTGAAGTTAGGACTGATGTCATTACTGACATTATGCTTTTTCCATTTTACTTCGTGTATCTCTGGTTGTAACTAAAAATGGCACAGTTTTACATTTAATTTTAGAAATAATACTGAGTCACACAATCGTCTCTTTCTATTTGCAGTTTCTTAGCTTCTCTTCTGCAAATATGAAAAGCATGCTTTTGACAAGGCTGTTTCAAGAAAAGACAGAAGTTATTTTTCAAGTAGATTATCTGAAGCACCAACCGTTGGTCTTATTCTATCCATGCTAAAATAATTATTTCTTTGGCTTTAGTGTCTTTTATTTAAATAATAAAGACTAAGAGAAAATGTTATCTGAGCAGAAGTTCTCTGTGCCATGCCATCAGACCAAGGGTGGTTAGGAGCCCATGAATTTTCTCCAGTTCCAGGAGGAAGAAAAGATCCCTTGTCCTGACTGTGTCCCTAGTAGAGTTTCAGTCAAGGTTCTGACCAGCATAATTCCTAGAACATCATGTGATAGGAGCTTCCTATATTTGGAGAGGGCACTTCCATCCAGAATGAAAAGAGTGTCATAAGAGAATATTTTCAATCAGCATTAGCTCTGTTTGTACAACAGTTTTGCACATGCTATTCAAATTCTATTGATAGATCTGGCATCTTACAAGTATTGTCACACACTCTTGACAGTTTTGTATTTTTTGTTCTCTGACTGTACAATCTCATGACAAAATCAAACACAGAAAAGTTGTCTTAAACTATTTAGCAAAATTTCAAACAAATAAATAAGAAAAAAAGAGAAGGCTTATGAAATTCCATTGCTCTGATTCTCTGGTTCAAGTATTACTAGTATGGAAGGTTAGTGAACAAGCAAAGCTTCTGGACTTCACATGAGAGGGCTTTTCAAGATTAAAAAAAATTCATTTTTCGAAAGATTCAACCTTTTGAGCCTTCCTGGTTGTGCTTTGTGTGTTCTGCTTGCAAGGTACACATGCTGTATGTTAGAAATAATACTTCCTCATGAAAAGCAAACAGTTTTATAGAGATTAATTAAATTAATCTAATTCTAAATCACACGAGTTTCAATTAATCAAATGGCCCAAATTAAACATAAATTAATCACCTTGTTTAATTGGGATATCCACAACTCTTTCATGGTTCTATCATTTTGAAACATAATAAGCAATTTGTATTTATGAATAGGACTAAAGAGTTTCCTGACCACTGGAGTTGAGGTGGAATGGGCTGATAATAAAGTATCTATTAAAACATCATTGGAAAAAGCTCTATAGTTCATACATTGGCTCAGTTAATCTCTATAGATTTTTTAATGCTGCTGCTGGAAGGCTGGTGTTGGAGAGGGAGAGAGAAAGAATGCAAGCTTCTTTTCTGTACTTCATGGATCCTTAACCCTTATTTAAAAACGACTTTGGATTTTAGACCACATAACTGCTCTTGTAATTATATCAAACAGTTAAAAAAAAAAGCTAGTTAATGATGTTCAACATAAGTAATCATGTTAAATAGTGAAATTTAATTTCTTAAAAACTTAAATCCTCATATCTTTTGGAATGCATTGTACTGTAGGATGTCTGAGTAAATTAAATTCTCCCCTGCACACTAAAACATCAATTTCCTTATGGTAATTATCTGCTAGATTGGATCTGTCAGTCGCAGGGAAGCATGCCTGACATTATACCCTTTTTACAAAAAATGATTACAAAAAATTAAGACGAATGAGTAAAATTAAGGCTGCGGCTGGTAAGCCTATATAAAGCTCTCATAGATCACTTTACATAAGCTACCATTGTACTGGATACTAAGCTTTTAATGACTAGTTGCATAATGAGGTGAAGGCCATTAAAGAACAGCAGGGGTAACCGATCACAGAGATAAGAGCTAAAAATGATTTTCAGCCAACTAGAAGCAATTTATTATACATAAAAACACAGGTCTAAATGAAATGTCTGGATAGATGAGGAACTTTTGAAAATTGACAGGATTTCCTTCCTAGGAAAGTTTTACAAATATGATCGGAGCCTGCCTCTGTCATATTAGATTCTTTTTCTCTGCTATTCTGTACTGCAAAATTGGGGTAGTGGGTAGGTTTTTTATTTTTAAAGACAGATGGACTGTAGCAATGCATTTCATTAGCCCACTTGAAAGGTAAATTAGAGTGAGGAGTAGCTGATATAAAGGAAATTCATAGCACTCTGCCAGCAAGTGTTATATGGAGGCAGCTTAGCTGTTGCAAGTCAACTGACACCCTGTCTGTGCTAAAAAACTCATCCACGCTACAGAGTTGCCTCTAGGAAAGGTTTAGGGTTGTAAAATACTATATTGCTCTCAGACCAGTGCAAAAATCAGTATGTAAGTAAATTCTCTTATAATGAGCAGTCACTTGGAGCCAAAACACAAAAAGAGCCCAAGTGCCTTGAAGGTAGCAGAAGGTCAAATTTTGAGGTAACCTCTTCTCATAGGGAAATCCACATCCCTAGTTTAAACAAAAGGAATGTGGGGAAGGGTGCTTAAAGTGAGACAGGAATGGCACATGCTGGTAAAAACCTGAAACTGGGATGTCTGAAGCACTAGGTGTGTAGCGACTTTAACCCAGACGGTGGAAGATACACACGTACATATCTACACATAAATATGCAGACACACACACGTATGTGCATTAGCAGATTTAACATGTGTATAAAACCCTATTATTTATACTAGGAGTATAGCCTTTACAAGAAAAAGACATCTACAAGGTGCCTTCCTGATAAAAAAGAATCTGGAAGACTACTTTCCCTTCTTTCCTCCCCCCTTCTCACATCTCCTTTATGCGGTATGGAAGTTCATAAATCTCTTGGCTTAAAGGATTCAAGTAGGCTGGATAAACCTTAAGATGCCTGGAGATAGGGGAGGTGACTACTGACAAATAGGGGTGTCCAGAGGAGGGCCACAGAGATGGTTGTGGGCTGGAGCACATCATCTAAGGACTTGGGAATTGGGTTACTTTACCCTGAAGGAAAGGAGTCAAATGGTAGGGTGCAGTAGGTTACCAAATAGACAATGCCAGATGTTTCTGTGAGGTTCACTGCCAAGCGACAGGAGGCAATGGTCACAAACAGGAATGAATTCACTACAAAGAAAATAAGCTCAAAAGATGAGTTGGGAAACTTTGGAACATGTTGCCCAGAGAGATTATGGAATCCCCATTGTTTGAGAATTTTCATAAACCAGCTGGACAAGGCCCTGAGCAAAATGCTTTGCCTTTGCCATTGGTCTCATTGTGAATTTGGAGTTTATACAGACGACCTCCAGAGCTCCTCTACAACGTAAATTTTTTACGATGCAATGATTCTTTTCTGAGGCTTATGGCCATCTTATTCCCATCACAGTTGTGAGTTCTATCCATATTTCTTCTTCCCAAGGACATATTCTAATTCTCAGGGGACAGACTGCTTGGGGAAACAGTTTTTTTCATCGCTGTTAATTTCTGGAACTTCATCTGGCTTATGCATGCACATTATTAGGTAACTACGCAAGCTCCGAAGAAAATTTCTGCCATTTTGTCTATATGAGCTAATTAAACACCACTGGAGACTGTTCCTGGCTGTACAGCAGAACTAGCTATACTATTAGATTTTTAGCCTCATGGTCAGCACATTTTTGCTCCATGCTGAACTGCATTCTTCTTCACATGCCCAAAAATGTCTCGGACAAAAATTTTAAAATACACAGAAATGATCAATTCTTCTTATCTGTGGCACTCTTGTTTTGGAGTCGTGTCAACAATATGGATATTGGCTATTCCTTGACTCAAGTGCCATCAAATGACTCTTGATGTGTTTTAATTCACCATTATGGTCATAGCCTCAATGTTTAGGCAACTTTCAGGCCAAAGGGGCAGCCTCAGAATGTACTGGCAGTTGTGCAGCTTGATATATATTGTAGGGAGAATTAACCTCTGTTTTTTATTTGAATAATTAAATGTCATCTGATTTCTGGTTTAGCATATATTCCCTTCATGCACTGAATTTTTAGCCATTGGAAAGCTGCAGCCTGATTTACATAGCACTAAAGTCATTGGACACTGTTATTGAGGCTTTTCTTTTTAATCACTTGCATTTTTGTTGTGGCTTGCCTTCTACAAAATCTTCAGTAATTTCAATCATTTCTCTTTTATTCTGTAATTATTTTAAATGTAAATTAATTTGATCTACAACCTGCTAGCTGTGTCATTATTTGAGATGTATACATACTAGCATAGTTATTCTTTCAAACTGATAGTGGCTAATACAATTATATGCTTTTTTTCACTGATATCTGGTCTGTTAATTAACTGGAAAATATTATGATTGGGGTGACTGCTTACCCAAATTATTTAATTGTTCCATGCAAGGCTGTCAGAAAAAAAAAGGAAATGAGCCTAGGAAGTTTATGAAATTTCACAGAAATAGCTCTTCAGGTTAGGGCTAGAATTAGACAGAGAAATAACAAGAGCAACTTGGAGCCTGCTGGAAAAGAAACTAACTCACATTTTAACTTCAATAAAAAAGTAGTAGAAGCACTTAGGTTTTGTCTGTCCCTTTTCCTCCTTGATTTTCTTACTTTTTTTACGAAGCAAGGGTCTCTCACGCCATACTAAAGGAGTATGTGTGAAGCAGATGAAAGTTAAGAGAACTGAGAGAATGATGTAGGCAAATTGGAAATTAGCTCTGTACCTGGTTAACTGGACAGGACTTCTTTCTGATCTTGGGTAAGCTTTTTATCCTGAATTGACTGGTTTTCACTGGTGAACTGAATATGACAGAAAGCTGTAACAAGTTTTTTCTCAGCTGAGAGCTTTATCTTTACTTCATGCAGAATACTCTAGACATTCTTTCTTCAAAAATATAAAGATCCTGTAAGAAACTTGGTTCAGTTTTTAAGAAAGTCAAATAATAATTTTTTTAACCTAAAAGAAGTGGACTCACTGAATACTCAAGGATTCTTGTTGAAAGAAGTTAATAGATTTAATAAATGCGTTCTTACTTTATTGAATAACTGCCATATTTGAATGTTAGCTTTCATACTAGCAACAAAACAGTTAACTAGCTTAGGTGATCTAGAGCGAATGTTCTATGGGGTTTTTAGGTCATAAAACTCAATGAGAAGATTTACACTACAGGATTCAGCAAGGTGTATGCTGTTCTAAAACTGAGAGCCATCAATGAGCTGAGAGACATTCATCGTTTATCCCAATTCTGTAAAGGTTGGAGATCATTACAAAATCCTAAGATAATGAGTGCACATGTAATTTCCATATGCAGATTTGTTTCATACAGGATGAGAACAAGGAGCCACACAATGCCTTTTATCTAAAGATGGAACCTGACCATTGTCTTTTTAATGGCTGCAAATTTTATGTATACAAGACAGATACTGCCTGAGGCTTGCAGAAGGGGCACCTCTTGTGACACTCCAGTGTGACCAGTTGCTGAATTAGTGATGCTCCAAAGTTGCCTTTGCAGGCAAACAAAACTAACACTACTGGAACGTGGATGCCTTTGACGTTTTGGGCCTCTATGTGATGAACTTACTATATATTCTCATTTCTAAACCAAGTAATGAACACAGAGCAGCTGCAATGGTTTTGTCTGGTTCCATAAGCAACTACATTTAGGCTTGCCTCCTATTTCTCTGAGAAGTCCCCAATGAAAGTCACATTTTGTAAATGAGGGATGGTTTGGGCATTTATTTCCCTTCTCAGCCTTTACAGACTATTTTCTAAGGCTGGTCTCAGAGCTGGTATTTTTCAGAGGAGATATGAGGCATGGTCTTGACTTACCGCCATTAAATGTCACTGGTATTTGCACGAGAAGGACTGTCCTCAATCCTTACTGCAAAGCCAGCAATTACATGTTCTAACTTCAAATGGACATGCAGGAGGTGATAAGCAGCCATCCAGCCTCAGCACTCAGGTCAGTATTTTGGGAGTAATCTTCTCTGGGATGGCTCGATACAAGGGCTAAGAGATGCTGAGACCTGAAACAAGGAGATTTTAGCCATTGATGAAGGAGAATACCCCAATTAAACTTTTTTTCCTTTGCTTTGGCAGACTTCACCAGGTGAATTGTACTTAGTCTCTCAGTTTCTGAAAGCAACACAAATTCTCTACTAGTTTGTAATGTTCTTCCGGTTTTAATTGCACTTTATCAAATAAAAGAAGCTTTCATCTGCAGTAAAACAAACCAAAGTTTCCAGTTATTACATGCTTTTGGTTTCTGACTTCTCTATAAGTACCTTATTTTCTCCAGTAATTTTCAAGATTTCAGGCTAGGATCACCACTGCCTCTTATATAGTTTTCCTACCATGAAGTTGTTTATGTGTATTGTTTACCCAACAGACATTTCTCTTTCACTTGGTATATTCATTACAAAATAATTCTGTGAGAAGATACAGGCCACTGATTTTTTGCAATTTGCATCCCCATACTCTAAGCTATGTTGAAAGCAAAGCTTTTTTGGTCCTCTTGCTTTGGAAGTACATTAATATTTCTATGACCTTTACTAGACGGCAGATGAGAAGCATTAGGAATAAAATAACAAACAAATCAAAAGAAACCAATTTTAAAAAATGTGTATTTCTGAAACCAGCAAGAGCAAAAAGAATCTAGTCTAAAAAATATGAACTTTAGCTAGCGTTATGATAATTGCTGTATTGTACCTATTTTCCCATATCAAAATGCTTCTTTATGATCAATCCACTCAGCATAATGCATAAATATACTTGAAAGGGTTTAGTAGCTATGCATACAAAAAATATAGAGATACTATTTAGAGATATTTAGAAAGAAATAGAATTGTTTAAGACATGATTATTTACTGTGCACATTGAAGTGATCATATTAAAAGTGTGGTCACTATATTAACAACGACTTTACACAAAACGCCTTCAAATAATTTAACTTCCAAAGCCTGCTGGTTCTAAAGAGAAATTCTGTGAAACGAGATGCAAATATAGTGACTTGTGCATGGTGTAAATCCTCTGCTTTAGAAGACTATACTTTCAGAAGGCTTTAGATGACTGTCAGAGGAAAACCAGCTAAATTCTACCCAGGAAACCATTTCTCTCACAGCAGCATTGTTTTTCAGCGGTTTTACTACACACCGGAAGCTAACTCTGTTCCTGTTCATCTAGCTGTCGATTTTTGGATCTGTTCTCAAAGGAACATTTCCAAAATTCATTTCTAGTGACTTGTAATTTGACTCCTCTATGAACCCTGTGTACAGTTTAACACCACCTATGATTCAGCAAGGCATTCAACAGATGGAAAGCAAAGTTGCCCCATGAATTATAGCATTTGTTCACTGGTTTCCACTTGAGGGAAAAAATGATTATTTAATAAAAAATATCTTTCATTAACTTTCTAACATATACTTTGTATCATATGCTACAGCATCAAGTGAAAGGATATTTGGGGCAGGGGAGGATGTGTGGGTTAATTCTCTTTAGGGTAGTGCGGAAGAGTCATAAAATTATAAAATAGCAATAACCAGATCATCATACCATGAATCTAGAGGGGTTCTGATTAAATGAAGTGGTACTAGTTACAAAATGGACATGATGGCAAGAATACCCTTCTGTCTTTACTACCAAGAGCAATGCTGTTGCATCCGGTAGAACTGGGCTACACCTTGCATTGAGTGTGTCACATATTTCTTTTTTAATTACTACTTGGTTCTTCTGCATGAAAATTTTCTCTCCTTGATATTTCAGGGACCTTATACTGAGTGTGTCACATACTCCTTTTTTAATTACTACTTTAGTTAGCTCTTCTACATGAAAGATTTCCCTCCTTGATATTTCAGGGAATATCTTTTAATTTAAGAGAAAAAATTAGAGGTTTTTATAATCAGAAGAAATTCTTAATGGGAAAGAAATGTTTGAAAACATGATTATTGTTGTTTTAGTTTATTTTAGGGGAAATGAGGGATTTCTTTATAGTTAGGGTACAAGCATTTCCCTTGCACTTGGTCTTTAAGCCATAGAGATTTTTATTCTTTACAGAAATGTTCAGAGAAACTGAGAGTAACTAGAAACCAGCTTTAAAAATACTTTTCCTCCTCATTGTTTAGTTTTGGGGTTTTTTTCCTTCATAAATGTCCTCAGCTTGATCTAGCAGTATGAAGAAATATAAAACATCCTTACATTTTTTTTTTTACAATTTGGATTTCTCTAGAGGCTTCCTAAGACATAGCTTCCCGTCATTAGAGCCAGAGGTTCTGGCTCTTATTCAATCCATAAAGTTAGACGAAAATATGCTGAGTTATCCAACTGAGAATGCACCCATTTTAAATGTAGCTCCCACATTCCCACATTGGTAGATTATTGTGCATTAATTATGCTATGTGTAAAATGCTTTTATATGTAAAGTAACCAATCTGAACTTACTAGAGCAATGGCATCTGTCTTTGCAGTCAATGTTCTCAGCCCAGTGCTGGTTTAAAATGTAATATGTTTTCATCATCTAGTTTGAATGGAATTTAAGTTTCTGTTCAAGATACAGCAGTGATACTACACTGCATTGCACAAAGACAATTCCTACATTTGTACCTAATGTCACATTACTCTTTGCACTACACAACTGGGGCTCTGAAAGATTTAGTTGGAATCCTTCTCAAGCATAGAACAACACAGCCTTTGTAACCAATAACAAATCTGCAAATATTTTTACATGGTATATAATAATTTGATAGGACTTAAGCCAAATTTGCAGAAGTGGCTATATTTTCATTGGAAATATTCACTGGCTTGTATATATGTGTAGCTCCAAATGGAGAAGAACAAAAGGCAAAAACAGTTGCAACCTTCCTCCACATCAACATATGCTTTAATTTTGCACAGGTACATGCAAGATATAAATGTAATGCATACAGATAAAGTGATTAGATGAAAGCATCTCTTTAAAAAATCTGGGATTGGTGATTTGTGCACGAGGAAAATATAGAAAGCTAAAAGTGTAGAAGTTTGTGTGTAAGTCAGTCATTTCAAGAACTGGTATCTTTCTGCCCCACTTCAGGATAAACAACTTTCTACAGTCTTATTAGGGGAAATGGTATACCCCAGTGTCTTGCTTAGCTGTCATCTCACATTCCCTAGGGGCTTGTATATCCTCTGTGACTAAGATTTGCACAGCAATGTCAGGGATTTGGATGCTTAGTTCCCATTATTGCTGCTGAAGATCTAATCCCTTTGTTAAGGGATGTTAGTTCTTTCTTCAGATTTTGTGTCTTTTGGCTCTGTGGTTTATTGTCCTTACCTTTCAGTATTTCCAATAAGTCTTCGATCTACTCTTTAAAGGGTGTTTCACCATTGGTGCACTGTGTAATCCTTCACTGAAAGCCCTTAAGTAGCTGCAAAAAAGCTACTTTTTACAAGCATTTTGTCACATGTGTGTACCTTAACCTGGAGAAGGCTGTACTAAAGAAAAACAAGCATTAGAGGTAACAGAGAAGAAATACAGATTATTCAGGTAATACCACAGATTCTGGACAGAAAATTCTGAGGAATCTGCAAGGCTGCCTGAATTAGAATAACTATTTGCACTATTTTGGCCCCTGTAGTACAGGAGATCTTCCTGACTGACAAATTTGCATTTGTTCTTCTCTTTCTCTGGCATGCTCCTACCTCATGTTGTCTACACCAGCATCAGAAAATAAACAGTACCAAGACAAATGCTTTAGATGTTTAGATTTTCCCTATTCAGATTAAGCATAAAAGACTTTAAGCATGGGCGTTAAGGCACACATTCTTAATTAGCCTGAAAACCAGGAGGCTCCTTTTATTCACTACATACACAAAGCCAGTACAGGTAAAGGTAAAAATCTAATTCTGTGACATTTAACCATCTTTGCAAGGCACACTCAGAATAGCTTGAGAAGGGCTGCTGCCCTGTAATGATTTCATAGTTAATAATGCATTCACATATGCGTGTCCACATTTTTGTGTGTGTATGCAAAATGTTTATCTCAATGTATGGAACTGCCACAGCATCATTTTCAACCTTACTTAACAAGGCAATTTAGTGCAGACAACAAATTTCAAGACTGAATTATGTCTCTTCTTGTTCTTAATATGGTTTTAACTGTCAATGTTAGTAAGTCATAAATATGAGAATAATGCAATAAGGGCGACCACAAACATCCACTTCTGTATTATTTTATTTTTCTTCTATATTTAAAGTGTCTGCACATCATCATACATTTCCTTCCTCCTCACTGTCAGACACTGAGGCTCTCAGTTATCCAGGTAAAAAGGACTGGCATTCTCTAAATTGTAATAGCTTTTTATTCTGCTTTGAAAGAAATCTGAGGACCAACCGGAGTTGAGAAAAAAGTCCTAGGTACTTCTACTGAGTCAAGTTCCATGTAATGTGGTGTATCTGCAGTGACTCAAAAACAGGGAAAAAAAGGACTTTTAAAACATACTCTCATATTCCTAAACATTCTCTCTTTTTCCCTCTCACTGCTTTCTTCACAAGCACTTATGCCAATTGGCCACAGACAACATTAGTAATTTGCAATATTCCATAGTATTAGAATCAGCCCCCTTAAGATCAATGGTGAGAAATCTTCCTGAAGAGCTTCCCCTGCCTTTCTTGAACACACATTCACATATTCACAGATGCACACACACACAGACACACACACTCACATACACAGCAGTTTCACAACTAACCTGCACAGTATATGTGCAGGTCTGCCATGACCATGCCAAATTCTTTCAAGCACATAAGGCCCTGTGGTGCCTGAAGGTCATGAAGGAGATTTAGCTTTGAAGCCTTCTAAAAATACTTTGTTGGCACTGTCACCTCTGCTTTACATGCCTAGTTCTCTTGGCTGACACAGAACTGACCACATTTATGTTCACTCATTCTCCACATAAAAAAACTTTTTTTTGACCTAGAGATAACTTTTGAAATCTTCAAAGCAACTTGCTGAAAATTGCTTCTCAATTCTCTCAATAATCAAGAAAGTAATTATCTCAATAATCAAACAAAATCTAGCACAATTCTAGATTAACTACAGTGAAACTAATAGGTTTCCATGCAACCTGAAATGTAATTTGATTTCTATTTTCCAGGTAGCAATAGACAAAAGACAAAACAATACATAAATCGTTCCTTCCCATGCAAAAGCTAAACAAATCTGCCAGAATTTAATTGTACTAGGGGACTTTAAAATATAATTTTCTGTATTCAACTTGGGCTTACCTGGAAATAAAAATAGATTAAGAACACATCAATAAAGCTTGATATATGAAAACACTGTTCAAATTCAAAGATGAGAAAGCCATATTTCTAGTGTTTCATGTCCTATGCAATCCTGTTGACTTCTGAATGCTTGACACTGGTGTACAAGATTTTGCCTCGCATCCTGTGGGAGCACCATGCAATAGAAATACAGTACAGAAATGGTTGCATGCTGCCTGGTCAATCTGATATTGCTGATACTTTTGACAGGAATATTTATTAGCACACAAGAGACTCCATTTGATGCCTATAGTTGTCTTCAGGACACTGACCACATGTTGTAGACGGCAGTTAAAAAGCATCCACCACATTCAATCGCTTGCCACTTTCTGAGAAATTACTACAATCATTGCTTGAGAATGAGCAAAGAGACAAAGAAAGGGACCATCATTTAAAAAGTTGTAAAGATGAGATCATGTCCCACATCAAAAGCTCAAGGAGGCGAATTTGCTGACCCCAAATTACGGGAATAATCTCTCTTCACCTCTCCGCTGTAGTCTAGGTTGACCTGTGACTCCTGAAATCAGCAGGAATTCTTATAATTTATCTTATAAGGGAAAGGAATCAAATGCTAAGCATGTCTCTTTACAGACATCAGTAACTAATATGAAGGGGAGATTCTCAATATCCATCATAGTTTTATATAGCAGTTTCATGAAGGTCTAGAATGTTCCATCTTAGCTCAGTGAACACTAATTTACTCCACACATAGGACCGTAGACCTATTACAATTTTGTAATCAGGGGTACTATCTCCTCAGGGAAATGTACTGTATAGCTCAGGCAAAAGGTGGCAAAACCTGCTCTGCAATCTCTGGATGTGATTATGCTTGCTAGTTTATTCCTACACAGTCTCCTTCAAAAAGCTCAGGAGATTCTGTCCTGGTTCTGAAAACTATCCATTAGCACAGAATGAGAACCCTGTTCTTGCTATATACTAAAAATGAAGAAAATTCCTCCACTGTGAACTATACCCACAGTAACATCCGTGTAAAGTAAAAGGAAGTAACTGAGGTATTTTCTTCAAATCACAGCGGAGCCTGTCATTTTTGCTCTTGAATTCTGGTACCTGAATGAAGTCTCTCAATGATCTTTGCTAAGATGCATTTGCCTTTTACAGGCAATTTATAGTAGCATGAGACTAGTTGAGTTCGGCTTTATCAGATTATGGAGACTCAGGATTTTGTTGCATCTTTCCATTCTCTGTCAACAGCAGCCCATAACTACAGGTGACTGCCTATTTTCCAACTGTAACCACAAGCGAGAAAGAGCAGAGGTGACTGGATGGAGGGCAGCAGAAAAGTAAGTCAGGGCACTCGTCAAAACGGTGAAACTCTTGACAAAGTGAACTCTTTAAAAGCCATGTGGCTCCATAAATCTTCTTGACCCTTTTCTGCATACTTTTCATTGACAGTGCTGAAAAAAAGTGTGATGTGTTGTGAACAGAATCCTAAGGCAAATTAAAAGTTTATTTAGAAGATAAACTTCTCAGGAAAACATGAAAACTTGGAAAAGTGTCACCATATCTTAGATCACTATAGATAACAAGAAGGCAGAATCTAAAGCACAAAATCATAAAGGTGAGAGCAGAAACAAATAGTTATCAAGCTATTAGGGAGAAAGGCTAAGTTAGTTCTGCAAGCATCAGAAGCTCTTCATGCTAACAAAAGGGAAAGGATTTTTCAGTGATTTTGAAGTGTCCAGATCTCTTGAAATCAACAAGTTAGACATCTAAATACTTTAATGGCCCACAGTTTTAACCAGCCTTGTATGGAAGAGCAAGAGAGAATAAAGATTACTAATTCACTTCACAAGGCAGCCACAATAGTGATGGGGAGCTATGACAGTTTCACTCTTGCGGGGTCCCAGCTACATCAATGTGGTGGCATGGCATGACTTTGCTCCTCACTGCCTTTTAAGTGAATGCACTCATTTTAAACAATCATTTTTTTCATAGCAAATACCTAAGTCTGCCAAGATCAATTGAGAAACTCCACACAGTTTTCTCTTGGGAATTGATAACTTTGACATTCATGGGCCTCTCTGAAAAAACCAGACATTTGTTATTTAAAAAAATAAAATCACCTTCCCAAGAGATATTGTACAGTGCTCCAGAAAAATTCTAAAACCTCAAAAGGACTTCAGATTAGCATGACAATAATGTGGTGGGATCCAACTCCAACTGTTCTGTGTTTTTTAAGCTAATAGAATGTCATGTGTAACATTTAATTGTTCTTTAACTAAATAAATGCAATTACGATTTTCCCTGTAATTTTTCTGAACAAGCTGAGAAATATACCTCATACCTACCCATGCATTCCTGCAATTACTGATGGGACTGTTGATGGAAGATTAGAATTTGCTGGGTGAGTTGCTGACCAATGAACCTTGCCAGTGTATCCAGGAATATTTGGAGTGCTAAAGGAAACAGTTAAAAGGGGGATGGGGGTGGAGAAAGGGTAAATTAAATGAATATAGGCTTGAAATACAACTTATAGATAAATTCTAGAATGGATAGGGTTTATCAAAGATGCATGGGGTAAAATCTCTTACTAATGAGATGAAAAGTGGTTAGAATGTATAAACTGTCATAGCTTCTTTAAGGTCAGGGAAACAACTTTATGATGATCTAGCCCATGATCGGGGCCAAAACCTCTGGTTAGACATTGTAAAGGTGAGCTCTTTAGATATTTTTTTTCTTCAGTCTGATTAGGTTTAGTGTCTGTATGATATTAATGATTAGAAGCAAAACTTAATCACAAAGAATAAATGAAGTTACAGAGTTTGCATAGAACATAAAAAGCAAGGAAATATTCTTTAAAAATGTGATACAGGTTTAGCTCATATTTAGTTTCCAGCTTCAAATATGAAATTTACACAGCAGACTTTAAGCCAACATATGTGATTTCTGATGGGCTAAAACATAAATTATTTCCAAAATTATTCTAAGGTTCTCTAAATTTCCCTTAGAATTTATTAAGATGTAATATTCACAACACTGCTTAGACACCAACTTAAATTCTAAGAGGGCAACACTGAACTGAGACAGTATGCACCACATCTTGGAAAACGAAAACCTTTTGTTAATTCAGATGCTGTTTTAATGTGAAAATGAAAAGCAAAGTTCCTTAAAGACATAGGGTTAAAAACTTCTACTAATCTGAAGCAGCAAAAAGAAAATTTTGATGACAGTTGTTGCAAGATGAAGCAGAGATGGACAAAATTCAAGAAAAAATAGGTACTAATATAAATTCAGAAAAACAATCCATGAGTATTAGCAATAAAACAATATAACCCCCCAATATAGCACCTTTTTTGCAACTCAAAGCTTATCAGACAATATCATTAATATTGTTCTGTATTGACATCTCAAATTAGGACACTGTTGAATTATGCAATTATACATAGGACACACATGAATTATGCATATACATCCAGACTGCCCACACACACGGAGGCAAAGGCTCACAACAAGCTGTTTCCTCTGCTGAATCAACTAAATATTTGGAATTATATACTTTGCCTCTGTTAGTCATTTGTGGGTCTTCACACCATATAACGAATAGCAGTGCCTTCTTTCAAATAATTTCTGAAGTATTCTTCGTTACCCCTGCACTCTATGTAAAAATAGTTTCTTTAATTATAGAGTGCATAGAGTTACTAGCGCCATGCAGCTGATGAGCTCCTTCTCCACAGCTAGATTCAGAACAGGATGCAAAAATGGACACATGTGAGAGATACAGTTTATCAGGCTTTGTGTATCTCTGACTTTTGTAGTGGGAAACTTGGCTCTGAAACTCCTCACCAGAACAGCAGAGATAATGACAAAATGCTGTATCTACCTACCAGAGTTATAACACAGGACTCTGTGTCAACTCTATTTGGCATGGGAGCATTGGTGGTGTATGTTGTAGTCCTTGTACCCATAGGTAGCAGAAGGACCAACTAATTATCTGTCTTGGTTTGGAGTAACCTTGCACTAACCCGTACCTTCATACACTGCTATCCCTGGGCCATGCTCCAGTCTACGACTCTCCAGAGAAGATGGCTTTGTAGAATCAGTACAGAGGTTTTGTAGCACTTGGGAAGCTGTTGCCTATAGGAAACACTAAGTAGTTGGCTGGGCAAGAAACAAATTTACTCTCTGTCTTGACAGCAGCTGGGCAGGGGCAACAAGTGGCTTGAAAATCTTTTACAGTAGTAGAACATGTTTTCAGAATTGGCTAAAATGAGTTGCATTCAAATTTGCTTTTGTATGTCAAAGTAGCCAACTGTTAGGTTATGTGCACATTAGGTGATTGTGTAGAAAATTCTCTATATATCAGGATCCCACCAAGGGACACAATGGATATTGGGTGACTGTGACTGTAAGCACATTAATTCATCAAGAACTAAAAATACACATGATACCACTCTGAAAGAATCAGTCAAACTGTAAACTCAGTTTTATTGTGCTGGTGATGGGCTACGTACCAAGATATATCTGTCATGCCATGAAATTACAGTGATTTCCTTGGAAGTGTACGGGCGTCACAAAGAGAAGTAACATGAAGTCCTATATTAGCTTGCAGCATTTTATAAGCCTTTTTGAAGTTAAATCACATAATAACTATACAACTGTCTGGCATGTTCTACTCATGCCTCACAATTGTATTAATCTTCTCATCTTTGAAACTTGCAAAAGTAGAAGAAAAGACAAAAGCATCATAAATAGGCAAACATTACCCAAAAATCGATCCAAGAAATGAACCAAGATGAAGACTTGTTCTAGACTATCTATTAGAAACAATTGACAGAAGTTGGTACAATCATAATAATATAGGATGAATGTGGATCTGTAAAAGAAGAGAGCTGAATGGAGAGAAACTAAAGGTACCAGGAAAGTAAACAAGATTACACTACAGTAAAGCAGCTGCTCTCCTGGGAACTTGCAAAGAAGATGCAAAACTGTGCTGCGGTTATGTAGATGATAAAGCAGAAGAAACTGAGGTTAAAAAAGTACCCTTTTGTGTTTTTGAGTCTTTGTTGTTTTGGATCATGCTGTCTAGCTCCCGTGTGCTTTCTCTGATGAGCTGCTAACCCATGTTGTTGCTGCTGCTGAAGATAACAACTAAGTGCCAGCCTTCCACTGGGCAACACACAAAACTTCTCTGTGGTTATGCTGCCGTCATCAAACTTTCTTTCTGTAACCATGACATCTTTCTTGTTCATACAATTCCTTGTTATCATTCTAGCAGCTTTTAGTCCAAACACAGGCACTAAGATTTTTCAAGTGAATTGTAGTGATTCTGAGTGCCTCTGCATTGGTGTGCCTGTTTTTTATGTCCATAGAATCCCAGAATCACTAAGGTTGGAAAGGACCTCTAAGATCATCAAGTTCACTCTTAACCCAGGACTGCTAAGTCCACCACTAAACCATGTCCCCAAGTGCCACATCTACATGTCTTTCAAATATCTTCAGTGATGGTGACTCCATCACTTCCCTGGCAGTAATTTTTTCTTGTCCTTTTGCTTGTTACCTGGGAGAAGACACTGACCCCCATCTAGCTTTTGGGTAGCTGTAGAGAGTAATAAGGTTCCCCCTGAGCCTCCTTTTCTCCAGGTTAAACAACTCCAGCTTCCTCATCAGACTTGGTGCTCCAGACCCATCACCAGTTTTGTTGCCCTTCTCTGTACACGCTCCAGCATCCCAACCTCCTCTTGTAGTGAGGCGCCCAGAACTGGACAGTGGATTTGAAGTAGAGCGTCACCATCTTGGGATGTCTTTGTAGATTTTTATTTCCTGGCAATGATCAGGAAGATCAATATGGACTTAATTTAGTAGGCCCTCCATACTGATATTTAGAGCAGTTTGAGATGCCTTAAGGTATCTGAGATAATTCCGTAAAACACAGGAGTCACAGGGGATACATATTGTTCAGAAGCAGCAGCTGGAAGTGATGGTCTAGAGTGCCTCCAGGCTATTGAATGCCCAGGTTTGCCACATAAATTCCACGTCACCTGTTTATATGGGGATGAAATCTAGATTTCCCCCAAATAATCTGTAATTCTTGTAAACCTTGGATCTAGCACTCCAGCTTGAGCAATGGAGGTATCCAAGTTCTTTGTGCAAAAATTCCATCTAGTGAGATACCTGGTAGATTCTTACCATAATACTTACAAGCAAAGAGTTCTTAACATCTTACTCTTTCTTATAAACACTCCTCTATAAATGCAAGAGAACTAAATCACCATATGAAGTCATTATAACTCTTCTGGTTACTGCTATTATAAAATAAGCCTCTCAGATCTCATTCACTGTATATAAGGCTCACAACTGGTTTATATCTGAAATTATCTTCAAGGAAGACTGACATGTAACACATTTCTGCCCTTCTACATCCTTTTTGCCTCTGTGATCCTATTTTCCAAGCAGAACAACCTGTGGTAAAAATGTCTCTGGCACAATCCTGTGTCAGGAAATTCATACATTCCCTCATATTGTGAAAGAATATTCCTAAGATTACTTGTGAAGACAAAACAAAGTGCTTTAATGCAGAGTGGAGACTAGGACTGACAGCATTCTTGGTTTCATTTCACATCCATCTCCCTCAGCCATCAAAGCAGGATAGGGAATGGGTACTTAAAAATGGGTTTAGGGTTCCTGAAAAGATAAAACCACCAAAATGGCAACTCCCCCAAATATTTTGAATCATGATGAACTGAAAAATTTTGCTTCCACAATTTCAAGCAATTTTATTCTGCTTTCAAATTTTTCAGTCCCTCTTCACAATATGGGGTAATATTTTTCAGACGCAATAAAGCATTTCAAGCGAGCAATAAAATCTCATTTGGAAAATGCCAAAGTTGGATATTTCAACACGCACTTCCCTCCACAACCCCCTGAATGAGTCAAACTGGAGAACCACTAAACAGGCATATATGGTAGACAAGCTGTCAGTTTCTAAAGAAAGAATAATTTGTGAGAAAGCCTTACAGCAGCCCTTAGAAATGACTGTGCAAGGTGCAAGACAGCAGAGGGTCCTGTTCCCAGCCAATTGTGGCCTTTGAGGTTTCTGATAACTTGAATTTCCAAGGGGTGCATGCACACAGTCAGTTGGAAAATGACTACACTGAAGAAATATGCAAAGCCACTACAGATACACTGATGTGATAGTAGCATTTTGCTCAATGCGCTTGAGAAACCATGAATAAAGGGTAGTTTCAGAGAATATCTTTGTGCAAGAACTGCAGGACTTGAAACATTTAGGACTTTGTCTTCCTAACAACTGCATGTTTCTCATTTCAGTCAAGTGCTTTTGATCAGATCCTGTTGTCTTCCTCACACACACAACGCCCCAGCATTGGACAGGTCACTTCAGCCTTGTCCCTCTGTACCTGTCAAAAACTGATATTGTAACCTGTTTTACCAGTGTTCTGGCAATGCATTAGTTGATGTTTCAAGAGTGCTGCTATGTAACTAACACTTGGTGAGCATGCACATGCATTGTGTAAGCACTGCCCTCTACTGTGGATTCGGAGCTCTGAGGAATGAGCAGAAAGTTTTGAAAAGCTGATGACTGCCACATTTCTTACTTAATTGAAGAGGCAGAGGCTTTTACTGTGGAACAAGAAAACATAATCACTGTCCTAACTGCTTTTGTCAAATGTCAAGAGGCAGATTCCAACAGGCACTGCAGTGAAATCAGGAAGTTTTTGTGTTATAACACGAAAGAAACACTAAAGAGAAAAGCACAAGTCAGAGTTAGGAAATAAACCTGGATTGATATGAACCGTTGCTGCACACGCTGGAATGAACTACATGTGCTACACTATTACTGCATTAAGTTCTGCCAGCTCACTAAAGGTGTAAGGGAACTCTAGCAATACCAGGGAGAAAAGTTATTTGTGCCTGTCAGACCAGAGCCCAGCCCCAGAATGCTACAGAGGAAATCCCCATCACCAGCGTGGGAGGCTTTTTTCCATTGACCCTTAAAACACCTGCAGAATCTAAAATACCACATAGAGCATAACCTTCTTTCAGTAGCTGATTGGGGAAGAAGTCAACAGAGGAAAAAGTTCGTGGCTAGGGGTGAAGTAGAATTATACAAAGTAAAATATATATATGTATATACATACCAAGATTTTTAAGAAAAAAAGAATAGCAGATGATTATGTTAGAAACCCATATGATCCAATAAAAGCAGTTTCTCTATAGTCTTCAAAATGGTTGAGTTCGAAATGCACTTCTAAATAAGAAAGACAATATTTCAAAGTAGTTGTTAACAACAAGAAACAATTCATTACTTATTTTCACTTTTTAATAACATGGCACCTCTCAAAAGTGCTCAGAGAATTTATCAGTCTGAGCCTTCCTGGAAGTCACTGTAGTTCTGCTGGAAAATTTCCTCTGAAAACACAATGTTTTTCCAGTATTTGGACTGTCCTCCTCTTCCTTGGTACACATGTGGGTTGGAGCAGCAGTTAGACACAGGAGATCAGATTGTGGTGTTTGTGGCCAGATTTTCGCAGGAGCTTAGCAATCAACGTGCACCCAGAATGTGAGCTCTTTCAGAATTCTGGTTTTCTTGTGTGGTTGCTGAGCTATTTTTGAAAGCCTGGCTAGCTGCACAAAACATACTCATTTAGCACTCAGTTACTTACCTACCTAATATATGGGTAGTTGTGTGACATATAAAGCTAAATGCTGTATTCATCTTTCACAAATAAATGAATATTATAAGGAAATAATTAACAATCAAACCACTAAGAAAAAAAGCAAAAATAACCAAGAAAACAGATGCAATAAATTCAGAGTTTAAAGTCGTGTAAAAGAAATCCCAGAGGTCTCAGTTCTGCAAAATATGTAAACATATTTTTTATTAGATTCTCAATTCTATCCCTGTTAAGGAATTCTTGTTAAGCAGATACCTTTAACTCACTGATTCCAATGGAATTTACACTTCACGGATTTGAAAAAAAAAGAATGAAAATACAAGAGAGTTTACAGTTGGCAGACAGGTAGAGAAGGTAGGGGGAAAAAAAAGAAGAAAAACAAAGTATGCACAAAAAAATTGGTACATTTCAAAGTGCCACAAAAGCCACTTGAGCCACCAGGCAACTGTTACCCAGTATACCTAAAAAAATCACACAAGCAACATACACTGAAAATACAAAAGAGCATCAATACATTCCACTTGGAACCTTGTTCATTATTGGGATAAAAAGATAAGGTTACACCACGTGTGTTCTGACAATGTAGACCACTCAATGAAGCACTGAGCTGTACAATGAGATATAACTTGTATAAAAAAATTTGTGAGGTCTTTTGGTGAAAGAGGGCTGCATTAGAGAGAGATTTTCAGAATTCTCTTCCACAACAGTTTCCTAATTTTTTGACTGTCACTTTTTTAAAAAAAACCCCTTATTTCTATGTTACCCTCAGCAAAGAAATAGTAGAAGATTCCAGCTTTTAGGCATACATTGCAATATATCTGGGGATGAAAAAGAGTAACAAGTTAATTCTAAAGTAAATTCAGGAGTGCATATACAAACTATGGACATTAAGAATGATGCTACATTCCAAGGCTGGAACAGACCTCAAGAGACAATGCCATTCATGATTTTCCCCAAAGGCAGGTTTTAATGAAAGCCTGGAGGAGAATGAGTAGAACTGAATTATGATCCAGGATTTTTGGTGAAGTGCGAAGATGAAGAGTCTGACCCAAATAGCACATCTATAACTCTCTTTGGGCAATTTTCACTGATTATTCTAGACTGCCAGATTACACACACAGTTATTAATAAGTTCATATTCATAAATTTAGCACTTCTAGATGAATCACAACATTTATGACATGGCTTTTTACATGTGCTGAAAGCTCCCACAGTTATTCCATATCTGAACCACTGAGAAAAGATGTATACATAATTATGATTCCTAAATTTTCCTTTTTATTTCAGCCTAATTTTTAAGAACTATGACCATCACTTTGTCCTAATTAATAATATACAAAACCAAGTTTGAGCACAGCACTATTTTAAAAATCTAAAGATGAGAGTTCAGTTAAAAAAAATAGCACATGCTTGGGCTCAGGATAGGTGAAGCTTCATTCCTAACTGTGCTATGGGTTCCCAATGGCAATTTGGTGAATGACCTTATCATGTTGCACCTGGATTTACATCTGTAAAACTTTCAAGTTGCATGGTGAGGACTTCAGAATATTATCTAGAGTCCTGGATATATGCACAGCAGCTCTTCACAACTCTGATCTAGGATTAGGGGCTTTTAGGCTCAGCTACAGCACAGGTCAAGACTTTTATCTTTTTTTCTAATTCCTTAAGAAAAAAGAAGAAAAACAGAAGATGGTTTCCTGTTCTGCCAAAAGGAAGAGAGGGTGGGTGCAAGGCTAACATAAAAAACATGCCCAGGTTCACCACTCTTCCTGTTTGTCTCTGCAGCTATATGACAGATGACTCTCAGTTACTTTCAGCTTTGCTAGTAATTTGAATGGCAACCACTTTCTTGCATGGTTTGGGGAAGAACAGTGTCTCTCTCTGGAGTAATGCCTGGGCACTGATGCTGTTGCCCAAGTGCTGCAAGCAGGAAGTGCTGCTGCTACTCCGTGATAGTGAAAGTGACTATTTACTAAGAGAGCTTTGCACTTTATACTTACAAATTGCATTTAGGCTTCTCAATCCAAAGTATATGTCTGACTTTTCAAGGATTTTGGTCGAGTTTAACGGCCTTTACACGTTTCCAAAGCTATTGGCAAACACATGAAGTGAGAAAAATAAATTTTAGGCAAAGTTTCTTCTTTCTGATTTTCTTCTTTCTTCTGCTTAAAATCATAGCAATTTTGATATCTGACAGTCAGAGACAGATAAAAAGTGCGAAAAACTTCATAAAATTTTCCAGAAGTAATTGAGTTTTTCATAACTGAGGTTTTTTGAGCTTTGAGATGTCAGACTCTTTTAAATCCTAGAGATCTTGGTCTCCTTGTTGCCAGAAATCAATGAAATCCATAGCCTCACTCACTAAAAACCAGAAAAATGAGACGCAGCATTGCAGAGAAGGCAATACAGGCAATACAGTTGCTCAAACTTACAAATTCTCCATGATACCATGTGATGCAAATAGTCCCAGATAAGATGTCTGCCTACAGCAGAGTGCACACATCTGCTTCTCTTCTTCAAAGCTCCAGCATACCAGCAGTACAATCTAGCACAACTAAGGCTTAAAAAACTCCATAACTTCACTACAACTCAGGCATCTCTGTTCAGCACTATGTTGTATTCTGTATATGCTGTATTTTGAAAGCACGTTCATTTCTCAATAACAATTTTATACTATTTTTTGTTATAATTCAAGCAGAAAAGTTAGATGAAGGGTCTGAGAAAGCAGATGACTTGTGCAGAAGGTGAGATAAAATAATCAGAATGGTGCATTATGCCATAAAAGCTTGGGATTAATAGGCTTGTTTGCAGTAATATGGATCGAATGTGAAGACCTTACTATGATTAGCACCTCACTTTTCCTGTGAGCCTGCTTCTGTGTGAAGAATGATGTGCTGTTCCCCACACAGTAACAAACTGCATGTCATGCACTGCAAAAGGATATACATTCACCCTGAAATAGATGTAAGAAACATAAATGAACAGATCTAAGTTGTAGTTCAGAAATCCCAGCTGCTCACAAGGTATTTCCCAACAACTAGGAGTGTTTAGCACATAATCTGATGTGAGTAACACCCAGCATCAAGCCTTTTCTTCAGAACAGAGATGACAGTATTTCTACAGCTTCTGACCCTCTGCTTTACCTAGTGAAGTATCCTTTCTGTATTTTCCTCACAAATGTGGTCTAAGGAACACCATTCCAAGGACACACAGGAAAAGCTGATGCAAAGAGAAATTCTATTCAAGTAAAAAGAACAGTCTAGTTCCTCTTTTGTTTTATTATTTTAATTCTTATCTTTAAGCTGTTACTTTTACCATTTTCTTTTCTCAAAATTTTGCAAATAAGCACTTAATATCAGCTCAAGCTACTAAAGACAGGTTTAGGAACGGCTTAAAGTGAAAATCTTCAAAGTTAATGATCTAGCTAAAAGTATAGTTTTCCAATAGTATTCAGGGAGATTTTGCACACTCAAAGGCCATCTAGTGACTAAAGTTAACAATCACACACTTTTGAGGTGGCAATATTCAAATCATACTACTCATCAAACATGCAACAGACCATTAATACTAAAGAACAGGAAACATTTGAAATAGTAAAGTATGGTATGCTTGAAAATAAACGTTTCCATTCTTTTTACCCAAGATCAGATTTTCAACAGTTTTTTCCCTTTTCCCAAATAACAAGAGCTCAAGAGACAGTATCAAAATCATGCTAAGAAGGGAAACATAGTGTGCAGTGCTTGTGTAGTAATGCTTTGAAGTTTGCACATGGTTAAGTGGGACTAAGTCTACACCAGCACTGTATTCAAAATTTACTGCACCAACACAGCAGACAGAAAGTAAATCAAAGAGATGTACATTATTCATAAGACAGCTGGTGGAGGCAGCTGAACCATACGCTGCATGCTCCAAAATTCTAATTATTTATTAAAATGGTCCACAATAAAAAAACATAGAGATAAATGGCCCTGTGTGCTTGGCATATCCCAAGATGAAAACAATCATCTGCTGAACTTGCAGCACATAACAAATGACAACTCTAATTCATATGTGCAGAGAGGCTTGGGAGAAAATGGAAACAAGACAGAAATGTGTCATTCTTATGATCAGACTGGGATACTCTTACAAGTGGACGTAACAGATTCTGATTTCTAGTTTATAAGTTAAAAAGTTGGAGATACCCACAAGCAAAGGAGACTCAGTATACACTCTCCTTTGGCACCAGAAAATGCCTTAAGATAAATAACATAGTTCAGCTACAATTCTTGTTTCAGAAAATGAGAGATGGACTGCTTAGGTTTATCAAAAACGACAAAAGTTGAAACAACTTTTGAAACAATCCAGGGACACTGTACTTACATATACAAAGGGATATGACAGGTTTGAAATCTTTGGCTTACCCTTCTAATGACAAAATTGATCAATCACTTTTTTTTTTCACCAGACAGAACATTCTGATAGAATATTTATGAGGTCCCAAAAGACATGTGGTGACAAGTCAAAGTTTTGCACTTGGAATAATGCAGTGCTCATTTGAATTTGGTAAAAGACCGTGGCAAATGATTAGTTTGGCATATATGCTAAATGAACCAGCTCAGCAGGCAGAATCTTATATTTTAGCTTATTCTGCTACCAGGACTTCAGTAAATTTCATAGCACAATATAAGCAAGTTTTCTCTAAAAATTAACTACTTCCCTTCTAGAAACACTTATTTCATTGAGTTCTTGAGAACACAGGAAAATTTAACATCAGATCTGAATTTCTTTCTCGGTCTGTCCCTGCAAGCAACTCTCACTGTCCACAACTATATTCCTTTGAAAGAGCATCATTCAAGAAACTACGATAGCATTATCTATCTATCTATCTATCTATCTATCTATCTATCTATCTATCTATCTATCTATCTATCTATCATGCTTTTCTTCCACCCTGCTGAGGTACCTGTCTCTCTCAGTGTATGCCTGACTCTGCCCAGTAATTCACCTGTCCATTGAGTTTGCCTGAGCAAACCTTCTGGCTCACAGTCTGGAAAGGAGACATGTTCTTATTTTTCTATCATACTTTGACCAACTTTTCTTTCTTTGTCTCAACTTAGCTATTATTTGACCCCTTTTAAGACTTCTGTGACCTTTTACTGGATTCATCTAAAGTGCTTCACTCTGAGATAGATTTGAATAGGTGAAATACAGAGTAAGTAAAAGACAACAATACAGAAGTGATCGTTTTGGACAGACAGCAAAAAACCCCTTGAGTTTGTGCGTGGGTATGATTACCAGGATGTTTTCATAAATGTCATGTCTTACTGCAAACATCAGATGTATGAAATCATGACAATCATTCCCTTTACAGGTTTCTTCTGCTTTTTATATTTAACTCTGTCACGCGAGAAGCATGCAGAACATATTTTTGATATAGGTATTAACTGAATATTTTCTTTAGTTACAGAATGCTGCTGAATTTAGTCTTCAGAGATAATTAAGTGTCCACAGACTTCGTAAAAGGGCTGTTCAGACAACTTGAATATTCACAAAACCTGAAATTTACAAATCACCAGATCTCTGAAGAGAGATGAAAGATCTTGCTTGAAATCTGTCCCAGAAGCCTCTAACAACCTAAAATCATAATTACATGCTTCTTTTATGCAACATTAGCCAATTTATCTGATTTAATAGGTTTTTTTTCAGGCAGCAATTAAGGTAGAGCATCATTCCTATCAACCAATTTTTCATCAATATGCTTGTACTCTGTTTGGATATTCTGCATGCATGTCTTCTGGATTAATTTACAGGGAGGGCCAGGGAAAAAGTATAAAACATGAAATAATATGAGGCAATTACTGGAATGTGGTGGTGAACTTTAATGTGCACTTGAGACTGTTTTTACTTGAAAACATTTTTGTGGGTTTATGTGTATGACCTACACAAAATTTAGGCATCCTTTCATTAGCAAACCTAAAAACAGTTTTGAAGAAATTGTCCATTGAATTGGCTTATTTTGTGTTTGGGATTGTATCGTCTTTTTGTGAGACACTGGAAAACAGGATCAGCCAACATCTCCGCTGTTGATTTTGGAGGCTGTATTTTGGAAGAAAACATATTATCCCAAGGAACTCCTTTGTAAGCTCCAGATCAACAACTTTTTTAAAAAGTAGAGAAAAAGTTCCCATACAATTATTAATGAATGACATGCGTAGCTAGATAATAAGGACTATGTGATGTAGACGTAGAAAGTAGCAGAAGTATAGACTTCTTTTTTAATGGGAAATTAAAAACCTGGGGTTCTACGCTGCCTGCTGCGGAACAAGTAGTTACTGCACAGTTTCACAGGATTATCTTCTTTAAAATGGTCTCACTCACTAAGTGAAAGAGGTAGCTTCTCCTCCAATAAGCTAACAGTGGTGAAGGGATTTATTTTGTCTGAATTTGAATAATCAGTTAAGTGAGAGGAGACATAAGTAGGGACTGGACACCCGGCCCCTGACAGACACTGAAGACAGATGTACAGCATGCCCTTTGAGAAACTACAGTTTATCTTCACTATCTACAGGGGAAGTGGAGATGAAAGGCACAGTCTGGATACAAGCTTCTAGATAACTAAAATTCATTAGATTACTCCTATACTAAATGCCATTAAATAGCAGAAATTCTAATTGCTAGAAAATTTTTTTGCAGTCCTATATCTTCTGCTACCTAAACGTGTTTGGTAGTAAAAAGAAGATTAAAAAAGGAAGTAAAACAAAAGCAAAAACTGTTTTAAAAATAAATGGTAGCTCAATGTTAGTATTTGACTTGTAGACACCGTGCATTGTTTTTGACCCCCTATATTTTAAAATTGGGAGTATTTGCTTTAGTGGGCACAGCAACAGTTAATTCCAAATAAAAGATTTTCAAATAACTCTTACATATTCTTAAACTTGATTTTTTGGTTAATTATCCTATTTCTCTTTATATACAGAAGATAAATATAACCTATTACAGAAGATAAATATAACCTATTACTATTAGTTCTTGTCTCTTAATCTTTTAAAAGAAAAAGCTACAAATTACTCCCTGAAATCTACTTGTAACTGAGCATAAATCCCACCAGTTTATATTGGAGAGGACATACGTGGCAAAATAAGCAACAGAAAAACCCCTAAATTGTTGAATTAACAAAGAATCATTCTGCTATTGGGCAAGTGAAAAAAGATGCAAATTGAAATATGTAACTGTAGGCATGATAATCTAACCATTAGTGAAACCACAGTTGTTTTATTCAATGGCACTCAGCCTTAAAGAGATTATTTCAAGTTTTTAATGTTATTTCCTGGTGACCTATTAGCTTATTAGGCCGTATGCTATTACACATTTCATTGTTTTATGGGTATTTAATAGCACAGATATTTTTGAGAATGCTGGAGGCCATTTTTTACAGAATCATAGAATAGCCTGAGTTAGAAGGGACCCTCAAGGATCATCGAGTCCAATTCCTGGCCCTATACAGGACCATCCCCAAGAGTCACACCATGTGCCTGTGAGCCTTGTCCAAAAGCTTCTTGAACTCTGTCAGGCTGATGCTGTGACCACTGCCCTGGGGAGCTGTTCCAGTGCCCAAACACCCTCTGGGTGAAAAACCTTTTTTTAATATCCAACCTAAACCTCCCTGACACACCTTCAGCCCATTCCCTCGGGTCCTGTCCCTGATCAACACAGAGCAGAGATCAGTGCCTGCCCCTCCTCTTCCCCTCATGAGGAAGCTGTGACTGCAGTGAGGGCTCCCCTCAGTCTCCTCCTGGCTGAACAGACCAAGTGACCTCAGCTGCTCCTCATACAGCTTCCCCTCAGTGCCCTTCACCATCTTTTCTGCCCTCTTTTGGACACTCCCTGATAGCTTCATGTCTTTTTTATATTGTGGCACCCAAAGCTGCCCCCAGCACTGGAGGTGAGGCTGCCCCAGCTCAGAGCAGAGCTGGACAATCCCCTCCCTTGCCTGGCTGGTGATGCTGTGCCTGATGCCCCCAGGGTCAGGGTTGGCTCTCCTGGCTGCCAGGGCACTGCTGGCTCATGGTCAGCTTGCCAGGGACCAGGACCCCCAGTTTCCTTTCCACGGCACTGCTTTACAGCATCTCATTCCGCAGTCTATTTGTACAACCAGAGAGCAGATTCCGTCATTTCCCCTTGTTGAACTTAATTTGGCTGCTGGTTGTCCAGACATCTAATTTGTCAAGGTCTAAATGTCTGTAAATAGTTCATTTGTTGTTTTTCAAGCTGCACATTTCTTTTTGCTTTATGTTTTTTTGCCTCTGATTAAACTTTCTTCTTTCTATCTCTAAAGGCAGTCAAAAGTTTTAACTTACTAAGTACCTAAGTACTGCGTAAGGTAGTTTTATACCAGTATTTGAAATGTAGCAGAGGCTGGAATCCTACCTTGGGATATCTCTCGTTCAATGTGCTGCTTAATACTGCATTACTCCTGGATGATTATTTCTCCAGAGTAATGATTACACTGAAGAAAATGCTTATTGTTTCAGCAGAGGAGCCACTGGGAAAGGAACTCTTCCTATGTAAAGGCCACAGGGAAATTAATATGTGACCGCAACTATTTCAGTAAATTCTGCATGAAATTCTTCAACTGAGCCTCTTGAAGAAACAGCAGACGAAAGATAAGATCTTCACATGGATAAATAATTGGTTAGAAGATGACAGATAGAAGGAAGGGGTAAATGATCAGTTTTCCAGGTGGATAGAGATTACTGGTAGAGAGACCTTCAGATAACTCATCTGGGCCTAGGACATTTTTGCCTAACATTTTCACAAATTAGCTGTACGTAGGCAGTTGGAATGTAAATGATGTGCTCAAAAAACAAATGTATATATTCATGAAGACAAATCTGTGAATCCATGACTATTAACTAAAACACACAATCTCCTGGTCATGAAACCCTGATCAAGAAATCATCGCGCGATAGGAAAACATTTGGGGGAAGTATGATGACTTTACTAACTATCCACAGTCTTGGATGAAATGGTCTGCTGCATGGGCTTTTGGAGAAATCCAAAAATCCAGTAGCAGCATGAGTAAACTACTTATTTTTTTTTAAAATGGTTGCTACCAAGTCTATAAGAAAACTCTATAGTACTTCCTATTTCCCAGGTTTGGAGAAAACTGTGTCTTCAGATGTGTTAGCTTCTAGCAGGGGCAAGAAATCATCTCTGCTCTTTATCAGACTTGTCAGATAACCTGGTTCATTCTGCAATTCCCACAACCTCTGTGTTAAGGCCTACAAATAGAATAATATTTACAAACTTGGCAGGGGGACTGCATCATCCAGTCCCCAGTACCAGAATTTTATGGTCAAATTCTGAGATCATCCTCCTCCTAATCACTGCAAAGAAAACTTGAAACTACAGAGAAAAGAGTAGACAATTCTGTTGTCATATGAGTGAGAGAAGGAGACTCAATAGGCAAACACTCTCAAGACCTGGTCTTCTAGCACAGAGCACTTCCCCTATAAGGACTGAGAATACATGGAGAATAGCTCCTCAGTGGTCGTCCTTTCTCTGATTCTTCAGTCTTGGAATGACCTTCGTCATCAGCTTCTCACATTTGATTTGCTATTGCAGAGCTTCACGGAGTTTGCTTTGATCAGCAGATGCAAAAGACTGCTAGAGAAGTTCAAAGTTGTAGACTGCCAAAGCCACAGAGCTACATCTTCTCACAATAGAGAAGCTCCTGTCTGCTGCAGATGTTTTATATATCACAGCTCATCTGTCTCAAAGGCTGCTTCTGTCTCTTTTTTGTACATTCATCCCAGACACAGTGGAGAAAGTGACTGTAGAATTTGCTTGCAAAATGCCTGACTGATCTCTCTTTCAGCACAACTTCCCCAAATGACTTAGCTGTGGAATGTCTTGGGACTGGTATCTAGAGAGGTTAGTAACTTACATCACATGCCTGGGGGCTGGTAGTTGGGCTCTGAATCATACAGCTAAAATCTGGAATTTGCCTATGCAGTCTCATTTAAAATAGTATCTAAAAACTTGTCTGCTTTATTTATCAATATTTACGCATTTGTAGCTAATACCTCAGCATCACAGGAAAATTTGTAAATGCATACTAGACTTGGAAGAACACTTACACCACTTTCTTAAGAAATTTGTGCTGCACTATATCTGTTTCAAGGTTTGTCCCCGAGTTTGACTTTTCCTGACAACTTCAACAGGGTCAGCATTTTAGTCTAATAGTGAACTTTCCTGAACAAAATAACATCAGATAGCCACCAGATAGTTTCTATCTGCTTCCTGGAACTACTGTCCATTTCAGAGCACTTTGTTGACTGTAACCCAGATTACTAACCTGATGGCATTCAGTTTCAGATTTTGTCTGTGTTCATTTCAGGTGTGTCTCTATGTGCCAGAGTATGTCTCTCTCTGCATGCTTGTCTTTGCATTGGAAAAATTAATGAGCAGATAAAATTGCTTATCTCAAATCTTCTTTCCCCTTCACTTTTCCAGAGGCTTGCAGAAAAAAACAGCTGAACATTTCTGACTCATGTCTGAGATTTAATTTTCATATGGAAATGACGAAAAGAGTAAATGAGAAATAAGAGTGAAAATTACATGGTATGGGCAAGAAAAAAAAGAAGGAAAATTATGTAGTTTATTTTTTATTCCTTGTGGTTTCTTGGGCTCCTTACAGTTCTTTTATATGGCTGCAGTAAGCATAAAGTGATTTAAAATGCAAAGTTTGAAGACAGAAACCAGGAACCAAAACCACTGCCAGAATTTATTGCACTTAGAGACTTTTTGGTGACAATAACATGTATAAAGTATTGCTAACTGTGCAGTGACTGCACAGTTTAACTGCACAGTAACTGCACTATTTCATAGAAAAATGAAAGTAAGAGTTTATTTACATTTCTCTATCACGTCCTAAGAAATGCCTCCCCTCATCTATGAGCATATAGAGTAGGATACCATAAAATTTTATTCCAGCTGTAATGAGAATTTCTCTATGAAAGTTACTGAAATTTACTTCAAACATATTACTCATTATTAATTATGTCTATCCTTATAAGCCCTGGGCAGGTATTTCAGCTTTCCACAATTTTTACCAGGAAATTCTGAATCCATCAACCCAATTTTACTTATGTTATAAGGAGTGAATTTCCATTTTGATGCTACAATCACAACAAAATTATCAGACTCAATATGTAAGACACTGATATAAAATCAGAGGGTAATGTGATACTTTGACCAATATGTGATGGCAATCTTCAAGAAGTTCTGTTCTCTAATCAACCAGACACTGAAACAAGTCCCTAAATATGCTGCACTGCAACTTGTCCAGAAATACTAAAATACGCAGACATATCCAGGGGATTTCCCGACTTTGGAGTGATTTGGGTTTCTTGGTTTGCATTAAAGTAGGTGTTCATTAGAACGATGGTAATTAACTTCACGTTTTATTTAAATAGATTTCTTAAGAAACATTAATTACCTTCAAAGTTGTTTTGGGTCTTTTTAGCATTAGAATTCTCATTAAAATTTGCTGACTCGTACCTCTTTGCTACAGCAGGACAATGAATCACACAAACACTCTACTGCAGTTGTTATATTCAATTCAAATATCCAGAACAAATGTATTTTACAAGATTGTTCCTTTAGGACCCTGGGGAATGGAGTTCAGAAACTCATTCTATTTATTTGTTAAGCACCACCAGTTTCTTTAGTGATTAAGAAAAAAAAAATAGTTTGCTTCACGTCTGACTCATGCCCTGGACTTCCACCTTCTGTCCTGCCTGGTTTCCTCCTGTGGTCAGGCTGGGCTCTCTCCCCTGTGATGGGGATGCTGGTGAGGTTTCCTGTCGCTGTAGTCTGCCAGGGATTCAATAGCTCTTCCAACACTGGACTGCTGTTCAGCACCTGCTGCTGGACTCACAAAACCTGAGCAGGGATCTATTAAAGGCACAACACCCTGATGTGGAAATAAAGGGTAATTTACCTCTACTGGAGGGGTGAATAGATAGAATTTAGGGAAATAATTGCTGTTTTCTCTTCAAAGCTGGCAAAACCATGATTTCTCTCAAGACACCTCATGACAGGCATATACATCTTCTTCAACAGACTTGGACACCATTGGTGATCATCCTGTAAACTGGTTCCACTGACAAGGCAGTTGAAGAGTTTTCAAAGGCACTTGCCTGACTTTCAGGTCCATCAGAAAACAGTCATCCTCTTCTACTGTCCTTGTGAGGCAGTAAACTTAAAAGATGCAACTTATTCCTGTTTCTCCAAGATTCTGAAGCCCCAGGCAATAAATCACAGTAAAAGTAGAAGTCATTCTCCGGAAAAAACAGTGTATAGAGGAGCATGGCAATGTTTAAGTACCGATTTCTTTCCTGAAAAGAGATTTATCAAGTATGGTACAGAAAGAACGGGCCATTGCATGCTCAGATTTTTTCTGTTGCTTGGTAGTATGGAAAACACATCTTAATGAAATTTGTCCTGGTGTAAAACTTAGTTCATGCTTACCACTGTAATGTAGTCCTTCAAGGGCACACACATAACAAGTTGTAGTGATAGCTGAGAATGCTTTATATACAGTGTGGGCACTTAAGATTAAGCCAACACACTCAAAACACAGAACTCTGTCTGATACAACCTGTGTCCACTCTCCATCGTAACTCTACTTTTAACTGAGTGAAAAAAACTTCCAAAATTTGACTTCTACCAGTGACAAGCCTTTAGAATGCCATACTGGTGTCTATATTTACTGACTCCCAGTAATATCCATCTCAAATATAATCAGTTTCACACCAGAAATTACATTCAGTGGTGCAGATTGACTTTTTCCTTCCTACCTTCTTCCCTCCTCCTGGAAATCTTTAGAAAGAGATGACAGGAGAGGTCAAGAAATGGGACCCAGGTAAGCCACAGGATGGAAGACATCAGCATGATAACGCATTCATCTCGTAGAATGAAATGCAGTTTAAACTGTCTTGGATTTTATTGTTTATCCTGGTAAGTGAATTTGACCAGGAAGGCTGAATTATTTCTACAGTCAACATTCTGAAGTGATCCATGCCTAAAGAGCACATGGATGGATTGGTTTAGTGTCCATGCTAGTCCTCTCTGCCATGTCTGCCTTTGATTTTGCTTCAGGATTCCTGTGGGTCATCCTTGATTCTTTGATGTAAACAACTGCTTTCATTCTCTGGAAAACTAACAATATACCAAATCTTCCAATAAAATGATATTTTTCTGTCAGACTTTATTTGCTCCCCAGCAAATTTCTCGTGTTTCACCCCTCTTCTCCTTCCCCTCATCTTTCAGCAAATCCTTCTCTACTACAGCAGAGATTCTAAATATTCCAATGCCACAGCAGCATGCAAATGCCCTCGGATTCCGGACACTTGAATTATCTTTTTGTTGCAGCGCATCGGAGACGGAGCAGCAGAGCTATGGACGCCCACGACAGTGTCCGGTTCAGCACTTCAATTCTTTCGCTCTGCAGCCAGAACTTCCTTGGTCTCTATTTTTTTGAGGAAGAGCTGCAGTGAGCACAGGGCCGGCTCCCCGTGCTGCAAGCCCGGCTGCTTCAAAGGAGCTGCCCCTGGAGCGGGGATGGCTCGGGATCAATTCACCAAACCCAGGGCGGGACGATTTGGGATGGCACCGCGGCGGTAGCAGCGGCACCAAATGTATCCCTGGGATTTGAGGATGTCAAAGCCTCAGCTCCCGTCCCCTGCCTTCCCTGCTTTCGGCAGAGGTGCGGGAGCCGAGCTGGGCGCTGCGGCCGGGAAAGCCCCGCGGCCGCTCCCGGGCAGGGAAGGACCGTGTGCGCTGAGGTGCCTGGCGGGGAGCGGGGCCATCTCCCGGCCCATCCTCATCCTCATCCTGGTAGTTTTGTGTTGCTGTCTAGGACGCCCTGTTCCCTAACACGGGAGCTTTTCCCCCTGTGGGTTTTGTTTTACACCTGCCAGAGCTTTACCCATCTGCGCTCACCCAGTGGGATTGAACTTCCCTTCCATGTATGATTTTGCAGATGGATGCAGGAAAGCTAAAGGATTATCTAATTTGATGGTTTTTTGCCCCCACAAAAATGAGCAGAGAGTGCTGAAGGGAGGGGTGTTTCACCTCCCCATGTGCCAAAGAAGTTGCATGCCAGGGTGGGGGTAACACTATCTGCTTCCTAGTGAGGTTTTGAAATTTGAACATAGTACATGGCTTAAGCTTTCTGGTAGTATTAAACTAGTTTATTTAATTAGTGTATGGTCTATGGTCTGGTTGTGATCAAAGATGAAATTCAAAGTTCTACTCCCTGACAAAAAAGGGAAACCCATATGCAATATTTTAGTATATAGTCACTAAAACATGAGAGCATTTCTTCTGTTTTCGGTTTGAGTAGGCATAATAGACATTGTCTGCTCCAAAAAAGATACTTCAATTCTATTGCACTGGAGTGTTAGTACAATCTGAGTTTCAGAGTGATGTAAAGAACATAACACTTCTATTTTGTTTTGTTTTGTTGGTTCTTTTTTTTTTTTTTTTTTTTTTTTACTTACTAACGTTGACAGTTTTGGCACTGTATTTTAAGTTTTGGCACTATATTTTACCCTAATTCATTAATTAAACTTTTTGAGAACAATGTGGAGCATGTTTCTTGAAGTGTCATAATTACATTCAAGTTTTCTGAGCCATATGAAGGAAGTTTCTCTCTTACTGAAAAGATACTGCATTTTTAACTTTGGCATGCTATTTGATAAAAAAATTCTTTTTGAACATAGGGAACACATGAGTGTAGTTGTCAGAATGAAAATCTAAAGATACACTTGCAAAACATAGTTTATATATTGCAGGCTTTTTGTCTAAAGGGTTACACTTAAAAGAGACAGATTAGAAACTGAAATTATTTCTCCTGTATGACTTTAAACCAACAAGTAATAGAAATGGTAAGTGTTCTCCACAGCACTTACCATGAATAGCCAGTTTAGAAACGCCAGCTGTCATTAAAACACTTGGATCTAGAAAACAACTTGATTATTAGCATGATTGAAAAAAAATAATTTAAGTAAGTAGAATTGCTATTTATAAAATTTTTGGTACAGAAATCTCTTTACAAAAACTATCTCAAAATATAATTACTTTGAAAAAACTTTTAGCAGTTGCCATGACTTAAATCTTTCCCTATCACTTGATAGAACTTTCATTTCTGAATAAATGAATTGAAAGTATGCCAATTGAACATTATAATAATACAGCCCTTAATTAACAAACTGACTGTTTATTTAAGGCTTATTCTAAACTTTTTCAAGTCAATGCAAGATTCAGACTAAATTTAATTTTCGGATAAATTATTGTGACGATACTTGATTTTGCAACTCTAATGCTGATTTTAAGGCTAAAAGTTTCAGAAAAAAAATTTTATTAAATAGTAGGAAGTACTTCATGTGAAACTTTGAGGAGGTGAATGCCATTTCCTTTCAACTCAATAGGCATAGGAAAAATGTTAATTTAATCTAATATATCCTGGTTCCTCGTTTGGACAAGAAGTGGGAAGAGACCTCTCTCTTTACCTGAGGCTGTTGTAACTTCCTCCCCAGGGTGGAGCAGAAAAGTTTGTTTTCCTGTTTGGGAACAATCCACCTACTCTTTCTCATCTTGAACTGAGATTCTTCTCCAACAGGCAGAACCCCTTAGAAACACAAGAGCTCAATTTCTCTGCGCTTAAGTAGTACCTGTACTCCTGCCCAAGTAGATTTTAAATGCATTGAACATGATGTTAGCATTTTACACTTGAATTTAACTCACTGCAGGCTCTTTTGGCCTGTTTCTGTGTCATAAATTAGTAGCAAAGCTGTTGAATTAACTCAGTCTGATTTAAAAGTTGAGCAAGGAATCCTAAAACAGATACTTTTTATGTCAAATGTACCTTTTGAGGGCATGGTCATATAAAACTGGGAGGGAGGTTTGAACTGCTCTGGACCTGGGGGTGAATTGCCCCAAATTTCTATGTGTCTGATACTAATGTAAATTGTTTTTCTTCATTTTTGTTCTTCTGCAAAAGGAACTTGTTCATACTTTGTATAATGCCTGTAAAAAGTACAAGCCAATGAGGAATCAGACCCAAAGTATTTCTAGTGTATATAGCTGATTAAAAAACTTAATTAGGGAGTTAATTCAGAAATTAATTTATTTTTTCCCAGAAAGTACTGAAATAAAGCATTTTTTTCCTGCTGCTAGTTAAGGACGGGTTCAGACAGAAGAGCTGGAATAATATATTTAATGACTTTAAAATGTGGTTAAAGTAGTTCCCTTGTACTGCATTTTCTGTTGCTCTTTCTGTGGGACTTACTGACTTTACTTGATACTTTACTTTTCTTCCCCGTATGGAATGGGTGTCTTTAACCTGATCACATACACTCTTTAAACAGAGAGAAGGAATGTGAAAATCATTTGTATTAGACACTGCTGCAGCAATTCTAGTAAGAAATCTAAAAAAAGTTTTGAAAAAAATTTGAAAGACTGTCTCAAATGTGAGGAAAGGAGTGTTTGAGAGTTGGAATTCATCTGTGGACCAGAAGATTTGCAGAGTGAAATGGCTCTATGCAAGTGAAATGTGTATGCACATGAAAGAGCATTTAAACTGACTTTCTTACAATATAGCATGCAATGCCATTGAAGATACTAAGAAAGTAAATCCAAAAGTTCTACAGTATCTTCCTTTGGTAACTGTATTGCTGTCACTTTTTCTAGTTCTTTTAAAATAAACAGTTCAAGAGCTCCATCTTTGGGTTTAAGGTGTTATTGTAGAAAAATATTTCTTTTTGCATTAAGTAGTACCTAAACCTCCTACAAGTTATGTAATGTACATCTTCTCATACCTTGTCAGTTTGCACTACCTAACATTTCTAGATACATTTATTCCATTGCATTTTGATAAACTAGAATAAACTCTATTTTTAATATCATTGTTTTCAAATCTTCTTTCATTAACTTACTTGGTTTTGGTGGATTATGTTTTTCCCCTTCAATTATGATACATAAATCAATTTGACAGTTCATAAAATATTTATGGACCATGATAGAAAATAATGGTAGATGGAATTTTAAAACAGGCTGTTTTTCAGGTAGGCTTTGTTATTTGTTAGAAATTAGTATGCTTTCATTAAAATGAGAACATATGCTGATTTTTGTCAATAGGGAATCTGTTCATGTTCTTTTGGGAGCAGAATTTTAATGAAACATTAATTTTGTTTCTGCCAGTAGAGTTCTAAAAGACTTAAATATTACAGTGAAAAAAAATTTAATCCATTTTGTTTTTCAATAAAAAGCCTCTAATTATTCCAGGAAGTCTTTGGGGAAAATAAAGGTATTTGAAAAATTTTGCTTCTCAAACAAAGTTGTGAGAGTGGTACATAACAAAATATATTGTGAAGTAAATTAAACTATTAATCACAGTAATCCACCACCTGTGAGATACTCTTACCACTCTTACCAGCATCTTTTGTCTCTTGTTTTTTCTTTCCTTCTCAAATGAAGTTTTATTTCTTCCTACTTTCTAAGTGTCTCCAGGGGCATACTCTGCTGACATTCTGACATGACAAGTACAGAGAGTCCTTTTATCTTATCCTGATTGTCTTGTCCTTAGAGAATTTGCCTTGCTTCTGTTTTCCATAATGCTGCAGAGAAGTAAAACTGCAATTTTTGTAATAGGAGGGGTGACTTGATAATTACCCATTATTGATTAAATTATTGCTTAAATCAAGTTAAATCAAACCCAAGTTGTGATTTCTTCTTGTTCTCAGCAAATATCTCTACCTACAACCAGTTCATGTGACTATTTATTGTTGCTTTTAGTTTTTGACCACTGAATCTAAGTTAGCAACAACTTCGGATCTGGTGTCACCTAACTATTTAGCCTGCCTTCATAAAATGACTGCTACTCATGATATGTTCAGTATTTCATTGCTGCCTTTTGTATTTAAGAGTTTCCCCTTCATCGTTATTTACTTTCTTTCACAGATTTGACCAAATGAATTAGAAATCACAATGCCTTAACTCCCTGTAACTCACATTCTTTCCAAGCAGAAGGTGGAGACAAAGAACACAAAATGCTGAGAAGCTGAACTCTGTCCTTATCTTCCTGCTGGCTTCAGTTCTGTACTCAGAAAACTGTGTCAGAGAACCCCAGATCTGACTTGTATTAGAATGCCACCTGAACGAAACTTCAAGTTTTCTTTCAGAAGCCTTGAACATCTTTCAAATCTCTGCAATCTTTATCAAAGTTTCTAATTTCTATTTAAAATAAAACAAATTACAGCAGAAATAAAATACCTTGTATTTCATCTCATGAAGAAGTTAAGAAGGTCACAGTCATGACAGAAACCAAGGTCATTGCCTCACTGATGGTTGATGTATGTATGGATTGACCTGCTGACTGAGGTCATTGTTACAAGGCAGCTGAATTTTATCCACATTTTGGACAGTGCTTATTCCCCTTTTCCTCATCATGGGCAGCCTTAGTTTAAAATGTGACAGGTCTTTTTAAAAATATGAATATAATTAAAACTACATTTAAACTTAAGTGTTATTTAGAATAAGGGTTTTTTTTTAATATCAGGCCTTTTTCATTGTTTTTTGTTGCCGCAATGAGTCAACGTTATAAAGATATTAAGCAGATATTAACTGAATACCCATTGAAGAAAACAACTATTAAAGAGTGTAGATTAACCTAAAGTATGCTGATTGTTTTTTCTTATAAATTAAGTAGTTGTATTAAGGTCATTGGTCTGTTGTCCAAGTTCAACTGTTACAGAGTTTTTAAGTATGGCACCAAGAAAAAACAGCTTAAAAATAGTGGGATATATTTTATTTCCACTGCTTTTCTTTAAATATGAAGAAACAAATTCAGTGAAATTATTTTTAAAAGAAAAGGCTTTTCTTAATCAGATTCCTTGTTGCTGAATGGTTTAAAACTGTTTTAAGTGTTTTGGATTAATTACAATTCTAGACTGACCAATGTATGCTTACTAGGTCATCCCACAGAATTCTAAAACTTTTTAAATGTTTCTTTGGATTCTTGTTCATAATTTTCATGAAACCAGGATAATTATTTTCTGTGCTTATTGTAACAGTAACAATGTTCTCTGTACTCTTCCACCTGTTTGTAGGACTGTTTACTTCAAAATTTTGCTTTCTTCTACTGTAGGTATTCCAACTTCATCTAAATTGTTATGTTCACAGAACCTGAAGCTTGAAGTTTATGCTATATTCTACAAAAAAAAAAAAATAATAGGAAGAGTTAAGAATTTATTGCTTTCTAAGTTACACATATCTAACTTGAGAATACGAAGTTACCACTTTATTTTCTCATTAAAGAAAACAATTACTGGAAATGCTGAGAGTTAATTTTTTCTCTACAGGTGAAACAATTCTGGGTAATAAAGATTTCTTTTATTAGTTTGTAATATTATTTAATGTTCAATAACGGCTCTGAGCGGTATAAATGCTCATCTTATTAGTGTACTTTTTCTCTCTTCTGACTCTCTCTTCTGTAAATAGAGCTACTATTTGAATGGCTCAGTGAAATTTGAAAGCTAAAATGTAAGATTTAAATGTTTTTTCCCAACTCTGTTGCTAAATAATTTAGTATTAGGAAACAATATTTTCGCTATATCTGAGACAAACCATTGTGAGTACACTAGGCTTGTTTTCAGTGTTCTTTTGAGATGCAGGGCAAGATCATTATTTTAATGTGTGTTTTTCATTTTTCCCTACAAAAATTTGGTTCAATACAATCCTGCACTTTTTAAGTCCTGCAGTTTTAAAATACTTGTCATTAATGTTCTTTCTTTGAAACAATATCCAATCAAAGATAAATATTTTTATTATGGAGAAAATATGAACAAATAAGAACAATAGCAAAGAAATTTAATTAAAGAGGGAGACTATTTTGAAAGGAAAAGGAAAATGTCACAGACTTTTTTTCAGCCTTCATTTTCTATCAGATGCCCTTCTGTATCCTATAACACATGCTTACAAAACTGTCATGGAAATTTACAGTGGTATGGTAGAATTTACCACCTTGGTAGGTTATACTGATAATGACACAATAATTTTGTTACTTATGGATAAATAGGGTTTTTTTTTCTTATTGCTCTAAGAGAGAACAAAATGACTTTGAGAAAATTAAAAAAAATGTGAAGAGGTGAAGAGGGAAACAGGTGCAACATATAAAATTTTGCCCCAAAAAAACTACTCATAAACCTGCTGGTTAGTAAACTTTGAGAAAAAGTATTAAAGATTTGCAATGGAAAATGATTAATAAGATTAGCAAATGCATTAACATGTAGAATTCATATTAATTTGCATTCTTCAAGGTTAAAACCTGAAACCTGTAAATGGCATTTGTTTCCAACTGAAAATGCATAGTGTGCCGCTTTCTGCATTATATGGTACAGTAAAAAATCGGAGAATTAGCTAGGATGGCCTATTGGTCTTAAGAGCATCAAAATTCTTTTTCAGAAAGATGCCTCTAATTATGACGTTGTCTGAATATTCTAGTATGGCACGAAAGCCCCATATCATTGTTTCTACAAGGAGTATGTTGGATTACTTAAATATAAGGATTGCTTAGCGATCATGACTGGCTCATCAAAAATATCTTTCAAAGTCTGAGCAGGGAATCCAAGCTCTGCTTCTTTGTTTCCTTCTATGTATATCTCAATTATCCTTTGGTGTAATTTCATTTTTAAAAAGAAGTGTTATTATTAAATTATAAGTCTGTTTGATCTCTTATTAATTTTACAATTTAGACTGTGAACCATTCATCCCTTTACAAGGCAAATCCTATCTTATTTGCCTTCCTCTTTGTCTATACTAGCATCTACCAGAACTCTGTCCTTGGTCTGATATTTTCCTATTGCATGATCTGAAATACCATTTATATCATAGTGGTTCATCATTCTTAATCCCTTCGTGGTAGAGCATGTCTCATTTATGTGATTTTTATCTAATACTGCCCTGTGTTTTGCTCTCAATCTGACGATGGGCTTTTCCCTCTGAATTTTAGCAATCTTTACCTCAAAGTAGTTTTGTTTGTATTTGAGGCTGTGGGCAATGTCCTTGTAGTTGAAGCTGCTAATCTCCCTTTGGATGCATATATTCTGGTTATCTGAGTGCCCTGCACTGTAACTGATATATTTTGATGCCCAGCCTGTGAAGCATGACAGAGTACCAGAAGTGTTGTCATGTGTCTAAGTACTGAGCCTAATCTGATCTGACAGAAGAAAACCTCTGATTCACAATTAACAAAAATTGCCTGTTTCACTCCTCTGGCTTCTGTTTACTCAAACTGCAGTTTCATCTGTGTAGAACAGAAAACCATGGAGACCTCAGACTTCTTCCAGTTGACAGGGTTAAATCCCTTAGGGCAGATTACTTGAGTAGTATCCCAAGTTGCTATGCCAACCTTGGTTCAGTAGCAAAAAAAACCTATGGTGGCAAAGATTCTTGGCTCTGTGGCAACTTCAGGTGTACTGCAATCAGCAGTAGGAGGGCAGAAACCATTTCAGTAAGAGAAGAAAACTTATGATTCCCTGATTTACTTTTGTATAGAGATGAGTTAGGTTTGGAAAAAAGAATTTTTAAAAAATATTAGTCAAAGGACTTCATCTTTACCCACCACACCGTGGTAAATACCACGGAAACACTCCTTATTTTAGAGCTGTGATACCTTTTTTTTATTAAAAGAAAATATAAGCAGACAAAAAAAGCTATTTAAAATTTCTAGCTCATTAAATATTTGCTGTGTGAAAAGAAGAACTTGATCATTTGGCCTCCTTTAACAATAGGTGTCTACACAGTAAAAAATATCTGGGTTTTTGTGTGACTGCTGAGTCTTCTAATTTCTGTCATAGCAAGTCTCCATTACAGACGGAAACTAGGATTCATAACTTTGCTTGATACATAATTTCATTTTCAGTGTGGTGGTAGGAAAGAAAAAATGGATATGATGAATTGTGAATTAAGTTTTAGGAAAGACTAATAAAATATCTCTTCTTGGAATGCTTTAAAATAAATAAATGCAATTGTTTAAGCATAACATCTGCAGGAAGAGTCTATCTTTCATTGCACTATCTGTCAGAGTTAGAAAAACCAGATCACTTTCAGACATGTTAGCTCTTGACACATACACTCCCTAAGAAGGTGTTTTGTGCCCCAAAAGTCTGTCTAGCTACATCATTCAGGCATCATGACTACAGCAAAAGCCCACAAAGTGCAATTATCACTTTCCTTTCTATATCATTAAAACCCAGTTGTTTTTGGAAAAAGCAGCTTTGTTCACAGATTGTTCCAGTCCTATATAGAGTAATGAAAAATTGAATACTGCACAAAATTTAATTTAAAATCACTACAACTTTAAAATTAGCAAGCCATTTTTCTTCAGTTGGCATAGTGGCTCTTTTGTACTGAGATCTGGAAATTGTACTTTGAAGTTTTTGAGCAGCTGTTGGGCTGGCTGAGAATAAGAGGTTTTTAAAATATACTTTGAATGAAAGAAAAAACTCTTCAAAATAATTGCTTCTTAAGTTCAGGATCTTAGAATTTTACTGCATTAACCAGAATTTTTGATGTTCTAAGCAGCCAAACAGAACAACAACAGCAATTAAAAAAGATAATGTTTCAACTTTTATTTCCAAATGCAAACATTGGAATAGGCCTGTTCCAATTGGGTGAAAATGAACATAGGAATTAAGATTTACAAGAAAGTAACTGTTTTTCATACATATCACCTAATATATGCATAGAAAGAATATATGTGTGGCAAGACTGTGACTGTCCTTTCATACTGAAAAAAGAGCATCCTAGAATTTTGTAAAACAAAGCAGATGAGCAACTGAGAAATGAAATACCTGCACTCAGCCTCTCAAGTACAAGCTAAAGCCCAGACATTCTAAAACTTTCTATTGCTATATAAAACAATATAAATGGCTCTTCTGTGGATAGGAAACAAAAGAGAATTAAAAGAAATATGAAACAGTCTTAGCAGATGTCTCTATCTGTATACTCATTTTATCCTTATCATTGGTATGTGAGTTATTTCCTGATAAGACTGTCAGAGTCCTCCTACAAAACAGAGTACATTTTATTCCTAAGAAGCTTTTCAGCTAACTCAAGTTTATTATATATGTACCTATATATACACACACACATATATATATATATACACATGTAAGTTTTATATGCACATATATAACTATGTATGTTACTTTTTGTTTCTGTACATGAATAATTAATCACTGACTTTCCCTATTTGGACATCTTTATATGTTACTTATTTAAATTTGAGCATGCCCAGTCGTTTCATCTGAATTTATGGTGAATTTATGGTTTCATCTGAAAATTCTGTTTCTGAAAAGCCCATCAGCATGATTCTGCTGTCATTTACTTTTGTTCTTATTGCAAAATTTCAAAATACAGGAGTTGACCTACTGTAAAACTGGTCTGAATAAGAGATAGGGTGAAAGGATGGGGAGTAATTTCCCTTTTTACACTGAAGAAACTGGAAGAAGAATCAATCTGTTGGTTTTAAATTTAGTAAACAGAGAAACTAAAAATAGGAATATTTGTTTTAAATAAAATTATACAATGTTAAGGGATTCATAAACCTTGCTTGATACATAATTCATACTTTTTCAGTGGGATTTAGAATCTGTAACATAGTTTTCACAGAAATAGCTCTGCTTTGCATCCTTCTAATTCCAGAGATCTGGTCCTGGGAAATGGTCCAGATCTCTCTCTTATCATTGATTTAAAAAGAATTACAGTTTTAAAATATGCCAATTTCGACTGACTCCAGGGAACCTCTGAATTTGCTTTTGGTCCATGGTGCATGTGAAAAGTATCCTGTGTAATAGGGGCATATTCACAGAATCACAGAATAATCTGAGTTGGAAGGGACTCTCAAGGATCTCTGAGTTCAGCTCCTGGGTTTGCACAGGACCATCCCCAAGAATCACAACAAGAATCACACTGTGTTCCTGAGAGCATTGTCCAAATGTTTCCTGAGCTCTGTCACGTCTGGTGCTGTGACCACTTCCCTGGGGAGTCTGTTCCAGTGCCTGACCACTCTCCAGGTGAAGAACTTTTTCCTGACATCTACAGCAAATGAGAGGCTACATATAATCCCAAAATCCACAAGACAAGTTTACCTAAGAGAACTGCCAGAGGTTCTGTTTTGTTCTGTTTTTCTGTCTCTTACCGTAGCATATAAAGGATTGCTAGGGGAAAAATGTAACAACAAACCAAAAATGGAATAAAGTTTTCATGGTGTTGACTCTTGCTTTTGGCAGTCTGCAGTTTTGACACACCCTGAACCAAAGTCTCTGACATTACTTTTATAATTTTTAATGGTTCTTTGAAAACAAAACACTAAGAAAAACAAAACAAAAACAAAACAAAACAAAAACCCAAACAACAAAAAACTCCCCAAAACAACAAACAAACCAAGCTAATAAAACAACCCCCCCACCATTCAAGTATGCATAATATTAAAAACCAGTGGGTTTGGTTTACTTTAAACTTGTTTAATTTTCAATGGGTACTCCTATCATCTGTAACACAACAAATGCTGAAAAATTGTTCCCCTAAGTCTATTCTCATTTAGTTTCTCAGTTCACAGCATCACAGAATCATAGAACAAGCTCAGTTGGAACTGACCCTCAAGGATCATCAAGTCCAACTCCAGGCACTGCACAACTCCATCTCAAAGTCACACCATGTTCCTGGGAGCATTGTCCAAATGCTTCTTGAATTCTGGTGCTGTGACCACTGCCCTGGGGAGCCTGTTTCAGTGCCCAAACACCCTCTGAGAGAAGAACTTTTCTCCAGTATCCAATCTAAACCTCCCCTGACACAATTTCAGCCCATTACCTCAGATCATGTCACTGATCACCACAGAGCAGAGATCAGTGCCTGCCCCTCCTCTTCTCTTAGTGAGGAATTTCTAACTGCAGTGAGGTCTCCCCTCAGTCTCCTCCTGGCTGAACAGACCAAGTGACCTCAGCTGCTCCTCATACAGCTTCCCCTTCAGGCCCTTCACCATCTTTGTTACCCTCCTTTGGACACTTTCTAATAGTTTAATGTCTTTTTTATGTTGTGGCACCCAAAGCTGCCCCCAGCACTGGAGGTGAGGCTGCCCCAGCTCAGAGCAGAGCAGGACAATCCCCTCCCTTGCCTGGCTGGTGATGCTGTGCCTGATGCCCCCAGGACAGGGTTGACCCTTCTGGCTGCCAGGGCACTGCTGGCTCATGGTCAACTTTCTATCAAACATAGTGATTAGTTTATAATGTGATTTACACCACAAACCTGCTCACTTGTCTTACTGAACCTGCTGCAGAGAAGTAACATTAAAAAAATGCTAGATTTCAAGGAAGGGTAGATACCTTAGCAATTTTTAAAATTTACTTTGAAAATAACTGTATATGAACCCAAGCTTAGTAGGCAATATTAATTTAGATAATCCCATGGAGCAAGGCATTTTAGGTTTGGTTTCTATTATAGAACTAGGGCGGAAAAGTCACATTAACCAACAATATAACAGGCTCATGATTACATGATCCAAAAGGAGATTTCTTACGCTCAGACATACCATTAAAATGATTAATGGTTCCCATGTAGAAATTCTGATCTTTTCTGGTATATGAAGCAGTCACTGTTCTAGATAGGATAAAAATTCTGTAACAAAGTCAGTGACTCACTTCAACAGAAGAACACATTAATTTTCCTTTGCTTCTGATATACTTTGAAAAAAAATTTCTGGTCAGATCCCTTCACTGGATTTCCAAGCTTTGTCTTTTGCAGACTTCTTTTCATATTTGCAGTTCAGTAACATATGTTATACATATAACAAAGCTGTCCTTGATACACCTTAAAGGTGCTCCAGGTATCAATCAACTAACAGTGTTCTTGCTTTGGGCCTACACAGGACAGTTGCATATGTCACAGATCTGAATTACATGTAGTTCTTAAATCTATGCAGTTTTTCTGACAAGGTTAATCTATCTATTAGCTATTGCAGCACACAGGAGAAAATGACACCTAGTCCACAGTCAAATCAAACCATCATCCAAAAAATGAAGGTCAGTGTACCATTATTGTAAGAGCCTAGGCAAATATGAAATCCCAGACCATTCTTGCCAAAGAATTTGCATTTTCTTTTTAGTTGTTCTCATTTTCTCAAGCACTTCAATTTCTTTTTTAAACACAGTCATATATATATAACAAAATTAATTAAAAGCTTAAATAGTTTCTTGTGGAACAAAGTTGTCCTATATCCTCCTGCAAAGTATGTTAAGAGATGCAATTCAGTTGTGTTATTTTTATTCCTCTATATCTTTCTTACAATCACAAACCAAGAAAACCAGCATGCATCTACAGCAATGTGTTGTTCTGAATAGGAGTGTGACTTTGAAGTGAATTGCTTGATTGTACCCACTTACCACATTTCGCTTGGATCTTTGTCTTGTTTTTTGAATGCACAAACTGGATTCATTTTGGATGAAGCTTATTGGAGAGGTTTGCTTCAAGAAATGTGTTCTCAGCCTGTAAAACCACATTAGGACTGGTCTGAAGTAAAAGCCCTAAGCTGTGTGTAATACGGATATTTAATTGTTTTTTTTTCAGTAGAAAAATACACTGTTTTTGCATCACACTAATTGTCTAAGCTTGTATTGTCTACATAAAAGGTCTGAATTATTTAGATTGTTAAGTCTTGGAGGTTTTTTGGTCTGAAAATGGAAACAAAATATTTTTTTCTCAAAATTTTTTACCAAAGTGAGAAGTTTACCTTGAAATCTATTACAGTTGACTCAAACATATTCTAATATAGGCTTTTTTCAACAGCAAGATGGGCTGCATATCAGTATTATTAAACCCTTTTTTGTTAGTGCCTGAAGACTTTTGAGAAAAGGACCCGTCCACTGTCATCAAGTGACCCACATGCAGAATGCATGGGGCCACTCTATGGTAAGTGCTCAACACAGACCTTTAGCAGTGCTTCTGTTTCAGTTTAAAAACTTAGTTTAAGAGTCATGCTCATGATCTGTCCTTTGAAGCAGAGCCTACTTCTGCTCAGCCATGAAGTAAGGAGTTAAGACTGGTCACCGTGACAATGCATGGCTTTCCCTTCAGAAGGATTATTTTACAATATTAAACACATTTCTTATTTTAGCATAAAGATATAATTTTTGAAGGTCCACTGTGCAGTACTTGCTTTACATAAACTTCCTGTCTTGCTTACTTTGAGGTTTACTGCATGTGAAACAACACCAGCGTCTAGCTCATGAAGCAATTCTGAAGACTGAAAGGTTGTTAGTCTGTTTGCCTATACAGAGGTATAAAAAGAGATTGTTTACACACTTTGTCCTTTTTTTCTGGTAATATTTTTGAGTGGAGTCTGCATTTTTTCTATTATTTATAAAGTAACAGCAGTGAAACCTGATAAAAGCCTCATAATAAACTACTTTGCTTATATTATCAGGTAAGTGGGGTGATGTTGCCTTGAAGAAGTTCTACTTTTTAACACATGTCTTGCTAATTTTATTTAGAATTTAATATGCAGAGATAAGAACATTCAGTTTCTTTGGGAAATCGTTTTTAATATTAGTCACTACTATTAGGCAGTTCGTTTAATGCCATTTACAGAGCCTTAAGTGAAGCTCAGTGACTGACTGAGAAACTTATGATACAGTTCTTGCCTTCAAAAAGAAAAATAAAACATTAAATATAACAAATTAAATAGGCAGTAATCCTTAATAACATTAACAACTATAATTTTAAACAGTTATTCTTCAGGAGATTAATTTTAGCACAGCTATATGAGTTTATTTCACACATGTTAATGCTTTGATTATTATCTGATTGTGTTTTTAAAGAACATATAATTTAATGATGTAATACTTGTAGCTTATTTTTTCCTGCACTGATTACATTTTCTTCTGTCAGCAGATAAAAAGTTTTTGATAAAGTGAAAGACCATAACGGCAACATAATTTATTAATTTTTAGCTCTTCTTTTCTTCTTTAAAGGATATTTTGTTCTTGGGAAGATGTAGGCAAGAGCTCCTATTGCCCTCAGCAGGAACTACATCCGTTCTTGAATGTACAACGCATACCAGTGCTCATTTAGAAACATAGTACAGCCCAATAACTTTAGTTAACCTCTGGGGAAGTTCAAAATTTGGTCGTGTAGCCTTCATTCAGAATAATCATGAATTTTAGCACCTGGCTTCCTTGACAGAACAAGAAAGGAAAAGGTTTCTTTGAAACATTTATGACAAAAAAGTTACAGTTTATATATATATATATATACAAAAAAAATTCTGAAATATGCAGCAGCATATTTAAGATAGAGGTTCTAATGAGTTGCCTAAATTTGATACTATATTTTTGGTGTTCTCTTTCTCCTTTTAGGTGATTTGGTTTCTATTCCTTCTTTCCTTCTTGCCACCTCTTCTCATTTTTGTGATTGCACCCACACCATGGTACCTCTTCTTCAATTCTTTATTCCTATTGTCTATTTAACATTGTGCTTTGCTGATCTTCAGCGTTGGATAAGTAGAGTGGTTATCATGAAATAACTAGAAACATGTACAACTGGATTATTTGTAAAAGATCCTCAGCTGTGCATTTAGCTTCATGGTAAATGTGAAATAGCCTATCCATCCATAAAAGTAAATTTCTTACCTATTCAGAAATTCTTTCAGCTGCTTCTGCTCACACAGAAGGAATTCCTGTTCATCTGTTTGTTCATCTAGTAGTTCATCTTCTTGATCTCTGGGGAAGAGGATTCAATTTTTACACCCTTGAAAATACTTTTGTGATAGTTGACTAAAAATATGTATTATAACTGGCCAAAATATATAAGATGAAATATCATGCCACATACTAAATCATATTTTGTATGCTTCTTACCCTTGGAGTTCATATTCCTGATTCTCTTCCTGTAATCTTCTGTTTGTTTAAAAACTATAAAACAAAATTACAATAATAAAGAGTAAGACTTACTTATGTATGTAAATAAGAATCTTGAAGTGTAAAAATCTCTTCAGTGTTTCCAACTGGCCCAGCATATACTATTTTATAATTTAAAATTCTGCATGGGTGCAAAACAAGTTTTGTTTATACACTGAGGATTTAAACAGGAAATTTTTTTTCAAATATTCATATCCTTGTCTTCTTTTGATTTTATATCTGTTCCTCATCATCTTCCACACTTTTTCTTGAAGCTTATTCTGATTCTAAAAATTACCATGAGTTCATAGCCTGGTATCAAACCTGAAACAATTCCCATAACACTTCTGAGGAAGTATTGCTTCTGATACTCAGGGAAAGTAGTTTCTAAACTTTTTGAATGGCCATCATGTAAAAATGCAGAGAGGAGGTCTACAGAATGTTACATCTTGAGGTAAAAACCTGCCTTGCTTTAAAAACATGATTAGAATTTTTATTTTAACAGTATGTACTGCTTACATGCAGAAAATATTGCAAAGATTTAATAATAAAGTTTCTCGATTGTAAAAGTGCTTCCAAGTATTGAATGTGAAATTCATGTCAATAGCAAAAGGATAGTTGATCTACTCAAAAGTGCATATTTGACATTATTTCAAACAGCTTTGGAACTTTTTATAGCTGTGGATAGATCAAGATGTTTTTAATTTTGTGTCATAAACCATTATAATGTCCCTTGTTGCACAGTAGCCCAGGAAGGAAAGTGATAAACTGCATTATTTAACTGCCCTGATAACCTTCATCCAGCCACACACAGCAGGTGTTTAAATCACTCCATGGATGTGCCCTGGTCTTTATAAACAGCTTCCTAATGACAGACTAAGGCTGGATGTCTGATTTTCAAGAACCAAAGTTGAATGAGATGAATCTAAATATTTTTTTTCCTTCTTTAAGTGGCAACAGTCAAAGAGAGAGATTTTAGAGTTTTACATTTCTTTAAAACAAAAGGAATCTAAAGGAGACTTGGGTAAAATTGAGTTGTCAGAAATATTGAGTTGGCTTGATTTACAGCAAGCGATTAGGTGTCTTGGGAAGTTGTCACCAAATTACAGGATTTTAAGGATTCTTACTGAGTGTGATTGTATATTGTAATAATTATAAAACTTTACATTTGATATCCAGGTATTTAGGTGTTTGAATATAAATGAGTTCATATATAAATGAAAACCCTTTAGTGTCTTATTACTCATTCTCCTTTGATAAAGTTGTTAAAAATACATTTTTGCTTCAACATGAATTTGTTTTTATAAAATATTTTCATTGCTAGATTTTCTCTAGAGGCTCATAAGGCTTCCACTCTCATAAGTGTGGAAGTCAGAAATCTCAGTGCCATGTCAATTCAAAAGAGAATTTTTCTTCCTGAGATTTGTTCTTAAACCCTTTATTCTGAACACTGAAGCCATATGAAAAAAGGTTTCATTTATGTTGTGAGTTGAAGGAACCTATAAGAGTTCCAATATACAATCAGTTCGTTAAAGTGCTTTGTTATTAAAAGAGATATCTAAACCCCAAAGGAGTGCTACTTATAATGGTTGAGCTAAACATACATAAGAACATCTGAAGTATTTTCTTGGACTCACTACTTCTAATTGTTTCGGTTCTAAAAAGGCCACTGTTTCCCTATGTTGTATTAGATTAGTCACTATGTATCAAGACACAGAATTTGAAAAGATCCCTTTCTGAACAAAGTATATCAATTATCCCTCTTTTTCTTTTCATTAAAGCAATGAAATCTTTCGTCTGTTGTGTTTCTCTGAAAACTGTATTTGTAGTGGATGGCACTGATGTACCCGAAAAATCTGTTTCCTCTCATATGCAGTTAGTTAAGGTTAATTCTAAGGTTATTGAGACTACATAAATGAGACTTGGCCAATGTACAGGCTTTATAGAATATTGGAATATTAGTAGGAGGAAAACCAAAATAACTTCCATGACAGAAGTAGGTAAAGCTTGGAATATAAAGAGTTAAATTGAAATGCTAGCAATGAAAAGCTTTCATTCCTAATATGGCAGCTTGCTCTAATGTCAGTCCTGGAGAGCAGCCCAGCAGCTCAGTTAATGATTCCCAAGATCTTGACCACAAAATGTTGGTACTAGTCAGCTGATAAAGAGTGTGAACTCACACAAATGGATTACTAAAATGTAATTGTGCTTATTCTTCAGTCTATACTGGAAATCTCCCTTTGTTCCTATGCATCAGAGACATTCCAGGAAGAATGTAAAGGCTTGAGTGCAGGAGGCTCAAGAACTGATCTGTTTGTGCAGGGGGCTGGAGCAGTGAAAGTTTTTAAAAGCATTAGATATTAACCTGATTGATTGTTCTTGAGGGAAAACTCGAGTCCATAACTGAAACAGGCAGGAGCTGGAACTGTTATGGTTCCTTTATGACTGTTTTATAAAGCTAAATCTTCATAAAACCACAACAGCAGGGAAGTTGAGAGGGAATAGCTTATTTTTTTAAGCAATTCTGATAATATAAATCTGGGAAGAGTCCAGAACTACACAGTTCCTGCAAATAAATAACAGTTCCTATGAAAAATTTAAGTATACTGAAAATTAGGTGTAGATGTGTGATATTTATTAGAGGGGTAAATTTCCTAAATTTAGTCTAGTCATCAAAGCTGACTAGAATCTTAAACAAGTAAATAAAAAAAAATTATTTCATTGACTTTGATCTTCTATAATCAGATTATGTTTTGTTACATTTGCTTCCTTAGACAGAGAAAAAAATCAGAGACTAAGCAAGGTACTGTAGATGGAAGAACAAAACACCACCTAACACAATAAACTACTCTCACAATAAAGAATAGCAGCACTAAAAATATGAAACTTACGTTGTTTAGTAAATTAATAAATTGATAGAAAAGTCCTAGTGGATACAGAATTTTATCAGTTACAATTGCTAATATTCTATTGCCATTATGGGTAAGGCAGATCACACTATCAATCTATATTGAGAGTATGAAAAGTGGCAAGCCCACTGGGCAACTTTGAATGTGTGCTATCTTATAAATAACCAACACGCTGTTCTGCAATGGGAGTGCCTTTCCATCACTTCAAAGTGATTTTATTAGTGATTGGGCAGAATTTTAGCTGCTTGAGGGAATTTGGATGCTGCACTCAAGAACCAGAAGCCAGAGTCCTGCTTACCAAATTAACTGTTAATTCAAAGATTCTTAGAGGGGAAAGAACAAAGGGGAAGGGAGGTACGGGGAAATACCAAGAAAGAAGTGTACTTTTGCATACCTATTGTGCTTTGGGATTCCAACAGAGGGATGAGGAAATCCAAATTAACATTGTAAACATTAAGCAGCTTCCACTTCATCCACTGAAAAAAGTCTAAATTTGTAGAGAAAGTTCATGACTAAAGTGCATCTTTTCAATACAAAGGGATGAAGTTAGGAGAGCATGAATAAATTTGTTTTTGCCAATTTCTGTGTGAACTGAACCTTGTAAGCATTATAAAGTTTTTGCTTTCTCCTCTTTGCTTTCTCTCTATATAACTAGACCCTGGATAGAAAGAAAGCACCGTAGGGATGAAGCACTGACAACTTTTAATGTTATATTTTGTCAGATAGCTAATTTTTTTTAAATCTGCATTCCATGTATTTTAGCCAGTTATAAGTCACATCTTCAAATTTAACTGCAATGACTTAAAACCTTTAATACTGAAATGGAAAATAGTGTATAAAAATAGTCCAGAATTTATGAGAAAATAAAGCATTTTTAAAAACAAACACTGTCTTTGGCTAGGGAGATGGAATACATGTAATAGAATAGAGCTCCTTTGCATACTAACATTCCTGTGATTCTGTGCTGCAGATTCTACTCTGACTGAAATTAATGATTTTCTTTTCAAGGATTGTATTTGTACAAATATTTTTGAATAAAAGTCTTAGTCTTTCATGATTATATTTGATTGATTAATCATTATCATCATCATCATCTTCGTTTAAATTGGCTTCAAGAGATTTTTGGCATTTTCTCTTTATTGAACAGAAATAGCTGATAAAGATGGGAAGTATTTCTGAAACATAAGTGGACATAAACAATAGTATTTATGCAGATGGGAAAGCTGCAAGTCTACTGAGGGTGGGCTACAGAGGTGTAATGTAGGTAAAGTTGCCACAGATTAGCTTTGAAAGTTCTATTTGTATAATCCTGAACACTTTCAAAGCCAATGAACTAATTGATCAAGGTTTACCTAAACTAAACCAAACCAAACATATCCAAGAATATCACTTGTCCTGTTTCCATTTATCCACAGCCCAAAGATTCAGTGGTACATCCTTTACCTGTTAATCCTAACTCATAAATAGATGTTTTTGTCTTGTATTCTGACCTCTTTAAATCAAAGATTCTGAAAAAAACTGTTTGCTTCAATTTAGGCAAAACACTGTATGGGGATGTTTTCATTGTGGAACTGCCTGAAGTCAGAAGGGAAAGTCCTGATTTATTCCCTGTAATACACCACACAGAAGGTACTCTGCAAATGGCGAGTTGATTGCTACTGTCCCAGGAGTATCCAGGGGGTTCCCATGGAATGAATGCTCTAAGACATCCATACTTAATTGGCAAACTAATTTATCATATGAAGTACTAAATACTACAATGCTTTTTGCTCTGATTGGACTCAGTATACACCTTGATAGTTAATTTCACAAGATTATTATGCCAGACTGTTTTGGGACAAGTCTGTCAAGGTAACAAGCACTAGGTCAGGTTAGTATTTAGGTAGGAGCCAGACCCTAAATTTCTATGGCCTGATTCGAATTAAAGCAAATCAGATTGAGTTCAGACCTCTAAGTATCAATGGAGGTTTTTCTGTAATTAGGATATAAAATCTGTAATCTGACAAAGTATGTTTCAAGGGCTCTTTTACAGTGAGACAAACAAGATAATTATTTTTGTTCTTAAATTTATAAAGAGGGTCATGATAATGCAATGCTTTCATCTAATTACAAATTCAAATGCTCCATTCCAAATCTAAGTATAGTAAGGATAATAGGTACAATAATTACTCTGTATAAATTTGCAAAATAAATCTAAATTTGAAAATCAAGTTTAGAAAAGCAGGGTTTTTTTTAGGATCACTTGCTTTGAATGGACTGCAGTTTTGTTTTGGGCTTTCCCTCAGAATATTTTACTCAAGACTAAACTAATCTGTATTTCTTTTTTCTTCAAAACACAACTTTCATATTAGCTCTGGTGGCTGTTTAACATAAGTAGCAAAAAATAATACTGTTTTCTCAGCTTCCATGCTCCATTACCTCCTGCTCTAGACAGAAACATTACACAGCCCTACTCCAGCATCAACCCAAGGAGTTGATCCCTGTTCAGCAGGGATTACAACAGACACACCTTTGGCAGAGGCTTTGGCAAGCTTTCACATCTGAAGAACCCAAGAATCTGGAACCTGACTGCTACTACTTCCACAGTTGAGGACGTCCCATAGTCTGAATGTCAGCATGCTCGAAAATACACTAGTTTCACTGGTTGGCCTCTTGGTAAAATCAGGAATTTCCTTTCCCAGAATCCAAATCACATTGCTTATCATCCTCTGCTTGTCCTTGTACCTCAAGGCAAGATATTAGCTTCAGTTACACCTGAGAGGTGTATCCTCCATAAGCTTTAAAACCCCAGAAGGCTACACAGACTCCCAAGGAAATAAAACTCGGTACTGCACATCCTCGCTACTGGAAAGCAAACCTATATCCTACATGTCATGTTTGATTTTAATATCCTTACACAGGGGTCACTTGATTATGACATGGTATTTCATATGGGCTCTTACCAGGGCCTCATTAGTTTTACATCATTAGTTCTTTTATCTTGGTCCAAAGAACCTCTTTCATAAAAGATGTCACAGCACACACTTCCCCTTTCCATTGTGACTGTGCTCACAGTCCTCTTTAATCAAACAAATATTATACAGGCCACTCTCATTCTTCTGTTTCTTCCTGCCTATTTACACATTGTCTTTATTCATGGCTTCTCACACTTTTATTGTCAGCGTTGTCCATTGAGACTTTTGCTGATAATCTTCTTAGTGGAAATATTTAGTAAGTCTGGTTAAATGCAAGCTCCTGAGTAACCCCTTTAGCAATTTCTCTCTAACTCTCATTTCCCTTTTAGGATCATTCAGTAATCTTTTTAACATTTCATTCTAAACATTGTCTTTTTTAGTTAATTACATTTGTATGTGGTGCCATATCAGGCACCTTCAGATTATATGTTCATCTTAATTTAAAAAACACATCAGATTGTATTGCTTTACACTTACCTGCATGGTTTTCAGCACTATTCATGAAGTCTTTACATATTATACAAGTCTGATCAGTTGGCCTGTGATTTCTTGGTTTGTTTTTCCCTTTTCTGAAAAGTTTATAGTACATTTCTTACCAGTCATGGGCTATCACCACAGACACATTGAAAACCTCAGTTCTATTTTGGAACATTCAAACAGATGTCACTCAGACTTTCTAAAGTACACTAAACTTTGAACACTGCATCTGTTTCTAGTCTCCGTGTCTTGATAAGTACATGACAGAATGAAAGAGGTCATGGAATAGGCCTAAGAGCATGGAAAAATTAAAAAACCTATGTTTAGTCTCTGCAGGTTTCATAACTAAGGCTGCTCTATTTTTACTTCTTAATACAGCAAAATAGCTTGATGTTCAGTTACACCTGTTCTCTTTCCTCTATTATTTTTAGAATATCTCTTTCCACGTGGTGTTTCAGTAGTTCTGCTCCTGCATACTGCTGTGCAGTGCTCTGTTGTGCAATGCATCATTTATTTCACACCACCATCACATAATCTGTGCCTCAAGCATAAACCCCTTTCATTTACTGCATCATCTGCCAATCTAAATCTTTGTGTCAGAACTTGCATGTGTTCATCTCCCTCTCCAAACATCAGTCTCATGCTCTTCAGTATCAAACAATATCCTGATTTTTTTTCCCACCTCTGCTTTTCTACTAACGTGGCAGGACACATTGAGCTATTGTCCTAACTTCTACTCCTGTTTCCTAATCTAAATTTTTTGAATTAGTTATATGTATTATCCCAATTAGTCATTATGTGCTGTACCTATCTATTGAGAAATCTTTTTGGTAGAAAACACAGGTGGTAAAACATATCAAAGTTTTGTTCATCCAGTACTAGATAAGCTTCAGGCTTTACTGAGCAATTTTGTAGAGGCAAGGTCTTAATGTTAGTTAATTAATGATGATTAATAATTCCATTTAGTCTTCTGCTTCTGTAAAGCAGTCTTGAATTAACAGAATTGATAAGCACAAACATCTGAGAAATTATTTAATATAATTTTGTATTAATTTTAATGCTTTTCTGCTTTTAAAATCCTGTTTTAAGTTAAATAAAGAATGTTATTTCAGAATAAGTTAATTAAATATTTTGGCAACGTGTTTGATCCACCATTAAATTTTACTTAACATGAGCAATGGAGTGACTTTCATGTCATCAAAACTTTTAAATATAATTTACATGCTCTATAAATATATATATATAAATCATATGCAGCTGTGAGATTAATACAGTACAAAATGTCATATGTTTCTTAGGCCTTCTCTGGAGAGACAATTTGATATGAGATGCTGTAGAAACTTAATGAAATATTTTTATTCTGCAGAGCTTGATTTCTGAGGTATTTTTAGTAGACTAGATACTGAATAGTCAGTTCTAATTTTGTTTTCTTCAGCTCTTTATCATTGTATGGTGATTATTTATATTGCAGAAATATAGCAACTTGAAAGTTCAAAAGGAAAAGCATTATTGAAAGAATACTGAAACAGACCTAAAAATCAGACGAAAGTGCAAAAAAAAATATTCGTTTATAGGATACAAGAACAAATTAGGATGTGTCCAGTTTGATTTGTGAGGTGTGATGTGGCAAGTATGTAAAATACACTGTAAAGAGCATTTTGTTAAGATTTTTATGCTTTCAAAGTAAATATAGAGAAATAGGAGTTTTCCATTAGTGAAGAGATTGAAAGAATTTAACAGTTAGAGAAAGTTTCCAGCAGCTGGCTAAGTATGCTACTGGTCCTTACTTCATATTCTTTTTTGTTTTGCATGCTTTCTGATAGGTAGCAAGCAGATGACACTTCTGAGAAATAAAGTTTTTATCCCATTGTAAGAAAAGTCCACCTTCCTACAATTAAATAAACTGAAAATTCTGAAGGATTTCCCAGAAATGTGTCTATAATCTTCAATAAAAAGAGAAGAATTATTCCCCTGATGCACAAGATGATGGATTTTCCAGACAGAAAGGTCGGAAAATACCTTTAGTCACCTGTAAAGCTTCCTCTTTGCAATGAAGCCATCCTGGTCTGCCTGTACTAATGCACAGTAAAAGGCAAGGCTCTGACATCACCTGCAGAGGACTCCTTCCCCCTTACATTTCATAACCTCCAAAACCCTTCCATCTATAGAAGTGGCAAAAAATGCTTGATGAGTTGATAACAGCGACCGGGGATCCAAGGAATCCAGCCAGCTTCAACAAGCAAAGATAAACTAAACCAAACACTGAAAATCCTGCTGGAGGTTCATGCAGCAGTGGCTGTGATGCCAACATTGAGACAGGCAGAGCCCAATAACAAGGGAAACTCTGCAAAAGGGAAGAAGGCCTTAATTGTCTTTGCATACTGAATGCTAATGCTGTTAATTAAAGGGCTACCATTGCCAAATCAAGGTATGATTCAGGACAGTCATAACCAAGTAGCTCAAATACTGCTTTTTTTGTGCCAAGAGCACAGTGCTGTATTAGCCTTCTGCAATGAAGTCATTCTGCAGGTGACTGTGCAGACTTCGTCAAATGGTGTAACGTGAGCCAACAGGAGAAAAAGATTTCATTCAGAACACTTGTTCTGCATTATATATTGATTTCTGGTTTGAGGTATTATTTTTGCACTTCTTCATAATAATTACTGGAGCATAAATTTTAGCTTTATTTTGTCTGGTAGTACTTATACAAGGAGCTATAGGGGTGTATTTAAAATATTACTGCATTTAGGCCATGTTAAAATGCAATTGACGGACATATCCCCCATATGTAAATGGAGTAAAAAGTGAAGAAAAGTATGGTTTAAGAAATGGATGGTGTATAAAGTACATACATTTTGAATGTAAGTATTATTTATAATGTCACTGAAATGCCATTTTAAAATGTTTTTGGCCATAGTTATATGCAGTAATGAAATTCACTGCCTTCAGTGTGATGTTGGTTTGATATATGGAGTAACAAACTAATATCTGAGGGATTTTCACTCTTGCAATAGTTCTCATGTATGTTAATACAGTAATATGAATATTTTAAAAACGTGTGCAGTTTGTTTTGTTCTCATAAATAGAATACATATGTCTTTAAGAAATAATGATTTATCATCATATTGGTAAAATCTTGTAGGTTATACCACTTAGGACTACTTAATTTTTAAGGTCTTTAGAATTTCTACTAGGTTAATACTATTAGATAAAGTATTTGAATCACAAAGCTATTTGAATAAAAAAACAGAACTTGTATTTTGCATACTTATTCCCTCGCTAATAGATCTCAGTTCTCTCCATGTGGGCTGATGTAAGGAGTCTGTGCTGCAGTTTTCAGCTCCCTGCCTATTCAGTCCTTGGTTAGGAGGATTAGAGTGAGCAGCTCATAGTCTACGTGAAAGGTCATGAATGCAGCCTCCAGTGCAAAAACATCCTAAAGTCTTTCTATTAGGATTAATTATACTATCACTACTGACCCATTGGAAACTTCTTCCCAAAGGATGTAACATATGCACTTTGGTCAGTCATCTATCCATCTTTAAGAGACCATGTTGAGTACAACACTTTTGCTCTTACCCAAAGGAAACAAACAGCTACATGAAGTACCATGATACTTTTCTTGACACTTATCTTTACTTTTGTAAGATTGCTCAGAATTACTAAGTGGTTGACTCAATGCATTCCTTGTCATCATCATTCACCAAGCACCTTATTTAAGTTGGTATTCACTAGTGGAGACTCCTGTTTTGTATTAGCAAATTGCTTAGTTTTTAATAAACATTACAGCGTTTATAATCTTTTTCCACTTCTTTTCCATCTAATTCATGTGTAACAATCAGCTAGATGTGAAAGTAATTTGTGCTGGTTTTAGCTGGGTAGAATTAATATTCTTCACAGTGGCTGTTATGGGCCTGTGTTTTAGATTTGTGCTGAAGGACTGATAATAAAGAGATGCTTTTGTTATTGATGATCAGGGCTCACACAGGGCAAGGGCTTTTCTGCTTCTCACACTGCCATGCTGGTGAGAAAGTTGGGGGTACCTGGGAGATTGGAAGAAGACACAGGAAGGGCAGGTGATCCAAAATGACCAAAGGGGTCAAATATTCCAGATCATCTGACATCATGCTCAATATATAAAGATGAGGAAAAGAAGGAAGAAATGTGAACATCTGGAGTGAGGGTGGTTGCCTTCCCAAGTAACCTTTATGTATGATGGTGCCCTGCCCTCCTGGAGACAGCTGAACACCTGCCTGCCCATGGGAAGCAGTGAATGAATTCCTTGCTTTGCTTTGCTTGTTTGTGTGGCTTTTGCTTTCCTTATTAAACTGTCTTTATTTCAACCCATATGTTTTTAATGCTTCCGATTCCCTCCCCAATCCTGCTGGTGGGGCAGTGAGCAAATGGCTGCACAGACCTTGGTTGCTGGCTGGGGTGAAACCATGACATCATTTTCACCTCTTTGTCATATCTGGAAAGTGAGATTTGCAGGTACTTGTTTTTTCAAGCACAAATATGGACCAGAGATAAATATGTGTCTTCAGAAATTCTACTCTGAAAAAAAGGACTAAAAAGAAATATTGTCCTGCATCTAAGAAATAAGTTCTCAATATGATGTATTATCTTTAGATACTATACTGCAAGATTCCCACTAATATTTTGTTAATGTGACAGAGCCTGAAGCTCCAAATATTATATGATTTGAAGGACATCAAATTGAAAACAGTACATTTGAAAGTAACTACTAAGACTGTGTTACTTGCTTTTCTGGTTTGAATTAAGCATATATGAAGTTTTTTGTATAAAACATATGCAACTAAGGCACTTGGAAGAAAATGGAAAGCAAGCATTTTTAGTATTCTACAGTTACACTGTTAACTGCTCAAACATTGTATAAATGACATAACTAGCACAATACATAAAATATCTCTTTTTACGAAATGCCATTTGAAAACAAACAGCTGGGAAAGAACCTTACAAAATGTTTGGCAGTTAAGAAATTGAACTCTCTTTTACTGTAACCCTTAAAGGCCACCTATTCCTTATTATCTTGTGGTAACCAGAACTGAACAGACCACTGGGCTGTTACATTAGGCAGAAGCACTGCATGTCTGTGTTATCTCCATGATTTCTCATTTACAACAGCACTAAATTAGTTAGCATTCACTTCAATTAGCAGTGGCTAACGAGATAGCATAGTATGCAGTATTGTTTTTGTGAAAATACAGGCTTTGACTTTGTTAAACAAAACGGCAACAAGTAATACAGCACAAGGACCTTACTGAGGTATAGATAGCAAACTAATTTGAGAGTTGCCCTCTGAAATGGATGCAGATATTTAAGGAAATAGCCATTTAGGTTAAACAGCACTTTGACATTTTTAGAATTTGCCTTCCTTTATATCAGAAATGGAAATCTCTGGTTGGCACATGATTTCATTAAAGGCATGTATAGATTTGCATCTATACTTTGAGGGAGAATAATAAAGCTGACATATTTTTCGAGAGGGCATTATACATACCAGAATACTGAATTTCTTCTCCAAGCATCCATTCATGGATTTTAGCAGAGTATAGAAATAGTGGGATTTGGTCCCCCGATGGGTGAAATTCACTTTCTTTCACAAAATTTTCCCAGCCTTTAGGACTTATTGGAAAAAGCAAAGTAAATAAAGGTTTGTCTTTAATTTTCCCTACTATGAACAAAGGCACTTTCCACCAGGATTTGTGAATGTTCCCTCTCATTCACTGACTGTAGTGAAGTACAGAGACTTTTTTATTTCCACCTGTGAAAGAAATCCTGCTCTCAATTAACAGTTAGCCTGGGCTTCTTGTTTTCTGATGATTTAGCTGAGAAAATAATTTTTCCTATTACTGATAATTTAATATTCCATATAATTATTTCCACTTCTCTGTAACTATTGAGTGACACACTAGTTTGGAGTTTTCCAGGTTTTTTTTTACAGTAATATTAAATAAATAAATAAATACTAGATTGTGTTTAATTTTTGCTTGCTATGGAAGCTGTTTATTGTGAAATTTCAAGAGACTGCAAATTTTCATTTTCAGTGTAGTTGAGCCTAAATATATTTCCAAAGGAAAGAGGATTCTGGGAAGGAGCGGCTGTCATCTCAAAACGGAAAAGTTATGTACTTTCTAAAGCGTAGTTACTTCATCCAAAAAGTTATGAAAAATTTGAATTCTTGGATACTCAGGATAATAGTCTGTGATATTCAGTTCAGTGCTGTCTTCCTAGTTTGAGTTTGGTTTTTAATGCAGCAGGAAGTTGCAGTTGTGCAGAGAGAAAACCCATGTTAATACTGGCTGTGAAGAAAACTCATTGCCTGATAAGGGGAATAAATAGAGCATTTAATTGGATTACAGTAGATTCTTAAATAATGTGTGCCTTTAAAAGCCTCGTATGTATCAGGGAGCTTTGATAACTTAGGTATTAAAGTCAAAAGTAACATCAAATATTTTACAAGCACGACAGTACTGTTCCCCATATAGAAACAGAAGAGCTGTTTTCCAAAGTGAGGGAACCTTTCATCATATCTTTTTCTTTCTTGTATATATTAAAGACTTTAATTTAATGTCATTAGAACCTGTTTTTTAATTTTACACCTCTGGAGATGATCCCGTTGAATACCTTGCTGAATTCAAGTTCAGCTACAGCAGGCTGCTTAGGGCTGTGCCCAGTTGGAATTTGGCCATCCACAAAGACAGAGACTCCAAAACATCTCTGGACAGCATCCTCCAGTATTCATTCACCTTTACTGTATGATTTTTTTCATTGCCAACTAGAATTTCCTGTATTTCAATTTGTTCCCAAATACTTTTCTCATTTACTTTTCTTATTCTTTGAAAAACTATGTTTTTTCTCTTTTGTTGAACATTCCTATTGTAATGCTCAGCTCATCTATCTCTCATATTTTCTTTTTCCCCTTTTGCCTTTTAAATCCCACATAATATTTAAGTGAGTATCAGCTCTTCCATTCTGTGGCTTAAATGAGTAGTATAGAGAATTCTACTGCACACAAACTGTGCGATTTTATAATTACCTGAAACCATCTAGAATGTAATCTCTTCAGGCACCTGCTTACACAGGTTAGAAGACAAATTCATGTATAATGCACTTCTACAGAAATGGATTGTCTTGATTTCAACTGGGAAATAAGCACAAGCAAGTGAAGCAGAAATCTCATATTCATGCCAATGCAGCTACAGAAGAACATCTGAGAAGAATATTCATTATCCAAACAACAGACCTGCAAATACAAAATTATTTGAGTTATCAATGCGTCTGGAAACACAGCTTTAATAGACACAACCCACCTGCAAAGCTGAAGAACTCCTCACATGCAGATGCATAATCCTGTTTGCACTGAAGCAAAAACCAGCTGAGTATCTAGGCTTCAGTAGGATACACAATATTCTCTGGAGTTTAGCTCACTGGAAATGATGGCTTTTCTCTTCTTTTTTAATGTTACATATAACAGGTATAGTATATAAGCAAAGCGTAACATTTAGATTAGTACATGTGGCCACCACAGCAGTTCTGGGGTTGTTTCTTTATTGTTTTGAGATTAAATTAGCTTAAAGGCAAGTGGTTCCCAAATGCATTCCATAATGGCTAACTTTAAATTTTACTTTCCCTGTTTTCATTATCGGCTCCAACAACAAGAACATTTTAAGCCTGTCTGTGTGCAGTGACATCACACATCAGGCTGCAAATCTCAGCTCCCCTTCCGTGCTGCCAAAGGCCCCTGTGCTGCTTGCTGCAGTCACTGGCTGGAGTGGGGCTTTTGGGGTCTTTTGGTGTGTTTGTGTCTGTGCAGGGTTGCTGGCGGTATCACCATATGCTGGATGGAGTTACTCTCCATAATAGGCAGTAGGGTGCTGTGCTTTAGGCTTGTGACCAAAGCAATGCTGAAATACACGAGTGTTTTGGCTCTTGCTGAACAGGGTGAGCACAGTGCCGAGGTCTTCTCTGTTTCTCACTCATCCCCGGCGAGTAGAACAAGCTGTGTAAGAGCGTGGCGGGGGGCCACAACTAGCAAGTGACCTGAACTAAGTAACCAAAGAGATGTTCCATGCCACGTAGTGCTCTGCTCAACATTAAAATGAAGGGGAGTGAGTTGGAGGTAAAGCTGGCTATCTTTTGCTTGGGAACTGGCTGTCCACTGGCCTGCCCTTGGGAAGTGGTGTGTGACGGCCATTGCCACACTTTTTTTGTTTCTTCTTTCTTCTTTCCCTTCTCTTTTTATTGAATTGTTTTCACCTTGACCCATGTGCTCTCTTGCTTTTACTCCACCCTTTTTTTCCCCCATTCCACTTGGGTGGGCAGTTGGGGAGTGAGTGGCAGTGTGGTGCTTAGCTCCCTGCTGGGGTTATCCCACAGCACACTGTGTACCAGCTGGGCAAGACTGGTGAGATCTGCCCAGAAAGAGTTGCTGAGCCCATTTCCCCATCTCAGGGATAACCAAAGAGTTCTCATGTGGTAATACTACAGACCAAAGCTGGATGTGGCCAGTGATCTAAGCACAAAGAAGGTCAAAAATTCAGTATAACTTCTACATCACTCCATAAAAAAAAAAAAAAAAAACCTAGAAAATACCTGAAATTTACTTCTCAAAAAGAAAAAAAAAAAAAGAATTATATAATTCAAAATACAACCTCTTTAAGAAACCACTCACAATGCTGGACGTCAAGATGAACAAGCCCGAGAAGTTTCACATGCAACTGACAGGACCATCCTACTACTACAGCAAAAAATCACATTAATATGCTGGTACCAAGACTGAAAGACAGAAAAATATTTTTGAAAAAAACGTGTAATAGAAAATATTTATAAAAGCTACACTAGAAACTAACCCTTGAACTTTGTAGTCACTACTTAAGCAAAAAGAACTGCCTAAAAGAACAGAAATTTGCCCAGGAAATGGTATGAGGCTTAACAAGAACCTTCAGTGAAGAAGAAGCAAAGCGTGACTAGTCTGAGGTGAGATTTCCAGAAACTTACTTATTATGGCCATACACTGAAAGACACAAATAATGAGTTTCCCACAGTTCACTGAAAACACTTGTGTCTCTTAGAGACACCAAACAGCCTACTTGGAAAGGCAATCCCACGCTGAGTTGCAAGTTCAACTTCTCTGCTCAAGTTTCATGGCTGCTTCCTAGATGGGTACTTCCACTTGTCAAGAAGTCGTGCATGGAAGATCTCTGGCACTCATGGCACTCTCTGAGAGCTGTGCAGACACTTGATTTCAGTAAGCAGAAGCTCACATAGCCATGAGACATGGGTCTGACTGGCTTAGGAGCTAGCTTTCTGTCATATGACTACTGATTCTTATGAAATGATTTGGTATATTTTATCACAAGTTTTAGACAAAACACACATCCTTTACTCCCAAATAACTCACAGTGATAGAAATATGCTCAAAATAAGAGCATAAGGTGATAACTGGGATCCACTGAAGTCACTGGCAAAAGTCTCTCAGTGTTCAGAAGCAGAAGAAAGTCATACTTTGTATGGATGCAAAGCTGGTAACCAGGTTATACCATAGGAGAAATTAGAAAATAGTAAATGGGAATTAAAGCAATAGTCTTCTGGTTTCAGATATTTATTCATCAAATCTTCCCTCCAGCAAAAGCTTAAAAGTAAATCCATATTTCTTGAGCCACTGCCTTAACAGGTATCCAAAGCAGACATATTACTGGATTTGGTGACAAACTAAAACTGAAATGAACTTAAGCAAAGGCTGTTGGTGGCTGAAGCAGGTAGATATAATTAACCTCCCATGCACTCAGGGTCAGATTATGTGCTAGAAATCCTCTGATGGATTCAAAGATGAAGTTTTAAACCTATCACTTCAATACAGAGTGTCACCGGTCCTGTACACACTGCCAAACAAAATGTTAAATCAGGTTCCAACGAGGTGGCAAGAGCAGGATCTAGGGAATGGTGCAGGTACTAACCAGCTCTCTTCCCCACAACTTAGCAATGTGAAGCCATGTCAGTGAAGGCTTGTTTGGCTGCTGCAGCCATTCCAAGCTGCACTTCTCCATATCCATTATGCATCACATCTGTGTTGATCTGTGGTTACTTACCATCACTTCTACCAGCTTGGTGATGCCATATTATGTCACAGAGATATTTGTCCTGCTGATAAATTTTATGTCTGAAATTAATATTAAGAATTGAATTCGTCTGAATAAATTTTTATAGCAGCAGCTATGAGAGACTAGTTACATATTACCTAGTGCTCCAAGTTATCTTGGCTGTGGAGCAGGAGACAGGAGCACAAGTACAACTAAGATATGGAGCTGACCCATCTCTACATTACAGCCCTTTTATGTTCATAAATGAACACATGTTCTCTGAAAGCCTCTTCTTTCCCTCTTTTTTTTCCCCAAAATTGAGAATGTAAAAGTTTTGTCATATGCCGTCTCTTGCCCGCTCCAATATACTCAAAATAAGCAACAGCAAAAAAAACCCCCAAACCTAAAACAAAACCAAAAAACACACAAGAAAACTCTCATACAGTGAAACTGGAACAGAACTGTAGTGTTTTAGCCACGGCACATGAATACAAGAGGAGAGGCAATGATACAGTACTTCAATCTGTATTGTCTATATAAAACATTTATTTTTAAGCTCTATAATGGTATTATAGAAATACATAGAATATTTTATAGTGTATCTTAGTGTACTCACTGTGAAAATAACACATTTAAGACAGTTATTCTTATGTCCAAACGTTTTAAATATATGCAATTCTTTGCCTTGCAGTATTATGTTACTTTGAAAAACAAAATACCAGTATTTTACTCCTTGCTCCTTGCCAGAATCTTCTCATTTGGATTTCCCTGGGTCATCTCAGGTGCTCACTGCTGCGGGGTATTTTATAAAAACCACGAAAAGTCTGTAGATTTGTAGATTTCCTATATTTGCTTGCATTCATGTCTAGTGCACATCGCTTGCCGTTCAATCCTCCAAGTGCCTTCTTCGTAAGTACAGTGACATATAGTGCATTCATCAGTTTTCACCTCCCGGCCTGCTGGAATGACAAGGGTTTCTGCAAAGCAGTTTGGGCCTGAAAGAAGGAGAGAGTTCATTATGTGACACCAACAGCACACTGCACCCCAGCCTTGCACGGTCCTAGGCCCGGGCACCGAAAACCTACTGCAAAGTGAGTAATGCTGGGCACATTAAACAAACAGGGACATTGTGCACAAGGCATAAAAGCAGCAAAGAATGCAAGGACCCTGCCTGCCAAAGTGGGTGGATGTTTCTGGTATTGACTGTCCCTGCCCTGTGTGTAGGAAGGTGCAATAAAACCTTTCTGTGCAACTGTGACACAGACCTGGGCACACCCTGATGGTGCAGATGAACACGGACTGAAGCTAGAGAAAATGCCAGCTGTTGATAATTCAACAGTGCTACAGTAAGCTACTAGAGTCACTTATATATTTTATTATTTTTTCCCACTGGAAGTAAGCATTTTAGTTTCTGCAGTAATCATAGTATCACATTAGTTTTATCTTCCCTTTCATGAGAAAATAGCCTATTTCCAGCAGAGTGGAATAGCTTCAGCCTCTTCTGAACGAGGACACGTTTCATGTATAAAATAAAATACTCCATTTTATGCAAGTCAGTAAGTCTACAAACACCACTTTTCATAGTACACTGAAATAACTTCATTTCCAAGGGTGAGGCAGGAGAAAAACCACCATCACAACGCTCAGAAGACCAATCTGGTTCTTTCAAAAAGCAGAAGGCTGTGAGGTCTGCATTATCTATATTTCTGTCAAAAAAGAAGTCTATTTCTGCCTTGGAAATCCACATGCACTTGCAGAGCAGCATTAAACCCTCCAACCATGTATCTATCCACTGTCATACCCGCAGTGGAACTCAGCCCTCCCATTCAATGAGCACACACAGCAGTTGCTCAGGCACAACCTGGTCACCTCACAGCACTTTGGCACCACTGTCATCATGACACGATTTGTAGGAGGGGCCAGGATACACTGATCTTATACTGCTGAAATTCTTAAGGGCTATGGATGCACAAAACACCTGTTGACTGCCAGCCTGTTTCCCATACAGGTAAATATATCCCAGATGGGCTCAGTCTTCCATTGGGTTTACTCCAAGACCTGCACCCAAGAGCATGGTTTCTTCTTCTTCTACAGAAATGTAGCCCACCTCATGGGCTGCACATTTTAAAGCACAAACCAAATAGTTCACAAATAAGTTTTAACAGTCACCTCATTGAAACAGGTTATGTCTTTGTGTGCACACAGCAGCCTGAGAATTAGATGCCAAATTGGCCATAAAGAAAGCCTTTCCTCACTGAAGAGTTACCTCTAGAAGAGATCTGCAAGACCTGCACAAATTTGCTTCCCCAAGTTGTACTCCTTCTTAATGCTCTGAATATTTAAGCCCATACTTTTTTTTCATGGAATCACAGACTGTAGAATCACTAAGGTTGGAAAAGACCTCTAAGGACACAGAGTCCAACTGTTAACCCAGCACCACTGTGTTCACCACTAAACCACGTCCCCAACTGCCACATCCACATACCTTATGAACGCTTCCAGGGATAGTGATTTCACCACTTCCCTGGGAAGCTTATTCTAGTTTTGGAACTGACTGTTGACAATTATCTTCAACATGTGTCCTCTTCCACAATTTTGGGTGACTTTCTGCCCATTTGGATGCAGAAAGTGCAGCAAAATGTAGCATATCTCATCTAAAATCACCTGCTTTACTCTCCTAATGTTACAGTGATATTTCTGTGTTTTCAGTCCCTCTGTCTGTCCATGCAAAGTATTACTGAGCTGGAAACACTGGAAGGAGGACTTAGGGTGGAAGCAATGCTCCTGGGTCCCCACTGCACACTGGGAGGTACCCTGGGTTTCAACAAAGGTAAAGCAGATTTAATCATACTGTCCTCAGTGGGATTTTGTTTAAAATATTTGAATTCTGATCTGTATAATTCTGTTTCTGTGAAATACAGTATTCTTCTTGCACCTAATAAAGTTTCATCCCAAAATGAGTTCACCTGCACATTAGGTAAAGATACCTGAATGTTTTGCATACTGGACTGTAACAGCCCCACAATTTACAAAGCTATATGATATAAAGAGTTAAAATATTAAAAGCAGAATCTACTTTCCATGGAGAATTTGTATGAAACCTAAAAGACCACTTGAAATTTAAACACTATTTAAAAGGCACCGTAGGAAAAAAAAAAGTGATGTCAATGCCCTGTACAGGATTTATTTTATTCTGGAAAAGCAAATGTTATAGGTTATACTTGGTTAGAAAATCCAGCTGGGGAATGGAGCAAAAAGGGTGCAACATATATAATATAATTCACTAGCATTCAGAATGTAAATGCCTCCAGTCACAGTTAGCAACACTTTCAAGTCATGTGTGATGAGTCCTTTTTACACCAGAAAGTTATTTAATGTAAAGATTCAACAAGTTAGACCTCAACTGTTAAACTATTTTATGTGGGGGAAAGTCATTGCTTTGGTAAATCTGCAGAAGAGCAATAACAATCTACCTGGGAAAGGGACCTGAAAAAAAAAAAAAAAGGCAGCAACAAATGTTATTTTAGTACCATGGAACTTTTCCTTAGAAAACTTCTCATTTTCTGGTTCTTCATTTGCACCCATCATTACTGTAAGTGCAAATCTTATATTGTATTTAAGCTGGCAACAGTCAGCTGGCATCCTTGCCCTCACCTTTTTCTCTGCAATATCGCACACAACATTGTGGGTAATGTTACAGAAAAGGTCATGAATGAAAAGGCTGACTGGATTACTGCAACATCATGCACATAAATGTCAGTGCAATACAGTGTCCAAACAATAATTCCACAACTCTCCTTTTATTATTTCTCCAAACTCTCAGACTTCTAGGGAAAATAATTGAGCTTCTCCCCAAACCCTCATTCAATTTTGAAGCTATATGAGCTTGTCCTGGTTCTTGGTGTCCTGTGGCTCCCTTCCCTCCGAGCAGGGAATGCTCATCCCTTTCCTGTTCCTCTGAGGAGCAGACACAGAGCACAGACGGACATGGCTGGACTGATGAGACCAGCCTGCAGTGATGGGGCATACATGGGACAGCACTGAGGGGACCCCAGGAAGGGCTGCCCTGGCTACTCCTGTGCCTCCAGTAGCCCTTCCCTGGCCCCTGCCTGTTACACAATCACAGAATATTCTAAGGTGGAAGAGACCCACAAGGACCATCAAGACCAGTTAGAGGACAGTGGTGATGAAGCCACTAATGATTCTCTGCCTGTCTAAAAGGACAGTAAGGAAACTGAGGAACTGAAGATTTTGAACAGACTGTGGGAAGGCCAGAAGGCATGACAGGCACACAGAGGCTGGCTTTAAAAGCTGAAGAGTGCCTTTTCCTCAGTCCCCCATTGAAGAGGGAGGTCCTCCACTCTCAGAGTGGACGAGCTGCCCCAATGGCAAGGCACTTGCTGAAACTACTGCTTTAATTAAAACTGCGCAGTTTATATTGATTAAACAAGATTTTCAAAAGGCAAGCCGTTTTTAAGTTTGCAAAATTACCTGACTTAGCACATAATAAGCATTTCCAACCCACAGCAGCAGTGGGCTTTCTCACTAGATGCTGCTGCTGCAGGAGCAGTGTATTTGTTCTCCTTGGTCTACAAAGGAGGTTGCCTACTTTCTGAGCTCCTTCCTGGCTACACCACTACTCTGCCCAACTTCAGCACCTGGTATTTGCTCAGTGCAGCACTGGCTGGTTTGCTCTGCAGTATAAACCTTCTGGCCCCATCCCCAACTGTGTACACTTATATAGCACTAAGGCACAGTCAGTGGTGCTGCACTTCTTCACAGCAGACGAAGATCTTGCCATATCACTCTTAAATCTGGCAGAAAATTCATTATGACATATTGTATAAATTCTGAGTGCAGCTTGGAATTTACCAGGACATTGTTTGTTTTCCCGAAGTATACAACTGGTGCTGTCAGACTCCACTCTAGCCATACCATGCTGAGATCAGCACAGACTTTTTTTCCCAGGGCTAAGGCACAGTTGCTGCCATTGCAGCAATGTCTCAAAGCAGCAAGTTCAGTGCAAATCCTCAGTTCTCACACTGAGCACCAGACTGGCATGCAGCTTTTGGCTTCCCTGCATCTGAAACAGTGAACCCTAGCTTCCAAAAACAAAATTTTTACTGGGATCTAAAGAACTAAGAAGGCAGATACAGGTGCTTAATTCATTGGGTGATTATAAACAGATCCTCATCTCGGAAACACTTAAAAACGAATAAAGTTTCAAAATATTATTGAGGTAAATGCATCATTTCACTGGTCCTGTGGAAAGATTCCAACGACTTATATGCTATGCTTCAGTGTTGACAAAGGCAACAATCTAATTAAAATGCAAATTTTTTTATCTCGGAAGGAAACAGTTGATGCCAATTCTCAGCAGAGAATGCCCAAGCCACTCACCTACAGAAATACCTGTAACCCTGACAACCTCAGAAGTGCCTCTCGGAAACTACTCCTCCCTCCTTCCACAAAACCACAGCTGCATGCCACAGAGCTGTTCCTGTTTCCTCTTCCTCCTGCCCTTGCTTTTGTATGGGCACATGTTCCAATGAGTTAAAAATATGAGATACAGCAATTTGGTAAATCACAATTTAATCAACTGTTTTCATCATGTGTTAAATCAAATCATAGACAAAGAAATCTGTTCAACTGTATCTTAATGTGCTTGCCTGGAGAATAAGTCACAGTGGACTTTGGCCAATTAAAACTACAGTGACAACCTCTGTAATACAACACTTTGATGTAAGACTGCTTTGGGCTCTGGTTTGTGCTAAACTTCCTCACAGCTGCCTCTCTAATAGCTCCTTGCAGCAGTCAAGCAGGCCACTTCCAAGGCACCTGACGGCAGTCCCATCTACCCTGACAGTTTTCTGGCATACATCACTGGCATCATTCATGTGGTGCTAGAGCCCTTTGTAAATTACATAACCTCAATATTTAGCTTACCCCATTGGTTTTATTTACTCTTTTGTTCATTTTTCATGGAGACAGTTCCAGTGGTTACAACGTGGAAAGAGAGGTCCTCTACTTTGCCCTGGAAGTGTTGACAACCATGACTATATACAAGAAGGAGCTGTGCTGGATGAGATCAGAGTCCACCTGCACCAGCCAGAAGGAGATGAATAGGGAAGAATACAGGGACAGAGCAAGCACACATATCCAGCTTCCAGCACTGTCTGAATCAGAGATTTGGTAAATGGCTCCTCCTTGCTAATGGACTTAATGGATAGAGTTAAAAGGTTACTTTATGATTAATCTCTCCAACATCCTGCTGAACTCAGATAAACAGAACTTGGTTGCAAGAAGGTCCACAGCTATTGTGCACAGGGTAGAACAGTTTTCTTTTGTTGTCCACCCACTACCTAAACTTGGTATCTCAAAATCCTCATAGTGGAAGACGTGGTAACAAGCACCCCCACCTCTGTTATGCTGCTCATGATCTTACTGACCTGTATCATACTTCCCTACCGTCCCATTACCTCACCCGCAGGTTGAGGAGGCCAGTTCTGCACTCTCACTGTCCCTGCTGACCTCCCCAGACCTCCCCCAGTTCTGCTACCTCTTTTTGGGATCGTAAGGATCAGATGTGTGGTACACACAAAGACGTGTGGTTTTTACAAATTGTAAAAACACCATGGACCTGTACATGTGCTATTCCCTGTTTTGTTTTCTATTTTCCTCCTACTTCCTGATATTTGCCTTTCTGTTGTGACCACTGATGAAAAAGTTGAGCTGATGTTTTCATTACACTTATGAATTTTACATCAGATAGAAATCTTACAGAAACAAATGCATCATTGCACTCAAGTAAAATCTGCCACTGCCTGTGTTACGTAAAAGTTCCACTGTCCAGAAATGCTACTTGACAGTCTTCCATGTACAGCAAGAGTGTTTTTGTTGCTTAGTAATTTCAGGAACATGCTGAAGAAAGCTAAGCCTTCCCTCCCATCTCTCAGATCTTTCTTCTTTCTGACATTTCGAGACTTTCTCCATTGCAGATGCCAGGGAGATTAATGAAACACTGAGCTGGAAAATGTAGCCAACACCTGCCTGCATTTCAAGCTGCCTACTGCTGCAGATGACCTGTGATGCCACAAAATTACACTGGGGAGCTAGGACAACTGAGAACCAAACCACAGGCAGATGTTGGCTGTGCCTGCCTTCCACAGGGTGCACAGGGGCACCAAGTCCCTTCTCACCTGATCAGATATTTGAGATGGGTTTTGAAATGTGCTAATGTGGCTCGGTGAGACATAGCTGCTGTGCTATGTAGCACCACAACAGAAAGATATCTGAGACTTGGGCATTATCTCCCTCATCCCTCTCAAACCTAATCACTTTCTCCAGAGATGGTATCGGTACCTACTTTGTATCCTTCCCATCTCTAATCTCTTCTATGGGGTCTGAACTCCCTGACTTGATTTTCTTTCCCTCTCACGTGGATGTGTGTGTATATATATAATACATATATCTCCTGTGAAATGTCAGCTCAGAAAATAAAGCACGAAAAGCAGCTGGCAAAAGGAGTCTGTGACCAGGATTACAGCAGACTCTCTTTCTCTCACAAAAATAAGTTCATCACCCCTGCTACTGTCATAATTCTGACTTCTCCTAATCCATCGAAATCTTTTACTTGCCTCAGTACCTCTGGATACAACTGAACCAAGTCCAAAAGCGAGTTTTCAATTACAGAAGGATTCAGGTAAACCCAATTTTAAAATCAATTCGAGTAGTGTCAAAAAAGACCACAGAACATGAAACAATGCCACCACAGCCACTGGACTGATCCTTTTCACCACTGCTTCTTCCCAGCTCTGATTCTCCATCACCTTGCACTTCATGGTGATATTAGCATCCCTGGAACAGCAAGGCCAAACACTACTGAAATCACTGACAATAGTACCACTACCAAAAAGGGCTGCACAGATAGATAGTTTTGCACAAATAGAAATGGCTTGCAGGAAGAGAACAGCCTGCAACATGCCACTGCTGCTGTCTCCTTAGATTTTCAGGTGGATCCAGTGAGCAGCATTTCAGATATCTGCTTCTTGTGTACTGAATACAAAGAAGCAAAGAAGCATCGAACACCACACAGTCCAATACCACATGAGCCAAATAGAAAGCCTTGAAGCATAAAAGGGCCCAATTAAACGTGAGGCTTGACTGCCATAAAAATAAACTGCATCAAACCACTTCCTTTATCAGAGAAAATACAGAAAGACTCAAATACGCTACTTAAACTGATATTCAAAGGTCCTATGACTTGTAAAAGGACATTGTATTCCACCCAGGAACAGCACCAATTAGACATGAGCTGAACATTGTGGGTATTTCAAAGAAAATTACATAAACACTTAGAAGCCATCAAGCTGTGCATCGATTTTAGGCTCAGCTTTCTTGCAGGTCTGTCGCAACCCAGATGATTAGGAAATTGAAGACATTGGTCTTGAACATATGAAGAAAAATCATGCCAGATTCCCAAGATAAAAAAGAATCACAGAAACGTTTATGTTGGAAAAGATCACTGAGTCCATGTTAACCAAGCACTGCCAGGCCTACCACTAAACCATGTCCCCAAGTGCTACATCCACATGCCTACTGATTTCAGGCACGGTGACTCCACTGTTTCCCTGGGCAGACTGTTCCAATGCCCAACCACCCTTTCTATAAAGAATTTTGTTTTAATATCGAGTCTAAATCTCCCCTGACACAGCTTGAGGCCACTTTCTCTCATCCTGTTACTCGGGAGAAGTGACCTGCACCTGGCTGCAACCTACTTCCAGGTAGTTTTAGAGAGCAATAAGGTCTCCCCTTAGCCTCTTTTTCCCCAGCCTAAGCAACCCCAGCTCTCATCTGGTCTTCATAGGACATGCATTCCCTGCATCAGCTCCACTGCCCTTCTCTGGACATGCTCCAGCACATCAGTGTCCTTGTAGTGAGGGACTTGGAACTGGACACAGGATTCAAGGTGTGGCCCCAGTGCTGAGCCCTGGGAACACCAGCAGTGACCAGCTGTTAGCTGGACCTAACTCCATTCACCACCACTTGCTGGGGCTGGTTGTCCAGCTGTTTTCTTTACCAAGTGAACAGTGAATCAGTCCAAGCCATGAGCAGCCAATTTCTCCAGGAGAATGCTGTGGGAGAAAGAGGAACTCTTGGGGGCTAGCGCTCCTTACCCTGCTTACCACTGTCCCTGCCTGCCTGCACTTCCCTCAGATCTCTCTCTGCTTCCCCCTGCACCATCCACACTGGACAGTGAACCAGCCTGTGCTGAAGCCAGCCTGGAACAGAGGAAGGTGGTTTGGACTGGGACATGAGCTGTGGTGCAGCATTCTGCAGAGATGCTTGCAATGGAGTGGAGCCCAGGGAGTGTGTGGGAGTAGCACTGGCTACTTGGAAATTACTTCTGAAGCCCAGAGAGGGCAGTCATGTCTAAGAAAACAAACTGAATAATTACTAATTTTTCCCTCTGTTACAGAAACTGCAGAAGCATTGCCAGGCACTGCAGGGACTGGCAACAGTGATGAGGCAGTCTCTGGGCTGCAGTGGGGAAAAATGCCTGCCTGCCCCAGCACTTGTATCTTGGGAGCTTAAAACCCCTGCTATTGAGGTTAACGAGGCTAATCCTTCCCTGTCTTAAGCTGTTTATTCATCCCAGTGACCCTGCTGGCCGTGGCAGGATAAACTGGGGGCCTGGTGAAGGACCTGCTCAGCACTAAGACATCTTTTTTGCACTGGGAAACATCAGCTTACTCTTCAGATTAAGCAAGCCATGTGAAATGCCTTTGTTGAAAGATCCCCAACAAGTTATCCTAAAAACTGTCATGCAAGTTTAAAAAGATTCCTCTCTTCCAGAAGTACATGATACAGGCCTCAGAGATTTGCTGCAAACATTGTAACTAAAAGCACATTATAATTAGCCAAAACACAGCAGCACTGGTGGGCTATAGTGCCTATCACTTAGTTAGATAGGTCGCTGAGAAGTGGTCAGTAACTTAGGCAAAAAACCACATACAGTCAGGATTTTGTATGTCCTGAAACACGGGCTAACTGCAGGATACTAATGAAGGATAAGATTTAGAGAACTACTTTGTGAAAATCCCTGAAGATTTCAACTAAATCAAAAGATAAAGTGGTACCAAAATACAGTATAATTCTGCTTTAGCAATGAAGCAGAATCTAAATCAGAATATTTTTCCAGTCACTATAAATCACTGGGTATTGAGAATACAATGCGTGAGGATGGCCAGTGGCTACCTACTACTACAAGGAATTATTCAAACCAACAAAATATCATCAGTCAAGAATCAGCTTTTTTTCCACCACATTTTAGAACATACACACTGAATACAGTTAAACCAGAATTTATCTTTCTTACTGAGAATGATTTATACCAAAATCCTAAATGTATTATCATTCAAGTCCTGACAGACTGTCACAGCAGACAGTGACAACTCTCACAATTACACTCTTTGCAAGTTTAGGTATTTTATAAAGGCTTTGTTTGGCTTTTTGGTGCTATTTTGTGTTTTGTGTCATCATTACTGATCCTTTGGGTTTTTTTTGGTGTGGGGTATTTTTGGTTTTTTTTTTTTTTTTTGTTTGTTTGGTTTTGGTTTTTTTGTTTGGGTTTTTTTTGTTTTTGTTTTGTTTTGGTTATAATCTTAGGGACTTGCATACATAGACAGATTTCTAGCCACTCTTCACTAGAGTGGATTTGTTCTGGTTGTAGGTGTACAGATGTCCCTAACATACCTGTCTCTAGGTAATCTGCTGCTGAAGTGGTACACACCTAGGAGAAAAAGGTGTCATCACTGAAGGAGCTGCAGTTTGGCATCTCAGGCACCTGTGTAACCCTCTCATACAGACAAGCTGTGAGCAAAGCTGACAGCTGCAGAAAGAGGAAACAGAGGTTAAGCCTCTTAAAGGGAATAAAGTTTGCGCAGTAACAGAAATAAGTGGTCTGTCACATCTTAACTGCTCAGCTTTGTACTTGAAGACTTTGGCCCTGTGGCATTTTCTTGATTGTATCTGTGATGTTGTGCTTATTTTATCCATTTTCTTTGAGTTACAAAAGGTAAGTACCCAACCAAGACCAATACTAGCACAACTGTTATTTAAAACATTAAAAAAAACCCCAAGCAGTTCCACAAAGGACATTCTTCCATATATACTGAAGACTGATCACCTTCTTTCCCTCTTCTACCTTTCTCATTTAGAATGTTTCCAATAATCTTCCTCCTAAAACCAGAAAAATAGTACCCCTTCTTACAGGAATAGAAGCGTCAGGGATCTGTGCCAAAGAATGAATTACAACTGTCAGCATGTCATGCATCATTTTAAAATACAATGAATTCTAACAACGTCCTTTGCTGTGCATTGTTAGCTTCACTGACTGAAATAAAAAGCTGTCCTTGTGAAAAACATGTGTAATGCATGGGAACCAGAACAGAAAAATGAAGAACCTGTTTAATCACCAGTCTTAACATATTTCTTCTATAGATGTGAAAATTTACAAAATATACAGTAGTAATTGTTAATTGATTTAATGTCATACTATTACTATGTGACTACACCTGTAAAAAGCAGAGTTGTCAAGTTTTCCTAAGGAAAACATTCCTTATCAGCTACCTTTAAGATGTACCTAAGTTACTCCACAACTGAGAAAAATCACAGTGTTTTTATGAGCAAAAGAGAGGTTATGCTTTGCCCTCCATGCTACTCAATCAATAATTCCAGCTTTTTATCCCCTTTAACGATTTTCCCCTGGTGGTTATGAAACACAGCCCTGACACAGCTTGCTTTGGAAAGACTGCATTTTGTACCCGTGGAGGAAGCTGAATTTAAAGTCAGAGGAAAATGTCTGTGAGAGCACGTTCTTCCTGCCTCTGGTACCCCAAGCAGGGTTCCCTGAGCAGCCCTACTCCCATGGCTGGCCACAGTGCAGTCTGGAAAATGTCTGGCATCAATCTCTGTTCCAGCACACTGCTTCTGGACAGACACAGTTCTGGGGATAGGCATCCAGCTTTGCCCCCTAAAAATGAGGGAGCCGGTCCAAGCCAGCCACCTACAGACTCCATATATGGAGGGAAAGGAAGAGGCACCTGTGGGGACAAGTCCTTGTACGTCCTGCAGACAGCTGCTGCCACAGCTGCTCACTAGTCTGGTCTGCAGGTTGAGCACACAGGCATCCTCCTCACATTTTAGCCCCATTTTTCACATGGGCTCCTTGTATCACTATCTTACCTCATCAAGGTCTTGCACAGAATAATACTGAGTGAGATGCTAAAACAACACCATTTGGATGAAAGAAATACTCAGGATAGGAAGGGGTGCATCAAATATCAGTTATTCTGCTGATCAGAAACTGTCAACAAGTCAGAGCTGAAAATTTGAGACACCATTCCTGAAGAGACTTCACACATTCCACTTAGGACTATATCTAAAGCCAGCTTTTAAGATATACAACCAGGTATTATGCAAATCTAAATATATTAAATTGCAACATGAAAATCCATCACGACCTGAAGTTAATTTCCTCTTATTTCCATTTGCATCACTCTCACACAACTCATGAATCAAAAACTAGCTAACAAGGATGCTTTGGAGTAGGAAGAGTGGGAAACCATAAGATGGAAGGGTGATTCATTGCAAAAGCAAAAGTTTAGGAAGCTACTGGTGCGGGAAGAAACCAAATTAGTGTGATTTCAAGCAGGAAGGAAAAAGGAAGAAAGTAGGTAGGATGACTGGGAAAATTATTTAAAGGAATCACCTTTTTGTTGAGATGGAAAGACAGATGGTTTGAAGTGAGAGACATGACTCATGAAAGATATGAGAACCAGCTTTATTAAATGTAAGGACTGCCTGTGAGTTATACAAATCCTTTCATCCAAGAGAAGTGCAGCAGCACAAAAATTGCATGTCACTCACAGGGGCACACATAAAAGGACACACACTACCCCAAAAAAATCTTCCACATAACAATGCTGAACTTCTTCACTTTTAGAGTCTTAAGTAGCATTTATTTATGTGCTGCAAAGCCAAGAGCAACATTTGATAGTGCAATGCTCTTCTCCCACAATGTTGGTAGAGCAGGCTCTTTCTTTCCTTTACAGAGGTCTGAGAAATTGGGCAGAGCCCAGCAGAGAGTGCAACCCCCTTGGAGCAGACAGATCTTTGGCTTCCTGGACACATGCCAGCTAGGCCAGGGGCTAGTGAAAGAAACAGAGTGAGGATGATAAGCTCAATGTTCCCTTCAACATTCCCATGACAACTTGTTAAGGGGTATTAACAGTTTGAGTCTGCATATTCAGCCACCAACACTAACATCTCAGGGAGGGCTATTTTGGCTAGGAAGATTCAACAGTTCATCCCAGTCACACAGCAGGATACAGACACCTTCAAAGAACACCAGGGCTCATGTAGAGCCCTCTGGTTTTAGCCAATGCAAACTCACAATCTAAGAAGCCAAAATTCATGTAATGGAGATTGCAAAGATGTCTGTCCTTCTAAGGAGAGACACGATATTCCCAGACAGGGGCTGAACTATTTAAATGTCCAACCAACAAGTCAAGGCACTAAGCCCAAGAGGACACAAGCACTACCAATATTACTGGAATTCCTGCTCACAGAAGAAGCCATCAAGCTCCTACAAAGATGCTCAGAGGAAAGTAAGATATTGGATCAGGCCTTTCATTAAATTAATAGTCCAGAAAAGTCCGGAAAAAAATCAAATTGGATTCCAGAAATGGCCCCCAAGATGGCCAAGCTGGCACTGGGAAGTTGGGCTGCTTCCTAGAACTTTCTTTTCCTTTTTTTTTTCCCTAACATGTAAGACTTCTGGAGCAGTTACTGAGGCATGACAACCAGTCTTTGTATTTACAGTAACAGAATTATTGTAAACCTATTCTTAAATATTTCCACATATTATATGCTTCCTCTTGTAAAATTATCTCCAAAGGCAATTATTATGGAAATAAAAGTTCTGGAGGAAAACAGCTGGTGCTATTATGTTTATCTGAAAGCTATGTTTGTCTTTTCCTAGGCAAAACCAAAGCATTATGAAACTGTAAATGATTCCCAAGACATTTTGAACTGATTTTTTTGAAACTCAGATTAGTGCACTAGAAAAAAGAGTAATAAAATAATATGAAAGTGGCAAAACTAAAAATTAAATCTTACTTTTCTAATGAAGTTATTACTCCAGAATGTCCTACAACCAACAATTAAACACTTGGTGTATGATTAAAGTGATAGCTACTCAATCTGTCTTGGGGGTATTCTTCTCCTCTCTAGAGATAAAAATGATCACTGCTCACCTGCTGCATACACAGCACAAGTGTAAAGAAGACTTGAGAAGTTTGTGTCGAGCAGAAGTTATTGTTTTCAAGAACTTCCCTAGAAGACAAAACTAAATTAAAATGAAAAGCTCTTAATAATAGAGTAGATGGGAATGTTGTAAAACCTGAGGTTCAGAGATGTGGAAAGGAGATGTTTCCTGCAGAAGAACTGGTGTCCTAGCAAAGAGGGGATATCAGCCCAAGTGGAAGAAACCAGCAGATCTTCTAATTTGCTTCCTTTGCAAGGTGAGGCTCCTTCCTGTCTTGCTCTAGGGTTCAATTTGAAATTACTCCCGTTGCACTTCATATCATAAGCATTAATAATACAATATGTACTTGTAAGTCTACAACCATTACTGGATTAGTAATTTATTTTCTGATTCTTTATTCCAAGTCTATATGTAATTTATGCATATGCAATTGTAATCCATGTATTAACATGCATAAAAAATGAATTCTGTAACGAATCTTTGTGGAAAAAAAGCTGTAGATGGCTTTTCAAGAGAGGAGAGAAAATTGATCAGAACAGAAGGAAAATCAGAAAAAAACCTCCAAACCAAAAACCAAAACCAAAATGCTGCAGTAGTTTCTAAGGGAAATCTTGACCACAACACTGTGAATAAGACCATGTAAATGCTTTAAAATAGACTAAAATACTTGGGAATGGATTTTTTTATACAGAATATGTATCATTCCAGGCACATTTCATCAAGGAGTAAAATACATCAAGGAGTCTCTTTCCTCAAGCATGACTGTCAGCCAACTTCTACTGTATCAGGAACACTGCTCCAAGTAAAAACATCTAGTAGCAGGGCAAAATAATACAGTTGCAAACATGATATTCCATGAGGGAATCGTATGCACTCAGATCTCTTTCAAACATCTCTTCAAAATGCCAGCAATAAAAACGGTAGTTAAACACATCTTCATATTTGGCTAGTGCTGCAAACACCAGAAACTAAAAAGAATACTGAAACTAAGTCAAAATACCCTAATCATGGTTAAGTAACTGGATTGATAAATTTAGATTTCAGATTTTAAGCCTTCTTGGCACATTATGTCATTTTTTTTTCCTCTGGGCATAAAGTCTCATCAAATCAAACACCTCTATACCTGTAATTATGAGACTGATATTTCAGCTAATTATGGCATATTTATTCTTACTGAATAAAATCGTGCTGTCAAGTAATGACTGAATACAGATGCTGACAAGCCAGAAAGGGGAAAACTCTTAAAATAGGATAAAATGGCAGCTATAATGGAAGGCAGGAAGAAAAACTTTGCTTTTGGGCACTTCCCCTCCTTAACTTTCACTTCTTTTCAAAGTGGAACTCCTAAGAGCTGGACTTAGTCACTTATTTTTCCCCAGTAACTAATCTGTTGTGGGTTCTTCCTGCTGATGACATTGCTTTTAAAGCGTCATTTCTAACACAGGTTTCTGGTTAAAAGACAGATTCCACTTCCAGGCTGTTAAAAAGTGAGAAAAAATGTCTAAAGGAGAGGGCTGGCCTGCCTAGCCGTATCTGACCACATGTGGCTCCCATTACAGACAGAACGCCTATGGCTTTGTTTCTTATTCATTTGCTTAGTGTTTAGAGAAAGATTTTAAGAAAAGCTTCAATCCTCACCACATTTATTTTTCCCCTTTAAGATACAGTCCTGCCCTGTGTTCAGTTTCCTTATGTGAGCTGTGTGGAAGGATTGTAGGAAGACTGTACAGGGCATTAAAGCATATAAACTTAGAAGAGAGCACCTTGTCTGTACTGCAGTAGAGAGTAATGGAGGCAATTAAAAAATCATGGAAAAATAAGAAAGTAAGGAAATGAAAGAATCTGCAAGGTTCCCATGCAGAAATGTGCAAGTCTTCATGTTAAGGAAACCAGGCCCAAGGCACTAAAAAGATTTCAAAAGAGGTCATGCAATACAAATAAAACTTAAAAGCACTTTCTCTTCCTCCAGCTATCATGGCATGAGCATACCACATCTAAACAAGTTTTCTCAAAGGTACCCCACTTCCAAGTCTTTATGTGCTGCTACCCCCAGCATCACCCTTAGCACAATACTTTTCTTACTACCTAAGCTCCTCAGCTGCCATGTACACACAGGCATAATCTGTAACCAATCTTCCTACCTTTTAATAAAGTTTAAAGTTGATAAAGTAAAATTATGGTATGGAAAGATCTCTAAGTTCTCATTCCATTTATCTTTCTGTCTTCACCTTTAGTCTTTCCATCTCCTTCTGCTCCAGTCAGATTTACCTTGCTTCCTTTCTTGCTCTTAACTCCTGATTTCTGAGACAGCTGCAGGACCCCATCTGCTGTGCAGTAGCACCACTTCATGCTGCCTGCTCCAGCACAGACAGCAGACCTGGCCAGAAAGGTGCCTGGCATCACATTCTCACAGACAGGCACCACAAGTATTCCCAGCTGCACATTCACTTCAGGAACTCCACACTCTAGTGAGGGATTTGCTTTCTCCTCATGAATAGTACAGCTTTCATTATAGTAGTGCATGTTGTACAAATTCACCCGTGTATCTCCTGAACTCCTGCAGAACATGGATAAAAAAGCTGGTCTTGACATCTTGGCTGTCCTTAACGTTCTGAAGTATATTCAAGGCAGATCAAAAATACTGCAACCACTTTGGTGCTTTTGAACAGCTACTGTAAGTTTGCATCTCTCAGAGGGGCATTTTTTGGACTTTTTTCCCCAGCAGAAATCAACGAGCCTTATTAAGATCCTAGTAGAAATCTAGAAAAATAATCGCCTCTTGTTTTTCTTTTTATCACAGGTTCAGGTTCTTGAAAATTTCCATGTTTCTAACACAGACTAGTCATTGGCTTAAATTGATAGCACTGGGGTAATACAGAGCTTCTTCATATACTTTCTTTTCAATCAGTAACATAGTACTTTAAAGATTTACCCAGTATGTAGCATATTGGACACCTTAATAAAGTTTAAATTGTTTCTTTTTCTCCATCCAATATGCTGTTTCACTTCACAGTTGTTGGGGTCCCTTGCTGTATGACTTTTTGTCCTAAAGTTATTACACAGATTGAGCTGCTAATTTAGGCACAGAATTCTGCTGACCATCCACATTTTAGCTCATTTTCTAACTCTGCATTTTGATAGACTTTTCTAAACCATCCAAAACCTAAAGATTCCCCACAGGTTTTAAGAAAAAAAAGTTGCACATGCAACTCCAACCCAAAACTTTGATGTCACATTGCTGGAAATTGCTGTCCTCATGCACCTGTGCACACACTCAGATAAACTATTAACTCCAAAGTAGTTCAGTGAACTGAGAAGGACTCAAATCTCTTTTCCCAAAAATAAAGAAACTGAGGAGACACAGTAAATAATTATGGGCACTTGGGCACTCATAAACTATGCTTTTAGTATATTATAGAAATATTTATTTGGATGTTCCCTAATTCATGCTTTTAGAATAATGGTACTTGCAGAAATTACAGGCCAAGCAGACTGCAAAGCACCTTTCAGAGCATTAATAGCAGCATGTGAACTTCCAAGGAGGGGACAAACTGACACCTGTCATCTTCTAACAGATATACTTCAAGGTTATTTTAGTATAGATTTCATGCACGTAAGAAATCAAAATATATGATCAGTCAGAGCCCCAAGACCTCGTGGCTAAAGCAGCCTGTGTTTCTGCAGACGCCCGGTGCAGGAGGGGCAGTGCTGATCGTTCCAAAGACCAAACGAGATGTTAGAACTAGAATGAATTAAGCATTCAGGTAAATAAGACCCAGAACAAATGGGAAGAAGGGGAGAACAGAACAAACTGACTTTCTAAACTCACGCCATGAAAATTTTTTACTTTACAAAAATGGCTTTATATATAGCTAAGATAATTTAAAACCTGATCAATTTAAAATAGGAACACACACTAATGCTTGTTATGATAATTTCCATATGAATTTGAAACTTTCATTTGCAAAGAATATATCAAGTCAATACAATTCTACCAAGGCTTTGTAAAGTAAGAATATTTTGGAGTCACAATTAGAAGTGTCACTTTGAAGAAAGACCGCTCTTCTCCTTCCCAAAATCTATTCAATAAATAGATTAGTCTGAGATAATACACATAACTTCTGTTGTTGAGTCTGTGTTCGGGTGGCACACATACAGACACACACTCTCAAATTACTATGAAATGTAGTGTTACCTGTCTATGTAATATGAAATGAAGCACCTGTGCACAGATGCATAAACAGAGGACGAGCATGGAAGGCAACTGAAGAGCAAGAACAATTGCTTAAATGAAAATTATGTAGAATAGTAATATATAATGCTCCAGCACAGATCCTAATCATGATACAATGTACTACTGTATAATAAAACTTGTTCTGCTATAATTCACATTCAAGCAAGAAAAAACAGATGAAGGAAGGAATATTTTCATTCTCATAATTTTAAACATCAGAAAGTTCTAAAATCTTTTTTTCAAGGTCATGAGAAAACTGTGGCAAAGGTTTGTATGAATATGTTTAGTGGTGTTCACAGCATGTGAAAAATGAGCTGGTTCCAGATTACCTCCATGAGCTTTGAAGTATGAGCTTGAACGACTTGTATTAACAGGGCCTTGCTGACAATACAGTGCTACTTTGCTGTAAAGTAGTTAACTATATGATCATGAATGAGAAAGAGAATTTAAGCATTTTCTTTTGAAGGCAAGACTAACGTTTCAGCATATAGCCAACACCTTTGCAAATGGAAATGAAGCTTTCTCTGTCCAGCCTGAGGGAGATAAACGTACTAGGTGCAGTGATGCCTAACTGGTACAGAGAGTGCAGCACAGACACACAGCCTGGCACAGCGGGAAATGTCCAATGCAGAGAGAGTTTTTGTATTATAACGTGGGGACAACAATTGGACGAGCCTTTGAAATGGAGCAGGGTAAGACACATGGTGGCCAGGTCTGTGATTAAAAACATTTCTGGAACATCTTCTGAAACTGACTCAAACAGGAGACTGCACCAGACCCAGCGTGCAAGCTCTTCAGAGACCCATGTGTGCCAGGAATGTCCTCCAGTCCTTCCCAGTGGCCAGTGCTCCCAAAAGGGAAGAGCCAGAGTGGGATTCACAGCAGTCAAACAGCGAGTGGAATCTGAACTAAAGCACGGAAACACACAGGGGCCCCTGAGAGCTCCCCCAGGGCAAAGGGGTGGCTGCTGATACAGAGACTACACAATAGACCAGCTTCTGCACGCTATCATCTTTCTGCACAGCCCAGAAGAACAGAGCAGGGTAAGCACCGAGCCTTCCAAACCATCCTAGTGTTGGGGAAGCATTTGGACAATTTGGAGCACCCACAGAAACGAGCACGGCTTGCAGGCTGACTAACCTCAGCTCTGTCCTCAGCAGCTGCAGACAGGATTTTCAGGTAATTCTTCTAGCAACTACAGCTGACAATTCTCATCTGAGATTTTTGTCTCACTAGTACATATGCTTCAAAATACTAAACCTCCAAGGCCCCGGTTTTAGGATTAGAATAATTTTCTGCAACCCCCCCAAACATGTACCATTTGTTTTTTTAAGAAACTTCCCCAAAAATTACTCCCCTCCCCCCATCAGAGCTTTACACTGCCTGCAGAAATTACATTAATTCTATAAAGACAGACGAGAGTTTAGTAGATAAGCAGTCATCATTCAGAACTCATCACTGGACATGCTGGACATGCATTTGTCTGTCAGTTCCTGCTCCCTTGATATAGGTGATGCAAAAAGGCACAGATGCCAAATCATTTTAGCAGCTGACTATAATAAAAAAAAGGCTCTTGAAAACATGTTCGTTTGAAGGATTAAAAGAGAATGATTATTTTAAGGATTAGAAGACAAATAATAGGAAGTCTGAAACAGTGTCACATACCTTAAGCTTCATGAGTCCAGGTACAGGCCAGGGACTTTTAAAACTTGTGAGAAATTTTACCCAGCTAGAGGTGTAATTAAACACAGCTGGAGAGCACACTTAAAAAGTGCCTCAAGGATTGCTCTTGGATGTATGAGTTTTGTCCGTCTTGCTCACAACATGGAACTTGTCCAAGCCCTTTCAGGGATCACTCTGCTCCTCAGGTCCAGCTGACACTCTTTGGTCTCCACAATGTGCCAGCCTATAACTCCTCAAATTGCTGCTCTGTGCTGATCATGCTCTCACAACAACAATAGACAGAATGAAGTTCCTTGCAATGGAATAAAAAATATACTGAGAGCCAGTGTCCTTCAGCCTCATGCTCTTCTACTGATAGCTAGGGACTTGGCTAAAAAAGGAAGATTTTGTGCCATAAAGTAAAAAGAAAAAAGCTGCTTTAACTGTGTCACATATTATTCCACAGCTACATCCTCAACAAAGTTTTCCAAACATGTGGGACACTACAAGTCACACTATAGAAGACCCAAGTTTCAGCTCATCACAGGACATAACTTCATTGAATAGTCTTAAGTGAGTTGTACAGATCTGTATCCAAAGTTCAATTTAAGCTCCTGACAATACTTTGAATTAAGGTGAGATACTAGTGAATAAGAATGCTGTTATCACTTTGTGAATTTACACTGATATGCCACAGGTTTTTGGCTGTCAAAGAACTTGTCAAAGACTGCTCTGGGACATGTTGCACTGAACAATCCCAGAGCACAGATGCATGTTGGCCCTATATTTAATGTCTGAAAAGATCTGAGATATTGATTTTCATTACTGTTATTCTTTCTTCATATTATTTTACTTTATTTCAGTTATTAAACTCTTAATCTCAACCTATAGGTTTTACCCTTTTTCTTATTCACCTCTCCATCCCACTGGGAGCAGGGAGGGAAGGAAGTCAGTGAGCAGCTGCATGGTACTTACTACCAGCTGGGGTTAAACCACAACAGAAGCAAACAGCTGCAGCTTACAGTAATTAGAGATCAAAAACTATCATCTCATCACATTTGAAGGCTCATGAACCTGTGGGTCAAGGAATGTTAGCTCAACTTATATAACAACACAAAGGAGCTGCAAAAAAGTTTCTCCATGTCTTTGATGAGTTCTTCTTCCAGCTAACCAAAGACGAAAAAATCCTTCTCAAAACCTCTCTATACCACAAATTACTTTGCTTGTGCTTCATCTGGCACCTAGCAGATCCAATTCAGTCCCCATATTAGTGCACACAATGCTTGGGCTCTTTGGTGATCTAAAATATCCAGGATACCAGAAGTTTGGAACATGCAACACAAATTAACAGAAAATTAATCATGTTGTTAATAAACGGGCTCAAAAATCTTCAGAGCACTAACAGATCAAAATGACTTTTTGGTATGATAATCAATTATGCACTTGCAGGCAAAGAAAAATGGGAAATCTACACATTTGGACAAATATTTGTTGGGGAATATACTCCTTTCTGTTCATGTGGAAAGTTCCTTGAAGAAACCAGCAATTCATGTGCCACCTCCACATCCCTAAGAGCACAATGACTCTTATCAACCAACACTGCTGCAAACCCTCCTGCCAAAAGAAAATCTCCTATCTACTGGTCCAGCAGACAGGAGAACAAAATAGCAGCTGGAGACAGCTCCTGCAAGGCAAAAACCTCCTGGCAGGACCAACAAAGTATATGGATGGAGCCCAGGGCTTTTGAAGTTAATTTCCATCCTTTCTTACCAAATCAATCTCAGGAATCATTTAGTTTCCCTGTGGTATTTCAATATTATCCACAGATACTTATATTAAACTTTCTTTTTTCTTATAATTAGTTTAAGTAAGGTTGTCTCTAGCAAGCATATATACACTCTATATATATATACACACACACATATAGATGTAAGACATCAATAAAAATGTATTTATCACTCCTAGGCTACCACTGAGAAATGGTCATCAGGGCCAAATCACAGTCTACAAACAGGCACAGTCCAAAAGAAAATCCCAAAAAATTATCACCCCAAGCTGTAACAAGCTGAAATTTCTCATTGCAGCTCAATGACTAAAACAGATTTGGGGAGACACCTGCTCTATTAGAAGCATGGACTGAATTATATTTTCCATGTATTATGGCAGCCTTTCAGTGGCATTTTCTGCTCAGAGGAGCTAAGAGAGAGACCAATTAAAGCAATTACAGAATATGTACCAGGGGACATTTACTAATGGGACTAAGCTGTGATCCTGCCATTAACTTATTGTAAGTAGATGATTTTATACACAACTTACACTCTTCCTTGGTCAATGAGATGCTGTAATTACACCTAAACCCACTACTCCCGCAGGAGTAGGGCATTTCAAAATAAAGAATATGTCTATGCACACATAGACTTGTGTATACACACACACACAACTAACTTTATGCTGTGTGCCTTATACAGTACATTATTGTAGAATGTATTGTACATACAATTATTATATAGTACACCATCTACACCATCTGTATGTATTGCATAAAATGTAAAAGGAAAGACAGTATTCTATATAGTATTATAAATCAGAGAAGAAAACTCAGATGTATTTGGTTAAAATATTAAAATATAGCAGCAAATATGAGCCTGTCAGTGACAATATTTTCTTCCTTTGTAAGATCTGTATTTCCTGTACCATGCTGCTTTAGAAACAACTGAATTTTTTTTCTAACACTAAAGCAGCATAGACGTTGCAGGGAAAAACACATGCTCCTCCAGGAGAACACCAGACTCTGTGGGAAGTGTGTTGAGGCGACTGGCTCAGCATGATTCATTTGAAGCTGTTACTGAAGAGAGCTCAGCTCTGCCAGTGCTCACTTGCCCACAGTGCAAGATGAATACTTGATCCTGGGAGTAAACAGCTTTGGTTCATCTGGCATGAAAACTCAGAACAAAGGAAAGCACAAAAAAAACTGACAAAGTCTTTGTTCTGCAGATGAAATTTGAAACTATAGGCTTAATTGTGAATCACTATTAGTTTGGTTTTTTAAAACCAAGGCAATGCTATCTATCCAAACAACACCAAAACAGAGCTCAGGCTCCCTTACCAAATAAAATAAATGAGTGCGCAAGCACAGATTTCTTTCTCCACACAGCTAGCACACTCCTCTCTCATCCACATCTGTTTTGACAGTGATGTGCTGGAACAAAAAACAACTGCACACAAGGAAACGGGAGCACAATTCAGATGAACCCGTTCTTAGTTCTTTAGCCACTTTTCTTGAATCTTTGCCTCAAGGAGAAACTGCAATTGTTTTAAGGAACTGATTGAAGAGAGTAACTTAAAGGTCTGATCAAGGCTCAGGACTTGGGCTGTTGTGCCAGGAAGCCAACAGCAGCAGTGGAGTCTGATCCCTGCAATGAACAGATAGCTGGATTCTCCACAAAGCTCAAAACCAGGAACAAACTACTTCAGAGTATTTTTCCTATTAGGCATGTAATATGGGCAATTATTACAGAGGTGATATCTGTAATATCACCTGTCCATAATCACTATCATCCCCAAAAGATAATTAGAAGAACCTGTGTTCATCATCCACTAATTATATTATATCCATTTTAATTTCTTTCTCCACTTTTAAGGAAGTACTTAAAAACTCTAATAATAAAATTAAGGAAAACCAAGAATCGTGTGTCACAGCATACTGTATAGGGAAACACCAGTTTGTGGATCCTCATCTCTGAAAGACTCAAACTATTCACTGCTGTTGAAAACACCTCAACCATGACCTCCATGTGGGATTTGAATATAATGATGCCATTCCAAGAAAAGAGCAACTAAAGAAATAATTACTCGTAGGCTTCCAACTTTGATTTATGTTTTGTAATGTAGCAGGAATAGGGTATGATTTAAGGGTGCCTGGCCAATAGAATTGCATATGGCATGTCTATTTCTTACAATAGCTTTTACTAAGTTGAAAAACTGAAATCATTAATTTAAGTCCTTAAAATATTGACACGATGTATTTACTACCAACTCTTAAAAATAATTGGATCATTATCATTAAAAGCTCCTTAACTGACTGCAACTTGAAAGTGCTTGCAATGGTGGAGACATGATGTATAAAATGAGCATGTTTTTAATCTTGTTTTTAATCTTATTTTTAATGCTATGTGATCTAAACAACCAAGACATCAAAGACTAGAATTTTCTAACAGTTTTTTGGGGTTTTTTTTCAGTTAAGTGACACCCAGTTTTCCTTTGCCACTTTCCTCTTTGTCTCATGTCTTTCAATTTTCCCATTTATTTAAAATCACATTGAACCTACAGCAAAGAACAGACGTGCAATCCTAAATGCCTGGGTGCATGATTCTCACCGTGGCAACCCCCATTTGAGAGTAGCCAGCACCACTTCTCTCAGAGGTCACTTTATTTCCTTTTCAAATACTTGTCAGTTTCACAGCACAGGAAAATGAGTCAACGTATCCCCTAATTATCAGTAAGCCAAAGATGACTTGAAGAGATAATGAATGCCAACTCTGATGCACCAACTCTCTGCTGCTGTTTTTGTCCTGATTTCCACTGCTCCACAGAGTTGTCCTTGACCACGTGAGGGCACACCTGACTATGACACTGCCACATACTAATGTATATCCTTTAAACCACAGGGTGGTTTAGAGATGATTTGCTTCTATCCTGCTCTGTGTGAAAGCAGCTTCTTGGTGCCACAGAGGCTCCTTGGCGAGCACTGCTGCCTGGCTCGGCTTCCTGAGGCACTGCAGCACTCATTCCTTCAGCTCCAACCAGCGGTGCACACTCCCTCTGCAGTCACATTAGATAATCTCTTGGTTTCTCCACTGCCAGCTGTTTGATGCTACATGAGCTGCTGAGATTCAGGTTTACCCTGTTTTGCTTGCTGGGACACCTGGAAGCCAGAAGAGGAAGTAGCAGCAATTCACATGTGAAGAGCTGAGGGGGAAGGGGGTCCTGCTCCTTTGTGGGAAGTTCCTTTAGAGCAGGAACTTGAAAAATGCAGAAAACTGCTGGCCAAAGATAGGAAAAACAGAGATGTCTTGGAGAAGACTAAGCAGTACTGCAGATAATGTGAAACCTTGATTGAAGGAAGAGTGGGCAGATCTCTCCTCAGTCAAACCTTTCCAAGCCATCCACATCACAGCTTGGGAGACACAGGAATGCTGTGGACAATCTCCTATGGTGGAACAAAGTCCAAGTCATCTGTTGACATAAAGGTCAACAGCTCAGTAGAGAGTTAAACTCAGGAGGCTGCAGAGGGGAAAAAAAGATCTGAATAGTTCAACACCTGGAACACTTGCAGCACTGAGAAGTACTGGGTTACAGAGCACCTTCACACACCATGACAACGCATGCACAAACTCACCCTCTTCTTTATCCTATTCTTGTATTATTTAAGATGCGAGTTGTTCAGAGGAAGGACCATCTGCTTTCTAACCTCAAAGCTGCTCTTTCATTATCAAAAAACTTCAAATAACCAAACACGTCTCTACTGTAAAGCACATGTAATATAGATACGTGGTCACTTAGTGGTTTTTAAATCTGTGGCAAAATTCAACTGTTGGTGTTTATTACAGGTAGCAACAAAAGACCTTGTCCTAGATCATGATCCTTGCTAAAGTGCTGTTGTCTTGTTATTTTCTTCTTTGGTTTTTCTGTTTTATTTGTTTGTTTCCTTTTTCTCCAGAGAAAAGATTAGAGCATGGTGTAGCCTAGTTTCAGTCTCTTAGGACTGCACGACCACAACTGTGCAACACAGCCAAATCAGACTGGGTAACTCAGAGCTCAGCTGCTGAATCTAGATGTCTATATCCAGGACAAAGCACTCCTTACTTGCAGTTTTGCTAAATAAAATCTGTTAAATTGCTGCAATGGCAATTTGAATTCTCCTGTTCTGCACAACTGCAAAGAGCAGAAGCCCATAGGAAACATTTATAAGTGTGCACCCAAATCAACACCTGCACTGTGTATTCTGAAACACTATAAATAGGCAGTGACCCGAATGTAACAGGGCTATGGTCCAAACCAGTCAGTCCGAAAGTTGGCAACTAAAATGATACCAGCCCAAGAAAACTACCTGAGAAACACTACACCTTCATTCAGATGAAAATCCTTATCTAAGAATGACTCATACTGTTTTTTTCCCAAAGGAACTAGGCAACATGGCACTAATAAATGCCTGAGTACACATATTCTTAATAAATGGTTTGAACGTGGAAGTGAAAAGTTCCCCATTTACTTAGACATGTAAACCTTCTTTGTGGTTTAATAAAAGCAATTAAAGAAACTGAAGTCACAGTTAAACAAACAGGCTTATTAAACTGGAACAAGCATGTTTATGAATAATAATTACTTTTAAAGGTGTCCTGAAAGTTTCTTGTTTCCTTCACTGGCCAGGCTGCAAGATCAATGATTGACACCATTCTCTATTTTTTCAATACTTTCAAACTTCACATTGACACAGGATTATCAGAATAATGTACTGAATTGTTCTGGTCGGTCACGAATAATAATAACAACAATTGGATTTTTTTCCCTCTGTACTTGATACACATCCTTCAGTGCTATCCAAATCCCTATATTTTGTGGCTGTAAAAGATGACATGTCAGGGTGAGAAAACCACCCTGCATATGGGATAGGTAATTAGTGATTTAAGTAATGATAGTGGGGGGACTATGACATTAAGAACCGTATTAATGAAAATAACAACATACTCCTTAAGAGAAATGTGCATTTAGACTGTATACTGCTTAAAGCAGGGATTTACTTTTTATTCTCCATAAAAATGCTCATGGATTTAGAAATTGTAGTGCTACTGTCAATATAAGCCGATTGCAAATGCAGTGAAAGTTTCCCCAAGACTAGAAGCATCTCTAAGCAAGAGACATTTCTGATCATGTGGTGTGAGGAAGGAGGCATTGAGATGCAGAGATACATTGCTTATCTGGTCAAGAAATCTGTGCTAGAAATCCTTTCATAGTTATAAAACCACCTAAAAGCAGCTGAGGGAGTAATTTTATTCAAGCAACAAATTCACTACCGTTGCCAAAAAAAGTCACATGAGCTACAGTTGCCACCAGACATCAGAAATGCTCATTTCAGAACTTCCTGTTTGAAACAGATGGCATGTCCTTAAAATAAAAGGGGAAGAAAAAGCAAATCATTCCCCAAACCTGATTTTTTTTCTTTTCTAGCCAATGCCAGTTTTGATGGCTACATGCAGAATTGGGCATCATCACGTTGTTTGGGCTTCCCTCAAACAACACAGCATAGGGCTATTATGGACTCATACTGGATGAGATGCCCTTGCGTCCCCATCCTGAGTTTCTCATGCTCAGGATGCCTGGCCTAGACACTGAAAATGTAGGAGTCCCTGAAGTACCTCACACAAAATTTTGCATATGATATTGACCTTAGAACAAAGGGAGACCTTCTCCTCTTTCCCACACTCTCTTAAAAAACCTAAAGCAATTTCCTTGTAATTTTTGTACTTGCAAAAGACGAAATGGTATCTTACAACCTGCAGCATGGAAAACTTTCGCTAACAAGGAAAAGCATCATGTCTGTTCACCCAGAAAAAAAACCAACTCAGAAGTGATTTAATCTTTCCTTAAGTTCTTCTGTTGTTCAGTTTTAAGGTTATGAAAAATCTATTATGACTAAAGGCAGTAACTAATTCAAAAAACCAAATCACCTACAAAAAAATTCAATCCATTTTCTTGAATATCCCAGTGCCTCTACTGACTACAAATCGCTACCCTTTTTAAAAATAAAATTTAGCTGTGCAAAAGTCCTGCTATGTTTCATACATTAAAAAAAAAAAAAAAATCTAAAAATAAAATCCCGTGCCAAAGCAACAGAACTGTGGTTTGATGAAAGCCACACTGTCAGGTACATACAAAATCTCAATAATCTCATCAGTATAATGGCTGCTTAGCTCCTATGATGCTGGGAGGAAAGTTTTAAGATGGTGATGGATGACTTCACTGAAGATGATTAAAATAATGAAGTAAATCCGGTGCTGATGCAGAACAGATTCAGGCAAGACAGAGACACATGCACCACACAGTTTTTGCCCATCTGCCTTGCAGGGTTATGGCCAGACAAGCAGGTACAGGCTGGGTTTGTGTAGAATATATGGCACCACAGCTCTGCTTTCTATGCCTCCCACACCCTAATTCTTCACTGGACAAACATTTGGACTGGACCCTATGGCTTGGTATATTCTTCTCCTCCAAACACAGATAACAAGATACATCAGACTACAATAAAAGCACTTCTTGCCTACCTCACAATCTTTTTCTTAAGTGTGTGTTTCTAATTCATCCTCTCCCATCTTCTTTGACTCCTTCTCCTCTCTTTCTTACTCTTCATTCTTCTCTCATTTTTTCCTCATTCCCATACCTTCCATTTCCTTTTCTTAAATCACTTAAGTGATATTTGAACTGAGATGTTGGCAGAATTAAAGACCAGCTTAGATGATCAAGAAATATCCACACCAGAGAGGTGTGCCAAAACAAACTTATCAGGAAAGGAAAAAACATTACTTTGTTCCATATCCCAGACTTTTTCAGAGCTATATTCCAAACAAATGAAATAATTTTTTAAAATTTAAATATTTTACATTTCAATGATGACATCAGAAGAAGTGCTCACATTTTCACTGCAACACCAAAAGAGAGGAGTTTACTCTTTACAAGTCTGAATGTGTGCAAGGACATAACAAGGGCTAGCACTGTTGTTTGAAATTGGTCTAGATAGAGGTGGGGAAAAGAAAAAAAAATGCAAGGTTTCCCTCCCTTATTACAGATTTTCAAACTCCCTCATATCAGTGTGTTCCTGGGATACAATAATATTTTGTGTCCTTTTATCATTCCTGTGCACATAATCTTTATCACAGTTTGGCACAGCTTTGCTCTCTGCCTCTGCAAATAGGTATAGCTCACACCAGTGGGAAAATGGCCAGTGACAGAATTGAAGCTGCAAACCTCATAGCTACAGACCTATCTCAATCCCACCAGCAGTCTCAAAGCTGACAGAGAAAATACACAGACTGTACACCTATTTCTGGTTAAACAAAGAAAATTGGATTTTTATCAGTTTTACTGCCACCTTCTAAATAGCACTGTTTTGTCAAGAGCCACTAATGAAAGAAATCAGCAGCAGATAAAGAACATACAGTTTTGAATTCATAGATTTATCTAAAACATTTTCCAGCCAGAATTATATTACATTTTTTTCAGAGCTGAAATAGGATTACAAAGCATGAAAATAAATGTCTAAAAATATATATCTGTATTATTGCCTATGACTGAGAAGCTTCATTAATAAAGATGTCTCTAAAGATTTCTGGTTTGCGCATAGTCTTGGTGAAGGTTTAAATAGAGTGACAGGACATGTCAGTAATCTATATTCCTTTCAGCTGGCATTTTGAATGGATGCCCTAAGAAAGAACAGAGGGCTTTAGCAGCTCATAGGCTAAGACATAGCCCAAGAGGTAACACGTAATTTCATTTTCTGTCTATGTCTCATGTGCACATGACCAAGGACATGGTACTTGGCCCACGGAGATTCTTCTCCAACACTAGTTCTGTGTGTTACAGAAGCACTGTAGGGCTGAACTGCATTGGAGATGGTTGGAATGACTATGTACTGTGCTTGTGGAGGTCTGTATAAACACTTAAAATAGACAATGCTAGCTGTAAGATGATGCAGCTAGAAGACCTGGAGGTTTTTTTGAAATGCCCACCTAATCGCTCAGTGGTGCAACAAGAATGGAAGAAACTTCAGAAAAACTGAAGAGAAGTTCTGAACCAACACACAGCTTTTAACCAAGACCAGTAAAATTACGTGTTAAAAAAAAAAATATTATGGGATGAAAATGCAAATCCCAATAGCAGAGCAGCAGAGTAAGCTCTCCCCATAAAACTGGAATGGAAAACTCTTCCAGAGTCACATATAAGGCTACCCCAGGCAAGGCAGCTGCCAGCAGACCTTCCTGTGTAGCTAAGGAGTCAGAGCTGACTAAATAACATGGTAACCACATCATTTCTTTGTGCACACAAACTGCAGGAAACGTGTGTGCCTCAAGCGTACTCACCAGATGGGATAATTAGGCTCAGACGGATCACTGACCTTTCTAACAAAAATAACCTAGAAATAGAGGTTGACTGAAGAAATCTGTGTCATGTTACCAAACTCCTAAACAGTCCATGGAAAGCCATCTATACTGACTCACTCAACAGCTTGGTGTTTCCTACAGGTGCACCTTGTGAGGGCAAAAATCATTTGGTTTTGGGCATTCTTAAGTATTTATTGAATTTTCTTTACAGAAGATAGGCACTTAGATTTCACTGCTGGGAACTACTCAGTTTTCTTTCTATGAAAATTATGAAAGCATATATATGCATTTATGCTAAGCTATTCTCTCTATAATTATGACTGAGGCTGGTTTCTCACACTAAAACAACTTTGGAGAAGTCAAGTCTCAAACATCACAAAATGCAAATGCCATTTAACCTTCCATAAGTGGAAGACTGGCACCCATTTAAATAACATCATTTTATCTGTAATTAGAAACGTAAATATAATCAAATAATCTGATGCTTGAAAATAAATTCATTATTTTAGAGTTTCAAAGGCCATATGAGACACCATGCTCTCCCTGAAATCAGGGAAGTTTCCATCCTTTCCCCATCAATTCTCTTTTTCCTTCCTTGATGTGTACCACAATGTTTAAACTCTTATTGACGAATAACCACATTCACACAAGGCTACTCTTTCATTTTCCAGGCATTGTCATGTCATATAATTCTCTTCCATGTCCTAAACCAGAAAGGATTAGACACAGTGCCAGTTATTGCTAAGCACAATCTGCTATGAACAAAGCACCCACTGCAAGCCCAAAGACAAGCAATTTTGCAAGTTTACAGGCAGAAGATAACTGCAGCTCCTCAAGAGACTCATCACTCCCATGGAGATTAGGCCTGGCTCAGTGAGCTGCAGCAACTGGCAACATCTTTTCTTGTACACCCATGGCTTGGCATTCTTAGGCAGCCAAAATTTTAATGTACTCAGAAGCTTTCTGTGAACACAGCCTACAAACACGTTACATACCCCAACACAGACAGGCAGCTCCACTTGGCCATGAACTGGATGCCCTGGCACAGATGGATCCATCTTGCTACTTGAGACTTAGATCTATATATATTATTTCCACAAGGAAAAACTAGGCATCAAAAGCTATTCCTCATTTTATTAAAACACACATATTCCAAAAATCAAACTAAACATTCTAATTCGACTCAGAGCAATATCTACCTTTTACAAACTGCGCTTCTTTAGCTAAAGAGAAGATTGAAGGCACCTACACCAAAGTTAGAGGCAGAGCGTTGGTGAGAAAGTTTTAGGTCTCTCATTCCACACAAGATACATTCATACACACAGACACCACTTCCTATATATCCAGCTGCTGTCCTGCAAAAATTAGTGAATCACAACAGAATTGTAACAATGTCTGTACATTTAACTTCTGATCCGAACCCCTGACTGAAAATTACGTTAACAGTTATTCAGTTCGAACTCTGCTAAAAAACTAACCCACGAATTTGACAAGGAACACAGATTTTAAATTATAAAGTAGGCAAGTAAGCAGGGAGGGGAAAAGAGAAGATAGTAAGTCAAATCATCTTGTTACTTACCTCGAAAGCAGCAGTCACTCCATCAAAACAAGAGATAGCAAGAATGTATGAAATTACTCAACCTAACTACTTAAGCTCCATATTTTACTTATTTTATGCAAGTCCCACCTGTGTCACAACCACCCATAGCTCGAATCTACAGACAATTCATTACATGGGAAAAACCGATTTTAAATTTACTTTAATGCTGACCTCTAGTGACAACTGATGGGAATTCACCTATTTATGGGCCTGCCCATTTGGGAATACATTTTTGGGCTTCTCTGTAATTGCAGAACTTGCTCCAGATCACAGCTACCCCCACAGCAAGGAGTGTGCAGCCAAGGAGAGACCTTGAACTCACATTTATTACAGTCACAGGTGAATTAAGGGTGATTCACCACAGTCTGTAGAAATGTTATGATTAAATCCAAACCTCTGCTTTCACTTATTAAAAAGAGGAAAAGGCAACAAAATACAAACACTAGACTTTGAGCCTTGTAACTGTAACCAATGCATTACAGTATCAGCCACGCAAAACTAATGACAGATAACTGCGCACATCTTCAGGCAATCAAAATGTTATCTTTCATCTCCGGGACCATAACAACAAGGCAACCTCTAGTGCTCTACAGCAAAAGCAGTCCTGCAGCTTGAGCAATAAATACCCCTGCAGCTTTCTCTGCAAAATAAGACTGTGATGGGCCCTTGGGCGCAGGCATTTCCCACGCATACCCATTGCAACATAGCCCAGATGGAAGGATACACAGGTTACAGCAAGTGACCAACCACCTCGTCTCATGAAAGCAGGGAGGACATGACAGCAGCTGCTCCAGAATGCAGCCTTGAACACTTCTGTTGATGGAGCATCAGCAACATCAGCATCATAAAAAATTACTTCCTTATATTGAGTCTAAATCTATCTTCTTTTAGTTTAAAACCATTACGCCTTGTCCTACCCCAATCAAAAAGTTTGCCCCAGTGACTGGGGGGCAAAGTAAAAGGGTGATGGCCATAGACCACTGTAGGCAACTGTTCCGAGAGGTTTCCAAAGTGGGAAATGTTTTCATCAAGTATGGTCATTGATAACCCTTGTAGCATGTGTTTGTGTGTATATATATATCCGTGTATACACACACACATTCAAAGAACACGCTTAGCCAGGGGGCTGGAAATCTGCCAGCTGGATCTCAGAGAGTGAGAACCCTTTTTGGAGCTGATCCCAGCTTAGGTAAATAGAAATGGGTTTTGTGTTAACTGAATCGATAACTTTTGCCTTGTCCAGATGTTGCAACCTGTGTATATCATTTGCATGTGTGCTGGTTACACTTGGGGGAGGGCAGAGTTAGAGAGGTTTTTTATATGGGAATTTTTCTTGTGAGTTGATGGGTCTAATTGGAGGTTGGTTTGGTTATTGACAGCTTGAGAAACTAATTGCAGAAAGTTAGTCTGCTCTGTGAAAACATTTAAAGGAGGTAATCTGGAAAAAAGGTTTCTTTTATTGCCAGTGGCTGAGCAGGTAACACTGCCCGGCCCGGGCTCCCTTCCCTGTGGGGGGGGGGCTTGGGAAACCACTTGGGTCCCGTTCGCACAGTTTTGGGAAAGCTGTGAAGATGGGAGGAGCTTCACGACTTGCAAGGTTTTTCCCGGGTGGATGCCAATTGTGAAAGTGAAGCCACGAGAGAACTGGTGTTTTCCCTCCTTGTGAAGAAGTCTCTATGGCCTGACAAGAGGAAACTTCTCTCTCCGAAGTGAACTGAAAAAAGGACTATTTAAGTTAGGAACTGACTGAAGTAGTTTTTGTACGTTTGTTTTGTTGTTAAAAAGGTTGGGAGAGGGAGGAAAGAGTGGTCTGAAAATCTTATTCTGAATTTACTGTTTTCTTTTTCTTTGTGTAGTTAATAAATTTCTTTTTATAAGTTTTTAAGTTTTAGGCCTGCCTTGCTTTTACTCCTGGTTCTGTCTCACAAGAGAAGATGAGTATACTTATATTGGCAAATCAAAACTATAACATTATTAATGCATTAGCCAAAAAATTCAAATTAAATCAAGACAACATGGACATGACTGGCGTCAGGGGGAATTTTCACATTCTGTCAACTGTCCACCCCAAATATTTGTCTGTGGTAGAGTCCTCAAAACCAGAGTCGAGAAAACTTCTGCCTTCCTGAAAGCTTGCTTAACGTACTGTAGAAGTTTCCAGACTACTCCTCCACTTAGCTGATAACACAGGCATTTTTATGGAAGCATCTTCTAGTGCACAGCCATGGCCAGGTGACAGCACAGACAGCAGCACAGTTAGGGAGAGAGCCCCAGGGCCCTGAGGAAGTGTGCACCACAACACAACACGGAGCCAAAGACTAATCAGTCATACCTAAACACAAACCCATGTATTTCAAGATAATTGACTTGACTCTTCAGTTATTTTGACTGGAAAGAATCAGCTGTCACAACAAATGTAACTTCAGAAGACTGAAGATTAAACACTCAGCTGATCTGAAATTAAAAAGTTCTCTCATACTGACAAACACATCACCTCATAATGAAGACCCCCACAATGGTTCAAATATCTCTGCTGAACAAGCTGCTGGCAAGAAAATCCAAGGAAGTGTTTCTTTTTCAGCACCACAGGCATATAAACGGTACATTTGACAAACACCTGCTTGCCAGCAAGCTAAGCAGCCTTTGGCAGCAAACCTGGATCCTCCTTCCCCCAACATTTGGACTTGATGATTCTTCCAATGTCTTAGCAGCTTATCTCATCACAGCAAAACACAACAGTCACATGAGAAGGAAAGCATGCCTTATTTAAGCACACTGAAACCAAACCTCAACTTGCAGATTTAATGTCTAAGCTACAACCTCGGTAAATGAAGCTTTCTCATGTATGCCAGCCACAAGTAGGAGCGCTTAAAGATGTACATGTATAATTAGACTAAATTATCTAAGAGGGTTGGCAGGGAAGAGTGGAGGGGAGAGAGAAAGGGGGCAGAGACTTAATAATGGATACAGAATTGCCTCTAAGCTGTCATAATCATCACCTAGCTTGGACATCAGCACAAAGTGGTTTTAGAAACAATCATTTGCTGATGTTACTGGCTGTCAAAACTCCATCTAATTCATTCATTAACAAAATATCAGGTTAGCAAGCTGCTGTGGCCAGAAGATAATTAGTTTTCATTGTGGGGTTGCACATTCTGTATCACATTGACATAACTCCATAAACTGCTATAATTTATTTGCTTCCGAGCCTTTTTTTTTCCCCATTAGTTCTTCAGCAGATTGTATTAAACATGCACGAACTATAAATACAGACAGTACTTTGACCAACCGCAGAAGTCTTAGACAGCCTGGATAGCTATTACACGAGTAGTTTATGGGTGACTTGCCTTTAGGTAATTTAAAGAAAGAGTGATAGAATTGCTGAGAGAAGACCACGCCAAAAAGGCATCCTCATCAGGTCTCATCTCCATCATCTACAAGTACTGAATAAGGAGCTATGATGGCCCAGCACACACCACCAGGACTGTGCAATGGCTGTGTAGGAAAAGGACTGCTGCTGTTTTTACACCTCTTCATTAGGTCTGTCTTCTTGCCTTCACAAGAAAGTACCCATCCAGGATGGGTTTGACTGGGCTAAAGTCAAGATAGCCCAGTCCTTTTTCTGCAAAGTAATTTAAAAAGAAGCAGTTCAAAAAGGAAATTGTAAGATGTGGACAGTAGAAAACAGTGTTGTATTTCTGTTCACATGAAAATGAGCAGGTTTCTGGGAGGCTCTACAGCAGCCACTCCAGCCAGTGTTATGGTGGCTAGGTTAGGGTATTTTATTCCTTCTATCAAAGACATGATCTTTAATCCAAGGAAACTGCATATCAGCACTATCTTCTGCAGTGAGTTCATGCGTTAATTATGAAGTTCTTTAAAGACCTTATGCACAATGTCTTTTGATTTTCTTGCTTCTCCCTTGACTTGTGAGCACAGGGAAGATTCTCATTGGTACTACCCCTCTCCCCTGGTACCACACTTTATCACATGATTTTTAATTCATGTGCTGTCACTACTGGAGGCCTCATCTATTCTCTCAGGGGAATTTCTTGCTGCTCTTCTCTGTACTTCTGCAACCTCTTCTTGCTCAGTGCTCAGCAAACATGGAAGATAATACAAACCAGGTGGGAGGAACCAGTCTTTAAATAATAGTGTACTTCTAATAAATGCAAGTCTTTCTTAATGAAGCCTGGCAGATGCTTACATACAATATTTCACATTGATATGTAAATCAAGCCACTCAGCAGAAATCTTACAAAAGGTCATCAAAATACCCAAGCAATTTCTTTCAGTACTTAACATATGGTTTCAATGAATTTCATTTACCATTGTGCTGCCTTGTTGTTTGGCTTCATGAGATATTATTAATGGTTACTACTCCTTACTCTTCTGTCTTTAACAGGACTCATTATTTGCATATCTCCTCCAAAATTGTCCAGCTCAACCAGTGATTTCCCTTTTTAATTCAAAATGTTCAAGAAGGTCTCACATTGTATTAGCAGAAAGGAATGGGATCTATTTTGGAGCATAACAAGTTACTTTTTCTGGAAAAAGCAACTAACATCACACTTCAGTGAAACTACCTTTTGACAAAGGAGATAACACTGCAAGTATTTGAAACACAGGAGGCTCAAAAGCAATTGTTGGATATGGATCTTCTTTATTCAGTGCTATTCACCAAAAAGTATTTTGAATCCTGTTACAATGCATTGCTTGTTCTTTTCTTCTTGCCACTGTTCTATCTGATCAATTCCACTTGAAAAAAAATAAAATAACACGTTGGATGAGCACACACTTATAAAAGATATAGTTATTTTTTCCATGGGTAATAAACAGTGTGTGACTTGCTGCTCATAAGTACTTAAAAAAAAAAAGTGGTCAGTAAAGTGTGCAATAGCGAGAAGAAATGATACAGGAGAAAAACCACTCATCATCTACAGGACTGTGAGGTAAGTAGAATTTATGTATACGGTTTTTTAATGGGCCCCTATCCAAGGGTTAGCAGCACAGAAATAACCAGAGCTGAAGACTCAGCAAAAGAACAGGGCATTTAGAAGTGATGTTTACCAGTAGGAAGTCATTCCTCTAATGAAAATTTAACAAGCACTAGTGTAGTCAGAGAAAAAAAAAGAAAAAAATTACAGTTTCCCTAAATGAAAATAGCAATCAAAGTTTTTGATTGCCTATCAGCTTTGAAATGCTAATCATTATGGTAACTGTGTTGGTGAAGGTAAGGAATTACTTAAAGGGTGTTATTTTCTTTTTTCATTTTTTTTTTTTCTTTTTTTAATCGCTGCTGCTCTACAGCTGCTCGTGCTCAAGGAAACAAAACTGTATGGATAATTACCCCTACAGAAGCAATCGAAAGGTTCACAAAGTAGAAGCTCCTTCCACCTTAAAGATCAAGGTTTTAAATTAGGAAAATACTTAAGTCTCCAGCTGATAAAGATGTTTGACCTGCTGGGCAAAGGTAATCGCCAGGGACTTAATTCAGGACTCTGTCAGTACACAACACAGAGGGGATCCCCAGTGCAATAGCTTGAAACAGTAAGATGCTACTTAGAGCAACAAGAAAAACAAGCACTGCAATTTAAAAAAATATTAATAAAAAATAAGAGAAGCTTTTAGCCTTTTCCCTAAGAATTCATCATTCCTTTTCCTTCAGAACCCTTTTCCAAACACTGGCAGAGGTGTCCTAGTCAGCTGCTGGTCAAGCTCATGTCAGGAAAGGAAACAGGTTTTCCTGTGGTTGATCAGGTTTTGACTTAATTTACACATACAGTTCCAGCAGGACTAGAAGAAAACTTCTGCTGTCATGCTCATGGTAAAATCTTCAACTAACTCAAAAGAAAGAGGAGTTATGTTAAGACAAACCTGGCATTAGCAATCCTGTGCTGTGTGGAAAGGATTGCAAAGCTCAACCACAGAAAAGCAAAGTAGTAAGGGAATGAAATCTAATGAAATCTGCTAATTCCCCATTAACCAGTAAGTCACTAGGATCAATTCACATCTTCCTTAATGCTTAAATCTCAACTTCCTACGAAAAAATAAGCAGAGAAAATTACACTGCACTTAGAACTATAGGAGATTTTGATTATATCATTAATCATCAGAGGTCAAGTGTTCTTGTATGAGACAGATATGCCAACATACCACAGCACTTTAATATAAGCCTCCATTTCCCCTTAAAGCCAAGCAAACTCTTGGATGCCTCATTGAACATAATGAAACAGTAATAAAAAATGCAAAAGAACATAAAGCAAAATGCACAAGATGTGTATCTTTCTTCATTGTTCCTTTTGATCACACCACAAAATACTAATCAGCCATGTAGACCTATTACTGTAGCACCTAGCTAGTAAACAGCTTCTATTTACAAACAGGATTATCTGCAAAGAACACAACTAAGAGCTCACATGGATGGTACAGTAGCTCAGCTGACACTGGATAATGAGTTAACCTATGGTAACTCAATCTGGACAAAGACAGGGTTTCAGAATGTAAGAGCTCACAATTTAATCAAATAGTGTAGTGTTCTATTCATGAGGAATATCACTCCAAGGATGTAGCATACAGCAAGATGCACACAAGTATTTCAGACCTTGAAAGCCTACACGCCCTCCAAATGTTTGCCACAAGTTCATCTAGTGATACATACCAAATTAAAATAAGACATCCAATAGCAGAATGGGGGAACAAAATTAGCACTGGGAATATTTTTTCTAATGAAAAGCATATAAAGAAATACTAGATTTAGGAGACAAGGCAACTCCCTTAATGTTTGTTTTCTCTAAACAGCAAAGAACTAATGCTGAGGGCAGTGGATGGAGCAGTGGAAGCCCATAATATGAGATCTGGGATCTATTTTTCTCTTTTTACATCTTATCTATTTCCAAGTGTGTGGAAACAAAACTGCAATATAAACTCAGAAAATTCTTATATGAAGAACTTAAAAATAAAAAACAAACAAGCAAACAAAACCCCAAAGCAACTGATTGCTTCATTTTGGGGAGCATGGGCTAGTGCTCTGCTAGAAGCCAATTAAATGCCCAAATGTGGTTCTATGTAACAGAGAAATTGTCAAGAAAGACAAATCAAGCAATAGCACACTGTTTACTCCAATACTCTGATGGGTATTGGCAGGAAGGCACTTTCCTGTCTAAAACCTAACCAGAATCCAGAACTGCACAGGATGGCAGATACGTGAAACTGCCGTGACAAGCACTATAAGGTACATCAGATACATGAAAGTTGCTAGAAAATTTTCTCCTCCCATCCCAGGATTTCAGTGTCTGTTCTTTTTCTATCAGCACAGTAAGCATGTTCATGTTTTTGCTCCTGAGGCCAACACGAAACACACTTTAAGAAGCCAGGTTGCCATGACATGTGGAAGTTCTGACCACCATGAGGAACTGGCAGCTTGTTTCTCACACTCACCTGGGACCATCACCACTAAACAACAGCTTAGGGCACAACATCATTGGCTTTTGTTTCAACTTACAGTAAAATGACAATTCCTGCAAGCAGCTGCCACAAAAGTGGATTGATACAGCAGAATTTAGCTTTGATATATGACTTAAGCCTCCAGTGTCAAGTAAGAGGCAAAAAACTGAATGCTTTTCAGGCTCACTGTAACAGCCTGTAAAGAAAAAATATTGCAAATCGAGTTCTGAAAACTTTATAGGATACACTGCACTTACAGTTTAATAGGCTATTCTACATCCTTCTACTTAAGTATAAAGTACCACATTAAATACCAAGGTTAGTAAAATTTCTGACTGTCCTCGTGCCTGAGCAAAATAATGAGACATTACATACGTAGGGGCAGTTACAGTTGCCTCTTGACAGCAGAACTCCCAACTGAGAGCATTTTGGCCTCTGGAAGGAAAAATGAACCCAATGCAGACTAAAAGAAGCAAGATTGTTGTTTGCAATACATGGCTGCCAAAATATCTGCTACAATTTTGCAACCTACTTGCATAATCTCAAGGCAAATTTAATCAGATACGGCAGTTTGTGCAACTTAAATGGTGTTCTTCTCCCTGAAACATTAATTCCCCCTAGAACATTAATATTTCTTGGTGGTCACATATAAATCATTTTGTGAAATACAGTCTAATAAAGTGGAGAGTCCATACAGAAGTTTTTGCTAAGTGACTTATGCATATAGAAGCATGGACCAAATGTTACCCTGCATACACAAGCATTCAAATGCCTCAAGTAAACACATTAGAAGGAAACAAACCACATTGGTGCATACTGTGTGGATGGAACTGGGATTCGTTTGAAATTATTTCTTGTTCATTAATTATTTTTAATGTGCATTCCATTTTTTTTTAAATAAATGAAATATTGTTTCAATCGTAACTAGAATTTTGAATCATTTTATGGTACCTATATTTTACATCTAGAAGAAGCCAGCATGACCACCTCATTTGATCCCTTCCTTATAATGTAGACCGAAGAAACCACTCTCAGGCTTTAAAACTTCTGGATCTCATTTGTTATATAAAAATTAGCTGCCAAAGCATGACTGAAAACAGTATTTAGAGTTACAATAGAAAGAGGAAGAGAGGACAATCAAAGGCACTGATTACTTAAATTTTACAGCAATTACATTCCTGATGTTTGCAATAGTCCTGCCTTGACCTCTACTTGGACACCAGCATGACTTTCTTCACTGCTGAGATTAAGGTATTTATGGTCAAGGTCATATCATATTTTATTTAAACACACTGCAGAAGGACATTAAATTTTACAGACCAGATTCACCCTGGTACTTGAGCAAAGCTGGGGCTGCAGAGCAGAGCAAACAGCCAGCTCATGCAAGAGCTGCCAAGGTGTGACTTCCCTTCCTGGGCCCAGAATAAACATCCTCATCTTTCTTATGGCCAGCCAGGTCTCACAGCCCAACACAGCCTCTCTCCACCTGGATCTTAGAGAGATGAGAGGGGCAACAGTACTGCATCAACCAGCACCATTGTTTAACAGATTTGAGTCCTGAGGTGAGATAAAGTCCTGTTTTATGAACAGTAGCAAAAGGAGACAGCAGCTCTGCCAGCTGTTACCAGGGTTTTGCTCCCTTGAGAGCTCCTTCTCTCAGATGGAGGTCCCCACTTGCCATTCAGAAGCACTTTTAAGTCACCTTGAGCCTAAACACTGTAATTGTATAGAAAGGTACTAAAGAAAGTTTCAGTGATTCAACCTCACAGCACAAGGATACAAAACCATCACCACATACCCTTTCTGGCCATAGCCCATTACACCTGCACCTCACTAGCAGCAATCATTTCAACCAAATGATGCATGTATTTCAAGCATAACTATGAACACAGATATTGACCCCACCTAAGGCACCTGAAATGACTGCAATCAGTAAAGTCTCCATATTGCACAGCCAGTAAGAATAGCTATCTCCTGCAAATGTTACAGCCCTGAGAATACACTTGATCCTCCAGGAATCAGTGTTTTTCTTTTTGACTGTACAGCTATGAACCATTGCTGAAAGGAGAAGCTCAGCTCTCCCTGCTGTAGACAGAGAAACAACACGGACACACAGGTAGATGAACACTAGAAAGGCAACAGGCTTGACTTCATTTTATCTGGGGCAATCTTTCAGCCATATAATGGAATAAAAATCTCTTGGGGACCTTAGATCAAAATGTTTTTTGGTCTAGCAACCACAACTCCCCCTCAGGCTCCACGTGGGTTTTGGATTTAATCGCATCTTCCTGCGAGCACACCGGCAGGAGCGGGGCCACCCTCGACTCCATCGGCTGCTCCATGGCTGCCGGCTCAGGCAGAGCACAGTTCAGCTGTGCATGCCTATCAGGCCTCTAATGCTGGGAAGGCAACCAAGGCAATTTAATCTAGAGGAAGATAATTCACTACCAGCGTTACCCCCGCCCCCTTCCACAGCCCCAAATGCATCAGGGACCAGCACCCAGACTTTTCCCAGTGAAAGAGAGACGGTATGCCCATTATCTTTACCCTTAACTCTGCACAAACTGCAGAAACGTCTGCACCTGAATTTAAGGATTTTGATATTGCTGTAAACAGGGATGTCTTCCACAAAAGTAACCACAATGCTAATACTGTGTAGCAGGATAGAGATCTGAACTGGGCACCTGTTACTTAATGCAACTTTCTGAATGTTTTTTTCTTGTGGCTGGTGCTGAAGATAACAAAAGCATGAAGCTTAACATGTCAATTCACATGAGAAGGAAGACTCTCCTCCATCCTCCTCTGTCCTCCTGTTTCCTTTCAGGGCATTTATATAAGATAAACACAAAACAGCTCCCTCTGTTGCAGTAACTTGAGATATAAAAAGCAGGAAAATTCCCCTAATCCCAAGATCTTCTCAGTGAGGTGTTTATCTCCTGTCTCTTCTATATACTACTTTTCAGAGCACATGTTCTTTTACAGCACTCCTTGTCTCTGCTCACAAAGGAGAAAATAATATCTTCAGCTATGGAAATATACAGGCTTCTTTTTGAAAGTCAGGGTGTGGTATAGAAGATTATTAAATACTACACGTACAACTATTTAATTCCACAAGACTTCCATTCACCACTGCTTACATCCAAAGCAAGTCTGTACATTTACACACACACAGATGTAAGCTCAATGTGCAGTTACACATCCACCCTCCTCGTAAGAGTTGCCAGAAAATTTGTGAAAATAGAGAAGTCAACTACATATCTGCCTTCCTACAAAAGATAAGGCACAGGGTCTCACACCTGTCAAGACACTGAATTCATTAATTTCTAATAATCGCAGGCTTTATTAGATCTCCTCCGTACTTTTTATCGGGCATTTGTATACATTCTTACCAGTCACTGCCAACAGTCTTCCACCAGGCAATTTGGGAAGGTGTTGTATGTTAAGAAGTGGCAGGAAAGGGAGGGAAATCAGTTTGATTGTGTGCATTTTCAACACACAAATGCTAGTAAATGTAGAGAACCCAAACTCCACCTCCCACCCCTTCTTGCTCTACTGCAGATCACGATGGCAGTTACCTCACTTGGATGCTTTCCACCACCTTTCCCACCATTCAGGCTAAATGGTTGAGCTCCCCGTACATCACCCAAAGCTCTTTTGTGGCACTAACGTGATGTCATTGATGTCATCGCTGTAACAATCAACCCTGAAGCACAACACAATGATTATTTCTCCAACTCACATTCACAGCACATTTGTTCAAGCAGGCTTGAAAATGAGAGGATGAGGCAGGTTAGGTTTTCCTGCTCAGTAGGTTTTTGCTTCAATCTAATTAAAAACATTCAGAAATTCACTGAAGTTCCTAGAAAACTGCATGGGTAACATACTTTAAAATAAGCTCTAAAAGCAAAGAGTCCTTTTTTTTTTAAATGCACTCTCCAGATGGAGATGTTTCCTCAGAAGTTTCTTTGTGATCTTATACTGAAACTGCTGAACCAGAAAAGTTGGGCTGCTTCTGAGCTATCTTGGTCTTGTTATTGCTAATGGTTTTCTTCTTCATCTAAGAGCTAACAAGGAAAGCCACTGCTGGTTCTCTGACATGCAGAGAAGTGACAGTACAGCTTACTAGAAGCAGGCAGCTGTGGTCACCTTGGTCTGAAACTAGGTCAAAGATGCCAGCTCATGGTTATATGGGCAAAATATGCAAGTAATATTGGGGATTCAGAGGCTGAGGACAAGATCATCCTTTCCTTCCTGGTAGAACTCAGGTAATACAGCTTTAACAGCTCTGAAAAGGCAGCTTCCTCACAACAAAAGGTATGTTTCATGTACAATTTTTGGTAACTTCTCCTCGTTTCTGGGAAAGTGTCAGGGAATGTATATGAACAGCCAAGCCAAGCCCTGCACTGCTACACCACCTTAATCCAAAAGAGAGCCATCAACAGGAGATTACCACTACTGTGCATTATGTTGCTGCTTGTGGGAGAATGTGTGCTGATGGAAGCACAACCCAGCTCCAAATGCTGTTAAGATCACTGGACAAATTCAGTGGGAAAGACTATAGTCTTAACTATTCTGCTTGTAACTCCATCCCTGATACTGAAAACAGACCTTTTGCCAGCTAAAGTCACTTTGACCAGAGGAGCTGCAGCAGAGCATGTCACACACAATGTCAGCAATGTTCTTGCCATCAGACAAGTGCTAAAAGATTCTTCGGACTAGCTCAATCACCAGCTTCCAAATTCTGACTTTCTCAGAAACTGTCCCTAAATGCCTCGAAAAATGCCTGTCCTCATCTCCAGAAACAAGTGTGCCCTTAAGCTGTACAGCCAAGAATAAATTCCTTCAGGGTTCTAACAACCAATTAAGGGATGTGAAGCAATTACTTTTATATCCATACAAATGAAACTCCTCCAATGCAATTAACAATCCCTTATCATCTACTGTTGAATTTGCGGGAACCATATGCTGTACACTCTCTCTCCTCCCCCAACTTTCCCACAAATTTAAGCAGGTTGTTTTAGCTAATGTAATGAAACCTACCTATTCAAGAGAAATAATAGATGTGTGCATATTATCTGAGTATTTTTAAACGTCTTTTTTAATTTTAAATACAATTTCATTTGCGATTTTGCAGCTTTCATTTCTATTAATAAATTATCATTTCTTCTTTATAAGTGATGAGCTACTATGTCATGTAATTTCTTTCCTCTAAATAGACTAAGACTTTGATCTAATGCAAGTCCTTGCTGGAGTAGAGAGACTTTCTGTCTAATTTAGCTACAAAAAATATTCAATTAAACTTGGGAGTTTAATTCATTTAGTTATGAAAATTAGATGAGCTCAATAAGGTACATTTGATTTGCCTTCAGGAATGAAAAAAAAAAAGAGAAAAAAAAGAATATCTGAAAGGGAAACAAATATGAATGGAGAACAAAAGTAGCTTTTCCTGCTCATGTTGAAAGGTGGATAATATGAAGAGTCTTAGTTCCATTTTGTGTGCCTATACAAAACACAGCCACAATGATTTTGTGCAAATTATATATCCCAGAGATATATGAAGAGCTGGTGTTAACATCCTAATTGTCTCTCGGGTAACAAAAATCCCCATAGGTGATTGAGTCCCCATAATTAAGTCCATCCCAGTGAAGGGAGATCTGCTTCCTCACAACAGGATTACACCATCCACACATAACTCTTCTCCATCCCCATTCGAGGAAGAAGAAAAATACCTGCATTATTTCTCAAAAGCAGAACAGAGCAGCATGGATCTCTCCTTCTAGTTTTGCAGCCCTCACTCACCATTTTTGCAGATGGGACAGCACTGGTCAGGCTCATAGACGGGATCCACACACTCGGTCTGGGGACAGGCTGAGACCGTGCACAGCACTTCGCCGTTGGCTTCACAGCGACACCTCTCGCACGGAGAAACCTGAAACACGAACACAGTCACCCTTTAACTCCTTCACTCAATGCGCCCTGCAGTGCGCAGTGCCCACCTGCCCATCTGCAATATCCTTTCCTTCACATCTTCTTCCTCCCCACTCTAAAACAAATGGGTTTTGTGGCCATGCAGAGAGCAAGACTGGGCTCCTGCAAAATTACAGAACTACAGCAGGAAAAGAAAATCAAAACAAAACAGGTTCTTCTCTGAATCTACACACCAAACGAGAAAGTCAGAAGGGATGCTGAAAACAAGAACAGTGAAGACTTTTAATACAAATAAAACAAAAATTACCTCACTGAATTTCTAATGAGCTTCCAGAAAATTAAGTTCATAATCTAGTTTAGTTCTATTAGAAGTTCAAAAAATAATTTAGAGGGAAAAATATGTATTTTAAGAAGAAAATTTTTGCTAAATGAAGTTTGAAACTTCCTTTAATGGAAATCTCTATGGTAATTTTTTCAGGTTTGAAAGTATTTTGGTAGCAGGAAGTTACATTTTATTGAAAATTGTATTTTTCAAAGAGGTCAGGAAAAAACCTCATCTTTTTGAATTCAGGTATTTCCCAGAGGTTGTTTTTGGACAATTCCTCTAATACCTGTAATTTTCTGCAAGGAAGTTGAAATTCAAAGAAAGGGGTGAAGGAAAATACAAGCAATCCTTTATACCTAGTGAAATGTTACTAGGTTTGAAGAACTCATACAGAATAGGAATACCACGAGGCAGTTACTTGAAAGACCTACTTCAAAGAAATTAATTTCAAACAAAAGAGTAGTAAGACTCTCTTTAGTAAAAAATGGACTTTGAAATGTCTGCATTTGCCACATGTACAATTCCAGCTGTCCTCAGCAATCCTGACATCCTCACACCAGACAAGATAGAGGGAAGCAAGGATGTGAAGAGCAATAAATGCTATACTGTACCAAATCTCATTGCTGCACTCCATAAAACCACATGGGTACCCATGCTCAGAACACAGGATGAAAATGCAGCTGAACGTTATTATTAGTGATCCTCTAAATGTATAATCTGTGCAGATTACTGATCTACTTAAGAAGGAGGTTGTTCTTTTTATGGATCCTTTTTCATTCCAGATTCAAGCTGATGCAGACAATCCCCCATTGCACTTCTCCAATAAAGGCAGAAAAAAATTAAAATCTAAAAAGGAAAATAATTATTCACTATGAAGAATCACCCAGACGTCTAACTTGCAGATCATCTGCTTCTTCTCCCTATTTTTAAGGCAGCCTATCACATTTTTTTCTCAAATCCATTCTCTGCTTGCTTGCCTCACCTCCTTCTCACTTCCAAAGTTCAAATGTGCAAAGCATCATCTCCAACTAAAAGCTCATTCATGCTTTGCTACTTCCCACCTGCCAAGGCTGTTATTTGCTTATGCACTCACATATCTTTCATGCCCTCCCCTCTGCTTAGAAAGCCTAAATAGGGTCTCCTGCTGTGCTGCTTTCTGCTTTTATTACTATTATTTATTTCAAGTTTCCTTTGCTAGCTACTCACTTTGTGTTTTCTCTTTGCTTTACACTCTACCAAGGGTAACACCACGGCATATGTTTATGAAGTCCCACACAGAGGCTGAGAGCCTCGTGCAGAAGATCTTTATTACAGACTTCGGGACAACTTTGTCCTGTAATTGTTTTTAAACTGTCCCTTTCACTTCCAGAGCGCTGGAGTGTCAGCAGATGAGGAGGTTTCTGATCCAGTGCTCAGAGTTGAAAGGCTCAGGTATTTCAAGTAATCACTTGAATCACATGTGAAGTTCTGAATGTCAGCAAACCTGAGCTCCTAAGTATTAAGTCAATAATAAGAATCCTTCCTTCTAGAGTTATATCCAGAAACAATACTTACTAGATGATAAAAAACATGGTTTTTTAAGGAGGACTGATTTTTAAAATATTATTTTCCATATAAAAATATTATAAAATATATAATCCTACTTGAAAAAAGATACCAGCACCCAGTTCCAAGGATCATGATCAACAAGGCAAACCTACAGCTTTCAATCAAATTTAACACTTTTTGCCATGACTTGAAAAAGATGCAAATTTGCCAACCATAAAAGTTGAATGAGATCAGTAGCTACCACAACAGACATTCCTTAGTCCAGGACACTGCTCAGTAGCTGTCATTCAATATTTAAAGTGGTGTAAAAACCAGAGTATCTGATGACAATCAGGAAACAAGGCAGCACACAGATGTTATCCCTAAAATATCTCCCCCACAAAATTTAAGCATACTATAATCGTATAGGTTTACTAGATTTCCAAATTTATCAAAGGCTGAAATTCTATTGATTGAGAAACAAAACCGATCTAATTCTTATCTAATAATGATGATTCATGATACACATTTCTGTCCTATACAGCACATACACCTGAAGGCTACATCTTTCATGAACAGAGTGCACTGATAATGTGATACTGCAGTAATGAAGACACTTCTAGTGTAATAGATCATGAGACTTCAGGGGAATACTTATAGTACACCCTTGGTAAATACTGTCATCTGTACAACCCACCAACCTGAGTAATGGCAGCAGCAACAAGGAAGGTCTCCACGAGCTTATTTCTACAAAGCTCTTTTCAGGCATGAAGGTAAACCACGGTGGCTGCTAAAATGGTATCAGTGTCAGTCACTATCTGTTCATCTTTGGACTAAACAATAGCACATTGCTTTTTACTGATCATCAGGATGCAGCAGGAACTGTAGAAAACCCCCACTTTCTGCACCTTAACAGCAGCTCAATACTTGGAGATATAATTATCACTAGAGAGAGAGAGACAATAAGACAGTGCCTGTATGTAACAGCAGCTAAATAAATCAGAATGAAAAGACACATTTGGTCCTTCATTTCCCCTCTCTACTCATGCAGTGCAAGCGCATTCCCTGCAGCGCAGTTCCTAGTGGCAGTCAATGCAAGGAGCATCCCACTTGTTCCTGCGGGGATCAACCAGCCCAGCAGCACTCATGCTCAGCACTTCTGACATAACCAGGCCAGACTGGAAATAATACCACTTATCAATCCCTCTCTGACGACTAATGATAGCATGCCTCCATGGTCTACAGATGAAGCTGCTAACTCTAGAGCAGCTCTGCCTATGAAAAACCTGCAGGAAGGCAACAAGAGGCAACAGAAGTCTTGTGTATTCACCAGGCAGCCATAAAATCTCTAGAAAATAGACTACAGATGGCAAAACCCCCTAGTTCTTTAGGGTTGTTTAAAGGGAAGTTTATGAGTAGAGGTATAGAAGTTGCAGGCACTGTAAAAGAACAAATGCACAACTGTGTAAACTGCTAAGTTTTCTACTAATGAGGTGTGAAGAAAGCTGGAACTTAGTAAGGGTAGTAAGTCTATCCAGCAGCTTAAGGTAAATTATCATAATTAAGAAGTGATAAATTATTTGTATTCCAAAATAATTTGAGCTTTCCCCTACCACATGCCCAGCTTTAACCACAAACAAAAAAGACATCAAAACAAAACCAACGAGAAAGCTGGATGAATAGCAGATATACAATCTACATTTGGTCCCTTAAGCCTTGAAAACACCTAAATTTAAAAAATCTGTCATAATCCCAAATTTATTTTGTTTTGTGATGGTGTTTTTACTAATATTTTCTTGCCAGCAACACAACTAAAGAGAACATGAATGGGGGCTATACTGACAATAATAAACATACCAGCCATGCTTTTATTCCTGTATGTCTTCAAAATACCACAGATCTTTCAAAACTCATTTGGCTTTGTTGACTTCCAGACTTCCAAGTAACTTACCCACATAAAAATACCATTTGTGGTAGCAAAGAAAATTCTAAAAGACACAGAGCAACAGCTTTCAAAATTATAGGTATTTTCCAAAACATTGCACTTCCAAAGATAATTTCTGGTTCTTATAAGACTTAATACGTCAGCCTTCATTCTCAAATTTTACTTGGAAGATTTGGACCACATGCTTTAGAAACCTCCAGCTTCAGTGCAGAACTTTAACACTCATTTCATTTCACCAAATAAAGATTTTGCTACCAGTTCCACTCATGCAGATGTTGTGATCACACAGGTGACCAGAGTGGTGATGATGGAAACAGCTTTATGAGACCTCATTCTTTCCCTACACCCAAGCTGTGCTGACATCCATGTCTTTTTGAAAACACAGAAGTGCATGCATACATGCCCACCCAAGCAAAGCCAGAACGACAGACTGCAAATCAAAGAAGAAACACATCAAACCTCAAATTCCCTGGCACACTCAGCTTCTGGCTCCAGTCAGGGCAATTCTTTGGCATGCCAAATCATATAGGAATTTTATATAAGCAGACTTACAAACTTGCATGCATAATTACACACATATATATAAATGTTTGTGCAAAAAATATCACTTAAGTGTCAGGAGGTCACCTTTTTCTTCCTTCAGTGATGTCTGGTACTCTTTGCCACAAATAGCAGGTGCAGACACAGAGAAAAATCACTATCCATTTATAACTCCTTCCCTGACCTTAATCAAGAGATAGCACATTAGTGACCTCTCTAAGACCATCAACTTTAAACTCACAAAATTACCTTTGAAATTGTGCAGCTGCTTGCATTTTGCAGTTGCTTCCACAGAGCAACAGCAACCTGACTACATCTGCTCTTGTGTTGCCAGACAACTCCACTGATTGCAGTGGCCTGGGCAAACAGCTGCATTTACAGCTTGTGTTCACAATATTGGAACCATCACTGAAGCCCAACTTATGTTCTCACATAGGAAAATAATCAAGCTGCAGTTCCACTGCAGTCAATAACTTTCTTTGCTTGTCCTGAGCAGACATCCCTTCTCACTTGTGTTTCCAAAGCTGGGTAAAACAAAGCAGTAAGGGAACCAATGTTTCATTAGAGGAAGGTATGGAGACAAGGGCTAAAAGCTGAATGGAGTTAAAAAAAGAAAGCTGAAACCCAAAATCTTTTCACAACATTTCTGTAAATGTTACTGTTCAACACTCCATTTTTACCAAGGCTGTCATCAGCCATATTCAAATGTACCAGAGAACATTAAAGTTCTATGCTCAGTACACATTTCACACAGTATTTTAGGCTTGCTTTACAGTCATTAATACAACACCGCTACAGAAAAAGGCTAAGAACTGAAACTCTGTAGAAGAGTGTGAATGAAAAGCAGGGAGAAGCCTTTAAAACACTAAACTATGGAGAAAGTGTGGAGCAGTTCATCTTTTGGCCAGTTCTCAAGAATTAAGCTTTCTGGGAAAGAAAGGATCTCACAAGGCATCTCTGAAAAGGTCACAGCAACTAGCTGCTGTTAAGGTAGCTGCTCGCTCTTAAGTAGAAAACTGCCACCCTGAAATTGAATGCAACCCGTGAGGGTGACATGGAAAAAGGGAGGATGATACAATGTTTTCCACCATACCTTGCAATTCACCAGAGCTCTGAAAATTACTGCCTACTGAAAAGAGAAGAGCAAATGACAAGGCTCTTACTTACTATGGAGAAAGTAGCTCTGCTCTGTTATTTATTTTCTCTTAAATTGAAGAACATGGAAAGACATTATGAACCAAAGTTAAGTTTTCAGGAATGTGAGAGCAAAGGTGGCAACTAACTTTCAGCGTTCAAAAATACATTTTCTTTTTCTCCATCCTGAGAGGAGATCATTTTCCAGAACCCTGAATTATATTTCATACTCCCCTCAATATATTCAGCATGAAACTCTCCTGTGTATTCAGAGATGGGTTTTGGAACAGCCCTGTCAGTCATTCACAAGCCATTCTTAGAGCCTGCTCACAGGTCTCAACCACAGTAAAATACTAAATGGAAAAAGACAAGGTAAACCGGAAAACTGGCCCCAACTCCAAAACTTTTGAGTGCACTGTAGCACCTTGCATTTTCAATGATAACTACCATGCATAGCAATGCTAAAAAGACCCTAGTCTAAAAGGATTTCCTTGAACATGAAGCTTTTCAAGTCCTTTCTTTAGGTATCACTGCAATCTAGACTACAAGCCATGCTATTATTAAAAAAAAGGCCTGTAGTCATTCGCAGAAAGCAAACATTATGCAACCTTGGCAGCACTACTTAAGTAGTTAAAAAAGGAAAAGAAATTACTATTAAAAAGAAGGGATCATCACGGACTGATTACTAAGAATAGAAGTCATCTCACAAAACCCTTCTTGATCCCTGAAAGGCAGAAGTTTAACTGTTAATAGTTAAATAAGGAAACAAATGTATTGCTGAAAATATTCACGAAATCCATAACACCACTGAGTAGCATCCTTCCAAGTAGCATTTTTTACTGCAAATACCAAAGGAATTAATAAAGATCAGCACCCTCATTTAAAAATGTTAGACTACCATAGAGCAAGAAAGGTCATGTTTAAGGGGAATATTTTACAGGACCGCAGAAGTAATATTAACAAAAATGAAAAGAGGAGGGGGAGACCCAGAACACTCTCTGAGAAAGTTAAAGATCATAATATCACTTTAAACAAGAGAATAACCCACAAAATGACTTTTGGCTTCATTCCTTACCATGAACTCCTCTAGGGTCTGGTAGGTTTTCCCTCGGAACTCGCAGTAGTTCTTCCTCTCCTTGCACTGCGGGCAGCACTGCGTGGTGTCCACATGGATGCAGCGAGGGTGGAGCCTGGGGCACTCGGGCTGGATACATAGCGGGCCCTCCTCAGTGCAGAGGCACGGGCAGGCGGAGGGGCCCGGCGCAAACTTCTCCCCGATGGCGTAGACGAAGCCGCTCTCGTCCACGCAGCCTTTCCCCCGGTAGTCCGGATAGGCGTACTCCTCCGGAGGCTCGGGAGTGACGCTCGCAACAGATGCTGGGAGAGATGAATCTTCAGCCACCTGAGGTTCCTCAGGAGCAGCATCCCTTTGCTCTTGCACTTGAATGCTCCCAGATTTACTGCTTGTCCCCTGGCTGTTCCAAGCCTGCTTTTGCTTAGTCCAAGACTCCTTGTTCGAGTAGTTCCTGTTTCCTTTGCTCTTCCAGTCCCTGCTACCCTCCTCCCTCCCGCTCCTGCCGATCTCATTCATTTTCCCTGGACCTGTCTGGCTGTCCCTTGTAGACGTGTGATCCCTCTTTTCCTGGCTCGCCTTTATCTCCTGTTTGTCTTGAGTCTTGGCCAGTTTTTGTACGGGTACGGTGGAGCTACAGAGGGCAACCATGAGGCAGCAGGTAACGAGAAGAGAACTAGAGAGAGCTCCAATTGCCATTGCAGTAGAGCTGGGCATCACCTACTGCATCCCACAGGGGACACTGCATTCACATCGGAGGGAAGCGCTTCATAAAGCCACAGTCCCTAGGAAAAGAAGGATTAGGAATACTTCAGCTTCTGCACTTCTTCCCCCCCGCACCCCGCCTCGCCTCCACCGATGCAACATCTCAAACAATATGCAACCTGCCTCGGTAGTTTATGCAAAAGGCAAACAGCCTGCTGCTGCATCCCTCCTCCTCCTCCCCCGCTCTGCCAAGTCTTATAAATAGCAGGGCTCTGGACACGGACCGGGCATCTTCGGCTCCAAGACAGCACCACGCAGAACTCCGGGGAGTCAGCGTTTGTAAAGGCAGGTGCAGGCAAAACTCAGAGCGCTTAGGGGGTTATTTTCAACTTTCAAATGACAACACGTGAAGAGGACGGACACCCGATGAATTAGATGGAGCTCCCCAAAATCCAGCAGGGTCCGGAATAGAAATTACCCATTTGAGTGCTATTCACTGTCTGCACACACGATGATTTTCATTAACCTCTTATTCAGTCTGAAGTACGCTGGTTTGGGTTTTGTTTAATTACGTACCAGCGAGCACGTTTCTGTTACAGACAACTAAAACCAAGCACACTAAAGCGATCTGATACAAACTACCTCCCTTCCGAACTACCCAAACCAGCACACAACACCACCTCTTCCTCGCCCGTGTTCGAAAGACAAGGCAGAGCCGCTCCGAGTTTCCGCAGCCGAGGCTCATTTAACCCACATCCTCCAAGAGTTCGGCTGCGCTCCCGGCTCCTCTCCCTGAAACACTGCACGCCAAATCGGAGAAAAAAAACCCAAACCAATATACATACACTACTCCGGCCACGACAAGCAATGCCTCTGCAGCCTCCCGGCACGACCCCACCTCCGCGGTACCGCTCCCCAAAGCCATTTAAAAGCCTCTGTGTCTACCCGCCCGCCTCCCGAGCCCTCGGCGATGGCACCGCGGGGCACCGCGCTCCGCCCGCCCGGCAGCGCTGCCCGGCCCGGCCCGGCCGCCGCGGGGGAGCCGGGGCTCTGCGCCGCCCGCCTAAACTTTCCGGAGGGCCGGGCGGCGCCGCCCGACCCCCTCCCGGTAGAGCGGGGAGGGAACCGGGTCAGCCCCTTCCCCAGCCGGGCCGGCTCCCCGGTGGCCCGGCGCGACGCCTCCGTGCCTCCCTCCCTCTCTCCGTACCTGCGCTGGCGCCGCGCTCAGCCCCGGCGGCGGCTCGGGGCGGAGAGCCTCGCCCCGCGCCCGGCTCCCATGGCGGGGCCGCGGGCGGGCGGCCGGCGGCGGCTTGTTGCTGCCCGCTCGCCTCCGCAGCCCTGCCGAGCCCGCAGCGCAGCGCGGCGGCCACAGCCGGTGCGGCCCCAGCCGGCGCGGCCCCGCCGCCCCGGGGACGGGCTCCGCCACGGGCCCCGCTGCTGTCACATGGCGGCCGGGCGCCCCCGTCCCCGGGGCCGGCGGGGCAGGACGGGGCGCTCCCTGCCTCGCTGCCTGCGTGTCTCCGCGCCGCGGGTGCGGGCCGGGCGCAGGGCGCGGCGCGGGGAGGGGACTCGGTGCCCGCCGGGGGGCGGCAGTGCCGCGGCCCTGCCCGCCCCCGCCGCCGCCCGGGGGTGTGCGGGGCGGGGGCCGCCCGCTCCTGCCGCAGGGCCCCGCCGCGGCCGCGCTCCGGGCACGGCGAGAACTGTCGGGGGGGAAAGCGGAGAGAGGCGGGCGCGCTGGGGGTCGGCCCCGCACGCCGGCGGCCGAAACTTTTGGCGGTGTTAGGGGCGTCGGTTCGGGACGCGAGCTGCGCGCTGCGGCCCGGTGCGGCGATGGGCGCTCTCCCCGCGGTGCCGGGGCCGGGCGGGCACCGCCGCGCACACCTGCGGACCCGCCCCGGGCGCGGGCAGGGCCGGCCGAGCAGCCTCTAGTCCCGTCCGTGGCTGCCCGCGCCGCAGCATCACGCAGCACTGTGCGTTAGCGCTCCCCTGCCAGCCTGCTCTAGCAGCGAAGTGGTTTACTAGTTGAAATACTTATGCTTGTGCGTGGCTGATGGACAGTACTGAAGTTAAATATAGTTGCATTTTTCTCCTTTATATTTTTTTTTTTTTTGGATGCAAAAAGAAAAAAAAGGACAAAATGGTCTGTTATGAAAGGACTGTCGAAGGAGCGTTGAGACAGAAATGCACAAGAAAAGATAGAGGTACTTTTGTTCAGGACCTAAGCGAGGGCTTGGAGCCCAAAAGGTTATTTATTTATGTAGTTATTTATTTTTAAGCTGCATTAGATGACATATCAGTATAATCTTCTTTTCTGTATTTTACTTTACAGATGTTCCAGAACAGTCCCAGCTGCACTAACCCTCTGCTGCAGTAGCACTTTAACATCTGCTGTGCCCTACTCATGACTAGGGCTGGATTTCCCAATGTGTTTGGCACCGTATCTGAAATTTTCAGGCTAGGTATAATTTTCTAGTTTGTTTTGGTTTCTTTTTTCCCGTTGAAATGGTAGCACTGCAATATCAGTACTCAAGAGAGCAATGAAAATCTGCTGGATACTAATGTTTCATTGTTAAGTACCTTCATGAGCGCCTGGTATTTGTGACAACCCAGATACTTAAATTCCTCCCCAGGAGGATGCAGGTGCTAAACTCTTTTGGCTGCTGGGATGTTGCTTCAAAAATAATTGACTTCTAATTTTCAAAAATATTTGTCTTGAAACTGCCTAATATCTTCCAGTCAGATGTTCACCAGCTAAATAATGCTTCAATTCTCTAAAACTTTAAAATACAAGGCTTAAATTTTGGAGGATAGGAACAAGTTAAGCTTTTCCATAGGTTGCACTAATAAAATGAAATTTCGTTTGCTAGGGGGTTTCTAGGCAAATTCCTAAGGAGTTAAGATAGACTTTTCTCCTTATCTGACTAATAATAATGAAGTACTTCCTTTCAAATTACCATCTCATTACCTCTGAGTAAAGAATTTTATCTTTGCCGTGTCTAAACCTGAAACATTGTACGCCTTATATAGTTTAAACCGCGACTTGGGGTGAGCAACCAGTACACCCCATTGCTAATTGTATAAGAACAACTTGAATGATGGACTTAACCTTTGAGTTCAAAAGCCTGTGAGCATTGCTGTTCAGCAGCAGCTGCTTGTGGCCAGAGCAAGGCAGAAGCAAATAAAGGCCTTGGGAAGGCAATGCTGTGTCTATGATAAGGAGCAGAGAGAAGCCAGTTTATGGTTCTGACATTTTCATGTGTTCCCAGGTGAAACTTTGGAATAAAATCTGAGATCTTCAGCATTCAGGGCTCTCTTTGTAGGAGCTCTTCCTTTCCCACCTCTGGTTACATAGCATACAGATCATCAGCTGGAGCTGATGGTTCAAGACACTGCTCTGTAGCAAGAAGGGCAAAGCCTCAGAGCACTTTCGTAATAACAAACTGCAGCTCATCCTAGCCTACTGGGCAAAGTAAGAAGTAAATACCCTCATGTATTTTTCTAAAGGATGTTTCATTGTACTTCAGGCTCTGTTTATTCAGATTTGTAGGTATATTAAGTGATGAATTGTAACTGACCTTATGACCCTTGCAGAGCTCTAACCTGACCACTTCATTAATGTTACAGAATCAAATTGCGATATGTTGTAGTCCTAATGGTTAAACAGCAGTTAGGTAGGAAATGTTTGGTATTTTCTTCAGTGGAGTGAAGTCTGAACTAGGAGAGAGAATAACTAAACTCTATCATCTGAAGGCAGCTTCCAAGAATATTTTTAATGAGAAATGGTATACTTATGCTGTAACATGTAAGGTCCTGGAGACGGAAATCCTGTTTATTTACAGAACGAACTCAGCATAAAAATACAGCTCCAAGTTTCCCTACTCTACTCCCCCCTCAGTCAACAGTAGCAAGGACAGCTCTGTATCTGGATGAGGATCAAGTTCTGCATCCCATTCAAGACTTTCCTTTCCTCTGGATCTTTTCTACATGTTGAGAACTTTTTATTAACTAAATAAGAGCTGTCATGTGCACAAAACAGTTCTTGCTGTTTTAGCTTAGAATTAGCCTAATTTTGTAGGATGCAATTGAACGGAAAACGAACGAGAACTCAGTAGTTGAAATAAAAATTGTTCTGTCAAGGAATAACTTCGGCTGACCATCTCCATTAGACCAGACAAGACAGTGAAACTAGACATCCATGCTGAAGATAGCTGGCTATTAGTCAAAGTTACTTAATTAAACATCTCCTCCTGTAAGTTAGGGGGACTGAAATTTTGATGAATATTTTTTAAAAGTGACCTTTGTATGAACATCAAGAATTGAGAGGTAAGATCTTTTGCCAAGTTAAAATTGGTTCGCTGCCTGGGTAATTACAACATAAACTCAAAACCTCACAGCTAGGCAGACATGGTCTGGACATCCGAGAGTACTGAAGACAACCGCTTTTACCCCAATATCTTGGATATGCACATACGCCAGTGTAGACATGAAATCCTGCACTCCAGGGAATCACCTGAACTATCCAATCCCTTCATGTGTTCTCATTCAGGGACCATTTTATTGAAGGAAGTTCCCCCTGCCTCCAGTGAGGAGACAGTGAGAGAAAAGAGGAGGAAGCTCCATGGCACCCTGGAAAGCTGGGCAGGGAAGGGGGGGCAGAAGAGGAGACCCAGTGCAAGTGGGGAGTGGGTGTTGGAAGCCCCCACAGAGGTTGGCTTTGGTGACAGATAACTGCAGAGCCCAGGGGGAGGACAGGGCATGCTCAGGGGGAACAGTGCTGCAGCAGTTCTGAAACTCTGGAAGGTGAGAGGGGAGGAGATGTCCCCAAAGCATGACTCCTCTGTGAAAAGGGATGCTTGTGCCTTTTTATTTTGCTTTGTTTCATTATTCCTCCTGAAAGGAAGAGGGTTGTTATATGAAAGGTGTTTTTTGTTTTTTTTTTATTGTGGTGCTAAAGTGGCAGTTGTTCAGGCAGGTTAAAATCACAGCCTTCAAAAGGTGGCAATTTGTGCAATAGCATTAGTCCAGCCATATAAAATAAGGCCTTCAAATAGCAGTCACTCTGAAGACAGAAAGACAAAGCTGAAGTACATATTACTCTAACAAATCATGTGTATTTGAAAGGCTCAATTATAAATAAGCAGTTTAAACAACTCTTAAAATATAAATAAAGAAGAGCAAGCTTCCATAACTATTTTTAAAGTAGGTTAGCTTTCATCTTTTCATTTTTATTTCTCGTTTTCTTTATGCCACTTGTCAAAGGATACTCAAGACACATTCCCGTTCATTCTTTTTTCACTTTTCTGATGCCTCTTTAGTTCTAAAGTTATTAATTTTTTAGTTATTGAAGAAGTATTACACAGTATTGCACAAGTTTTACTCACAATTGTCTTCATTAATTGTTTTTAACATTTAGTTTTTCACAAATATTGATATAATATTATTTTTGCTGCTTTGTGTTCATGAAAACTTAAAACTTCTCTCTGTTGTTTAGAGTTTAGGATCTTCAATACTCTCCTACACTTTGGTAAATCACGGTTTTCGTGCTGGCAAATAAATAATAATAAATTTTTGGTTTAAGTTTTGCTTATTACTTGTAAATAAATAAATAAATAAATAAATAAATAAAATCACTGTAGACCAAAGGGAGATTTGAACTTTACAAGTCATAGGTTTAGAAAGAATCTTTTAAACAAGGTTTTTTCTGCTACTCGTTTATGTTCTAGGAACTCCCCTTTAGCTTATGATTTGTTTCATTATTAAGCAAAACATAAATCTAATGCTGTGCTGGTTTTGACTGGGGTGGAGTTAATTTGCTTCACGGTAGGTGGTTTTGATTTGTACTGAAAGCAGTGTTGATAATTCAGGGAAGTTTTCACTGTAACCGAGCAGTGCTTGCACCGAGCCAAGACCTTTTCTGGTTCTCACCCCACCCCACCCCACCAGCAAGGAGGCCGTGGTTCACAAGGAGCTGGGAGGGGATGCAGCCACATCAGCTGATCCCAACTGGCCCCATACCCTACTCTATGGCAACATGGCTAGGGTGTAAAGCTGGGGGAAGAATTATGGAGAGTGATGAATAATAGGTCTGGAGTAATGGTGTTTGTCTTCTCGAGTCACCGTTACGTGTGATGGAGCCATGCTTCCATGGGGATGGCTGGACACCAGCCTGCCCATGGGAAGGGGGGCATGAATTCCTTGTTTTGCTTTGCTTATGTATGCTGCTTTTGCTTTACCTATTAAACTGTCTTTATCTCAACCCGTGAATGTTATCACCTCTCCAGTTCTCCTCACCACCACACCAGTGAGTGAAGAAGTGACTGTGTGGGGCTGAGATGACATCGGAGTTAAACCATGACAAATACAAATTAAATACTTAATTTAATGTGAGATATCCTAATTAAAGGTATCTGTAATGAAGCTTGTTTCAAAATGTTGTAAAGAAGACTGGTTTTGTTTAAAAAGACTCTGGAAATCTCTTTGCAAATATCAATTTCTTTGCCCTGCAAGCTCTGCAGAGATTTTGATGCACAAAATAACATGAAACATTAAAATACGCAATATTTTGAATAAATAAGTCTTAATACTTCACTCTTTTCTTCTATTTTGCAAAGCCAAAGGATGCACTACCAATGGTTTTAGTTTGTACACTGTCATTGTTTTGGAAAAGTGAAAAATGTGGTTCTTAGGCTTGTATTTAGGTCTCTTCACAGAGAATCTAAAATTCAGTTACAGATCATTATTACTTTTCCCTTTATTACTTATGATTAAATTCTTCTTTTATTTATTTACAATATTGTATATTTCCCCACACCAATCCCTTTTCCCCCACCCCCCCCCCAAAACCCACTCCCCCCTAAAAAAAAAAAACACATCCTCAAAAAAAAAACATTCAAAAATTTTCCTACCCACCATATTTTTTCCATTCTCTTTCCTTGGAACTTCATACATCATTTTCTTTTTTTTTTCTTTTTAACACATAATGTATAAATATGTATGTATTTGAAATAAAAATGTGTTTTAACACATTGTTCGTATTTACTCTGTTAATATTGTTAGTGTAGAGTAAAACCATTTATTATATGGTTGATAGTTATAAACTCTTGTCTCCTACCAAGACAAATCCTTAAAAATAATGAATTTTTTTCCAATATCAAGAACTGGAAAGATAAAGAATTCACAATATCTGTTCAAAATCCTCCTTTCTCCCCATAGATTATAGGATTAGAGTATAACCTCCAGGCACTTGATCCTGTAGTATTAAAAAAAAAAAATAAAAATCCAAAATCTTAACAGTCTGCGGACTCAGAGAACCATCATGGAGCTTGAGTGATATTGAGCATAACCTTCTAGTTACAAAGACATCTGTGATATGCTTTCCAGAAGACATCTTCAAACTTTTCTTATTCTTTGCCCTCTCTTTTTGTTTCATTATTGCTTTGTAAAATTTGTAAAAATTGCAGCTTTTGCAATGACACTTCATGCATAATGCATACACATCTGATCCTACTGCCCTCCTTACTTCTTGAATCTGCTGGCTAAGCTTGACCAAAGGAGCTTTGATAAAGGAATTGCCTTCTCAAAGTTTCACAAAAAGAGGTGAATTGATAGCAAAGAGCAACATTACACTGATTGTCCCCAAAGATGTGCCTTGCTGTACCCACCAGTGACTCCACAGGAGAGGGCAGTCATGGAAGTGCCCAGGCCACATTAGGCACGTAGAGTTTGCACCTTGGATGCTGGAGTTAACAGATGTAAAGTTACCAATCTATAAGAAAATTCTGCTAATTACTGTGCTCAAATGCTTTTGCTTTCTTGTCACTATCCTTCCCTATGTTACTATAGAAGTCCCTGTGTCCCTTAGCAAGTACCCGTGATAGACCACCAGGTGAGCAATGGATTATTTTGTTGCTCTTCTTAAATTAAAGGCCCAATGAGGCCTTTAAAATGAATTAATACACATTTGATAATGCTGTCATTTTAAAAGCTGGGTAAATTATGATTTGTAACATATTGAAAGTTTCATGAATTGCAGATTCCCAAGTGTTCTGTCCTTAGATCTAATTACTGGAGATGATTACATTCAGGGCCTTTTGAAATCACAGGGGCTGGTAATACAGTTTTCTCTCTAATAGGAAAAGTTACATGGCTCAAAATTCATAATTTAGGCTTCAGGCCGACAGAGCAGAGCAAAAATGTCAGAGTAGACAATCTTTGGGCTAGAAAACAGACAAACAGAAGACTTATTAATTGCTGCGTTTGCATTAAGGATTGAGACACTCCAGGCACAAACTGGGTGTCCATATGTAGGCGCTGCACAAATGCTTAACAAATTGGTTGGGATCCCTAAAACTGTACATCCTTCAGTGACCAAGAAAGAAGGAAAAGGACAGAAATGAATAGCCTGAAGTCATATAACAGGTGTGAGCTGAGGAGTTTCTGTAAAACTCTTGCTTCTCTCTCATCTTCTCTTTCCATTTCACCTTTACCAGGTTTACCATGTTGCCTCTCTTCCCTAGTAGAATATTGACTGCACTGCTATATAGCTGGTGTACTATATCCCTTATAGATGTACAAAAATGTAGCTCATTTGTATAAAAATCTTGGTGCTTTGCTTGCTTGTTACCATCAGGCCTTCATGTTCTGATATCCTTAGGTCAAGTGTAGTGAGCAGGGTGTTCTAGCACCATGGCACAAAGTTTAATATGAATTAAATAGAGGTATTCTGTAATTGCAATAATGACGGCAAACTTGTCATGCTGGTTGAGTTTACTGTTTGTTGGAAGAAGATAACAGGGAACAAGCTACTCACAGTCTGCTTGAGAGTTATTACAGACAGGCCTTGATAAGAACTGACTTTTCAGATTAGGTCCTTGCCAAATCAGTAAAGACATTGACAACCTAGATGCTCACAAAAGCTCCCCTGTGACAATGCTGACAGTGGACTAGGAGCCAAAAACCAGATAGAACTATAAGTTTCTTCCTTCCCCCTCCTGAGGATATTTAACCCCATAGTTCTACCTTCCCTAACCACCAGGCTACTGGCAATTAATTATTCACTTAATACTGCTCTGCTTTAAATAGTTTCTGGAGAAAGAGTGACCTAGACTTAGTCATCCCCACTGTCAAGGCAACCAACTCCAGCAGGAAAAGGTGAGCAAACCTCTTTTAATGCCCATCTGCAGCTCTGCTTAGAGTTTAGATACAGATTGGATTCAACATGTGATCCTAGAGGTCTTTTCCAAAATTAGTAATTCTATGATCCTATGTGTTTCCTTCTAACAATTTTAACCCTAATCAGAAAATATTCTGTAAGCATGACCCAAATAAATTTTCATGTGAACAGGCCTTGTGTTCTAATTTGCCAGTCCCTACTTTGCCATTGCCAAAAACCAAAGTTGTTCTTCAACTTGGTTTTAGAACAGAAGCCACAGACCAAGAACTGACAAAAAGTCTGACTAAAAAAACAAAAAAAAAAAGTTGAATCTTAATCTAGGAGTGAAATGGTTGTTGGAGAAATATAAGGATATTAACTCAGCCATGAATTGGTTTGTCTGAATCAACCATTCCTAACCCATTAGTCCTCTTGCCTTTAAAGGCTTTCAAAATACATCCTTCCTTTCCCTATTATTAAAATTCATGTGGATTTAACACAATTACTGATTGCTAAAGCAGATTCAGGCTGCTGACCCAATGCAGTAATTCCATACAAAGCTATATCTTAGCTTCTGCCTAAGATCAGCAGCAGTAACAGAAGAAGAGAAGGAAGATCAGTGCATCTGGTACCTTCAAGACTCAGGAAGGATTTGGCTAGCTAGGACTCTTGACAGGCCAAGAAAATAGCTACAAAAACAAGGAGCCTGATTGTCAAAGATCCTCAGCCCACTGGACAGTGGCCTGCTCTGAAGAATCATGGAATCTTAGAACAGTCTGGGTTGGAAGGGACCTTAAAGATCATCTAGTTCCAACACTCCTGCTCTGAGCAGGGACACCTATCCCAGAGAAAAGAAAACAATCAAATATCACAGTTTTCTTTTATTTCACTTTAGGCTAAAAATAATTTTGTCATTCCTATCTTTGAAAACAGTCTCAAAACTCCATGTAAAAAATACGTCCAACATTTTTGCTTAATAGTAGCTTAACTGATATCATATGCTAATTTTGCAAGTAGTCAAGGTATAACTTGGCACATGACAGAAAAAAACCTCAAGATATAAATAGTGGAAAACAATATGTCCGTATCCTCTTGAGAAATCAGAAGTAATTGGTTTTACAGGAGAAACAAATGAATGTCCAGGACTTCTGAAAACCTAATCCTTAGCATGCCCTATGAGCGCTGCCTTGTTTTTTAACTCGGTTTCTAACCACAGTTGAGTCCCCATCATCATTATCCCCAAGATAACTGTCTGCTGAGAAAGTAATCTAGGTGTTGACATTGAAATGAACTTTGTTTTGCTAGCTCTTTGATTTCTGAAACTTAGGTTCCTTTTGCTTCATGTAATCTTTTGCCTTTCTTTTCTTAAGAGGGTCCACTTAAGTTCCTTTTCCCTGATAGATTCAAGAACAGGTGTTTACGCGCACATATATACTTCTTGTTTACTACTGCAATGAATTCTATATATTTAATTCAAAAAAGAAAATTTTGTTTCACACGGGTTACTGTTACATAAAGATCATTCAAGAAACTAGGATAAATAACCTAGGAGCCTAGGTTATTCCTGAGTGCTAAAGCTGTCATATTATTTGTATTATGCTTGACAGTCCATTGGAGTTTTCATTTTCCTCCTGTATCTTTTGGAATCAATCATTTCCAGTTGTGAGGGTGCTTTGTTTTGGGGTTTATTTGGTTGTTTGTTTGTTTGTTTTTTTTAAAATTGAAGAGTGTAACAATCGATATGAGTTGAAGCCACAAAAGGAGATGCCCTTGCTATTACTCCATCAAACTCTAGCTTGGGCCTTTGGAGAGATTCTTGCATAGCAGCTTGCAACCACCCCAAGCAGTTATATTTCTCTCTGTAAATTAAATTTCTTTAAAAAGTCTCATTTTATCCTGAGGCTGAAATTCTGTTCCAGTAAATTCTGATCTACAGAGACATCTACTTCCCATTGAAGTTGATGAGAGCTGCAGGTGACCAGTGCCTCTATAGCTCAGACCCTTAGGCTGGATTTCTCCCAGAGTACGAATATGTTATTAATAAGAGCTAGCTATCTTTGGCTGAAAGCCTGGTGAAAACCACTTTTGTGCTTTAAACAGAAGTGAGATGGTTGATTATGGCACAAACTCTCAACTCTCCTCGAAAGTTTTTGCATTAGTTTATTTTAAAACAATTTTTTTTCAAGCCAAGCCTTAAGTAAGAAGTGACCATAAGAGCAGGCTCCCAGAACTTTTCTACTTTTTTGGTTAAACAGGACAGAATGAGATAAATAGGGAATAAAGCAACCTTTTTCTATCTCCAGTGCTTTTTTTTTTTTTCCACTTGGGATTAATTTTTCTTTAGAAAGATAGAGGTTATAACTGATTTTGGAAAAGTAAAATATCAAGCACACCTGAGGTTTTAAACAAACAGTTCCTGCTGTTAAACAAATCCACAGTGATTTGTAGATGGAAGAAAAATCCCTGAAGCAGAGGCAAAAAATCCAGTAGTAGTTCACTGGATCTGTGTCTAGGCTCTTGCTTTGGTACTAATGGGATTTCTTTGATATGTTGACTCAGGCTTTTGATAGAGGTAAGATTTAGTGCAAAAATGTTCACAGCTTGCTTTGCTGCTTTAGTTCATATGTGTGGTTTCCAGGTTTGGTGTTTACATTGCTTTTTATAGCCTGAATTGCATAGATCACAGGTGTAATTTAATTTCTCTGGGGATTTTTTGTGCTGCAGTGCTCAGATTATTCAAAAGAAAGTTACTCTGTTTTGATATTCACCTGACAGAGATTAATTTGCCAGGAAGTCGGGTTCAAATTAAAGAGTAACTTCTTGCCCTTATTCTTAGCAACTCAAGATTGCTGAACACACCACAAGATAGAGGAAAATGTGTGGATAGGTGTTACTCTGTTCACTTGCTAGCTGGCATCTGGACAGTCAAGGGCTCTTAAATTGTTAGAAATGTTTTGTTGTTTGTTGATCTATGGCACGTGGGTCCCCCAATCCTTCTTCATCTCAAATAGAGGTTTCAGTAGGTTATTTGGGAAGAAACCTCTTTCAGATTATCCACTAAGTTCTTGCCTAGGGGGGAGAAATTGAGTGTTGTGCTGGACAGGGGAACCCTCAGTCCCCAGGGTTAATCGACACAATTGCTGGAAGGATTGTCAAAGCCAAACAGTCAATTATATCAAGCCTGCAGGAACTTGATGACAAGCCTCAGGTCAAATCTCTCAGCACAGATACATACCATATTTTGTCAGTTGCACTAATACTGCATCAGGGTGGGAAAAAAGCAGTAACAGGCAAAGCTGGAGCATCACATCCTGGAATTTTTATACTCAGAATAGAACTAGGATAAAGAAATAATTAATTATTTTACCTCTAGTCATCTAAGAGGATTTTAGAAAATAGACCTGAAAATGTCATCCCGGAATTGTATATTTTAAACATTAAGACTAAACCAAATCCCACAAACCCCACAAAAACCAAAACAAAAATCCTCTGCCTTCCTCTGATCTTTCCCCTCCTTGCGCAATAGAGCCTCATTGGACAGGAAACTAAAAGATGTCTCAACTCAGCCTGTAGAAATGCTCTGGCAATGCAGCAAGTGGCCTGCATGAGAGAAAGGCAGGGAAGTGAGAAGACAGAAGAGAACCAGAGGACAGGTTTAACTGGGAAGGCTGGACTGGAACATCATCTGCAAACACTATTTGCAAAATCCTTTGATTTTTGACAGGTAAATTCAGATAAAAGTATGGTTAGAAAGTTTAATGAACTAGCCCAATCTTCTGGTTTACTGTCTCTATTTAAAGTTTTCTTTGAGACTGTCACACTGTGAAAGGCAGAATATGGAAGGATGTGTTCATGAGGGAGAATACATCTGAGAAAAAATTTCTGTGGTGTTTCTGGATCGCTGATGTATAAAAAGTAAAGTGATATTCAATTCTTTTTAAGAAGTTGGAACTTGGATTTTGATCAAATTAAATAATTCATATTAAATTTTGTTTGATGGTGAAGAGCTACATAGCATTGCCGAATATCTGGTTTTCACTCTCAGAAGCCACACATCAGTAACACTCTCAGTGCTGAATTTTCGTATTGTCCAGACCCAAATCTATGCTTAAAGATATCAACATTCTCTCTCCCTAACAAGAATTATTTACTTAAGTGTGGAGAGAGAAATTAATGAGTCAAAGTTCACCCAATGGGACTTACTCACTTGCAGCTTGTATGGACAGTAAAGGATAAACATGAAGATTTCCTTCATCCTGTGCAATTGGTACAACCCCTGAGTGAAAGTTATTTTAGTGCCACCCAAATACCTTCTGATGAAAATCCCAGTGAAGCAGTTACAGTTCCACGGCTGTATTCAGTCTGACTCAATCAATCAGAACCGTTTGACAAAACATCTCATTAAAAAGTCTTCATCCAGCAGAGTGCAGAACTCTATTGCAAGGCTTTCATTTCTGGCAGAAAATAATTTCCTCAGTTTCTTGCTCAAGATAGACTTTTTTCTCCTTCACTGAGTGTTCTTCTCTGAGTGTCTGGACTTAGCTGTAATACTGATTTTATTCAACTGCTTCACCAGATTTACTCCTGTGTGTGTATAAAGTAAGAATTAATGAAACTTCCCATTTTTCCCATTTTATGCCACACACCCTTCTCCTGCACAGTGTCCCAAACGTAGGTACAACCCAAGAGTGCATGTATGTTCTGACCATAACAGGGTAATGCCTCAGTATATTCTATTCCTTGATTTCTCCCACTGGAAAACAATAGAGTTTTGCAGTGGAAATAGAAGCCTAGGCATCTTTTTGAAACAAACTACATCAGAAGTCCTTGGAGGAAATGAGGCCATAACAGAGAAGCTAATTTAATTTTTGTGTCTGTTCACTGTGAAAGAATCTTTTTTTACTGGGGCACATCAGAAGTTGTATCTCAAACAAATCTTTGTTTCAGAATTAAGTTGATATGAAGTATAGGGACCATTTCTCGGGATTCAGCCAAGAGTTTTAGCCTAATACTGAACTTTACCAGCAATGTGCATTTTCTCATGTCAGCCTTCATATCAGAAGATTGTAATGCTAACTCTAAGGGTTTCATGGAGTCCCAGAGATATCACTTTCCAGAAAAGTCTGACATGATGTGAAAATCTGTAGAAGAATATCTGAACAATGTACTGGCTAAACCAATCCTGAAGAATAAAAATAGTAGGCATATAAGAAAAATAATACACTATGGGAGAGTCAAGCAGAGTATTTATGCCCCACAAATCTCTTGGCATTGTTTGAGGAAACTGAGAAGGGTTTAGATGAATGGATGTGATCCAGCTAAAGACACTAATCTGGAGGAGCGAAGGCTTTAAAAGTCTTTTCCAAAAGACTTTAACTGACATAAGTAAAAAGGAAGGCATTCTCATGAACTAATAATGGACTAAAGCATAAGACAAAAAAAAAAAAGACAGGAATAAAACATTAATTTTCAAAATGAAAAGAAATAGATATTTATGCTGGGCATAGTGCCTTCAAAAGTGATCTAGAAAGTGATTGAACACAAAGAAAATGGTGTAAAGGGTAAAAAGAGAAGCTGATTGCAAACCATGGCAAAGGATTTCTTGTAATAAAAAAAGATTACCAATAAAAAAGCAGAATAAATTCTGTTTTAGTAAAGGAAAGTAATGAGGGGAAAAAAATTCCAGAAAGTCCCTAATGATGAGCTGTAAAGCAGCTGCTACCACTCAGGAAAGAGATTTTGGAGTTACAATCGATAGATCTAAGGCAGTACCAGGTTGATGCTAATCAAGCAGGGACTAGGATGTTAGATAGAGAAATGCCATATATGCAGTTTTGATTCCCGTCATCTCCTAATGAATACAGTTGACTGAGGAAAGGAACAGGAAAATGTGACAAGCAGGAACCATCTGCTCAATCAACAAGGATACACTATACATACCAAGACTCCTCAACTTATAAAAGACACAACACTATGAAAACATGATAGTCAGGAGAGACATAGAGAAGTTGAATATAGAATGATGATTCAATTTTGTCATAATGTCAGAACTAGAAGAAAGCAAATGAACACATATTTTGACCATCCTTTCCATACTGAACAGTGAAATTGATTGTCAAAAGATCTTGTGGATGGAAGTGGGTTCAGAAAGCAAACTTGCTTAGACAGATGCACAACTAAAAAGTGTACTGGCTAGTTTCCCCTTGCAGAGGGAAAGCACTCAGCTTTGGAGCTTTAATCTAGAACACAACAGCTGTTTATGCAAGTTTGTAATGCATGGTCCAGGAGTTGTGCATCCTCATCTCCTTCAGAAGATCAGTGAGGTGGTCCAAGAATTATTCTACATGTTCTGAAAGTTTTTGCCCAAAAGTACCTAGCTGCTCTGAAGTTCATTTTATATTCAGAAAGGTGGGAGGCTTCTGATTTCAATACAATTTCTGGTAAAATGCAGTATTTCACCTCCAATTTTCTTCAATGCATGGTCTTGTCATATTTCCCATCATCAGTGATTTTAGTATTGTCTCAGACAGGCTTACAGTGTTCAGCCATGTAGTAATGTCTATCATTTTGCTGGGAGAAAAGGGTAAAAACTGAAAAAATTTCAAGGAGTCGAGAATGGTTTAATTCAAGTGACCTTGCAGCTGGGAATGCTAAAGATGTCAGTATGGGAAAACTCCATTAATTATGCCTAGTGCTGCCTGTTTTTAGAGGAAGAAGTCCCGTGGAGAGACAACACACAACACACTCTCAGAGATGCCCAAAGCCTTTTATTCCAGTGAGGCAAGCAGTGAATCCCAGCCTCTGTAGGATGAGCTGAGCCAAGCAGAGCCCGTGTCCCTGTGTGTCTGTGTTTGCTGGGATGAGCTGAGCCAAGCAGAGCCCGTGTCCCTGTGTGTCTGTGTTTGCTGGGATGAGCTGAGCCAAGCAGAGCCCGTGTCCCTGTGTGTCTGTGCCGCCCAGTGCTGTTAGTGAGGTAACCAGGTAAATCTACCCTTTGCATTTCAGCTGGCGTTTGGTGGTTACCCTTGGTTACGTGGATGGGTCAATTCACACATTTTGAAATTTTTCTAACAATTTTTGAAACCTAGACTAGTGCTTCTGACCAACCTTGGCCTAGCTAAATCTGGAGAGGGATTATGATAGATCTCCAAGAAAAATGATACGCCTTTTAGGATGGGTTTTCCTAAATACAGGAAAGGAAAAAACTCAAAGTGAAATGGAGCAAAAAAATACAGTAAAAACATTAAAGAGTCAGGAGACTTTGATAATACAGAATCATTGCATAATAAAATTCCATACCTAGATGAAATCAATATATATTAAAGGTGTTACGTAAGGTATAATTGACCACTCAGCCAGGACAGTGATAAGGACTGCATAGTGCTGAAAATAATTGTATACTTTAAGTATAGAATATTCAATAGTAGTAGAACTCAGGTATTCTCAGTAGTAATTATCTGTATATATTTTAAAAGAAAAAATTATGGAGAGACTTAAATTTTTGACCTTACAATGGCGTTATGTTAGGCTATTTGTTGGAGCAATAAGAATTTACAAAGGCAAAATTTAATCCCAAGCCACAAAGAGCCTGGTAAATGTGTATCTGACAATGATCTGTTACCATAGTTAAAAAACCAAAATATCCTCTACCTAACTTTTAGGTTCAAAAAAGGGAATTATATAAAAAGCTTTGAGACAGGAAAGGGTAAAATAGTTTTTGCTGTCAGGATAACTGTTTAGTGACCCCTTTTTGATGAGCCAGACTAAGTCAAGATTATGTCTCAAGAAGAAATTACTAGAAGGACAAGAAAAATATGGCATACTTTTAATTGCAAAGTAAACGAGGTTAACAGAATTAGTAGATTCTGAAAATGTGTTGAAATGGAGGGAATATGAAACTGATGGTATAAAGATAGAACTTCAATAAAATCTAAAATAAATTCTATTCAATACAGAATGTTTTATAGGGATATATTAACATAATCTATTTATATATTATACATGCACAAAGGTGTTACAAAACAGGAAAATACAAAAACCATCATGTTAAATGCAAACCTAGAACAGGATAGACCAAAAAAAGGATTTTTGAGGAACACTTGAGAAAACAATTCAAATCTTCAAGGATGTTTTTCAAAATATTAGAAAAAAGAAAACTATTAAAATGCCAAACAGAAAATGAGATACAATGGCAGTAGTTAGGGGACAAATGACATTAGGTAGATTTCTATGCCAGAATCCTTCTTTACAGGATGCTAATTTATGAAACTATGGCCAAACTGAAGCACCAGCAAAGCAACCTTTGAAACGAATATATAAAATCATTAAATGAATTAATTCAGAAAAGAGTTCTAAGATTTCCAACGAAATTCTATGAATTCTAAAGGAATTTAAATGTGAAATTGCTAGAAGTACTGTGTTCAGTATAACACTTATGTTGGTCTTGCTGTCAGAGAAATAGAAGATATTTTAGGATGCCAGGTACGTATGTTTTAAAAGGCATCCAAAAGTTCTTATGGATCAGCAATTTTGATATTTCTGACATTTAAATTATGTGAGGTCTTAACGTAGATGTGGATGTATAAACAGATATCTTCTAGTAAGGAATAAATCATGTCTCACAAATTTCTTAAAATTCTAAAAAAAAAGTCCATGGAAATATTGTAAATAATAATCTAGCTAGTGAAGTAGACTAAATTGCAGTAGACTAAATTGCAGTTTTCCATAAAAGCTTACATAAAGTTCTTTGCCAGCAGTGCTAAAAAATAAAGTGTGGTACAGGAGAAAGATCTGCTTGTGTATAGGAAATTAGCTAAAAGGCAGGGAACATCATAGACAGACAGGAGTGGAAGCATTCCCTAGGGCCAACTAATTTCTCTTTTTCACCATTATATGAGAGATCTGGAGAAGAAGTGAAAAAAGGAGTGACAAAATTTCATATAATGTGACAAGCAACATTTAAACAAAGGGCAAACAACTGATGGGTTGAACTTGGGGTATATTATCACTTAGGAAAGACTCCTGAGGCATTGTTGGTATTCAAAATCTACTCTACAAAGCTCAGTGGCAGTCAAAAACAGACGAAGATAAAAATTAGGAACTGCTAGGAAGAAAGACAAAACAGAGACCATCATTATGACACAGCATAAATTCATACACCAAATGCCATTATGGTGGAAACAGAAATCTGTTGGATAACCTAGACAAATCAGAGGGCTGGGCAATCAGCAACCATATTTAATACGAGTTAAGTGTGGATTCTGCACCTGGGATGTGCCAGCCCTGGGTGTATGTACAACCCAGGGAATGTGAAGCTGTAAAGCAGTGCCATGGAAAGGGCCGTGGGGGTCCTGGTCCATGGCAAGCTGACCATGAGCCAGCAGTGCCCTGGTAGCCAGGAGAGCCAACCCTGTCCTGGGGGGGCATCAGGCACAGCATCACCAGCCAGGCAAGGGAGGGGATTGTCCTGCTCTGCTCTGAGCTGGGGCAGCTTCATCTCGAGTACTGGGGGCAGCTTTGGGTGCCACAGTATAAAAACGACATTAAGCTATTACAGAGGATCCAAAGAAAGGCAACAAAGATGGTGAAGGGCGGCAGGCACTGATCTCTGCTCTGTGCTGACCAGTGACAGGACCTGAGGGAATGGGCTGGAGTTGTGTCAGGGGAGGTTTAAGTTGGGTATTAGAAAAGAGTTTTCACCGAGAGAGTGTTTGGGCACTGGAGCAGCTCCCCAGGGAAGCGGTCACCAAGGCTGACAAAATTCAAGAGATGTTTGGACAACACACTCAGGCACATGGTGTGATTATTAAGGTGTCCTGTGCAGGGACAGGAGTTGGACTTCAACGATCTTTGTGGGTCCTTTCAGCTCAGCTTTTCTGTCATTCTGTGAACTGAGAAACTAAATGAGGATGGACTTAGGGGAACAATTTTTCAGCATTTGTTGTGCTACAGAAAGTAGGGGTACCCAGTGAAAAGTTAAGTTTAAAACAAATCAAAACCACTATTTAAAAATATTATACATACTTGTATAGTGGCTTGGTTTTTTTGGTTTTTTTGGTTTTTTTTTTAATCAGAGTGTTGTCTTTAAAGAACAGTTTAAAATTATGAAAGTAATGTCAGAGACTATTAAATAGGATGGTTGGTCCTGATGCAACCTCTGGTTCAGGGTGTCTCTAAACTGCAGACTGCCAAGAGCAAGAGTCAACACCATGAAAACTTTATTCCATTTTTGGCCTGTTTCTACATTTTTCCCCTAGCAATCCTTTATATGCTACTGTAAGAGAAAGAAAAACAAAACTAGAAATTGACTTCTGGCAGTTCTCTTAGGTAAACCTGTCTTGTGGATTTGGGGATTACATGTAGCCTCTCATTTGCTGCACATGTTTCTTTTAAAATTTTTTTTATAAACACATTTTCTTCAGTTTTCATAGATTCAATGAAGCTGGATGCCAGTTTAATTTAATATAAAAATACCCAACAGAAGTCCCTTCTTCTTCCTTTTCCTAACTTTGAGCTTCTGTATTTTACTCATGTTTTTATTACAAAATGATAGCTCTAGACCATCATTCTCTAAAGGGACACTGGCAACTTGTATTAAATAGTTTTAATTCCATCTAACTATTCCCCATAGCCCAAAACATTTTCTGAGATCCTAGGAAACACCATTTCTTTCCTCATTGATTTTTTCTTTACTATAAAACAAAGCATTGATTTTCTTCCTCCTGTCTTGTGTTTCTAATGGTACGTAAATTAACAAGGTTCATTTGTATGCCACCTTACCAGGACTCCTTGTCAGACCAGCATCACCAATAATAGAATGTAGGACCCTCCACTTAATCAGCAACCTGATAAATGCTGCCCAGTTGACAAGAACAATGGTTGGATTTGGTCTTCCTCTATGCCCTTGAGCAAGACACTTAATCTAGCCTACCTTTTAATTCTATGTGTACAGCATAGAGAAACTGTTTATTTATACCATACATGTTTGAAGATGATTCAGATCCATTAGTGAATGTTACATGGACTCAAACACCTCTCACAGAGGCTGAACACACAATCCCATTATTTGGATTCAGAAGAATGAACATATCACAGTTTCACAGGCATAACCTCTCTTGTTGCTGCAGTAATCAATACATTCTTGAAGCTGTACTATTCATCCTCTCTTGCTGAAAAGTCTTCTACTTTACAGGTGCTATTCAGCATCACTAAATAAAATTTGATTTTACAGAATAAGCAGGATTCTTAAACTCAAAAAGAATTTGTTACCACTTACTTTGATTCTTATGAATTTCTTGCAGCTTCCTTGCTGTGTGACAGCTGCTAAATAGACCAACATTGCCATTATACCTTTTTAGATGTACTCATGGTTTATTATGTACTCATGGCCTCTTTGCTTAACATTTCTGTGACTCCCCAATACAAGATAATGCTTGACTAGCATTTATTCATTTGTTCCTTTATCTTTCCCTGGAGCATGTTGAGGATTTTTGAAGAGCTTTTTGTTTGTTTTAGTTTGGCTTTTGTTCCCCCCCTTTCTTAATTTACAGTGATGCTGATGTATCCAGATGCAAAGCAAGCCAAAAGAACACAAATGTGAGGGGTTTTGAAACAGTTGTAAAGACTACCCATGGCTCAGGCATTTGGCAAGAAAATAAGGATGTTTTATATCTCAGGACAGTGTTCCTCAAACAAACAAGTCAGAACTAAGAGGTGGAAGAAACATTTGCAATAAAAAAGTTCTGTTCCTGTCAATACTCGCCTTGCCAAAAGCAAACATCTGCAGAGCTGTATTTGCCCCAGCCAGCGCTTAGACTCTGAATGAAGACCTAGTGTTGTAGTATTCATTCATTTAGCACAACTCAAAGCCACATGGGAAGTGCAAGAAGAAATAAAATCTGTTGACCGTGGCATTGGAGATCTCCCCTTTTAAATGCCTAGTTTCTTTGCTGAGGGAAGACAGGTGTAGAACTACACGGTCTAGTTATAACAGCACTTGGAAATGCATTGGCAAACAAGACTTTGTCAAGCACCACTGGCCTGAAAATGTTCCTAAGCAGAATGCCAGGACCAGATTTTACAGACAAGTCTCCAGTAAATAACTTGCTTAAAATTATCTGCTCTTAAAGTGAAATGTTTCTAGAGCTGGATTTTCCTTATGCTTATGTTGTGCAATACTGCTATAGCTGATGTTCCTAAGTGTAGGGGTGAGAAGAGAATCCCATCCCTATAGATGATATATGAAGATAATTAAATGCTCTATGTGATAGAAGAAAGCTTGTTATTATTTTTCTGTCATTTAATTATGTATCGATTCAAAAAGTAAAACTTTTAAGTGAATAAAACAAAGTGAACCACATAGAATAAACCAATGTTTGAAGTAAACTGATCCATTCAGGCAAATTTGCAGCACAATGAATTTTGTACATCAGGTAGTGGCTTGTTTCAAAGACAACTTTGCCAGTAAAATTGAGCATGAGGAGAAATGAATACCACACAGTAGAAAAATACAGTGTAAGTGAATCATTCATACTTGCCAGAATTTGCTGATTCTTGGAATGTCTTCTGAGCCTGAAATGTGTTCTTAAAGAATGAAGTCTTCAAAGCTGCACTCTGATTGACAGAGAGTACATTATCTTTTTTTTCCCAAGCAAGAAACAAAATGCTTAGAGCTCATTGGCCACAAATACTTACTCATCAGCTAATGAAAAAAAGCAGGCCTAAAAGTGAAAGAACCTCACTTCCACGCAAGTGTGATTTTCAGCAGTACCTGCCAAAGGAGGTGGGCAGCACGGGGTGAAATTCTTCTCAGGATGAGAACCATTGCACTGGAAAACAGTTTATTTATTTAATTGCTTATGCTTGATACTGAACAGGGAAACTTTTACAGACCTCTTAATTTTTCAAGAGTTGATTCAAACAAATGAAAATCTCTATTGATAAACTGTTGCGAAAGAGGTTGGAGATTTTCCTCGTAGTAATTAAAAGTAAATAAACCACCATTCACATAAACCATCACTGACATTAACCGGCATCCCTGATTATATTGCTAGTAAAGCTGATAGGAACCCAAATGGACTAAAAGCTGAACAATGTTCACATTTTGTATACCTCAGCTTCATCCAGCCAGTAGAATGGGGGGGGGGGCATGAAGGTATGTTGATCTGTTATGCAGTTTAAAGGAATTTTTCCATATTAGTCTGAAATGTTGAACCAAGACTAAATTCCTAGCAATATTTAATTAAAGGGAAGCCATATATGACAGCCCAGTTAATGGGCCATGAAGCACATCTTACAAGTGACTCTGACAGCTGTGGGTAAGCCTTAGGTTTCCAAATGTTTGTAGCTACATAGAAAGCAGCTGTGTTGATGAAAATCTCTCAGCTGCAAATAGTGAAACTCTTTGAAATCATACCACCTTGTGCCCGCAATGAACAAAGAAATAGATCTTTACCTGTTCGCAGCAGCAAATCAAACACATCTCAGGATAGCAGTGTACAACCTAGATAGATAGTTGGGGGTGTAATATTAAAATGACAGGGGAAAAAAAGCAGATGAGTAAAGAAAGGTATATATCACAGGTCAGCAAGCTTACCTAAGGAAGTCTCAGTCCTGGGAAAGAAGAGAGTTCAGGCTAAATAATCTCTTCTGATGCCTCCCCAGCAAGAAGAGTTTTCCTCCATTCATACTATGGATAAACAACAGACAATCACAACTTCAGTCTGTTTAAAATTGAAAGCAGTCAATTCATTTGAAATGAATGAAGTCCACTTGCAAGAAACTTCCTGGGCTAAAGTGAGAATGATGTAACAGAGAGAAAGGACGAGATTAATATGGTAGAACTTTGTAATAAAAGCAAGGAAGACAGCAGCTGGGAAGCCAGGCTGTGAAAAAGGGAAAGATCAACACTTTCTCATCTAAAGAAAAAAAAAAAAAAAGAAAGAAAAGAAAAAAAAGTTATATAACACACTGCAGAGGCTTTGATTTTTTCCTCTTCCTGTCCAGAAAATCCCTATGGGGAGGAAAAAAATCATAGTGAGCTTCATTCTTCTGTCCACAGGTAGGCAGAACAACAGGGCTCTGAAACTGAGATCAGGTCATTAAAATAGGGCATGAATACTTGTGCATTGCTCTCTGCCTTGGAGGCTGCACAACTCAGAGAGCACTGGGAATGTTTAAACTCCAGTCATCTCCCTAGGGTTATCCCATGTAAAATAGATTCACTCTAAAATTCTGTAATCTTTGATACCTGTCTCTCAGGTCCTACAATTATAATTTCCAAATTTAAACTTGCATAACATACTCAAAGAACAACCCCATGACTGCTGTCTGCTGGCCATGGTCAGAATCGTTCCCCTGTTGCTATTGGCAGGGACATTTGAACATCTTCATACCTTTTTTTCACTTTGATTTTGTGTAAAGGGGTCAAAGCAAAGCTGCAGATTAGCATGGGAGCTCTAACAGAATGGTGTCTCCTTGAATTAGGTAGAGTGCATGTATTTGCATTAATGTTCAGTATAAAAGGCACATGTCTTGCTATGTGAATGTGTTTGCAAAATCAAATAACTTCCATCTGACTGACAAACTCTATCCCAAAGAAAGTGCTCTGAATAATCCATTACATAAAAGGAAACAAAAGTGCAGCATACAAAAAGTGATGTATTTAAAGCTTGTTCATTTAAGAGACATTGGAACAAGAGCAGACATCTAATACTCTAGCTTTAGACCCAGTCAAAGGCATTTTTGCTTTACTGGCAGTAAACAATTTCAGGATGCTTTTGAAATGTCATTGATCTTGGTTTGTACTGCTCAGAACTGCAGCTGTCTTTTACTGCCTAGCTGGTGCTGGGCGCTTGACTTCATACATTTACATTTTCATTTCAGGTGCCCACCTTGTGAGTTCACTGGGTAGAAATTGTGAAGATACCAGCATGGAACAGCATGTTACAGCCATTCACCAGCAAGTTTTGAAGCAGACTAACAAAATACTATTTCCCTCCAATACTCAGACTAAAAATTTGCATAATAGTGGGATGTATCTTTTACTGAGCTTTAGTTTATTGACAATGGATTTTACAATATAGTGCGTCCTGCTTCTGATAGCCTCAGAAATCTCTAGGGAAATGCTTGTTTCCCTGATGTTTTTGATGCCCTGATGTTTTGAGTGCTCAGCCAGGAAGTTCAGATGTAAAGAAATTAAATAATTACCAAAGTTAGTCCAACTAGAAAATAATTTTATTATTTTTTATTTGCAGGCTTCTCCTCTCCTAATACAGTATGCAACAGCAAAGCTAGGGATTTCTAATTGATGGCCTGATCTGTGCTTATCACAGCAAACAGCAAAGCTACTTATCATTCACTTTTTCAGTGCATAGAAGCACTAAATAATACCCTTTTCTTTACTTGCTAAAATTTCCAGCTATCAAGTACAAAATCCCTAGAGTTTCAATAATTTATCTATACTTTTTGCATTCTCAAGTCCAAAAATATCACAATTTCAGCTACTGGTTGGCAAAAGGTGGAAGAGAAAATATTTCCTTTTGGTTAAAAAAAAAAAAAAAAGCCTCGTTTTGAGCAGCATCACAGACAAATCATGGCTTGAAGCCCAACCATCATAAAGGTGAACATTTTCATTTCTGCAGAAGACCAATTTTTGAGTTGAGAATTAGGATTTTGTGAGAATTGCTCGCTAATGTTGCACAAGAGATCAATACGGCCCCTTCTGCAGCATGTTTTGAAAGCATATGGCTTCCAAAAAGATGATGACTGTTTAGTACCCAAATCCAAGTGCTGTCTTCCCCAAGGAAATATCCAACTTCTTCAGCTTTCTTTGAAGGTACCCTTCCTGTGATAGACACATATGTGTGACTTGACTTGCCTGTGTTTTGTGCTGCTCTGCTCCTCATTGCAGCTGACACAGCCCAAGACTCAGAAGTGGATGTTCCAAAGCCATATGCTCATTTCCTGAAAACTCAGTGAAAGGCGAGGACTTGAGGATTGTGTGTGTGAACCAAAACATTGTTGTTCTTCTCCCCAAAATACCCCAAACAGCCCAGCACTTCAGGCCATATGCAGCATATGAGTTGGCACCAAAGTCGTGTTTGGCAAGATTTTTATGGATGCTACTTAAAATAAAACCGGAATAAAAGCACAACCTCAGCAGGCAAAGTTTTACACACAGCCTGGTTGCACAGTCTGCTGTAGAGGAACATATACCCTGAAGACATTTTTATATATTTATTCACTTTCAAATCATCTTCCTTTCTGAAATAGATATTAACCCTGCGTAATCTTGCTCTGTACAGAGAAGTGAATCCCGATTTCTTTTACATCAAAGCCCCCAGATTTGCCACACAAATACTGCAGTAAGAAGGCAAAGGAAGCCTTGCTTTGTGGAAAAAATTGCTCTCCTGATGTCTAGCCAGAGGTTTGTAAACAGAAGCACAGACAAATTATTTTCCTTGTCACCAAGGCTCAGAAGTCACTAAGGAAGAAGTAGTTTTTACCTTTTCTTTCTCTGCTGGGCAGAGGGCAGACAGAAAGCCGTGCTTCCTTCATCAGCACTGCTCCGTGGTGTAGGTCACACAGCTTTTGGTACAGACTGCATCTCCCGGCAGGACAGCCTGGCTGCAGTGTGTGGCAGAAGCATAAATCTCCCCTCTGCTGCCATCACAGCAAGGTTATCAGATTTGCTCTTCCAGGAATCCCAGTTTGTCTTTATATTTTTAGTCCATCTGTGATAGGCTACAAAACCAAGCAGACTGGCCAGCATCTCCTCAATATGAGGGGTGGGAGGGTGCCAAGGACATCCTTGTGTGGCTTGGAGACTTGGACTAGAGGAGCAGAAAAAAAGCACTACTTAGCTCCTGGCTCCCAGCACAGCAAAGAGTGTGCATGAGGAAATCAGAAGACATCCATTTCTGTACATGAAAAAATCCCTGTGTTCAGTAAACAAAAAGCACTGTGAAAAACAGTCTTGACTTTTTGATATAAGGAAAGAAAAATTAATAATGAATCTTTAAAACTGTGTGTGTATATATATGTTTCTAATGCATGTATTCATAATATTTACGTATGTAGAAATCTGTGTTATGTGCAGATCTGTATGGAAATATTAAAAATCTGCACATATAATAGAGATTTCTACATACGTAAATATTATGAATACATGCATTAGAGACATATAAATATACACAATTTTAAAGATTAATTATTAAGATGTTTCATTTCTTTAGACACACTGAACATTCTTTCTCTAATGAGTACTTTCGTGCAGGAGAAAGTTTTAAATAATGTAAGTGAATAAATATGTCCCAATTCCAAACAAACACAAAACTTAGATATCATTCTATTCAAAACTAGCCACGTTGTGGCTGCATTTATGTATGTAAATTGGCATCTATGTAATATTTTTAAGAAAAAAATTGACTATGATTGTACCTATACTCCATCATCTATTACAAGAACAGTGAGATAGATGACATTTTAAGTGTAGAAAGAAAGCACAGTACAGTTACGTTTATCCCCTGATAAAATGTATGTTAGCAAATGTCTTTCAGGACTTCCCAGTCATGATTTCACTAAAATCCAGAAGTTTGTTTAAATTTCCTAGAGACAACTGAGTCCTCTGGTTCTTCAGCAGGTGCTCTCAGACTTTGCAAGAAATTCGAATAAAGGATTTCTGTCTCAGCAGCTGCAAGCTCAGAGCACACATGTGTATTTCCTGACTCTGTTCAGCAATGTTCAATGCATGAATCATAGAATCACAGAATCATTAAGGTTGGAAAAGACCTCTAAGATCATTGAGTCCAGCAATTAACCCAGTAGCACCGTGTTTACCACTGAACCCCGTCCCCAAGTGCCATATCCACAAGTGTTTTGAACATTATTCTAGTGCATGACCACCCTTTCAGGGGACAAATTTTTCCTACCATCTAATCTAAACCTCCCCTGGTGTAACTTGAAGTCATGTCGTATGCATTGAGCACAGTGTTCCTTCAGCTGTCCCTGCTTTGCCTCTCCTCTTCCATAGATCCTCATAGCTGCTCTAGCTCTACTCCCAGGCAATAAGGAATCTTAGCTCTGCATCCAAAGGAGAAAGTTTCCTCTCATGAGGCTTTCTACCCAGGGAATACAGCTACCTAATATTTCCAGTAATGGCTTCACATCAAACATCCCACAGCATAGAATGTCTCACTGCAAAGGTGTGTACCATGGGACTGAGGGAGATACAAGCTGAGACTTTAAAATGCTGATTGTTTAGCTGGTTCTGCCTGGCAACATCAGGGCAGCAATTTTGCAAGTGTTCCAAAAATTAAGAAGAAAAGGACATTTATGGATGTTTGGTCCTAAACTGTCTTTGGGGCGATCAGGCGCAGAGCAGAGCTATCTGTTATATTTATCTTGTTTCTCCATTTTGTGGTTGAAATTTTATGAACAAATGGTTGATTCTGCGTAGCAATTGTGTGTAATAAAAAAAGATACAGTCTTAATTGAGTCCTCTGATCTGCTAGATCACCTGGAAAACCTGCTTAGAGCTCATCATACTGTCATACCTACAGCAGTAATCAGTAGTCATTAGGTAGTCTCTAATGACTATTGATGTAGTACAAAAAGGAGACAAATGCAAACACAATAAGCTATTAATTTTCAAGGGCTGTGGTATTATCAAGACCTTTAAGTGAATGACAAAAAATAGGTCTAACTGGTAACTCCAAATATATCACACTTTATTTATTTAGAGGCTGAGGTGCTTTAGATATGCTCACTCAAAGGGAAACTCAACACTGCAGAGCAATGCTAAGGTGATGAGCTGCTGCAGGATGCAGTGCCTAAGGCTAGCAGGGCTGGGTAATCCTGAACTTTGTGCACAAGCCTCAGCTTTTGGGCTGTGCAGCTTGGATGCTCTGAGCTGCAAGAGCTCTTGCTTTACCATCCCAGGGCTACATGTCCTTCTTCAAGTAACTCCACCTTGTGTCCTCTCTTTTCACTCCTCCCGGGCTAATAGTGCAGCACACTGCACCAATACCATAGCAGAGAACTTCTCCACTTGGGCCTAACCTGCAAGGAATGAGGGAAGGAAGGAGATTTTATCCTGATGATGCTGTGAACCAGGGAAGCAAGCCAAGGTTTAAAGCAATAGCTGTCATGGCTGACCTGCCAGCCCAGAGCATCCATCTGTGACTGACCAGCTGCCACGTACTGAGAACATGAACACAAAAACATGCTTCCCTACTTCTGCTATACTAGATCTTTCTCTATTGTGTCTGTTTTGTCAAATGTGAGAAAATTATCTCTGTTCTCACAGCACTCAACTTGAAAAGTCAATAACACAGCCTTTTTTCCAGCTTTATTTTACAGCCTAGGAGACTGTCTGGCAGCCTCTTTGGACTTGCATAAGCTTCAGTAGCTGGTCTTGCATTACTACTCAGCTCCAGTTTCAGAATTAATTGTGACTTGATTTTGGTTTTGCCTTTCTTGTGTGTTGTACCTTAAATAGTTCCAAAAGAGAAAATGTGTTTTATAGCCTCTTCTGGCAGAAAAAATTAAATTGAAAAATTTATACTCAAAGGCTGAATCTTGTTGATTAATATTTTAGGAAAAAAACCCAGGATTTCACAATTTTAGCTCTCTACTTCTTGTTTTTTCTTTGGAATTAATTCCTGATTAGTTTCTACAGTATCAAGGAAATATATGCTATGGAAGATGAAGTTTCAACTTGTGGAAACACAGGAACCAGTTATATGAAAAATAAACACCACCACTTACCAGAAGAGCTTTAGCAGCCATTAACTCCTTCTTGCCCCTTTGCAGTTTGGGTTTCAATAGGTAAACTTGCCATATCATTTCCCTTTTGCCTTGTCTGATGATGTCTGCTATCATGTCTCCACCAACAGGCAATTCAAGCACAGCTACTCAGGAAAGGACACTTGCTCTCCAGAGCTCATTGCATTAGAATAAAGCAGATGCAAAAACATGGTATGTTCTGTGTGTGGGTGGGAAAGGTATGAAATCAAGCACATAAAGAGAGGTCCATAGAGAGCTACCAATGAGAGGCAGAGGAGAGAGCTTTGCTTTCTTACCTTTATGCAGCTAATCACTGCATTCACGTGGCCTCTTGTGTTCTCCAGGACCACAATAGTCTGCCCTCCAGATCTCAGGTGCCTTCAGGCCAAACTATCTCCAGTTCCTAGGCTAGTCCAGAACTCATAGTTTCTTCATTCTTTAGTGGCCAGTTAGGGAAGACCATCCTTGAATATTGGGACAAAAAGACAATGGTGTTGCATGGTATTGCATGTTACTGCACAGAAGCATCAGCTTCATGTGATTTCTCACTTAAGGATAGAAGAACGAGGCTGGAGTGCAGGAGGTACTGCTGGGACTGTATTTCCTGCCAAAAATGGGATCCTTGTTTTGCACATCTTGTATATACCCTGCTATCATAGGAGGAATTGTGGATAGAAACCTCAGGCAAATGAAAGTTTGTTGTCTTTTTTAAGCGCAGCATTTTGTTTTCCAGTATCAGAGAATGCTGTGATTGCCTTCTCTTGGGAGAATCAGTTTTTCTGGAGTTTTAGGTGAATATTTTGAATACTTAAAGCAGCTCTGTTGTTGCTCTTTCCTTGTTGGCTAACATCACAGAGCAACTAGCCCCACACAGAGGGATTTGCTGAAGCTTAATAGCACATCACTTTATTTCATGGCTTTTCTTTCCTTCCCCTTTTTTTTTTTTTTTTTTTTAATAAGTCAAGGTAGCTTATAAAATGTATGAAGGACCGATATTAATGTAAGCTGTAGGGATTAATGCAACTACAGTTCATGAAAACGCCTTTAAATTTTTTTGTTAATAGGTGCATATTTAGTGCTTGTATGGTCCTATGGAGAAAACAACTGTGCAATCAAAAGAAAATGGAAGGGATTTGCCAGATGCCCTGCTTCTCTCCAAATGGTGCCAGCCCCTCTCCTGCTGCCAGGAGGGGGCCACGCTCACAAGGCAGTGCCATGGCACACAGAGAGGGTGGCAGCCTGCAGATGCTGGCAGACACAAGCATCATTCCCCACCCTCAGAGGTGCTGCCCTGCACAGTATCATCCTCACTGGTCCTCCACTGAGCTCCTTTACCATCAAACAATGCTAAATGTTTAAGAAGTGAAAGGCCTGCAGTACTATTAATATGGCACGTTCAAAAGAGTTCTTCTTGCCTGGAGAAATGTTTTATGGCTAGCAGAAAAAAAGCATTGTCCCCTTGTAGTAATGCTGCTGCAGCCTTTATGCTTTGCAATCATGGTTAAATGGAAATAAAGATCCAGGCACTCAGGATCCATGTCTGAAACTTTTTTTTTATTCTAATTACAGACTTTTTTCCCCCAGTATTTTCATACTGCCTGTAGCAAACCGATAAAATAAGTATAAAATGACAACATATGCTATGGTATGTTTGTCAGATAGGAGACCAAACCCATCCTAATCTGGTTTTAAGATCTGGTTTTAACAACTGGTTTTTAGCTCTTTTTGAACTAGAGTTGCCTAAGAGTGTTTCCCATACTGACATCTACAACAGCTCTACTAACAAGAATTCCCCTCTCGGTTATGTCACGTCAATTTTGCTCCAAGCAGACTGGGTTGATCCTGACTATTTTTTACTATAGAAGGATTCATTAGTTATTTGATAAGACTTTGTACAACTAGGAAAAAAGTTGCAGTGTATTAATTCCATTATTAAAAAGTTATTGACACAAGTGTTAGATGAATTTGTTGCTCATTACTTATGTTGCATATCTTTTCCTGTTCATTGCAAATAAGGTATTTCTAGAGAGTGGTGACTCAGAAAGATCCTGTTTCTGGTTTATCTTAACTTTCATTCTTTCATAATCCCGTGTGTTCTCTCTGATAAACTTTAAACAAGACAGTTTGCTCTTTGTACCACAGAATCACCAGAGAGTCTAATCAGACTATTTTTCAAACTCCAATGTTTATGCATTTGAAAAGAGAGTGAATTAAAATAAATAAAAATAATTCTTTTGATAAAGCCTTAAAAGAAAGCTAAGAAAATGCAAAACAAATGAGAGCTGCTAGAAATTAATTATTAAATCTCTCAAGCTGAAAAGTTGGTCAGCTAGGATGCAGGGAGAACATGGTTTCAAATAGCTGCTTATTTCATTTTCCCTGTGACTATTCATATTAAAGCAGTAATAGAAATGGCACTAGAAGTTGATTAATAAGACATCAGAGAGGGTGAAAGCTCACATTCAAGTCCCTGTTTTTAAAGTACAAATTGCTTTTTCTTTTTGTTTCACACCTTGAATTAAAACAAAAACATATCCTATAAATTAAAATTATTATTCAAAATTTACTGAAAATATTGAAATAAGTAGCCTATATATCTTTCTTAAAATGTGTGTATGAGCATTTGCAGTTTATTCTATGTGTTTTTAACATTTATAACAATATTTAGGCCCAATATCAGTACTGCTCTACCAGTGTAGGATGACCATAATCAATTTGTTTTCTCTTGCAGTTTTGATACAAACTCAGTAATTTTAAAGTTCTAGGAAAACTGAGGCTAAGAGACACTGCATTATATTTACAATAATTGCCCTGAAAGTGCTTGTTGAAAATCTGAGAATTCAGCATATCATCAAGGTAGAATACATAAGGAAAAATATAGCCATAATCATCTAGATAATAAAATAAATGTGTTCTGACAAGAGGAATAGCCCATGGCACTGTATTTGTTAGAAATACCGGCTAAAGGATGACCCAGCTAAAGCCATTTGCATGCCCTCTGAATATAAGTGGTCCAATTGTTGTAAAGTGGTAATAGAAATGTGCCTGGAATTGTGCTTAGCATTTTTCATAGAAATTAATCAAGGTATAAACATTTAACAGAGAAGGTTTCTTCATAAATACTGCATAATACTTTCATACAAATATGATGGTGTTTTCTCAGATATCATGTTCTACATATATTATCTTCATGGTCTTCAGTAGCTACTGTTGTTCCAAAACATACTGTTTTCCTCTGTGGGAATGGACTAATAGGATTTTCTTCTTCTTGCCTGAGAGTTGTGATTGCAGTATTGGTAATTTACGGAAACTGTGAATACACTTTATGCACTAAAATGAGATGTGTGTTTATGTAAGTGCTTGGCATGTACAAATCGCCAAGACATACTATTTTATCACTGGATGAAATCAGTCTTCACTCAATATTACTGTCTGAGGACTCTGCCAAACTGAATGTATATGCATTTCTATAATTTTCTTTTGATAGAAATTCAGACCTGTACTCTTTTGGCAACAATTTCTAGAAGCAAATAACTTTTAAAAGTAGTTCATAACTGTAGAAGAATATGAGAACCCTAAGGAAGACCTGGATATGTATTAAAACGAGATTAACATGTTCCAGCACATATACTATTTATTAGGCAGCTGTATAGCAAGGCCTTAATTGATCTGTTCAGAAAAACATTTATAGAATGTGAGAGTGAGCTGGGACACTTGTCTGTCTGGCTCAGGTACAAGGCTTCATTTAAATTTTATTTAATGCAGAGGCATTCTCTTGTAGCTTCATGCATAACCTGTATTAAACATATTCTTTCCCTCCTTTGTTAATTATTATAGTTTTGAGGCTGTCTTCTGTGCCTGAAGTTTTTCCTTTAGAGTTCATGGCTCCCATATTCCCTTGTGCTGGGATTATGCTGTTTCACTGTGCAGCCGTGATGAGCAGAACTATTAATAGCTCGCTCCCTCGTGCTGCACTTACTGGGAACTTGTGAACAGCCAGAAGAAATGCAGCGGCGCAGCGCTACGTGTCCTCCTGCTACGGCCTTTTATCTTTCCTCTGCACTCAACTTACTTGATTACACAGTGCACAGCACATTTTTTCTGCTCTACCACATACCTGGTGGGTCCTCACCAGAAGAGGCATGCCACTCAGAAGAGCACCTGTCGGAATTCAAAGCTTTGGTCCCATGTTTACTTGCTATGCCTAGTGGTATCAAACCACTTCGTTTACAAAAGCATTACTTACTTTTTCTTGCCTGCAACCAGGGCTGCTTGCAAGCACATTCAGAAGTGGCAGCAATCTCTCAGGAGCTGCTAAACATGCAGAACCTTCTCCGCAGTGCACCCTACAAAGCCGGACCTGCTGCTGCTTTGCTCAGGTAAGGCATAGAAGCAGGATGGGGAGTAAGATGGCAGCCTCACTCCAGTGCTTCCCAGCAGCAATCACAGCCTGTCCCCTACCCTCATGCTGTCAGGAGACACAGAAGGCTCCTCTGCTCTGGAGTTACCCCAAACCTGATAGTCCTGAGCAGTCTTGGCCTTCTGCCACAGGAACCACCCAGCCTTGGACATCTCACCCAGCCCACTCTCTTCCCGCTCAGGTGATGGTTGAATCTGTTCTGCAGCTAGAACCCCAGGTTGCCTACCTGCCTGAAAACACCCGAGCTGGATCTGCTGCTGACCCAACTCCGTCTGGGTCGTCCCTCTTTTTGTGCCAGCTCTGACTTTGCAGGCCAATGTACACACATAGAGAAACTTGCTGAAATCCACCTTTCTTTTAGGTGTCTCGTTCAAGGAATTAGAATGTAGTTAAGCTGTTGCTAATTAACCTACTGGGAGTATCAGAATTCAGTTAACTATCCATTCCTCTCAAGACCATTTTACTGCAGAGCTGAAATTCAACTAAAGGTCACCTGATAGGAGAACAGGTGATTTTTGAAGATGGGCACTGAGGGGTAGGTGCCCCTTAGTTCACTCTCAGTAGGAGAGATACTACCCTTCTGCAGTCTTCTTGCACCACATATGGCTGGGTAACAGGGAAATGGATTAACAAATTTACCTCTTAAATTGGGGAAATTATATGGAAAAAGGTGCTAAAAATTGTTTAATCCTGGAGGTGGGACAGCAGGAGCAGAGTATGGAGAGTGCCCTCCCTCAATGGGGTAAAATAGGCTTTAATTGGAGAGTGAGAAAACCTCAGGTTTTCTCAATATGGTGAGCTGATGCATTGAAAGATTACAAGGAATAGCTTTGCAAGACTATTTTCACAAGCTTCTGAAGAACAAAACCCCTTTTAAAATAGAAGGAAAAAATAAATCCATGATGGCATAAAGAGTGACGAACAGGCATGTAGAGAGAAGAGTTTCGCTTCAGCCGTTTTAACTCCTTCCCATGGTTATCTGTCGGCTCTGATTTCCTTGTTTTTCATATGTCCTCACCATGCATTTTACTATTTATTTATTTATTTATTTGGTTGGTTTGTGTGCAGAGAGGTAGGGAGCATTTTGAAACTCAGGAAACACTTCGCTGAGGAATCCCAGGGAACAACACACCAGACCTTTTGTTTTCTAGGAAAGTGTGCTGTGCTTTGAAGAAGCCAGGTGTGCATAGCAGCCTCATTCAGCACCCTCACTGACACGCATCTCCTTCTTTTCTCCTTTTTTCTTTTTTCTTTTTTTTTTTTTTTTCCCCACAGACAAGCCAGGCAGGTTCCCCTTTCAATAGCTGACTTTGAAGCTGTGGCTTTTTGTGCTTCATTTTCTAAGGGATGCAGCAAGATCACCTGAGCGTAAGGAAGCGTGAGTTTTCGCAGTAGCCATCACAGTCAGGGTAAGAACTTGGCAGACAAAGTCTTTCATCTGTCTCAAACCACAGCATCATTTCCCACACACATTGAGAGCTGAAATTCAAGGTATTGGTCCTTTCTCAAGTGAACCTGAGCATGCAGTCTGCTGCTTTAGCAGGCATAAGTGTGCCAGAAAAGAGAGTTTACAGATCATCTTTTGATGAATTCCAAGTCCTGCACCATCCACCAAGGCATGGGCAGAAATTGCTAATGCCAGGTCTCAATGCAGGCAGTAAATGATTCCTTGTTTTTGACTTACAAATGTGAGAAATGAGGCACTAGTGAATCTAACCAAACCAGACACCTTTTATAACTTATTTTGGATCAATATCTTTCTATCCTTCTCCTCCTCCTCAAGTTAGGTTCTTACTGCAGTTCATTTACAATTTTCAGTGTATGATAAATGTGATTAGCTTCAGAAAAAGAGCTGAGGCTGCTCAATGAAATAAGAATATTCTTCACTTTGGGGAGAGGGAGTTTGTGTGTGCGACTGTGGTGGAATATTCAGGGGTGGTTTCAAGATTGTTAATAATTTTTTCCTCTTCTTATTCAAAGCTTTTCTTTTCACAGGGGTAATATTCAATTAGGAAACTCCTATGGAGCAGAGGGGGAAACCAGCAGGCAAGGAGTCAAAATCTCTGCAATCAGCACTGATAAAGGGCTGTTATTTTGACAAATGGGATAAAAATAAAAAGCATAAAAGGCTACAGCAGGAGGCCTGAAACGGATGCTGAGCACTCTCCTTACTCAGCAAGGATGTGTTTGCCATGGTAAGTCATGCATGATTGTTGGAGGTGATATTCTTTGATTTGTTACTGCCTTTTATCTTATTAGCAGTTACTGTAGTTTGAAATGTGTTAAGCAGAGCAATGCTCTATGTGTGTAATGCTTTCAAGAGTTTGACTGCAGCATTTTGAAACATTTCACAGCCTTCTGTGTTGAAAGAGTGACAAATGGCTCAGTGGTTTGTGTTTCAATGTCTGCTCAGGTCTAAAAGAGCATAAAAACCAGGTACAGATGATGTAGGCTCAGTTCAGCACGTATTGACCGATGTTTCATGAGCCACATCTTTATTTGTTTGATGCATCAGGGATCTACAGGGAATCATATCTGACATTTGGCTCTCTACTCTTTACCACGTTTCAGAGCCTCTAGGATGGCCAACAGGCTGCCCAAAGCAGTTTCCTGTGGCTCATTGAAGCACAGTGACTGAGGAAGCACACCTCTGGAAGGTTACAAGTCTAGCGCAATCACTTTGCATCACTGGCCCTACAACATGCAAACCTAGCACGATTTGCCACAGAAGAGGAATTGTACATGCCCCAGGAGCTTTAATAAGGCAGCCCAAACTAACACTGCATACACATAGAGAGCAGTGGAGAAAAGCCAGGAGGGTACATCTGAGACACTTGCAGCTATTAGCATGCTGAAATAAACTGGATTAATTTTGCGGCCAAAAGTTCTCAAAAGTTGAATCTGGACAATTAAATAAAATGCAGATGCATCCTTATCCAGATTTCTAGGAAAGATGTATATTTCTAAGGACACCAGAGTATCCTATAGCTTCATTTCTTGCTTCACTTGTCCTGTGCTTCAATATCTGAAAAACCTGTTCAGCTCTCATTGTTGTGGCTTTTTATCTGTAAAGCAGGATTAAAATACTTACTACCATCCCCTGAAGCATATGATGGATGCATGCACCTCAGGATGGAGACAATGATGAATTGTCTTTGTGAGCCAATTTAGAACTGAAACAGCTTTCTGTGGACTTGCTATGTCCAGTAATATCACACACAATCAAAGACTGTCCTAATCTACAGGATCCAATTGTCTGGAAAACACTGGATTTTTCCACTCAATGTGAATGCTTTTAAAACTTCTCACATACATTTTAATCCTAAAGAAGTAGTAGCATGTTGATACTAGTCTACTTAGCAGACTGATATAATATTCATTACAAAGTGATCAAAACCAATCATACAGATATAATCTACTGGGGAGACAAAAGCCCTGGAAAACAGTAAGAGATTAGTAGTTTTGCTATATATGGAGTATGATGATGACAAAAGCCAGCTAACTATTGCGATTATGCCTCAATAATTTATAAAGTCAGCCATTTCCCCAAAAGATCTATAGGTCTCTTTTGACTCCTCAAGGGAAGAATAAATGTATCACAAATAAGAGTCTAGGTTTTCCACAAAGGGGTTCGAGTGCTTGGTTAATGCTGATCTCTTGTCCTTTGAGAGAGTAAAATTTACTGAGAATTTACATGGCTGTTTGAATGAACATCCTGAATTTTGGGCTATGCCTCTGGTCTCCAAAAAGGCTAACCATGGAAAACAGAATCTTTTGTGTCCCAGAATAGTTTTCTCCAACCCCCTTATAAGCCATAGACAAAAATGACAATACCCTCATATACCCATACAAATATGGCCTGAAATTTTTGGAACTATTTATTGTTTAAATATCCAGATATCAAAGTTTAACTTTTCAGAAGGTCCTAACCCCTTGTTCCTGAAAAACTTCTGTCTTTATCTAGTATCTCCAGTTCTTCATATAAAATTATAAAATTATAAAATTATTACTAACTTATTTTTTTCTTAGCTAAAGGAAATCACAACCTAATTTGAAGGGTAATATAAAGATAAGCCAGTCTATGAAGTCTCAAGGTTTAATATGGGTGCACAATTTCATTTCATACTAATCAGTCATCTTTGCTATCTTGGAAAGCAGGTAAGAGAGTTCACTGCACAGTTACCTGCTTCAGCTTTTAGGAGAATATTGAAACAATTAAAATCATATACCAGTGAAATGTGTGTGCAGACATTCAGGTGAATGGTGTTTGGGAAATTAAAGTGTTATGAAGCCCCAAGTGACAAAGGCATTCATTTTCAAGTGTTTATAACAGAATTGCTTCCAGGTTCCACCTGGTGCCAGGTTAGGCTTTTTGTGTCTCATGCCACTTGTGTGCAATAGGTTGATATCTGCATGTGCATGTGATGCCCCAAAGAGGCATCAGGAATGCAAAGAATGAGCACTGAGATAATTTTCTGTGTGCAGGTAAGGCTGCCTTGCAGCGGTGTATGGTTTGTCATGGTGCTTCCCTCCTCTTCCCCATCAGTGCACTTCAGTATGATAAGAAAAGGCCTCTCTGGCCAGTTTACAGTTCTCTTCACCCTAGAGGGATCACAGGTATATGTTGGAAAAGGTCTTCAAGATCTCTGAGTCTAACTGTTAATCCAGCATTTCCAAGTCCACCACTAAACCGTGTACCCCACTGCTACGTCTGTATGTCTGACACCACCACTTTTCTGGGCAGCCTGTTCCAATTTTTAGACAACCCTCTCTGTGAAGAAATTTTTCCTAATGTCCAATCTAAACCTCATCATTACAGCCTATTCCCCACTGGAAGGGGGTTTATTAGGTTGGGATGAAGACACTTTCTTCAAAGACTACACTGAAGTTTTCACTGAATTTATTGAAAAACCCCACCACTTTGGAGCCAAATAATTGTGGAACACTATCAGTTTCAAATTGCCCTTTTCCAGATAAAATTTCCCTTAGGAGATGGTGTAGTGGTTTAGGACTTGTACTTCCTAATTTAGTGTTCCCACTGAAACTACTGCTAACCACACTTCACTTTCTCACTCTCTGCCTCCTCCTGCTCCACCCCTGCAGTGAGCCAGGGAGGGGAGCTGGAGGCACAAAAGGTGAAGGTCACGGGTTGATATAGGAGCAATTTAGGTAACAGCAATGAGATAAGAAAAGGAACGGTGGCAGCCACAATACGAATGACAGAGGGTACAAGAAAAGAATTATGATTGCTTCCCATGGAATCCCCCCACAACAGACAACACCCAACCACAGCCACACTATCCCGACTGCTCCCTCTGGTTTGGGACCTACACCATGCAAGCAACCCCTTCTTCCCAGAAGAGAGTCCTTTCCTTCCCCTCCTCCCCTCCTCCCCTCCCAGTACTGATGTGAGGTTGTACAGCAACCTCTGGGTCCCTATCAGGGCCCCATGCCAGCTACTGAAATAATTAACCCTGCCCTGGCCAGAACCTCTCATGGTACCCTACTCTTCCTTTCCAACAGCAGGGAGTAAGAATTCAATCACCTCTTTTAATTGTCACAGCCAAGAAGTTACAAGAAAGTATACCTTTTTTCTTCTATTCTAAGAGTACTGTATTTACATGAGAGAAAATAAGACTTAGAATTGTAGGTCTAGTTTCATACAATGTCTAAGAGTATGTACACTTGTTTCCTCAAAGAATTCAAGTTACAAAAAAAATTGTCATGATGGCTATGAGGTAGAATACAAACTAATAAAATATGTGTGATGGGTGGCAAAATATAGGCATCAAGGCAGACAGCCTGAAAATTCAAAATTCTTAGTAAATGCAGCAATTCATCCTATTAGTAACAGAACTCACTAGGAGAAGGACTTCAGGTTATGGAAGGCACCCTCAGGTGAAATGAGCATCCACAGATTTCCCTTTTTTCAGCTTTGCTACAGCTCTGCTTTGATAATTTATTCCCACCCAGTCCCCTGCACATTGTGCCCAGTCATCCATACAAACATAAAGCAAACAAAAACCTGTAATAAATTAATCACGCCATTTCTCCTGTCTCCAAGGAAGAAGAAAGGGGACTAGCTGTTATCTCTATTTCAAAACACTTGGGTGACAGCCACATAAGTGTTTTAAGGTAAATAAGTGGAGAGCAGCTTCATTAAAGGAATGAAACTCTATTGAAATGCACGGGTGCAGTCAGAACTTTGACTGCACACTAGGAAGAGTTTTATTCAAAGTTTGCTATTAGGAACTTTTACTGCAGTTACCAGAGGTATGCTTACACATTACCTCTCTTCTGTCACATTTAGCTGTCTCCTTCCTACCAAGCATCAGTAATTGCATTGATGTACCACCAGCAAAATAAATAGCGTAAGGTGCTGGTCCCTAAGGATGCCACACCATCCCATAACCTGAAAATCAACCCGAAGAAGCAGAAAATGCAATCAGCACGTGCACAAAATAAATTAATTTATGTTTTTGGCTCTGTTATGCTGCAAAAAAACCTCCAAACCAAACAAAAATCAAAAGAAAAAAACCAAACCAAAACATAAAAACTCTCAACAACCCAAAAAGAACCCCAAAAAACAACCAACGAGAATGGGAGATATAAAAGACTTCAAATAATATTTGTCCCAAACTTTCAACTGAGCAAATTTTTCCTTGTGGAGCTAATGAGAGGACAAGTATGGTCAGGGTTGTGTCTTCACCTGGTTCTCAGGCATGCAAAAGCTGTCTATTTTATGACTGCAGCCTGCTTAGCCCCTGCAGAGGGAGCAGGAACACCTCATTATCAGAGATGGGAGATTTGCAAGCAGGAATCTTGGATGAGATGCACCTAATTAGACGAGACTCTTTCCCTCTGTCATCATCAAGGCTTTTTACCATTGGCAATGTGTTCTCAATGAAAAGGGCCTAATGTGTATTTTATTGTAGTATATTCTGTAGGAAATGCGTATGAAAGCCATTGTTGGCAGCCAGTCCTGCCTGTGCAGACATTGCATAATCAAGGCCAGAAGCCCTAGGGGCCTGACAGTCAGTGGCTTTAAAAAAATCCTGCTGTTTCACTGCACTTTAGAGAAAATTTTTGTAACTTTTTCTTTGATTACTTTCCTAAGGAAAATCCCCTATCATTTTTCCATTGTTCCTGATCTTGCTGTTTTTTTTTTTTTTTTTCCATTGAACAGGGTTTAGAAAGTAGACATTCATTTTAAATAATTCAATTACTCCTACTGCTGTGCAGTTTGCCTTAAACTCCATTTCTATGCCCAGAGCTATGCTCAGGGCAAGAGAAGACTTCTAATTATTTGGACAGTTTTGCTCTTTAATTATAGAACATCTTTGGCTAGAATGACATTTTCAAGAAACGAGGAGAGGCTTGTTAAAGAAAGATAACAAAAGAACCCACAAAACCCAAAAGGCTGAAATCTTTATGCATTCCTTGTTTTGATATAATGCTACTCATTATGATAGTGTTGAAGCAGGTTTAAAGCCTGGAGTGTTGGAGGGAGAATAGATAACATGGTGTGTTGGAGAGTGTGAGAAGTACTGCTACTGTCAACACTGATTTTTCTATTCTCTGAGCTCAGTCTTAGGATATTCTAAGAACTGTTCTCAGTTTGTTTAACATCCTTGCAGGTTTGGCTAAATCCTTAAAAAAATAGAATGATAGAGACCTGTGGAAATGGGATGGTATATAACATATTTTACATGTCAGCCCTGCTCTCTTGTTTCTCATGTAAGGGGCTTTCATTTCCCAGGAAGATTCCCTGCTGACTTACACTCTCCATCTGTCTGAGTTGCATTTAGGCATCCTTCTTCCTCTTCACTCTCTTCAGTTTAACTGAAGAGTGGCCTGCCATTGTCCATACTGCTCCACTTTTCCAGTGTCGTGCCTGCTATAACTTCCTTCATATTGTGTCCATTTCAGGTCCTTTGCTTTTCCTCAATTTGTTTTACAGGGTGACATCACTGTGCTTAAAAAAATTGGTCAATTCCTTTTTGAATAGAGGTGCAGGAAGTGCTTCCAACCTAAGCTCAGCACTTCCAGCATCACATCTTCCTACTTCTTGAGCTGAAGATAGTGCTGGAGAGGGAATCTCATCCTATGAAACAATGAATTATCTCATCAATTTCAGAATGAGTCAACTCTATTGGAAATGCTCACTCCAGATTGCATCTTGCAGCAGTAATTCCCCACAAGTTAACTGTGTGCTGCTGGGAATGTGATGGCAGCTCCTGGCACTTGGAAAGGTTTTCAGACAGGAGCAGCATCATGCAGACACACACAGGTGTTACGTGGAAGCTTCCAAGCCACAGCAGCTTTGGCACTGACCCTGACGCTACTTTTCATGACACTGTGGGCACAAGTCGTCAGATAAGGACAGAAGTTCATAGAGCAAGTCTCAGAAAAGATAATACATGAAGATACCTCACATGAAAGAATTATCCAGCTCAGTCACCACAAAAATATGAGCATATTCTGCCACAAAACATGTTCATATAAGGAAAAAGATATTCCACTCACTGAAATAAGTGGACTACACTTGAATATTGCCAGATTCTATCAATTGCAAAGTGTTTAACATTCCCCAAGTACTAAGGCATGCTGAACTGAAGCCTGCCTTGCAACACATAGTGCCATCTCTAAAGACAATAGCAGCTGCACAGCTTTGGACTTACAACCTCCAAGAGCTCAATAGTTTCTTACTGTGTAGAGTTTTGTGCAGGTTTGTGAAAAGCAGGTCTGTTAGTGAATCCAGCAGCTCACTGCATTCAGTCCAGCTGCTATGAGCATCGTGCTGCTGCACCCACTTCTGAGATGGTCCTGGGAGGGATGCGTCTGTCTGCAGGCTCTGGAGAGGATGGTGCTAACTATATCTGCTGCCTAGGACATGCAATCACCCCATGCTGTCTGTCTTTTGGGGTTTTGCTTGCAATCCCTTTTTGGCTGATATTTCTCCAGTTATAATCTCCATCCCTAAATCAAAGACTTTCATTCTTTCAGAGTCTCTGTAACTTCCCTTCCCCCACAGATATATCTTTTTCTCATCTAGAAATGTTTCCTCCCAGATCTTGCACACTTACCTTCCTAAACACTTGTATACTTTGTTGTCTATACCCAGGGACTATGCTGATCCCCAAATACATCACTTTGCTGACATTAAGCATGGCCGGAATTTTCCCCAAACACATGTCATGAATCCTTTACTGCTATTTTTGCCACAGCATATGCTACCAGCTGATTATATTAAACATAGGCAACCACCAAACAAGTGGAGTAGAGGCAGCAGTTCTCCAGAGGCTGCCTTCTGAGCCTTCAGCTGAGTGCTAAATTCCAAGAGTAAATAATAATTAACTGAAAGTAATTAATGTAATAAAACTGCTGCAAATGGTACAATTTCATATCTGCATAAGCATCCTGCAGTTGATCTGGCACTCCCCTCCTGGTACAGTGATGGATATATAGTCCCTAGATCAAAGCATCTATATTTTCTTCTGGTTTAAAACTTCAATTTTAAAAGAAAAGTGTAAAAAGTTTCTTCTGCAATTTAAAAAAGTTAACACAAATAATTGCCTTTAGCTAGAATCAAGAAAAGCTGACATCATACATAAAAATATAAATGTAGCCAAACAGGTTGTCTTCTCACACCAAACTTAGCTCAGGAATTTAGTTCTTAACTTACTAGAAGGTCACATCTTTCCACAGGTTTTTCTGCTGATATTCTGAAGCTTTTAAATCTAAGATAATCTTCTAAGCAGAGACTAAGAAAAATAATAAGGAATTGGATGCAGTGAGGCAGTTATGCCGTGATTCAGGATTAAAGAGGCTTTATTACTTTTTCTCTCCTACATCTTCCCCCTCACCATCAGGTGAAAAAAGGATAGTAAAAGATGTGTGCAAGGGAAGAAGAGAAGGAAGAGGATAGTTTCTTTGCTCCTCCAGCCAAATCACTACTTGCTAGTACAGCTCCTTGGGGATTACAACTGGATCAACTTCTCCGTTGCTTATTTTAGAGTCAGCTTTTGCCAAACTACTGTGCTGTTTTCCCATTTTCCTGTTATCCATAAAATCCTCACATTTTCCTTTCTCAGAGAACTGCTTTTGAAAAATCATGACTCAGCCAAAATGCTTTAGAAAATTAAAAATTTAGAACTTTGGAGAATTCTGACTAAGCTAAATGGGTCATTATGGAGCACCCTCCCCCAGCATGGGAGACCCCCTGTTTCCCCTCTTCTCTTCACCCCTCATTTTAGTATCATTTGCAGACCTGCAAAATTACACAGGTTATTAATTAATAAAGACTTTAAACAATGCTGGCCTCAGTGTTTGTCCCTGAGGGATGTCACTTGTTACAGGCCACCAGCCGAATTGAGCCTGATGGTTCAGGCAATTTTCCATCCACCTTATTGTCCACTTATCCAGACAAGAATTAATCACTTGAGCTACAGGCACCCTATGGAAGACCATGGATTTCCTAAACTCAAGGTATACAATATCTAGGCAACTTTTTATACTGCTCCTGGGTAGTCTGCTCTGTCTTTCCACCTTCTACGTACTTTAATTTTGCATAAGAGTTCAGCAAGATTTTCTCTGTTTCAAACCATACAGCTTCTTATTGAGAACGGATGAGTTAACCCCATATCAAAGAGATTAAATTAGTCTCATAAAGCATGGCAGAAGTACTCATACATTTCTCATGGGGTTAAAGGTACTACAGTTCCATTTACAGGACTGAAAGGAAACCAATGCCTCTTGAGCTACTGGAAGAGTAAATGGTCTGTGAGACTTGAATTTCAATACTTGACATGGATGTTTTGTTGAAGAAAGACCGTATACTGATTTTGTGTATCATATGAGTTTATGTATCATATCTAGGTATGGACATCAAGCTACTTTTAGGGAAGTATGACTTCCTTTTAAAATATCCTTTCAGCTTTCTCTGCTTTGCTTCAGGCTTCTAGAATCAGCCTCACTTGGTTGATGCATGACAGATCTGCTAACCAAATTTTCACCCAGCTTATGGAAACCCAGAGCAAGAAGAGGCAGGGACTGGGGCTCTGCCCCAGAAGCCTCATAGTGCGGGACCACAAGGCAACAGGTGGAAGAGTAAGTCTCCTGCTTAAAACCCAAGACACAGCTTGTTGTTAAAGACTACTGATGCAACACTGGATGTGGACTTTCAGCTCATACATACTCCTAGCAGAGAAAAAAACCTCAAGAACTGGAGCCAGTGCTGTAGCAGTAGACCACAGGTATTTGGAAAGAGTTGATATACAAATGGAAGGGATAGTGAAAGGTTTAAAAATTAACCTGAAAATGGACCATGATAAATGGAAGCCAAGATCTCAAGATCTGTTTATTGAGAAAACTCATGTAAGATCTGCAATTATTTCTCTAGAAGAATTCAGTAGACCACAGAACACCAAAACAAGAGCACTTTGTTGGCAGCTTCAGATGTGACAAAATGTGGGAGAGAGCTTTCAACTGGAAGTTAATTAACTTGGACTGTGAAACACCCACAGCAATGAAAGGTGGAAGAGACCAACTCACTTCTTATAGCTTTTATGTAATATTCCTTGTTGACAAGCACAAAGTGTCTGAACCTTCAACTACATGTCAAGGTAAGTCACAAGAATGTGAAGTTTTCTACTGCCTTTTACAAGCAGACAACGTATGGAGGTGGAGCTTCCTTATAGATAAATCACTCATTTTTACAGAATAAGAGGAAGGCTCACAAGATCCTGAAGAGCCTGTGAGTTTATAGAGGTTAATAAGATTAAATCAATATTGCTGTTCAGATCCTCTTTTGATTTCCTTTTGACTTTCCTGGTGCTCTCTGGTTCTATAAAGGCCAGCCTCTCTTTGAGGGATATGAAACTATAAACACGGGCAAGTGCAGAGAAGTGCAATATATTTATTTTTTATGCCTTAAAATACAAATGGGATTGGTTTCTGTTTCACCTCAAATGTTTTAGCAGTGCTAATATAAACCACAAAATCATTCCATCATATTCAGAGAGACTTAAGAAAGTTCATGATTTGCAGTAAGAAGATAATCCACTCTAATCACAACTGTAGGGTCAGAATTGCACCCATCAATTTAAGACTCCACATTTACAATTTTCAAGTAGTCAAACTTCTTAAAAAGTCTGTTCATTTAATTACTAAGGATCCAGTGGTCCTTACATGTTCTCCTAGTTAATTTTACCCACTATTATGGTTCCTTCACAGGTGTGACGGGATAGCCCTGAGTATTGCCAGTACTTGTTAACAAGTTTACAAGAACTCAGGACTGAGGCTTTTCATGTCTGTTTTGTTGGAAGGTGTCTTAACCTGCCTATAGCTTTGTTTTGCTTTGACAACAATTTTTTCTCATAGGCCAGGTGTTTCAGGCTAATTTGGTTTACTTTTGTTTTTCTTTCTCAGTTATAGCCATCGTTATATATGGGTAGCAGTAACAAGCAGTTACTCTATGCAGAATGAGATATTTATGATTCTGCAGTGGAATTCCCTTGCTCAGTTTACATCCATTCCAGGTGATTATTTCATAATGCATGGATCCTTGGGATTCTTGGTTAACAGCAACATCTGCTATAGAAGCATTTTAAAAGCCTTGTTTTTCTGAATATAAAATCTCTCTCTCAAGCATGTAGAGGGGAAGGAATATTTTTTTATTTTTGAAAAAGAAAACTTTAATTATACTCATATATTCTGTCTGTAATCCTGAAGCAAAGGACCCAGTTCAGAATCCTGAATGTTTGTACAGAGGCTCTATTAAATTCCTTAGAGAACATTTGCATGAGAGCATGGTTTTCCATTAAATTAATATTGATCATGTTCACAGTCTGGAATTAAGTGGATAATTCTTTCCCATGCTTGTACAACTCCCATCTATGCAGAACAATTTGATAACTGTATTCAAAGAATGAAAGCAAATAATACATGTAATCAGTATGAGATAAAATCAAAGTTCAGCTATGGGCACTTCATTCCATTTCCCAATCTATAGTGTTTCAAATGAGGAGGGTATGTGGAACTCGGCTCTCGACTTAATAACATCATCAATGAAATACCAATGACCATCTTGTAATCATTGCACTTCTAAAGGTTCAGTTTATATGGTTGATATGAGAACTCTCTATTTAGCTTCATTCATGCTCTAAGGACTACCTTTCAGCAGATCACTTCTGCTGGACTCAAGGTGTCTGCAAACTGATATAGAAACAAAGTGTATGTATAGATAACTAAATATGCTTTTGTGAGAAGAATCATTGGTTAAAAGTGGATGATAAATTAAGATTTACTAGTTTGTTTTGATCCAGCCTCACACCTTTCAAGTATCAATGATTCTGTGTACATTTACTGTGCTATTTGCCCTACTTTCCAGTGTGGCTGTATTCAAAAGAAGAAAGATGTGCAGTGCAATAGAGACAGTATACAATGCTAACTTTTGAAACCAAAACCATAGATATCACTTACACCATTTCTACAAGATAAGTGGAAAAATAATTTACTGTCATTGATTTTATGCTGTGATTTAATTGACTATGAGAAAGTGAAATACCTGTGTACATATGTATGTAGAGAAAATCAGGAACATTAAAAATGGTTTAATGTCCAGCAAATAAAGAACTAAAATTATGAAAATACACTAAAGATGTTACCGCCATGGTTTTGCAGAAACTATAATGAAAATAATGGTTAGACTCTTACTTTCTTAGAGGCATTTTCCAACATAAACGGTTCTATGATTCTGTGAAAGGCTGTCCCACAGCTAACAAAAGCAATGCACAGAATGCTGGAAAAGAACTGTGTTTTTATGCTAGAGCCATCAGCAGACCCTGCAATGCCAGTAAGAGTGAGCTGGGAGACCATGGCATAGAGGAAAACTATGCGCTTTTCACCCTCTATGACCGTACACAAAATTAAGCTTCAAAACTGGCCACAGAAACCTTGTTGTGTTGCCATCCATTACTGTCAAAAGGTAATGGTAAGATTAAATACTGACCACAACATGTATCACATGCAATCTATAATGAGACTTTCTTATGTTATTTGGGTTTTGGAAATAGCCTATTAAATCTTGTGTGTGTATTTCCATCCATGCATCATAGACCATAAATCACTCAAACACAACATTATAACTAGAAAAATTTAACTCACCAGGGATTTTCATGCATAGAGAACAGACACGTTCTTTTGTTCTTATATAGAACCAAAGTAGAAGAGAAAGTAAGTACATTTTAATGTATGGAATGAATACATGGAGTTTTGTACTACTGTAGGGTGCTTTAAATATGTTTTTCTAAAGTGATGGGACCAAAACAACTCAAAAACTGGGGAGAGGAATGAGATTATGATTTAGAAAATACTCAAACCCCCAAAATGCTCTTCAAAGGAAGAATGCTTGTAATTTATAAAGCATTTAGAACTAAAATTGAGTTATACCCATTTTGAGAAGAATAAACATAGTGAGCAGGGACAGTGTAATCTCAAAATAGATTTCCAGACACATAAGAAAGTACCATCTTCATTTTTGTTATGAAGATTCACAGTAATGTCAGCTGTACTTCTGCAGACCCTTCCTTCATTTGGACTGTTAAATTTTATGTTTAGTTTATCATGAGACCAAACTGACATGGTCAGAAGTCATTAAAATTAATGAAATTACGTAAAGCACTGCCTGCTAGGTCACAAGCAAAATCAGCCTACGGGCTTGGGAAATACAGTGTGCTACATCAAGATTTCCATTTTATTTCTCTGCAAGACAAATTGCTTCTTTGCTAAGTGCTGTTTGTTTTCATGTTTATGTGGATCAGTACAAAGAAGCTTAGTCACATCTGTGAGGCAGTGGAACCAGTGTATAATACAATACACACTGTGGAAACAGTAGGTTAAATGCTGTCTTTTGGAGGTTCAGGTTTAAGTCTGGCAGACACTAGTGCCTAAAGAAGCAGTCACAGCCACTGTGTCTCCTGCAGTCTTCTCCATGTTCCCACGTGCCAGGGCTGGCATTCATACAGCTGCACTTCTTGAATCACAATCTTCTTCTGCAATCTTCTTCAGGACCCACATTTACCCTGAACGACTTCCCCCTGCTTAGCTTTCACCTTACACCATTTTTATCAGTTTTTACTCTAAAACTACATGAACATTAGCTCCAGCATAAAGGCAGGAGTAGAAATGACCTTTTCAGCAGCAGCACAAACATATGCCAGATTAAACTGACTGTGGAATTTAAGTCAATTCTTCTGACAATTTCCAATTATTTGTAATGACTTAATAAATTTATGATTCTCAATCCAAGAAGACTGTAACTGGGCCTGTTCTAGGACAGTAAGTATAACTCTGCCAAATAAAATTGAAAGTTATATGTGTATTGAAAAATCACAATTCATATTAATTTCAAAAGGAAAGTTACATTGGATTTCATAAAATACCCACATCCTGGTTGTAGAGTCTGTTACCAGAAGATTTATAAAATAGCCTTTTTCTGCACATTTAGCACATAGGAAAAATATAGGGCATATGTGTACTTGTTACTATCCATGTTGCTGAGTTTGTTTTTCTACATCCTTCTGGCTGCTCATACTGTACATATTATAGGGTATTTTTAAAGTAAAAAACCCAAACATTATTAATGTTATATTAAGACAATAAATGAGAACCTGCCAGATCAAGACAAACCTTAGCAATTAGATCCAAGTCAATCTGGCAAGTCCTACTAAACTGAAAGACAAAATACTAAGGAGATGCAGTCAATGGAAGGAAAGAATCATTGCAGACATCTCATTTAATTCTACTGTTACATTTGTATGGCACCAACACCCCTCAGAATTAAATATTCTGCCATCACACCAGAAATGCTTCCACAGTTTGCTGAGAGCCACTTCTTTAGAGCAGATAGAGTTTATGTCCTTATTTTGAATTTGTAGACAGTCCCACAATGGCCTGTGGGCAGTGAAATACAGCCCCTCTACAGGCAGGATCATGAGCAAACTTGGAATTTCCTTTAACTGAAGGTAGGTTACACACATAACAAAATAAAGAGCAACCAACCAGCTGCCCTGAGTAAAACAGCAGGAGAAAATCCACAGGTCAGGAGTCCCTGCTACCTCCAGGGCAGCAGAGGCAAAGCAAGGCTTGGGGAAAAGGTCATTCTCAAACTCACCCCAAACACACAGGGTGACCAAAGGCCTCAAACCACCTGAGTTTGAAAAATGAATCCTTTTCCGAAGCATTCGAGCAACTACATCAAGACAAAAGTACTTAACAGCATTTAAGGTGGCAAGAACCAAAAAAAGGCAACCAACAGAATCAGAAGTCCAAACATTTAGTGGTTTTGGAGAAAAGAAACGGCAATCTCCATCACTAAATTGCAGTAATATATAACAGCTCCCTGGGGCTGCAGGTAGTTGGCTCTTCCAGGCTTAAAGACCCAGCAAATATAACTAAAAGGAGAGGTGGGAAAGAAAGAGCCAGTGGTAATCTATCAAAGAAAAGTGAGTCCTTTCTAACAAGCACTGTAATTCCTGCTTGTGAAGACAGTTGGTATACTCTTATACCAAATAAAAAACTACCAAACATATTTGCTTTAATTTGGGTTGTGCTTATCCACTGTCTTGTAGGAGACATAGTTTGAGTTGCAATAAATTCATTAAAGCAGCTTTGAAAATACTTATCAGATTTATATTAATATAATTACTATATTTTATATAATAAAATCTTAATGTTATTTAAAATAATATTGCACATATACTTGCATCGTTTGTACCAGATTCTGCACCCCTTCAGTTCATGTAAGTATACAGATATTAACTTCAAATTTGGTTAGCTGTGCTTTTACAGAAAATAGAGATAAGTGTTTATAATTCACCTGAGATTCCATTCAGGTTTTACAAAAGGATTTTATAAATGATCTGAAGTCCTAGAATTCCATCACTGAACTGCTGATATCACCTGTGCTATCCTGAGAAAAAGGTGATCTATCTCTATTCACTTTACAGGCTTACCTCTGTTGGCCTTTTTTTGCTAGAATGCTCAAGGGAAGTTTGTGACCAGGACCTTGCTTTTAGGTGCCTTTATGAAAAAGTGTATTTGTTGCAAAGTACATTAAAGAAATGTTGTTGTTGTTTTTCCTGCAGGGTTTTATAGTTACCAGTCTCAGTAATCTAATTCAATTGAGCTCAATCAGTACATTCACATTTTTAAAGGCTATGTCTTTGAAAGTCTTATATAATAAAAAAACCTCTCTTAAAATAGATTATCAAAATAAAGTAGGCAGACAGGTTTAAAACTTGATATTCATGGAGTATACTAAAAAAGTCCTTAAACTTTCAAGGAACTTTAGACTTCCATCTTTTAACAGTTTTGCAGGGGGCTGTAACAGAATTGAAGGCATTATTTCAGAACACTCCTCTAACAACAATAGAAAGGTTCTTCAAGCCTGGTTCTCAGTGTTGTATGAAAAGACAATGTAAACAAAGAGTGTATATGAGCTACAATGGCATGAGTATTAGCATATATTGAAGCTATCCATTTCTTTTCTTTAGAGCACTATAAATCTCAGTAATTTTCAGATAATGTAGATCTTTATTAGAAATGCTCAGGGGTTTTATTTTGCTTTTCTCAACTGGTAAACTCGGAAGTTATCAAACATTTACATTTTAAAGAGGTAGCTCCACTAGGTGAAGGTTCTGTTTGAGCAGTTGCATTCACCTAATGAGTCTGTTCTAAGGTTTTTTCACTTGTTAGGAAAACTGTTATGTACTTAAATAGTTTGTAACTGTGGCAAGTTACAAGGCCTATCAAGTTTCAAGGACTCTTTAGAGGTCAGCAATGCTGCATCCTTTACATTACTAAGTTAATGCTACATTTTTTCCCCCATTTTTTCTTGGTTAAGAACAATGGTGCTTTTTATTCAGCTGAGCTGACCATATTATTATCTGTTCCATAGCTTTGGAAAGCATTCTTTTCTATTTGCGTGTCACATTGTGTGTCTGTCTCATTATTTCAGTGGTACACAAATGACCAAACATTGTAAATGCTACCCTCTGTAAAACAGCACAACGACTGCAACTGCATTGAAAATCTTTTTCGGTTGCCACAGTACTGGATTCATTTTGATCACACTAGGGAGAAACATATTTTAAAATGGATATTAGAAATCTTGTAAACAAGGAAAAGTACCTATTTAGTGAAGCAAATGAAAACACTCCTATTGATTTAATTAGAATTGAAGTGGACCCTCTTTTCTCATTATCAGTTGGTAGTAGACCCTGTTGTTTGCATTGAATACTACTGCAAACCACAAGTACTTTTATTGGGATCTCTGTAGGACTATTTATGTTGTGCAATAACCTACTCCACATGAATAAAGGCATCAAAATTACCTTGATCATTTGATCAAAGGCAGTGTATACTTAGGGACATTAACAGAAGTTCCGGAACAAAGAATTTCTCGTATTATTTTGAACCTAGTGACTGAAATTTAGGACTTCTTAGAACTTTGCAAACACTAATTACCAAAATGCCTTTTCATCCTCCCTCAAAAAACCATTTTACTTCCATAAAGTGATTAAAAGTATGCTGTTCTCAATAACTTTAACAAAAAACCAAACAGAACTGTTGGGAGCTTGGTATTTCTCTTGTAATCTGTGCAAGTTACAGAGAATAAGCACCTATAGGCTGGCTGCATTAGCCTGAAGTATACAATAATGTCACTGCAGCAGGGCTGTCTATGGTAACCCACTGTCCTTGTGGTCATTCTCTTTTTGTCACCAGAGACTTCAGAGACTGCTCAGTGAAGATCTTACAACAGTGGTGTTCAGCCTAAAGTGCTGAAACCATCAGCTGTGCATCTTAGTGGTTGTTAGTGGGCAACACTTTAAAGGAATAACCTTTCCTAGTTAAACTGATAATTACCTTAGGGACAAGTTGTTGATTCAACATTTTACTAGAAATTTCTGAGAGCTGTGGGGCTGTCTCTTATTTCTAGAGATGCCATATCACCCCTATCTCCCAGCTACCAATTGATAGCCCAGAGGATTTTGCATGTCCTCCTTAAATACCGTGATACAGTGGGGCAAGAAGCCTACGTTTAACTGATAAAAGTCTTCTTGTCATCTACCTTTAGAATTGTGCAACTTTTCTCCAGCTATAGATAAAAGTATTCAGTTTTTTTGGTTTTTTTCGTTTTTTCTTTTGAAATCAGACTCAAACAGCACAATGAAAATCTGAGACAGATATAAAAATTTGAGGCTTCTTGGTAAAAAATTATTATATTACCAAACCACATGGAACAGTTCTGGACCAGAGAATGGGTTAGTACCCAATGTGTTCTATTATCTTTGCTGATGATAATAAACAAGATAATGAACAAGATCTAGAGAATACAAGTGGAAGAATAAGTGTGTCCATGTGCATGTGAATGTTTCTGTATATCTATGTATACATATTTTATATCTATGTATATCCTGCTATGTCATTAAAAATACTTTGAGTATTTGACTTTCTCATTTCCTTCTTTTTTTCTTGATGACTCTTATGTCTAAATCCCTGTATCCACTCTTCAATTTTCTGGCTGAACTAATTGATCTGATTTTTTTTTAAATAGGCAATATTTTTAATGCAAATTCTTTGATCAGTTTCAATTTACATGGGCAGGTTTCTAAAATGGTTGTTCCTGGAAATCAACCAGAGCTATAATTAATGTATGAGAACTGCTCCAGGATACTTTCTTATTTTTCTGCACAGCAAACAAAGTGTTTGATGGCGTTTTTTTAAATATTCATGTATCCGGAATCAGAATTGAATGTGAGAATAAAAGGAGAGGATGTAGTGGTTAATTTCGGGGAGAAAAAATTAATACAAAAGAAATCTAAAAGAGAAAGGAATTTTTAAGGTTTGGGGTTTGACTATTCTGGGGGAAAAAAAAAAGAGAAAGTATTCTTTCACTTTATTATTTGGTTAACAATTCTATGTCATTTACTGAGAAAATATGCTGCTAGATGACCATGAGATATTTCTATGTATAATTTACAATGATAATTTTTTTAATTACTATTTGCAGACAGAAATCAAGCAAAATAATAAAATGTTGAAAAAAAAATTCTGGAAAGATCCAATTATGTTTACTCTTTCCCAAGTGTAGGGGGTTGACTCTGGCTGGACAGAAGCAACCCCTGTAGGACCCCCCTGCTACCAAAGCTTGGCTATCTAAACCCAGTACATCAAGAATGACTACAAAGGATCAGAGACAGCATTTTCATAATCCAGTGACAAATCTCTGATACTAAAGCTTAGCTGATGTTTTAGGGGAAGATTCAGAAATTCTTCAGTAATCAGTTACAGAGAAATATGCTTTAAGGTTACAATATTTCTATCTTTGAATGTATTTCTCAAAAATATCTTCAAAATTGAAAGAATCAAATTCCAAATCTGATTCTGAAAGACATGTTCTTTTATCAATTTAAATGTCCATTTAAAATGAGAATAACACCAGCAATACCTTCACTTAGTATTCTATTAAGCTACTGATGTCAGTTATCTTTTGAGAATGAGTTGGACAAACAATGATATTTTCAAATATTTAGTGCATATCTACGACTATTCATACCTTTTTATAGTTACTGGAGCTTGAAAATGAATTCTTAAGAAATCCACAGCTTCTGGTAAGGCCTTTGCTATCACAGACAGGAAAAAACAAAGACTAGGTAAATAGGAGTTCTTATATTAATTTCTTTTCATCTTACCTGCCCATGCATGGCACTCCTGTTCACATGGGATTGCAGAATGAAGGTAAATACATATGTATGTATCCATATGACTGTAGCTATATCTTTGTCTACCTATATCAATATATCTTGATACGTGCATGCACACCCCTCTTTTTCATATTGAGGGTTGTCAAACACTATAAAAGATTACCTGAAACGATTGTGGAGTCTCTGTGGAGATATTTATAATGTAACTGGACATGGTCCTGGAAAACCTGCTCTAGCTGACCCTGCTTGAGTAGATGACTTGATTGATTTCCAAAGATCCCTTCAATTTAATTTCTTCTTTGATTCTCTGTAATATATATTAATGGAAAACTTCTATTAAGCAACTTGCCTAGTTACTCAGTCTCGATGCCATAATTTTGCTTCACAGAACAGTTTACTGAATGACTCACATCTTATAGTTCTCACTGCTCACTTCTGAACACTCTTTATTTCTTTATTCTTTTCCGAATTGACTCTGTGGAGAGTGTTCCATTGATTTCCAATGGGATACTTGTGTGCTTTATATCCCATTCATTATCCATCTTACCAAGTTTGCTTTCCTTAATTGCTGCTGTGAAGTGCAGAGTTCTCTTCAGTTTGAGCTGTCTGCAACGATAATTACTATTTTTTCTTTCCATGAGTCTTTACATATAGATACCTTAAAGCAATTTACATGGAAATATGTCTTAAACATCAGCTTTTCCAGTTTGAAGGTTTCAGAAGGAAAAGGAGATGAGTTGATTTCATCATGTTGGTAGCAAATCTCTAGAGCATGTCAGGATCTTTTATTTTAAACTAAATATTTGATTTTATTGATTTCTGCCTCAATCAAAAACCAGCAAAATCTTAGAAACATGTGATTTAAGCATTACCTCATTTATACTATATTTTATCCTTTGTACTGTATTTTAGCCTCATGTTAGTGTCCTCAAACCTGCTGAAATTCATCCATCTCGGTTAGTTTCAGAAAGTCTAGACTGTCTGATTTGATTTTCTGCTTATCTGGTAAGGACAGAAGAGATTCTGATTAACAAAACTTTGATGCCAAGAAAAGCCATCATTACATAAATGAAAAATGCTTCTTGATACCTCAAAGGGAGCATTCTTAACATCACCAAAAGCACCAAGAGAAATTTCACATACTATTTGAGGGCAATATGAACCTACAACATGAAAAATTCTTCACAATCAAATTATGCAGGTGGTTAATACAAGATAATGTTTAGCTTTGAGCTCTTTTGCACTTTTCCCATTTGCACAAGGGTCACTTTGTGAATGTGGTAGAGGCCTTAGCCTTCTTAGCTGAAGTCATTACCCAGTGCCAGTATGGAAGACTAATCACCTCTGAAACTACACCACACAGGAGAAATATATTCAAATTGATGCTAAAAAGAGTATAAGCAGCCATTGGCTCTAATAGTGAAATAATGGAATCCTTTATTCTGCAGAAGCCTTGTTGCCTAATGGGCTGATTCTGCTCTGATGCCAAGTGCAACATAGGCTTTAACAACAGCTGTAGGAATGTCTCCTACAAGATAGAATTGCACTGTAAATTTTATAGTCTTTTCTGTGCTGCAAAAAACCACTATATTTCTTTTTCTAAACCCTTTCTAACATCAGTAAATTGGTTTGAATGCCTTCTGCAAAATAGTAAAACTTAATCACTTCTATGTGGATCCGCTGAGGGGTTGAACAAAAATGTTCAGAATTGGCCATCTTAGCCCCTAATCATCAGCTAGTAAGGATGATATGGTTGTTAAAAGTTGACAAGTTGAGAGTGATTGAACAATACGATAGAAAATTCAATGGAGGATTATTAAGCAGACAGTTAAGGTGTCTAGCTGAAGAAATCCCTAAGCACAAATTTTTGAAGGCTGTAGAGTATTTTCGGGAGGTATCACTGCTTACTTGTCCTGTTATTACACTTAACCTTACATATCTTCTATTGACCATGGTCTTGGCTGTTCAGCTCAATTGATATTTGGTGAGATCTATTCTAATATTAGAAAAAAGCTATTGACAGTTTTCAAGAAAATGATTTGTATTGTCCTTCTTCTTCAAAAAAGCCATAAAAGCATTTTAATTGGAGGAAATCTCATAATATGTCTATTTCAAGAAATGCCAGAGAGAACAGGACCTGAGTTAGTGAAGTTACTAGCACAGAGCCCTCTCTAGTTTAATTAGACTACTTCTACTATGAATTAAAGCCAAAACATAGTACTACTCATTAGGAAGAACTAAATATTGGTGTACTGGTAGAGCTTTTGTTTTTTAAATTAGAATACTCAGATTAGCCATCTGAACTAATTCAAAGCAAGAATTTTACTCTTAGAAGTATATTTAGAGATTTAAGGCCTATGTCTGTATCTAGCATGTTAGTTGAAATGATGGCTACCAAGGCCAGAAGTGTCTAGGATATCATGAAGTAGAATAAAACCAGTATAGCTTCTGCAAAGGCAAATCTCATTTTTTAGGTTTAAGTTCTTTGAATGTATCTATAAAATGATAGATGAAGAAAAAAGATTTCATATAATTTAGTGAAACTGCTTAAGAGCCTTTGTCATGATCCTGAGTAAGATTCTATAAAATAAACAGACCAAAAGGACCAGCTACATCCCGTGGAGCAGAAAGCACTGCATTGCTAGCTGGTTGAGGGAGGTGATTGTCCCACTGCACTGGCCCAGCCTCAGCTCAAGTGTTGTGTGCAGTTTTGGGTGCCTCAGTATAGCTTATGGTAGTGTGTCCAAAGCAGGTCAACCAAGATAATGAAAGGGCTCAAGGGCAAGACCTACAAAGAACTGCTGAGGTTGCTTGGTTTGTTCAGCTTGAAGAAGAGGAGGCTGAGGGTGACCTCATTGCAGCCCTCAAGGGGGGAAGGTGCTGATCTCCTCTCTCTGGTGACCAGTGGTAGGACCCAGGAAAACAGAATGAAGCTCAGGGGTAGATCATATGTGACATTAGGAAAAGGTTCTTCTCTGAGAGGGTGGTCAGCCACTGGAACAGGCTCACCAGTGAAGTGGTCATAGCACCAGGTCTGTCAGAGTTTGAGAAGTGTCTGGGTGATGCTCACAGTCATATCTTTTAGTTTTATGGCAGTTCAGCAAGCAGCAAGGAGTTGGTGAGTCTTATTGGTCCTCTGCAGCTTGAGGTATACTGTGATTTTATGATATAAAATAATCTCAAAAGGAATTGTCATGAAGAAAAAGCCAAAGAGCACAGTGAAATGGCCAGTTAAAACCCCAAAAAAGCAACTAACTGGACATAACAAAGACTTCACTGCACTCAAACTTTGATTGTTTAATGCTGATCAATAGTTTTAAAAGAACTGTAGAACAGGGCTGGTTCTATTTACTGAAGTTTCCAGATACTGTGAAGTCATTTAAGTCAGGAAAGGTCACAGAGGTTGAAAGAAACTTTGGACTTGTTTAATTCAAGTAGATTTTTCATCAAAAGAATAAATATTAATTAGACATGGAAAAGGAAATTTCACATTTTTCCAGCATATCAGAGGGCTCTAAATTTGTGGAAGCAACTCCTACAGAAGACCTGAAAATTGCTACAGATTCCTTGATAAAACTGTAGCGGGGAGCCTTACAACAGGTGACGTTGCATGAAGAATAAGGTAATCAACATTGCCATATGATGAGTTTCTGTAATTAATGATATTACCTCATTTGGAGTGCACAGTGCTGATTACTTAACCCAAAAAGGACATGGCAGAACTTTGGTTAGTTCCTAGGTTATTGAAAAGTATGAAAAGTGGACTGGAAGTGTTTGCATATAGAAAGAAACTGAGAAATTAGGACTGATCACTGAAGAAACTGAGAACGGAGACACTATAAAAGTATATTATATAAGAAAATAATAAAAAATTAGAAATTCTGTTACTTGCCTCATAGAGTAAATGCAAAGAAATGTGATTACATGAAAGTGTTTTTGATTAAAAAGAGATTCAAGGAAATTTCCATTCACCAACTGTAAACTCCGGTGCTTTTCACATGAAATTGCCAATATCAAAAGTACAGGAAGAATTAAAAAAAAATTAAAAATCAATGGTTATCAACAACAAATTTGATAAACTATCACCATGGTTGCTAGATACAGGAGAAACATGGATTCACTGAACTTGGAAGTCTCTTTTGCCTTATTTTCCTAACTCATTCTTACCAACACTCTCGAGTACAAGCCCCTAATATTTACAGCACATATCACCTTCAAATACAAAGCAGGTGTAGCATTACCTTTAACCAGCTGAGGGGGACATGCCCCACTTTATGAAAAGAATGAACTAGGCTGCTCCAGAGAACGGAATCTGGCTCCAAATTGTGCCCTGCTCATCCCAGAAAACACTAAGGCTACATAAGACCTAGATCTTCTACACTGGAAAGCAAAATTTTGCAAATATTACCTATTACTTTACTTTCCTATTAATTTTCAACCTTCTTTCTAACATAGAAGTCATATTCTTGCTTTATAAGGTAGTGATGTAAAGTCTTGCTCACTAGAAAAAGGATGATTGAGTGCACAAAATAAAGAACAGGTACTGCATGAGTTGAGATTAACTGGTCACCTCAAGACTTTCAACCAAATTCAACTGCAAGACAAAGTAGGTTTTGCTGTTATATGCCCTGAACCAGTGTTTTTATAAAGAAAAGTCACTGAGGACGGGAACTCCTTTTCTGTGTTTACAGTAGCAAATATGACATAGTCCAAAACCATTCCTTGCCCTTGAGGTTAATTGGCACAGTGCAGCTGATAACTCACCCAATGGTCCATTCAACTCATTCTTTCCTGGAGTAGCTTGCCTGTTGTAACTCTGCTAATTGTCACTGGCTTTGGAACCTGCTTTCATTTTAAGGGTATATATATTTCTTTCTTGTTTGTCCCATTCAAGACACATCTACTGCATGTAAAGTTTAGAAAGCTTCCGTTTGACAACCCTGTTCACTATCACTGCCACACACCTCAGAACGCCTCTGAATTCCTCCTGTTCCCAGACATCCATTAGGGCCATTGAAAGGGCTGTTCCATGTGAACACCATGATCCACTAGCTCATGATCGTGCCAGCTTCAAAAGGACATCTTCCAAAACATGGAGTCACTGATCTTCTACAAAAAAACAGCTAAGGAAATGTTAAACTTTGGCAGAACTGCATTGTTGTAAACTTCACAAGGGAAAACCTACTTTCAAGAAATTATTTACAAAATAAACAAGCCAGCTTCATGCTATCATAACAACTTTTCATTTCAAATATTTACTATGCTCATTTTAAGTAATTCAGAAAGAGGTTGCATAATGAAAAGTGTTAGAAGTTATTGGGTTTTTTTCAATAGTAAGACTAACTGCCTAATTTATTCTGTAGCTGAATATTAATCCTAACAGTGGAAAAACTTAATCAGTTATAACATGATTTTTGAAAGCTTAGCTGAGCTGCATATTATCTACAGATTGCCACTGGCAATTCAGCTCGCTAAATAAGCAGAACTGGAGTGAATGATTTTTTTTTTAATATCATCAGACAAAAAATAAACAAAGAAATAAACTGAAAAGGGATTTATATTGCACTTGAAAGATTTGACCAATGAATGAGAAGGAAGAACTGAAGTATTTGCACTAATCAGGCAGGAATTGGACTTAACTAACTCACATAGAGCATTTGCAATTTTCAGTGAATGACTTTGAAGTCTGTAGTACGCTTGACTGCATCTTGCTTGATTTTGTGCTTAAAATGTTTTACTAACAGTCCACTGAGTTGTGAAAGTACAATAAGTTCTTACTGTGAGAGGAAAGGTGCATTTCTTAAGAGTACAGCAGAACTAAAAATAGATTGCTATTTCTCCCACATGAAATGTGCTACTCCATACAACAGGAGTGAATTTATTTCTAGGCACCAAGGTCCTATCAATGTTCCTGCTTGTCAGCTGTGTCAAGCCTTCATCACAAACGTAGTTATAATTAAAGAAATAAAAAAAAATTACCTCTCACTGTCAGAAACACTTTAAGGAATAATTCTGTGTAAGACTTAATATACAATCTAAAATAAATAAGAAAGTAATCAACAACTATAGCTTTCATCTATTTCTTTTTTTCCAATTTCCATCCCACTTTAGGACTGATCATCTTCTGAGGTATGGCTTCATAATTATGATTATAAATTCCTTCCTTCTTTTTGTTTCTATACAATTGCTTTTCAGGCTCCATTCAATTTTAGGCTAATAGTACAGTGCCTAAGGAACACCCATAACAAATAATTTGCCTTTGTTTAGGTCAATGAAAGATTTAATGGATTGTTGACAAATACATGATGCTAGATTGCACATCATTTCAGCATTTTCTATTTTCAGTGAGGAAAGCAATATAGAAGTTCACATCAAATTATGAAAACTGGCAAAATCTGAAGCTTTATATTTTATGTTCTTTATTTCAAACGTTATTGTGAATAGGAGATATTTGGATCTATTTAGCAATAGAAATAAGTGACCTTATATGTATTTTTTAATCACGAGATACCATGCATGGAATAGATGGAATTTTTTCCATCTTTTCTTACCAGCAGCAGGTCATCTGGTTCAACGAAATGTATTTCAAAAGCAGAGTATGTTTTGCTAAATAAGGAATGTTTCTGTGACTTCAGATAAGTAATATATTGGAAACTAACATAAATTTTTGTTGTCCCTATTAGAGCTCAGAGAACTTGTAGAATCCTAGATGGAGATCAAAGCTGTCTGAGTGGCTTTAGCTGATTTTCTAAAAATAATAGTAAGAGATATATTAAGAAACTACCATTAATCTTCTTTCAATTGCTTGTAAATCATCACTACACTCACTCAATTTTAAATTTTCAAATATGGTCTTTATCTATTTTTCTCAAGCCCAACAAAATTTGATAAAAACCTGCTGTTTTTCCTAAACTAAGCTGAGTTACTTAGTAGTGAGAAAATATGTTTCTGGAAATTTCAGGAATGTCCATCTTTTTTTTTTTTTTAAGCAATTACTCAGTTTTGCAATACTGGGTGATATTGTGTGTGCTTCAAATCTTCCCTGACTTGCAGATAGTATATGTACAACATCACACTATTTAAATATTGAGACTGCATTCATCTTAAATTTCCAGCACTGATATAGAGTGGACCCACCAGGTAGACAGTCCAAAGTCTGCAACACAGGAAACCCTGTTATTGGTCAGGATCTGCAGGAAACCCTACAGAAACTCTCCTAGTTTTGCTGAAAACAGAAACAAAGGAATTTTCTCATTGGTGAAAACACAGAAGAATCTGAATAGCACTATCAATTTTATGGGAAAACCTAAATTATGTCAGGATATGCACATAAACTCTAAAGACTGCAGCTCCCTGTTCCCTTGCAATACCCAAAGCACTCACAACTTCAAGCAGCAGGATTCATCCTCTTTGAACTTACTGCACCAATATCCCATTGAGACTGGAAAACAAAGAGCTCATGAGTGGGATAGTTGTTTTTTACTTTTTGAAGACTCTCTAGAAGTCTTTTTAATGCATCTTAGTACCTTCTGCAGAGCAAGCACCATGCTCCTGTGCTCACATGCTGGGTAGATGCACAATGGCACAGGAGCACCCAGGTAGCTGGGTTGGTATTGGGTTGATGCTTGCTCCTGCTACCTGCAGATTGAACAATTCCTGCATCCTGTATGGAAAGCAGATGTATCAGTAAGAGGAAAATATAGAATATTAAATAGTCAGGAATCCATATCCACAGCTCTGATATTACCAGTGGTCCTGATCTATGTGAATGAGGAACGAAATTGAAGAAACCCCTTTCAAAATGTGCATTCTGCTTTTCCAGACAGTCTACCTCAAAAGTAGTGTGAAGTGCCCAGAAAAAAAATTCTGTAGGCTGTCAGTCAGAAATATTAGAAGTGAGAGGAGATAACACAGCAATAGTAAGGACTGCATGAGCAGAGAATAATATATTTTCTATTGCCAGGGCTCAGTTTTTACTCTGTATATTCTATGTTGTGTCAGCTGTCTAGTTTCAGTTCAGTCCTTCAAGGTCCCTTGTCCTCAGATGAAGCCACTGCCCTTTTCCTCTGGTTTCTGCTGTAACTAAAAAAATCCCTAAACTATTAGGTATCAAAATATTTGAGTTATATTTGCAGAACACATTATTCTTTCATGTCTTAAACACCTTTCTCAAAACACATGCAGTGCTTTCCGTTTCAACTCCTATGAATGAAAACTATTCAAATTTATGAATCCAAAGTGCCTGAAACCAGTGATATTGTAACACACCTGGAGCTTGCTGGTAGTACATAATACTAATAATGGCAAAGTCACAATAATGAGATAATAATAATAAATGTATTTTAAAATATTTCTTTGAAAGTTTAGAGAAGAAACTCACAAAGTGAGCAATATCTTGCATGGAAAGAGCTCATATTGCAAACTCTGTATGTCATCAACTCACTAAATTTCTCATTCATCTTTTTTTGGTCTAGTTCAGCTGCAAAGGAGCTTCATTAATTTACACCCATCAAGAATCAGTTCTGTGCACCCCTCCTTTCTCTTGGTTTCATCTCACAGCCACAAGTTTCAGATTACATGACTAATTCTTTCACTGAATTGATTCTTTCACTGAATTGAAAGTTCCCTTTTCACTTGTTGTGAGTAACTTCTAGAAGATGGATTTCACATATTATTTTAGTTGACATTAAAGAAAATAAGCATTGATTTTTTTGAGTATTCACACTTTTTCTCTAGCTGACACTTTGTAAAGTTCGCATGCATATATGCCAGACTAAGTGAAAAACAAAAAAGAATCTCAAAGTTCTTTTGCTTATTTTGACCTAAATTGGAAAACCAGTGAGAAATTTTATAATTTTGCTTTAGCAGAGGATGTTTATGATTTCGTTTTATCAGACAATGTAGTTTTCTCTTGTTTAGGTGATGCGCTGAGACCTATGGAAATGTACTGTTTCAGAATAAAAACTTGTACAGAACACAGGCATAAACAAAGCCTAAATCTGTCTCAATATTGCAAGATGAGAACAATCTAAGGAGAGGTAAATAAATAAGTCATATTCAAAATTGCAAACTACCAACAATAACAAGAACAAAATTATTTATGCAACCAAGTCAGATGATGTATTTACATAAAGCAAGTGATTAAATACCTTCTCTATATGTTTGTATGATGGTGATTTAGCTGAGTCACAGCCATTTCATGATGTGATGGCCTTTAAGAACTCTACCTCAGACTAAGCTGTAGGTAAAATTATGTGGTTTTATTTCTATTTAAGCAAAAGTGCCACAGGTTATGCACAAAGAAGGCAAGCTATGCCAGCCACAAGCTATCATCTGTGTTGATATACTCAGTAGGACTATTTTTTTACTACTTTTGGTATTTAGATTAATGAGATCATATTTATGTCCTTATAATCAAAACTTCACTTATTAGTAGCACTTTTCTTGTTCTAACATTATTTTTTATAACTTGGTAACTACTGAGAGGGAGAAATTATTGCCATTTTTAGTCATCAGAGAGTCTGACAGACAGACCCATTAGGATCTAAGTCTATATTCAAGTATGCTGCTGCTGCTGAGAGCAGAACTTGACCTTTTCAAAGTATATGTCTGTGGTTTTCTTTTTCTGGTCTTAGTTTAAGAGTGAGAGAGGAGGACAGGAGCATACTGAACACTTGTCAAGACGATGGTGTGATTTTGGATATGCAGAGTAGGTATCAGATTTGAGAGTAATAAACTTCCATTTGAAATAGGAAATAGCTTGACTAGACTACATGCAGAAGTTCTGTACCAAAAAAAACTTAATATAAAAGTATGGTGGCATTAGGATAATTTCAGGGAAATTTCCACAAAGCACACTGATGTAACCATGCATATTGCTAGCCCACAAATTGAAGAAAAGAGTCAAATCTTAAGTTTATCACAGGATTGTTGCCAAATTTTGGGAACCCTCTAAACATGGACAAAGAGTCATGCTTATGAAAGGGACATTGTTTATTCTGCACAGGTGCAGGGTGGAAGTTTTCCATAAATCAGGCACGCCAGGGAACTAAAGAGAATCTGTAAATTGGAATTTACATAAGCCCACCTATCTAATACATGGTTACCTCCTACCTAATGCATTGTCATTTAGCTCATGCAACCTTATGCAATACTTATTTACTGTACCTGTGTGGGCCTCTTCTCATAGGTGGTCCCAGGACATCAGATTGTACAGCAAATAAGATGTGATCTGCAGCTCCAAATGTGTCTTAAAAAAGCAGGATATTAAATACAAATGTTTTCAATAAGCATTAAGCAACACCTGCTGAACGTACCTGAAAATATCTATTTGCATTCAAAAGAGGGGTTAAAAGTGTGGATCACACCATCAGCTTCCGTCTACAACAAAGGTCAACAGAAGGGACAAAGAATTCTACTTATAGACATCAGGATGAATCTAAAAGATAGACAGATCATAGGTGGATTCATGCAAAAAGGAGATATATTAAACAGAACAAACACAGCTGATTGTCTATCACACTCACAAACAGGCAGACAAATTATAAATTAGTAAACAGACAACACTGGTTAACTTGTTGGCTGTGGTGTTCTTTTGTTTCTTTGGAAGTTTTGTTTGTTTCTCAGGGTTTTTTGTGTTTTCACTTTAAATCACCATGGGACTTTCAACCACTTCCTATTCCTCAGAATACGAAAGCTTTCTTTAGGTTAATCGGTTTGGTGAGAACCAGATGTTAAACAAGAGGTATTATTTCCTTCTCCTAACTGAGAAAATGCCATTTATGTGCCTTATTTCTAGATTGAGAAGAATCCAGTTCACTCCTTCCATTTCCCATTTTGGTTTATTTTTCCATTTTATTATCTATACTGAGGAGGAGATTCAAATTTTTATATATCAATATTAGAAACTGATCATCTAATTAAAATTCTAACAACCACAGTATTTTAGACAGTCTTTTAAGTAATGTCTCTGTACACTTTTGGATTTATAGTTCTTTAAATACTGTAAATGATAAGAAAATATTTTAGAAATCAGCAGTAGAATTTAGGTTTATTGAAAGATTGGAGGAACCTTAAAGGCATGTTTGTCCTTTGTATGTATCTGAAAGGAAAAATTCCAGCTGCCGAATGGTCATCACAAAGTGCCATCAATGATATTAAGGCCACAAAATTTTGCAGCTTTTTTTGCCCCCCTCTCTCACACAGAAGCCATTATTACTTCGTAGTATCAGCTTTACATTTGGGCTAGACTTCATATGTGCTGGACTGAGATCACTTAATGACTTTAACAAAGTGTTTCAAGATTACCGATCGTATGAGTGACAGCACACTCTGCACCAGCCTTGGCTTTTGATACAGGAAACCTGTAGAAGAACTTGTGGTCCTTAAGTATAAAGTAGCTGTGTTATGCCTTCTATCTCTGGTAGGCATTAACGAAAGTGGAACATGTATAATCACTGTTCAATTTTTTACAAGCCTGCTTTGCTTGATAAGAAATTATCTGGAAGAACACACCTGATAACCAAACCTCAAATGAAATCTTGAGCATGTGGAGTAAAGTGTAATCCCTTCTAAATTCCCATCGCTGCCCATCTCCATTATTTTGCAATTGCTATAACCACACATCCCTGTTTGTGGTCTGTTTCCTTCACCTCCATGGAGCAAATGTCATAGTGGGAGTATTTCACTAAAGCTGAGTTTAAAAATACATTAACATCTCAGGTCTTGAGATATATTTGATCCAGAATTTTCGGTTAACCTGCAGTCACACAAAAAATCTACAATTTGGGTCCCCTGACAAATGTATTATTCAAGTTGCATATCCCTTCCAGAAATGCTGCAAGGCTTAATTAATTCGTGATTATTAACTGCTCAGGGTCTTCAGATGAAGAGTACTGTATAATTACTTGGATTTACCATTGTGTTTACTGATGATAACTATGTTTTCCTTCTCTCTTATGGGAGAGGAAATACAACTAATGATTTCAAACTTGAATTTCTGACCATGAAGATAAAATCTTTTTTGCTTCTTTTTAATTTTCTCCTGTCTAACTTCTAGTTGAAAAAATACATTTTTCTTCACTAAGGACATATGAAAGATTTGATTTACAGGACAACCAGGGGACTGGGCCCAGCCAGCACGGTATTAGGAAAGGCAGGTCCCACTTGACCAACCTTATCTTCTTTTATGACCAAGTGACCTGCTGAGTATTCAGTCTTGTTTAATATTTTTTTCCATGAACAAGATGAGGTGATTGAGTACTCTCAGTAAGTCCATGGAAGACTCTAAGTTGGGTGGAAGTGTTGAACTGCTGGAAGGTAGGAAGGCTCTGCAGAGAGAGATGTCTGGAGAGACTGATCAATGGGGCTGAGGCCAGTTGAATGAAGTTCAACAAGGGCAAGTGCCAGGTCCTGCATTTCAGTCACAATAACCCCATGCAGCACCACAGGCTGGGGAAAGAAGGACCTGGGGGTTCTGGTCAACAGCAGATGAGCATGAGACAGCATCTGCCCAGGTGGCAAAGAAGGCCATTGGCATCCTGGCTTGCATCAGGAATAGTGTGGCCAGCAGTACGAGGGCAGAGATTGTCCCCCTTTACTTGGCACTGGTGAGTCTGCATCTCCAATCCTATGTTCAGTTTGGGGCCCCTCAGCACAAGAAAGGCATTGAGCAACAGGACAAGAAAAAATGGCCTTAAGCTATTCTAGGAGAGGTTCAGGTTGGACATCAGGAAAAATTTCTTCACTGGAAGGGTGGTTAAGTATTGGAACAAATTGTTCAGGGAAGTGGCAGAAATACAGTGCCCAGAATCACGGTGCTCAGTGGTATGGTTTAGTTGACGTGGTGATGTTTGGTCAAAGGTTGGACTTGAAAAGACTCTTGCAGGTCTTTTCCAGCCTTAATGCTTCTATTATTACTGATAGCTCACACACAGTAGCTTTCCTTTAATCATCTGAGCTGTCTATGTACAGTGGCAGTGAATACCCCAAAGTAGGCTGTCAAGAGTGCAGCTGTATCAAAACCTGGTAACATAGCAACTCTGGCAGCTGAAAATGTAGATACGTGTCTCCATCTTAAGTGTGTAAATTATGACTGCGTTCTAACTGAACTGAGATCAAGAGTGCACCACATAAGAAGCAATTGAGTTGGAAACTGGAGATCATATTTCACTTTTATCGAAGGAAAGTTAAATTTTGTTTTATCACGGTGGTGGGTTGACCCTGGGTGAATGCCAGATGCCCACCAAAGCTGCTCTATCATTCCATTCCTCAGTTTGGCAGGGGAGAGAAAATATAACAAAAGGCTCATGGGTTAAGGTAAGAGAAGGGAGAGATCACTCACATATTCTCACTCCTCTCTCTGGATGCAGCTGTACAGTGGTTTTTGTCCCCCTTCTTAAATACATGACCCCAGAGATGCTACCACCACTGCTGATGGTTTTGGCCTGGGCCAGTGGTGGAACAGTCTGGCATTTGCTCTATTGGCCATGGGGAAAGCTTCTGGCAGCTCCTCTTAGAAGCTACCCTGTAGCCCCCACTACCAAAACCTTGTCATGCAAACACAGTGCAATCACAAAAAGGACAAAAGATGCCAACTGGCTTTAGATTTATATTTTTTTTAAACTCCCAAGCAATATTTTATGGAAAAAGAGTTTTGCAGAGACACCAACATAATTAAAATTAATCGGAAAACTTTTTAATAGTTACTGTCCTTTTAAAATTCAACTGTATTTATTGTTTGTCTTTAAATGTTGTCCCAAGTAAAAGAAAAAAAATTATTTGAGACACAAAAAAAGGATTCCTTAGATGGAATTAAGTATCTTTGTTAGCCAGTTTGAGCTGAACAATATACTTAATTTATGCTTTGTGATGTATATGCAGTTTACCAGTTTTTTCCTGTGGTCCAAACTTATTTGAGAAAATATAATGAAAGGGATCATGTTTTGAAGTACCTTTCCTGTCTATAAATGGACCTTAAACCTTTTCTATAGGATTTTATATTTTATTTGCATGAAGTAAAACTTCACATTAAAAGTCCATTTGTTTCCTAAAGATTTAATGCATAAACTAGCTAACTAATCTGCTTATTGCAGGATTCTGTGGCTAGTACTATTTATATGGTTTCAAATTGAATGTTCAAGTTCATGAAAAGAATCTGCTGAGAGCTATTAAATATAAAGACACCACCTTTGACTCAAATTGATGGAGGATGGGGGAATATCAGCATGTAGTTTGCTTAATTTTATACTCTCCCCTAAATGTCTGATATTGAGTGCTGCCAGAGACTGCGAATTCTACTGGATTTTTCTTCCACAAAGCCAATATTTCTTCTGGCCTTATGGTTAATCCAGACAGAGTCCATATAGCTACTTCCCTTGCCACAGGAGAGAAAAGCCTAAGTGTAGTGCTCAGCATTGTTTAGAAGATCTGTTCCAACAGATTTTCAATACAACTTTTAAGCTACCTACTTTTAGGCTACCCTAGCCTAAACTACTCCTAAAATGTCATCTCACCCCTGACTACTTTCTTTTTTCAAAGGGAAGATGAGGTCAGCTTAATTTGCTGGGCTTCACCTTGTGCAATGCTGAGCAAGCAGGTTTTGTGAAGTACTGTGCCATAGCTAGAAGTGGATGCAAAATAACAATATTTCAATGTTAGTTCCCAGAGAAGATACACTTAAGTCTGGAAGAAGGAAATTTGAAAATCAATGTGCCATTTAATTGCTTTTATTTCCTCAAATGATTGACCAATGAAAAAGCCATTTTGTTTTTAATGTGGGTTTTGGTGAACCATATCCTGAAACAGAAAGAAAGAAAAAAATCACAAGCCTATAATTTTCTCTCCCTCCGGCTTTGCATTGCTCTGGGACTACTAAATTTTGTATCATCCAAATTGTTGAAATACCTGTATGAAATACAGCATTTGAAACCTCTTAACTAGTTATAAATCGAAGCTGTCCCATATTTTACAGTACATTTATTTAAGAAAATCATATGTATATAGTATCTTTCAACCCAAAATATATAACAGAATTTTACAAACTGGATTTGTTTCCATCAGCATCGAGATTAACTCATCTCTGAGCGATTAAGAAGCTGCCGAAACAGCAACTTCAATTATCACAGGGGCAAACACACACTGACTAGTACTGTTAAGGCAAATTCCCCCATCAGCACAACTGTCACATCATTTTCATCTGCTGAGAATGTTTTTTTTTCCAATATCTTGTCTCTTTTTCTTTCCTTATATTGTAAGATTATATTATACAATCTGTGTTATTTATCTAAACCAGATAAAGTGATGATCTCCTTCCAAGCAAGTGAATTTGCCACTGTTTTGTGACCTAGTGGCAAAGGAAAATCTTGGACAAATGCATGACTCAGTCTTGTGCATATCCTACTCCTTCCTGCCACTGGATTTTTCTGAGATTTCCTATTTGAGGATCTTTCTGTGCACATGCAGAGGCTGGAATTCACGTCTCATCCCTGTCACTTCTCTCCTCTTTGGGGTAAACAGAGCCTTATAGGAAAACCCACAGACAAAAACTGCCCCTTTTTATAACATCAATTAAATGATATAGATACAGACCAAGCGATTGCAAAGCTTGCAACAAAGAACAGGGATAGACATATCAAGCAGTTCATTCATCTTATTATACGATGCGAAAGAATTGTTGTAAAGAATGGTTAGAGAGAATGAACTGCAATTAAAATGAAATGAAACTTGAGTTTGCTAGATCTGAATAGTCCCTTAAGTGCTTCACTTATTTAGAAATCCTCAGTCAGTGCCACTGATTTGTATAAGCTCTACCACAAAAGACATTCTATTTGACATGAGAGTTTTTCAATATATTTTAAAAATTCTTTTAAAAGGTGTTGCAGACAGCATGCAGGCATTTTTCCTTGCTAAGTCCAGAATTTTTCAAGGTTAATAGCACAAATAATTTTTCAACCATTAAATTCGGTGTTGAAGAAGAGAATTGCACTGTCTGATACTTGCCATTCAATACTGTTCTCCTACTTAAGATATTTCAGTCTCTCTAATAGGAGCATAAACAAATTATCAGATTCAGAGGATCACACAGTGCATAGCAATTAGTGGAAATACAGTAAACAGAAAATTCATAGGCATAGCTTGTATGAAATGTCTATCAAATGCAGTAACAGAAATCTGTGAATTTTCTCCTTGTTTTAACAATTCATGAATCGTTAAAGATGCCAAAATTACTCACATACAATAGACTGCTGGAAAAGTTGTCCCAAAACCTGTGGTCAGGCATAATTTCGAAGGTCATCTATAATACATTTGATTATAGGAATGTTTCAGATAAAGTGTAAGCTAGTAAGATAATTATACATTTAATCTAGTTTCTATGCATATATACCTGTGCACCTCTAAGCTAACATTTACTTCTGTGTTCTGATATTGCTAGGGGATTTTGTCAATTTGGGAAAATGTACAGTATGCAGAACTGTAGAAAAGCTGCTTTATTAATAGGCCAGGTATATATTCGGAGATATTTGACACTACAGCTGAGAGATGACTTTCAAAATTTTTTCTTGGACTGGAGCACCAATTTTCCAATTAAACCTTGTTTTTCTTGGTGTTTATCAATATAAGTTTGCTTGGCAATTCCTCACTTGAAACTGAAGGACTCTGGATGTGACTTTCCTTAGAAGTGTTTGAGTGACAAATACTTGCATGTTCTACTGAATCCTCATGGTCTTCTCTGGGTTGGATCTGGTGACTTCTGCATGTTCCACATGATCCTGACAGCTTCAGTAACTCACTCTCCTGCATCCAGCCTTTAGGAGCTGATATTGAGCAGGACATGAGGTAGCATCAGCTTGCCTTCTCCGAGGTCATTTGTAAGACTTCTGTCTCAGCTCTACAGCTTCTCAGGTTAAAGTAAAATGTTTACAGAGGAATTACATTGCTGCTCCTCATCCTGCACAGTGGGTGGTACCTGGATGACTTTTAAACTTTTAGACCACTGTCTCAAAACTAAGGCTGCTTACCCTTACAAAAAATACCTGTTTACTATTTTATGTAACCTAGCATTTATATGCCATATAACATCTCTCCTGTCATGTATTGTAGGGTTCATACTGTCTTTTAGAATAAATAGAAATAAAATGACTAGGTTCACATATTTTCCCATTTAAAATAAGTACGGATTTATGCAATATTCTAGTGGAAGGCAACCCTGCCAGTGGCGGGGGGGTTGGAATTAGGACCTTTAAGATCCTTTTGAACTCAAACTATTTTGTGATTCTGCAATATTTTCTGCAGAAAATTTCCATTTTCTCTCAAAAGTGCAATGCTTTTTCTCAGCACTTACACATTCAGGTTATTTTTTTTTCTAATAGTCTTTGTATGTTCTTCCTCCTTGAGATGGTTGAATTTTCTAATAACACACATTTCTTAAAAATATTAATCCAGAGATGAACCCTTTTGCTGTATCACTTGTAGTTGTGTACTTGCTCAGGTTTCTTACGGGCTTGCTGTGAGTTTTTCTCTGAGATCTCATCCATATTTTAATATTTTCATCTGCCATCACTTTATAGTTTGGTGTGTCTTTTACCTGATTTTTTTCTATTGAATTTTTTAAATCAGACCACTCTTGAGTTTGTAGTCTTGCTTTCTGTCTGATATTTGTTTGAATAAATCCTGTACACTAGGTGTAGAATATTTCTTTCAATGTAGCAATGTTTTTGATACTTTTGAGGATATTTTCAAGTATGGATCTTGTGATTAATAGTGTAAGCACAGGAACCCAAATTTTTCAAGCAGAGCATATTGTGAATATTTCAGGTGAAGCATAACATATTTTACAGTGCCTATGATATTATAATTGAATGCATTTATAATTTATAGGAAAAATCTGTATGGAAAATACTCAGAAAGAGGTTTAAATTCATGAAGGAATTTAGTAAGTAAGTTCAAGTTACACTATACAATTTTCATTTGTTATGAGAGGGATTTTCAGGCTTTTCTGTTTGCAGAAATCTAAATATCTTTTTGAAAAGCACTTTTCATCATAAGGCTTATCATTTTTATGTCAAAGATCTGATGGTTTTCAACATTAGTTCACAACAACTTTATTTTCCTTCCAGGGTGGCTTAACTTTTATTGCTAATTATTCCTCTAGTTCTTTTGTAAGGGAGTACTGCTGAGCATATTGACATTTCTCATCCTATCTCCTCAGTTTTAGTTTCCCTGACTTCTTCCTCTATTTCTGCTGTGTTCAACGAGTGTTGGTGCTCAGCAGGAGAGAGGCTGACTTTGTGATGTGAGGCAGAAGAGTGCTGATGCTGTAAACGCAAGGAAGCCCTGTGGGCTACTGCTGTCACAAGGTTCCCTATATTTCCCTGATCAATGAGTCCATCTCCACAATGGGAAGATTTGCATGGAAAGACTGCTTCATTTTATTTTGATATTTTAAGTGGAATTTTGTGTTCACAGATTATGTCAGGTAAAAAAGAAAGGGTATGAAGTTCAGACCCTTGCTGCAGTTGTAATCCTTTGTCTCTCCATTAAAAATGCTGCCCAGGATGTCAGCTATGACAAGGGTATCTGTCTGCAAGGTACGACTCAGAAACCATTAAATGAGATTTGAGGCAGAGACCTTCAAAATGTCATATTCTCTGCTCTACCAGAATGCCAACAGACCTCTGTGCATCCAGTTGTGTGTGACTTATGTCACAGAGTGTCACGGGTTAGCATCAGTGTGGACAGATGTGGATATCAAAAATGGTTGACCGTAATTTCCCTGAGGAAAAAAGAAAAAAGGCATTGAAAATATAATAAAAATCATATTCCATATATCTGGGAGAACAGCACACTACTTGCATGGTCCTTGAACTAGTGGTTAAGAAAATAATTATATCAGTCCTTTTGACCAATATTGCATATGGAACAATATATTGGAGACAAAAGCACAGAAGCTTTCTTTGTTACTTAACATTTTTGTGTGTATTCATTTCTGGCATATGGTACTAATCTGACAGTTTTTAGAAGCTCACTCACAGGATCTATCTGGTATCATCTCTAGCCTTTGAGAAAACAGTCACCATATGCATCCTGTAATCCTCACCTTCTCAAATATGCAGACATTTCAGCAGGAGAGAGTTATTGGGAAAAAGTGTGACATTAAAGAAAATAAGCAATTTTTGTATCTTGTGTGTTTTACGTTGTTCATCCAGTGATTTATGAAGTGCTACACTTGACCTATCCCAGTTCAATATGGAGAAGAATTAGGCTCTCACTCTCCAACCTCCCTTTCAGACTTCAGCCTCGTTCCTAAGTGTAGCATATTAACCAAGGGGTGAGCCTTGCTGCCAGGAGGCTGGACACAGTGCTGTGTGCCATGCCAGCCTTCAGTCTTGATAACCTGAGCAGGTCTACTGGCTCAACATGCCTCTGTGTTTTCCAATTTCATCAGAACTTCACAGTCCCTTCATCCCTACAATGCCCTGATCCTCTAGTCTAGCATTTCGTGATAAGCCTTAAGTCCTACATAGTACATGAGCTCATTGACAAAATGAGAGAAGAAGGAGGAGGATTATTCATTGCTCCCGTTAAATGTAAATCCTTTCAACAATAGCTTAGCAGAAAAGCAGTGTTATTTCACAGGAAACTTTAATTTGGACAGATATGCTTAAAAAGGCTGCACGTTAGTCTTTATGCCGAGCAATCCCCTTTCCTTCTTTTCTCTTTCCTGCTCATGCTTAAGCATAAAGAAACCAGTAGCACTATGCTGGTCAGCATAACTAACCAAAGTAACTACCCAAACTGCCAAGGTTTTGCATTGGGAGAGGCAACTGACAGGCTTGGAAAATTATGGGATTGTGTGACACTAAAACAGGTCTACAACCATGGTGTGATGGGTTGCTCCCATAAGGAATGCCCCCAGGAGGAAATCAACCCTTGTGGTTCTGCTCTGTAAGTATGACAAGTATTCTGACCATTCCATTTGAAGTCATACTTTGGGAAGCATTTGTAAATCCACTTCCTAGTGGTCTTCAAGGTCCCCAAAATAAACCTGGTGGGAAAAGTACATCATGCCTGAAGAAAACATGATTTTTCTCTGTAGTTGGAAAATCATGCACACATTAGCTAGAAAATGAGAGCATAATTTTAAGATAGGGACCCTATGAATCTTTGAAATTACCTTCATTATAGTTAGGAAAGAGTAACTACTGTATGCTACATATGGACTTGCTTTAGTTATAGTTTTCTTCTCATTCTTCCTGACTATTTATAAAGACAGTTGGGTTCTTTTTATTAGCCTTTCCCCTTGACATGAGCTGGACTGAGTGATCAAATAGTTTGTTTCCATTTATGACTGATTTCATAACTAATTTTTTTTTTCGGTGGGAAACTAAGGAGAACATCAAAAGGTACCTTCACGGAAAATCATAATTTAATTTTATATTGTAATACCCATGTAGAAAATGTAACAATGGAATATTTTCAGAGTAAATTTCTACCAGTGTATTTGAGAAGAACAGCTTGCTGGTTGATTGCAATTTAGAGCAGACCCAAATACTGACTGAGATGCAATGCTCTGCTTTCATTAGCAGGTGGGAGAGGAGGTTAATGGTAGTCGGTGCACTGAACTTGATTTCCTGACTCAGCTAAAGACTTCCTCTCTTGCTATTTTACATAACCTCTCATCCTAATTTCCCACATCCTTTAAATGTAGGCCAAAGGAATGCGTAATAAAAGCAGTAATTTCCTCTCTATTCAAAGAGATTGACAGCTTTTGCAAAACTCTGTAATTATCAATATTTTGCTGTACCAAGCTTGCTACCAAAGTTAAAACATACTCCACCATCACCATATATTTCCAAATCTGTTTCAAAACCCTGTGTGAATCTATGATTAAAGAAATGGAAGTTGTAGTAGCTCTTACCTAAAGAAGGCTTTGCAAAATATTTCCCACAAAGAAGCTAGAAAAATACCCAAGCTTGAATAGTTTTCCAGATTTGAGATATAGGATGGAACAATCACAACTAACTTCTTCAGTTTATAAGTTTCAACACTTTCCCATGATTTGGGGCTTATTAAGGTGAACAACTGCAACTTTCTAGTCAATTTGCATACAGAAATGTGTAAGAGACAGACTCAGACCATGGTGGTGAAATGTGAAGCCATGTAAAACTCATTATATCACAGGTTGGAAACTCAAGCCCATAATTATATTCATGAAAACAACTGCTTTCCTTGTTTCTTTGTGTGACCTTTTTCAAGTGGGATGATTTCCTAACATGCATCAAATGCCACAGTGTTTTGAAAGACCAAAAATAATCGTCATTCACAAAGGTACTTAAGCACACATCTTTAATGGGACTACGCACCTGCTTCAGGCTGTACATGTGCCTAAAACCTGAACAGAATCCAGGCTCTGAGGAGGAAAATAAATCCCAGCTGCTCAGACCCTAATTTCCTTCCTTTATTTTGAAAGTTGAGCAATTGAGAATTGATAAAGTAGCATTTAAAGAGAAAAGGCCTGCGTATGATTTATAAGGTTTTCTAGAAGATACATTAGAAAGCATTATGGGATGCAATTAATCAGTGCCTGGATTACTCAAGATACTAAATGCTTTTCTCTTTTCTACTTTCAGCAAGTAAGAGGATAGATCAGGTATAAGTATGGCACATTTTTCTAACTGATGGCATAATTTTCTAGCACCTTTCCTTGATTTATATTCCTGTGTTTATCCAATTTCCTTTATAACATCATCCAAAGCAGAAACATTAGGTACTTGTTATTTAACCTCTATGATACCTTCAGAAATTGGCAGAACAAAGTGGACTCATATTCTTATTGTTGCTTTAGATGACAATTTGGCAAAACTGAAGGACTGCAACATTCAATTTATTCACCGTTGCTATTATAAAAATATGGACAGTACAATTTTTGCCTTAGAAGAAATATTTTCCTTACTAGTGAGAAAGGTCGCCTGAAAAAGGCCTCCTGTTCCCAGTAAAATAAATAGGAATTTTGACACTGACATGCAATTCGAAGAACACTAGTTCCAAGTGCATGAATTTCCTGGTATTGGACTGAGCTGTGCAAGAGTCTGGGAACTGTTGGCCAATGTAGCTCATAATTTATTTAGCAAACTATGGAAATTTATACTGGAGAAAGAAAATTCCATTCCCTAGCTGAAGCATTTCTGGTTATCTCACAGCCAGCTCAGAGGCAGTGATTTCACTGTAGTCCGACCCTCACAACTTCAGTTTGCAATAAAAACAAACTGACAAAAAGCTCACCGTGAACACTAAAGAGCTGGGGTTTCCACAGGATCAGCCAAATCCTCATGCTTGTTTCACAAATTAATTTTTTCCTTCCCTTATCAGCATAATATATTTGATGGCAATGTTGCCTAACACATAGCATGTCAGGAATACATTGCTAAACTTGATTCATACTCCCAACACATCCAGTTTCAAGTTTTGTCTTTGTTTTAAAGGTGACTCGAGTTACAGGTTGGGGGTGGATCCTAGCTATGATGCATGCATCCTTGAAAATTTATCTCTTTTACTTGGTGTGTTGGCCTGTCCAGGGACACAAACTGAATTTTGATCTCACCATAGTTTAAAAAGGCCACAGTAAATGTCAACGCAGATGAAAGTTATCAAACTCTATTAGTCTCCTGATGCTTCTCACAACTCCCACATGTATCCAACAGGACAGAACATTTTTTGGACTGTCCTAGCACAAAGATATTTCTAATGTAGAGCATATTGTTGCAACAATAAAGATGATGAGCTGTGTCAGAAGGTCTTACAGCTGTAAGTGAACTAGTGACATGGTTTTGTACCTTTTAGTTGAAGTACTCTCTCACTCAGACACTCACACGATTACCTGAATGTAAGCAGAAAAGACAGAGCCTCAGAGACATATTTTGAGAAGGTAGAAGAATATATTGAACCTTGCTGTCAAATTTTACAGCAGTGGTGACTCTATAGCAACAGTACATGGGAAAGAGAGATATGTTAAACCTAGGCTGTATCTGACAGAGCCTCAAAATAGGAATGATACAAAATTGTTCCCTCTCACTCCCAATACCCTTGTACACACGTCTCCTTGAGCCTAAGCCAAACACCACAGAAGTCAGAGAGAGTTCCTTTGATGCAAGGGAGGTGTGAGCTGGGTGGAAAGGAACAGTTTCTGGGAATCCAATGTGATTGATAACTATTAGTTTTGAATATATTATTCTGTTCTACTATATTCACAGCTAAAATAAAAGTTTCATGATCTTTAAAAAATTTAAAAATGCAATATGTCTTTTTGCCTTTGGTACTTTGTGTCTATCTAGACTTTTTTTCTAACTATGAGGGCTAAATCCACTACTATTTATAAGACCCCCAATAAAACTGACAACACCTGAGTAGAAAATCTCCAATGAGAGTTACTCAAAGAAAATAATAGAGATTTAGTGTACAGGTAGCCAGTATTTCTGAGTGATCTATGGGAAATTCAGTTTTCTATTCTTACTAAATACAGTGGAGGAAATCTTCTGGCTCTCAGATTTAAGTAATGCCACTGCTAGGGAACCCATAAAGTGTCTTTTAAACATGTTCCCAGAATCAAATTTGCAACAGCAGTTAAATGTAATTTACTCAAGAACATGAACAAACTTCAATATGAAAAAGGCAATATATTACGCTTTGTACCATTGGTAAGGAGGCTCACTAGGACAAGACATACAGGAAAAAAAATAGTAAGATCAAGCGCACTGGATAAAGTGTCATTTTCACTTAATGAATAGTTTTAGCAAATTGAAACTACTTGCTGACATGACATGGCTGCCCTTCACTGCAGAACTTTCAGGAATATATCTTGGTTTTTTGGTTTTTTTTTTTTCCAACCCTCCATGAGCTGGTTATTGCAGCCTGAAAAATTTTCAAATCTCAGTCCCAAAAGGATATAGAATAATTTAAGGGATTTATGCAAGTTAAGCCTGGCACAGCAGTAACAAGCCTTGCAGGCACAGGAGAAAAATAATAGACTTGTCCCTTCAAAGTTCTTGCTTCCTTATGAGAAAATTTAGGGTCTTGGATAAAACTTCCTGCCAGATCTTTCTAACCATTCACAAAATTCTAAAAAAAAAAAGAGAATTTAGCAGCCCTCTCTGAAAGATATGAGCACTACCAGAGAAATCCCTAGCCAACTTCCAGAAACAGGCCAACTGTTAGGTTCTGGTGGACTTAGTTTCTCTGCTTCACTAGTTCAGGGATGAAAAAAGAAAGGTTCATTCTCTGTGTGCCAAGGCTTGTCCAAGTTCTAGAAGCAGCTAAGCATAACAGTAGTGTAAGATAATGTACATTTTTGTGATAGTCTGTCTTTTTTCATGTTCTACATAATGCAGAAGCAGAAAGGCACCCTGCCTGGTTTATCTGCCTCTATGCCAGATTTGCTGGTAGAGTTCGTGCAGCCAGGGGATGCAATTTTGCTACATTCCTAGTCTTATAGTGAGGGCAGCAATATCTTGTAATATATTTAACTTCAGGGAGCGATTTTTAATTTCCTGTTTTAGTATTTGGCTCTTTTCTGAGGTTAGCATGAAAGATATCACTACCTCATTACTGTATTTCTTTGCAGAAAGAGAATAATTCCCCTAGCAGGGATTAAAAATACCCCTATAAAATGTAGTCCAGTGTTGTGATCATGTTTTTTAAAACAAAGGCAACTGAAAATTTCAGGTTACTCTGGTACAAAAAAGAATCATATTGCATGAACACTCAATAAATTATTGCATCTCTTATAGTACTTCTGTGATCATGATAAGCTATTTGTCTTACAGTAACCTTCAAGCCATGCTCTTCTTATGGCACTCTGTTATCAGAAGCCCAGAGTTTGGATTGATGTAATTTGACGTGGTTCTGACGAGATTCTGGGAATCTAACGTGACAAACAGACATGAACAACACAACCCGTCCAGCTAAATAGGTTTGAAAACAACTAACTAGAGAAAAGAAATGTTTTGGAACATAAATGATACATTGAGAAAATAAATAAATAGCCTAGCTCAAAACCATCCCTATTAAATAATGCAGAAAAAAAGAATAAAAATAAAAAAATGCTAATGAGATTATATGAATCCTCTTAGCTGTGACTATATCTTAGATACCTGTTAATGAATATCAATGTAATAATTAACACCAACTTAAAATACAAAGGTAACAACTTACTAGCTATGCATGTACATAAATCCAAAATATTAATTATGTCTTGGACAATAACACAAAACTTTGAAACTGCTATTTTCTTTAAAATAAATAAATATGTTATAAACTGTTTAGTATAATAAATATCTACCCTTAGATGGAATCACTATTGCCAGCTTTGAAAATATTCACTAAAAAGATCTCTTGAGGGAAAGAGACTTAAACTACAATTTTGCACAAAGAAAAGTAACGTTACCCTTATTTAAATTATCACTTGTAAACCTAGTGGCAGAGTGAATTTTTATGCCCATATTCTCCAGCAAAATAAATATTATGGCATTAAGTTTGTCCTAGAGACTGCTTTCACTGAAGAAAAAATATTCTTGCTTCTTATGATGACATAGATAACCTTAAAAATAAGAACTAGGTATAAACGATCACAATATTTTCATGCAGAAATAAGCCATTCATCTCAATAAATGGTTAACTCTGTAGGTATATTGGTGGCAGTTTAGATGTCTCTATTTTTAATTAAATGTAGAAGCATGTAAATTTAGTGTTATTATCTATCTACTGATATTTGTGTGCTTTCCAAATAAATTTCTGTATACTCACATATGATGAACTCTATTGTTCTCAAAATCATTCCCTTAATATCTTTTGTATTGGTGTTATGCATTGCTAAAGAAAATCTGTAATACCTTGAAAATGAGAGACACTGGAATAAGAAAGAGGGTGAAATAAAATATAGCAAAGAACAGAGTTCGGCTTCTGATATCTCTTCCTGTTTGAAGTCCTACATGGACTATGCATGTATATATTCACATCTACATCCATTCACACATGCATATACCTATATATATATATACACATAAGTATATATAGACAGTTGCCAGCAGTGCTGTGTTATGATCTCATTATGAGAGATGCTTCTGTCCAATTCAGGTGCAAACAAGACCATATGTCAAAATCAACAGTATTAATTTTATTTAACAGTAAATGTGAGGTTGAGAGATGGAAGAGAGTGACGAGGGGGAAGAGACAGAAAATAAGAGAGAGACATTAAGCTAAAGATATCCCCACCACATGGATTCCTGCGACACTCTGCTGGTCCTTCTTCATCCTAGTCTTCTTTGTGGTGGGGGTCCCCAGATCCTTCTTCTGGAGGTACTAATTTTATAAAGTCCAGGTCCCGGGTATCCACAGAGCATAGACACTGTTCCCATGATTTGAGATGGCATGTGTATAAACACTTGCTTCCTTCCCTCTTCCCACTGCCTGCCATGGTGGGAACTTTTGTCTAGATGCTAACCAAACCCTTACCTCCATTAGGTCAAGAATTAGCTCCTTCCTTCTATGACATCTGTACTTATCTCAAGTTCCATTTTGGTGACTTATCTCATGGGAACAGTGTTTTGAGACATGTAACTGCATTCTTCAAATCTTCACAGGTTATAACTCTAGAACTAAAAGAAAGCTAAAGAAACTGTCACACAAGATCCATTGCACTGCAGCATAGCATGCTTAGGACAGGGTTTAGACCTCAATTTAATGCAGTTAAAAGGGTAAGGAAGTGTGTAGCTCAATACACTTTCTGAAGAGCTCTTTAGCTTCCTCTTCACTGGTGACTCCACATACACTTGTAAGAGGGTGTGTTTGGTCTCATTTTCCCATAGCAGTCCTGCCAGTGCTGTGCTTGTCATTGATAGCTATAAAGGAGTTGATGACTCACCAGTGTTTTGGGTCCTGCTGAGCAGGGCTGGCACAGCATCGATGATGTCTCTCAAACATTCTGACCCCCATCCATAGCCTGGGGATGAGCAAGGCCTAGGGAGGGGACACCACTAGGCCAGCTGACCCAAACTGACCAAAGGAATATTCCATACCATGTGACATCTGCTCAGATATAAAAGCTAAAGAAAAGAGGAAGTGTGAGGCCTTTGTTATTTACAATGTTTGCCTTCCAGAGCAACTGCTATGCGTGCTTCCTGGGAAGTGGCCGGACATGGCTTGCTGATGGGAGGTGGAAAATAAAATTATTGGCTTTTTCTCCTTGCTTGTGCACACACAAACCTTCACTTTTGCTTTAGTAAACTGCTGTAACTCAACCTAAAAGTAATTTTCCACATTACTTTTTCTCCCCTGCCTAGCTAAGAAAGGGGGGTGATAGAGCGTCTTTGTGGGCACCTGGCACTAGCCAGGGGAAACCCACCAGAGTGGGTCATGTCTATCTAATTTTGCATAAATGAAGTGCAGCCTTTTGTGGCTTCACAGAACCATTCAGCCTTTGACAGCCAAGGAAATGAGCAAAAAAAAAAAAAAAAAAAAATTCTTGCACATGTAATTAATTTTCTCATTTGGAATATAGCTGATTTTTTTCAGGATTAAAGTCGAATTGACAGGACAGGCAAAACAACATAGTGGCATGGCTGGAAAAAGTTAATGGCAAACAATATTTATCCCCACCAATAATCAGTCATTCATTTGATGGGATGAGGTACAAGAATGAGCAATAATGGAGGAAAATGAAACAAAGGACTATGAAAGAGAGAAAGTCCAAGTGAATGTGATTACAAGTGGCATAACCACTCCTCTATAAACTATAAAACATTTACCACAAGATTACAGATTTAATTCTATTCCCTTGTATGTCACTTTTTCACAACTGACCATTTTTATTGCATTTTGGAATTTTATTCTCAAACAATTCGTCTTCATCAAAGACACCAAAAAGAACCAATGGCACATGTTCAGTACTTACAGACTGAGGAAGATTCAGGAAATTTCATATTTGAAAGACTGCACAATCATGCTTCCAATTCTCCTTTCCTGCTTTAGGCAGTAACAACCACTGGCAAAAAGAAGAAAGGATGTGGCTAACATTAAACTGTAGCTCAAATACTGGATGATTTTGGAGAGCTCAGAGTCAGGAAATTTCAAGATGTAAAAGTCACAATTGTTTTTATATTAATAATTAACTGTCTAATATCAAGTTAATGAAGGACCATAGGTAGATTTAGATGGAGTTTTATTTGTTTGTTTTTGTAGTTTGTATTTCTGAGTGACAGCAAATGCTGGTTTTAAGATAGACTTTTTTCCCTCCACCACTCTTCTTTAAATGCTTTTGCCACAGTAGTTGATATAAATGGTTATGCTTATAAAGGAAAAATGAAAGTAGTCATCAGAATGTATAGTGTTGACAGGCAGAGAGGAGGCCTAACAGGAATACTCTGCTGTAGAAGTAAAAATTGTAATATTTCTCGTTGGTAAGCAATCGTCTTATTTGATACATTTTAAATAAGTCTGAAATGAGTTATCTTCTCTCAAGAGCACCTTGCACACAGTAAACTTCCAAAACTTCCCTGAGTGTAGCACCTATAGCAAAAACATTTACTCAGTCATGAGAGAAAATATATGTAACCTTTAGAAGAAGCATAGTAAAAACATTATGACTTTATAACATACATTATTCAATAAAAAAATTTCCAGCTCTCCAAATGGCAAAAATCTCCTGCCCACTCTGCAGTTGAAAGACATTTAATTTACATGGTTAGAGAGGTTGTTAAAATATCTGGTACTCTTATCAAAATTATATACTGCTGGTTAAAACATTTTCAGAAATTATTTTTAGAATACAGGATGTAAGTTCTAAACTTGGGAATACTTCATATCTGTTGACATTAGAACAATTTGGTAAAAAAACCTAAGGTGATGATCAGATTATTCTACTTTTTTTTTTAACTTTGTGTGTACATAAGTGGATGGAGAGGCAATGCAAGGCTTCAGGATTATGAGATTGAATATAGTCTGCTAGATGGATACAATCCCACAAGCATCCTCCCTTTTTCCATTTTAATGATTCATACATTTCAATGCATGAACATGTAAGCAAATATTTCAAGGAAAAATGCTTAATTATAAGGTATTATGTGCATACAGAAATTTATCAGGCTGCTTGACATTATTATTACCTTAAGCCTGCCCTGGCACACTTTTAGTCCAGTCTCTGACAGAGTGCATCAGGTTTATGCCACTCTGTTTATACAACTCCTAGCATGAGCCTAGGCTTAACCATCTATTCAACTCCATCTTCCTAGAAGATTTTGCCTCAGGATGCAAAGTGCTAGCATTCAGGGTCAGATTACTGTGTTGGAACAGTAGAGTATTCCTTGTTCAGGTCATCTGTGGCTTTGTATCTAGGATAAAGTGGTGGGTTAGTACAGCAGATGTGAAGGTTTTTAAATACAGATATATTTCTAAAGCTACTGGTCAAATATAATTCACCTCAGAAATAACATATTGATACCAGTTAGAATGATTTTGGAGTCAGTAGAAAATCACATATGCAAAAAACCAGTCCAAGTCAGGCTCTTCAAAGCAGTGTTCCATCACAAATTACCTGTCTTAAATATGAAAATTACTTCAGTGTTCAGTTCACAGGATATTACTACAAAAAACTCTGAAATTAGGAAATCTGAAAGGGAAACGCAAGTCACATGGAAACACATAAATATTCACCACCAAAAAACATAGGTTGCATTTGATTGTCTAGAGCTGAGGAGTAAAGCAAAACTCAGAATAAGGAACTGCTGATTAGATGTTGGAGCGAAGAAACAGATATTAGCCAAAAATGATCAATAATGTAGTAAGATTGCCTTTTACACTTTTCTAATGTTTCTCTTAAAACTGTGTTGCCATCACTTAGAATGTTAACAAAATTAGAACCATAAACACAAACATTTCTCGTGATAGACATCTCCTTTTGACTAGTGTTGTGAGATATGTAACATTATTATATAAAGTGCATGTCTTAATAGAATTATTATAGAAGTACAACTTTAGTGGAAAGTATTCAAGTACTCAAAATAATTATACAACCTTAAGGAGAAAAATAACCCAAACAACCAACCCACAATATTTCTGTTTCTACCTCTACATTTAATCTTAAAATCAAATTGAAAAGAAACAATTTAGTTACATCTGTTGAAGAAGTCTTTATCAGTTGGGAAAGTTAATTGAAGATGAATTCTGGGTTAAGAAAGTCCCATTGCTTGTCTGTTGAAGACCTGGACTTTTCTTTTCTTGCAGATCACACATCTGGTAGTGGGCATATCAGGTACCTCTTTCAATTTTTATTTTCCCTGCTCTCTTGGAAGACAATGTAGAAGTCCCTGAGATAAAATGCAAAAGCAACATTTATTAGAATTTTCAATATTGAAAACCCATGCCTAGACATGGAGAACAAGAAGAATGACTAGCTAAGTAAGCTGGAGTAGAAGGCCAGTGGACGAACCCTCAGAGTGAGGTGAAGGTTGTGTCTATCATGCAGTTAAAGACAGCTTCTTATGGTATGTGTGTAAGGAGACAAATTTATATTGCTCTAAAAATCTTAGTTATGTTACTGCCAAACTCAAAGATTTATCCTCTGCTTGAGTTTTCAGTCTTATTGTTAAATGAAGGGTCTGAGTAAACTAAGCTGGTATTTTTTGCATGACTGCAATTCTCTGCTGTCTGCACAGACAAAAACCTTTGGTTTAGGGCTGAAGATGCCAAGTTAGCTGCTGATAACTGAATTTGCAGGGGGCTGTGGAAATTGTCACTGATGCCAAGAAAGCCCAGAGTAACAGCAAGCTGCTGAAATTTCTGACAAGATTTGCAATGAAATGACTGCACATCAATGAGTGTATAACAATGAAATGAGCCACAACAAGAAACATTTTTCAGAAAGGAAAGCTACCTTTTATTTAGGAATATCTAAAGTGGCACTGTTTGAAAACACATCCTGTGTTTTTAATATGGAAATTTTATTGATAAACAGATTTCTTCCTGCTGACACCTTAATTTTCTTTAAAAGCTGGCAGTTCTTTGACAGTTCTTATTTTCTATGCCACGGTGTTTCACAAAAACAAAGAATTCAGCTCAAGGCATTTTAAAAAAAATTGACAGCTCCTCCAGATTTTATTTTTTTGACAATTTCTAAACTAGTGACCCAATAATAAGAGGGACTATGAAACAAGGCAGTTCTGACAAAGTACACATGATGATTGAATCTTTTGTAAAAGTCATTTTGAAATATTATATTGCTGCTACACTTCATTTCAAAGCATTTTTTAGTGTATCTACAAACCTACTTCATCTGCCTTGAACAATCATATATAGTAGACTGCATAAATGAAGTTTCTCCTTTTACTTATCACTTCCTTGCTCATGAACTCAATACTGCAGAAAGATAAGTGAATGTAATTTATATTGAAACAGATTATTTTTTCCTGTTTTGAAATTGAAATAAATAAGATATAAGTTTTCATTTGAACATTTTTCTCTTTGTCTTTCTCTTAAAAAGTCATTTTAGATGTAATAAAGGTCATGAGATGACCTTGAGCATTTTTTTTTTTAATATATGATTCTTCACCTAAGTTCCCATCTCCTGAGAAGAGGCACACGAAAGACTCTCAGTTAACAGGCTGCTCGTCTTGGGGTAATCCTTTTTTCTACCATTTATTTCACCTTATGAATTGTGTGTCAATTGCTTTGATTAAAGTATGTGTTGCCAAAGTATGAACTAGTATTTTATCTATCTTCAAAGCACAGAAATTAATTCCAATCAATCTTGGTATATAGACCTTGGATGCCATTAAGGTCTTCAGTCTTTCTTGAAACCTACAGGTGTTGTGTAAGGGCAGGTAAAGAATAAACACATTTACAGATGAAGTATGTGAGGTAAAAATTGAGGAAAGGTTACAGGAAAACGGATGAAACTGCTTTACAAATGAGAAATCTTTGGCAAAATTACTATGGAAATTTATAACCCAGATCTTGCAAAGAAGCTCATGCTAGTGCAGTGCTGCTTAAGCATCATGAGACAGTTCTATTCTTCCTAAAAAGACAAATTTTCATAGAATTAGAGAAACATTGAATCATATTATTTGGAAAAGACTCTTAAGATCACTGAGTCCAACTGCTAAACCAGCCCTGCCGAGCTCCCCAGTAAACCATGTCCCCAGTGATCATATACACACTGTTGGAATGGGTCTGGCTGACATGGACAGGGGAGTGGCTTCACCTGCATATGCAGAGAGCTTCAACCCCTGACTCTGGGAAGCACCTTGCTAGGAGAGAGAACATCCTTTAACCTTAGGGCGAGAGAACAGAAAGAAGAGTTGCCTCACAGGAACTAATATGTTAATCAGTCTGTTACAAATAAAGTTATGTTCTTAGTTTCGATACATGGTTGGCTGACTGCCCTTTTCATCTATGGTTCTGTTTCTTATCCTTATTATTGATTGGACCTTGCACCCTCTACCTCACCCTATAGATTTTTATGACTTCCTGGTTCTGGGGTCCTCGTGAAATGATCCCTTCTACTGCACATGGCTTTTTCGTTTTTTATTTTAACCATTATTAAATTCCTTTGTTTCCCGGATTATTCTCGTTGTTCCTGTCCTTCTATTTTTGCTGTGCACTTACCTGGCTGGACCAATCTTGGTGTTGCTGCCCTGCCGGCTGTGACAACACATGTCTTCTACGTGTGACTCCACCACTTCCAAATGCCCGTTCCAAAGCTTAGCAAACCTTGAAATGAAGAAATTCTTCATGATGTACAATCTGAACCTCCCCAGGCACAGCCTGAAGCCATTTCCTCTCGTCCTGTCACTGACTGCCTGTGAAAAGAGACTCACCCCCACCTTGTTACAACCTTCTTTCAGGCAGTTGTAGAGAGCAATAAATTCTCCCCTGAGCCTCCTTTCTTCAGGCTAAACAATCCCAGCTGAGCTTCCTCATCAGTTCTCACTCGTGGGGACTTGTGACCCTTCACCATCTCCATTGCCTTTCTCTGGTCTCACTGCAGCACCTCAATGTCTTTCTTGTAGTGAGGGCCCCAAAACTGAACACAGGATTTGAGGTGTGGAAGCTCATACAATTGGCCTGGGCCCATGGATCCAGCCTGTCCAGATCCCTCTGCAGAGACTTCCTACCCTTCAGTGGATCAACACTCCCACAGAGTTTGGTGCTGTCTGTGAACTTTTAAAGAGCACACTTGATGCTCCTGTTCATGTGATCAGTAAAGATGCTGAACACAACTGAGCCCAGCACTGATCCCTGGGGAACCCTGCTAGCGTCCAGACACCAAGTGGATGCAGCACCATCCACCAGAACTCTCCAGGCCCAGCCATCCAGACAATTCTTAACCTGTCCAAGCCATGAGCAGCCACTTTCTCCAGGAGAAAGTTGTGGGAAATGGAGTCCAACCTTTACCAAAGTCCATGTAGAAAGCAGCCATAGACTTTTCCTCATCCACTGGCTGGGCCACCTGATCATAAAAAGAGATCAGGCTGGCCAAGCAGGGCCCAATGCCTGAGGTGTCTTTGGTTCTTTAATGTCCCTCCTTTACAACAATTAAAAACAAGGCACTGTGCCTAAAAACATTACAGGACTACTGCTCTTCAACGAGGGACACACTTTAGCCTCCTAAATGTCTTTTTATATCCCATCCAATGAGAACAAACAAATCCAAAAATGATCTGTGCTGTATTTGCTTGTATCTCCAAAAATGTTAAAAGCCTCATGCCACAAAAATGAAAAAAAAAATCTTATTTTGATTTTTTCAACAGTTGAAGGAAATCTGGAAATCCTTAGCTTTGGCATCCTTTCACACGTAGATTCTCAGTATTTTTATTTGTGGTCTGAGATAGCCTTATGGCTTTTGTCTTTTTCAAGCTTCTAGACTCATGATGATGTAATCTTCAAAGTTATCCAATTGACTGGAAGGCAAATTCTGTATTTCCCTCAAATGCTAATTTGCCTTTTCAAGAGAGATGCCAGTATCCACAGTCATTTAGGTTACATGTTTAGGATAGTCTTGGATATGCAAAAAGATATGCAAAAAGAGAATGCCAATATTTTTTAAAATGTCATGGTTCATGTTATACCCTTTCCAGACAAATAATATTTTTTCTGTGCTAGGACAAATTTTGACAACTTTGACGTCTTTTTTAGAACATTACTTGATTTCTGTGAAGGTTTTTTATCTGTCTGTTCATTTATGTATACCAGTGTGATCTTTTTCCTTCATTTGGTTTACTTGAACAAAAGGTGAAAGAATTTTAGAGATATGGAAGAAATAAAAGCAGGACTTTTACATAAAGGGATCAAATGTATCTGCTTTCCAACAGTGGAGTATGAGTGGCATTTAGTCTATTTATTTCAGTAGTTTTTACTACTATTTTGTTTGTTTTGTTTTTAAAATATCACTCTTGTCATTGGACAGCTAGAAAAAAAATCCCAGAAAAACAACAGGGAGTCAAGAACAAATCACTTACCTGAGAAGCAGTTCTGATGGAGCCTAAAATTGATTCCACATGAAGGATCAGTATACACTTAATAGTCACTTTTTGGATGGTTTTCACAATGTTTTCCTGCAGAATTTTTATTAAACTGAATAGATGGGAGGCACCAAGTAAGTCTTCTGGGGGAAGACTATGTTGTTATTAGCAAACTATCATTTGCAAAAGAACATTCTGCAACCTCCCTGCTGTCTCTCTGCACTTCACATTTGGACGTTAAAGCTTTCTAAACACCAGTATTTATTTCTTCTGTGACCCTTAACTGACAGGACTTCCTACCATTTTGCATTTGTTGTAGCTCATGTGCCAAACCAAGAGCAAAATTATGTACATCACTTACATTTTCAATAATTCTAATGAAACACCATAATTTTATTTTAGGAGAGACAGCATGACATAGTTGGTAGCAATCTCTGTTGAGTAAGAAGCCAGATTTTATACATCTACAAGAGCAAATAATGGAAAACACCAACACCAAGAAAAAAGTCCAATGTCACTCTCTAGTCAACAGATGTGAGACATCAATATTAAAAGATTTCTTATTTTATTCCTGCAAAGAACTTAAAGTAATTAAATTATTACAATAACCAATCTCAATAAATCATCCAACATTTCAGAAGATAAAAATTATTTTGTTATGTTCCCCAATGCGAATTCTTATAACTATGAATTTCGAATTTTAATTCCATAATTTCATTATTTCTTCTTAGGCACAGGTTGTTCTACAAAACAGAATAAGAAACAAAAATATTTGCTAATATATCTCTAATAAATGACTACCAAAGAAGCAACAGGAGGCTGACTGAAACTGAGTTTGATTGCTTTAAAATTACTTCTGAATATTCACAGCAAACATCTTGCAGCATGTACCTAGATCTCAAGATAATAACAAAGTTTTCCCATGGTCACTCCTGTAGCAAATATATTATTTTATATTGAATTAGCATTTTAAAAAATAGTGTCTCTTTATTAAAATGAAGTAGCAGTGTTAATAGTTGCTTCTTATGTTTTGGTGTTGTTTTTTTTTTTTTAAGTAGAAAACTAAAGTAAATCTCAGATCTGAATGTACTTTCTTTTTGACAGCTTCCCTTTAACTTCAGAAGTAGCAGGCTACAGACTTACAGATGGCTGCTCCAGCTAGCAAGTAGAACTAGAAGAGAAACATACAAAAGGGACCAAATATGATACCCACAGTGAAAAAATTTATATGAGAAGAAAATCAAGAATGAGTTTCTTCTTTCTGGAAAAAAAAAATGAGCTGGTAAGCAATATTTTATGGGTCTGTAAAATCACGGTTGGTTCAGGAATTGCCCGTGATATCATATATTACTAAGACTCATGAGAGGTTGGAAGCACACTAACCATCTTAGCAGGTTCAGGACATGTATTTAACAGCAAAGAGACATGTATTTTCATATAGTTTGTACTGTGTCACAGAATATTTTGGAAGTAAAACAAAAAAAAAAAAAAGGGTTCAAAGCCTGGAAACATTCAATTAAATCTAAAGTTATTGATTTTTTAGATGCATCAATCCAGCAGTGTTCTTTGATTCAGAGGTCCTCATCTTGATGCATCATAGAAGCTAGAAATATGTCACATTGGGGAAGGCCTGAATATTAAACTCCTCAAATATCTGCTTCCATCTGTTGTTAGAGGAAACTTATTGATATTGGCAGGCCTGGGGTCCCATCTCTCAGGAAGGGCAAAACATGGTTAGATTTCAACAGTGAAAGCAGCATGCTCTTTTCCTAGCATAGGAATTTATTTTAGTGTCTAAGAATTTTTTCTTAACAGAACCTAAGAATTTTTAGCTTCCCTTGTGACAGCAGGGAGCCAAACAACCTGAATAGAAGAGATTTTGCTCTTTATTAGGCAATTTATATTCTTAATCCTTATCTTATCTTACCTAAAAATGTGACAGCAGCTGTACAAGGAATTTTGCTTCTTAAGCTGCCCAAGTCAATTATTAGTTCCTCAAGAAGCCATTCATATAGCCTGTACCAAAACCACAAAAAACACTGCAAATTTATTCTTGCACCTCTTTTCATGTTGAAATCACTTGAGGAAGGACAGTGATGATACACGAGTTTTAAACTGCTTTTCATATCAGTTCAGTGTTTTGCTTTGCCTGATGATAGAATTTCATTATATTACAATAAAGCCTTAGTGCTGGTACAATTTGTTCCTGTTGTAATTTGCTTGTTTCAGTTTTGCTGCTTCTTTTAAGTGTCAAAAATAAATTTTTAAGGCTAGACAGCATAACCAACTACATGGTGAAGTAAAATACTTCCTGCCAAAAGGAAGGGTGTGTGTGACTGTTGATTAGCTCTCCTGAGAGGTGGGCTAAAGAGTGAAAATGTAGTGGTTTTGCCTGGTGCAAGAGAGTTACCTCAGGAAAATCATGGTAGGACAAAAATGACATGTTTCAAGCAACCTGCAACATTTATAAAATGTGCCTGATTTCACTGTATTATTAAGAATATCTTCTTCTACACAGGTAACAAAAGGAAACTTGTACAGAAATGTCTCAGCATGGCATGGCTGCAGCTTTTAATGGTTTGGAATCCTTATCAGCTAGTGAACTGTAGAACTATTGGTATTTCAGCAGAATAATGATTCCAAGTCAAATGAGTGGACTCCAAAATAACTTCATACAGGGTTATGTAAGCACCTATAACACATCACTGAGATGCCCTGGGGAATTCTGCGTGTGGTCAGTCAGCTGGCTGTGATCATCGTAACTCCACTGGCAAAACAAGGGCTGGGCAAATCTTCCTTCATCCTCTTACCACATCCCTGATAGGTTTAAGGTTTATATTTATATCTTATACTACTGGATAAGTATAAAATTAAATATTCAAAGAAAAACACAAAGAACTATTCCACTTCATGTTATCATGAGTTTGTTTAATGTCCTCAGAATCTCCTGGTCATTTTCAAATTTGCTGAAAAACTGATTAGCAATTAGTTTTTGGAGGCTCTCCATTACACATTGGTTTTCCAGATTCACAAGGCTGGTTTGAGTCATTTTAATATCACACATATTCCAAATTACTTTATTAGAGTACACAACTGGGACAAAAACTGAATTAAGTGGATCTTTTCAAGTTGTGGCTCCTGTCTTTAATATACAGGCATAGTATATCAGCTTATCAGTGATGGAATTGGAGTCACGGGAGCTCAAGTCAGTGAAAATGCCAAAAGAAAGGCCTTAAAGCATTGAGTAAAAAGCTAATTCCATAAAGGCCAATAAGAAACCATCCTCCAGATTTTATATTCCTTGATGTTATTAAAAAGATTATGCTGCTTAAAATAGAACTGAAGTTTTATAAACCAAATATATTAATTTTCATGTTCCTAACAGATAATGATGTCTTTCTTCATAAGCATACTTCCGTTTGCTCCTTTATATCAATTAAAACTAAACTCAAGTAGCAGAACAGCAGTATTTTCAAGAACCTATGGTCCAAGATGAGTGGCTGGTGAGACAGTAAACCAGAATAGAATAATAGAATAGAATAATACTTACCAGCTAATATGTTAATTATATTAAAATAGGACTTCTCATGAACATTATTTATTTTTGATTTGCCAAAACATAAGTAAATCTCACAATTTACTCACAATTGAGGTAAATTACCGCAATACCTGAGCACTTGTGGTCTGGCTGTGTGTCTTTCTTAGCACATATGTATCACACTGAGAAATTTATCTTCAGCAGTAACTACAGGTTCCTTTTGAGTTCATAGATTGTTTTGCTTGACATAAAAGCACAAAGATGGCTCCAGGTAAGGTTTAATTTGGAATACAATATCTAATATCCTTTTTCATCTTACCGTTTCCCCTTGATGCGTGTAAATGTTTTGCTATGTCAGAGATACTGGCAAAGTTATCAGCAGATAACTTAGCCATATATCTGTTTTTCCTGGGGGAAAGGTGGTGGGGAGGATTCAACACTGTTTGAACAAAGTCCAGCTGTGCATATCCACTGCAAATCTTCTGTTGCAAAGTTTTGGTTAGAGAAACCTGAAAACAAAGAAATTATTTAGAGGCAAGGCCCCAGAGACCATGCATTGGAAGCCAAGCTGCCACAGAGGACCAGACTTTTCTCCCTAAACCATTTTTATATAGTTTTCATCATTAAAAAAACCAAACAAAAAACAACAAAACAAAACACAAAAAACCCCCAAACAAACAAATGAAAATTTCCAAAACCCCACAAGAGACATTGCCACAGAATTTGATTATAGGTGGAGCACCCTGCAATAACAAAAACGTAATTCAAAATAATCATGGCTGTTAAACAAAATGCAGGAAGTTATAGGAAGCAAAAATTTAGAGTGTGCGTGGAAGTACAGGAATATGGTTAAATACATAGTGTGAGAAATTCAGCAAAGATGAACAGAAAGCTAAAAATGGCTATGAACATAGTGCAAAAAAGAAAAAAAAAACCAACCCAAACTGTAATGATGTAATTAAAAATTCAATGGAGAATTACGGGTTTTTTCCCTCAGCTGCCCAGGTTCATCTTATCAAGCATATCAATCACAATACTTATGAAGTGGCTGTAACGTGAGTAATAACTCGGCTTGATCAGAGCTGGTCCTTATCACCAAGTCATTAAAATCACCTGAAAGAAAAATTTTATCAGTACCTGATTGTATATCTTTGATGGATGGAAAGAGGAGGGTATTATCTCAACAGCAAGCAATTTACAAAAGAAAGAAAATTGTTGAAAGAAGGTATTATTTAACTCATTAATAAACTTCTAGTTTGACTAACATCAGTCAAATGGAAAAAAAAATCTGTCTGCCATCAACTTACATTTTTGTATTAGTGTAGTGTGGTGATTGGTAGAACTGACATGCAAACAAACAAACAAAAAAATATTATTTTAGCCAAAAGCTAAATTTATGAGGGATAGTTTTAAGTGTCACATATTTGCTCAGTGCCCAAGCTGTGTAATTTGGATTTTAAAATTGCTCAACTAGACTTATACATCTTCTCAAGTTCTGTCCATTTTCAATGATGTTAGTTCATTAAACATGTTAGTTCATTAAAGATAATGCTTTCCTCTGCAAGAAATATTACTGGGGAAGCACAGCACATCTTCAATAAAGAACTGCAACATTAAAAGGTGCAACTGCCTTAAACCCTGAGTCCAAAAGTATCAACTGTTAAAATAGTCTCGAGTACTAAGGAGATAGGGACATTTCAGTTCTGTGTGGAGGAGTAGAATAACCCACACTACTACTGTGACCGATACATGAAAAGCAGATTCTAAAGTGCTATTACTAGGTTCTCCCTTTGTAGAAGATCAAGGACTGTTAGTTCTCAGCCACAGATGCCTGGCTTAACATCCTGCTTAACCTAAGTCTCTTCAAAAATGCCCTTGTCTGTGATTTCGTTTATAATCAATGGTGAGAAGCCAATACCTCAGAGTAAAATGTTGTCCAATTAAAGATTTAAATAATCTTTTGAAAGCATCTGCTCCTTTTCATTGACTAAGGTAACTAAACTTCTGACTTAGATGCTTCAATTAAGTGCTTAAAATTGAGTAAATCTAGGTGGTAAAAGATCACAAAAAAACTTTTCCACTGTGCTTTGTACAGCAAGTGCAAAAAACACTTCTGTTCTTGTTACTGATGTTCTTAGCTTTATCTTCCTGCAAAGACGTTTGCAGGAACATCTGTCAAACCTTGTAGGGTGGGTTGACCTTGGCTAGCTGCTGGACACCTACCCAGACTCTCAGTTCTTCACCTTTCTCAAATAGGGGAGGGGGAGAAAATAATATGGGTGAAGATAAAGATAGGAAGATTAATTGGCCAGTTATTGTCATGAACAAAACAGACTTGACTTGGTCTGTTCAGCCTGAAGGAACCTGAGGGGAGATCTCATTGGCATTACAGCTTCTTTATGAGGGGAAGAGGAGGGGCAGACACTGATCTCTCCTCTATGGTGATCAGTGACAGGGCATGAGGGAAGGGCCTGAAATTGAGTCACGGAAGGTTTATATTGGATATTAGAAAAAGATTCTTCCCCCAGAGGGTGGTTGGACATTGGAACAGGCTCCCCAGGAAACTGGTCATTGCACCAGCCCGACAGAATTCAAGAAGCATTTGGACAATGCTCCTGAGCATATGGTGTGATACGTGGGGATGGTCCTGTGCAGGGCTGAGATTTGGAATCAATGATCCTTCTAACTGCTTCCCTTCTAACTCAGCATATTCTGTGATTCTGTGACTTAGGGAAAATTAATTCAATTTATTGCCAATAAAAAAGTATGTAGACGTTGAAAAACAAAAAGACACTTCATGCATCCCCCTTTTTCCCGGGTTCAACATCATTCCTTCATTCCTGATTCCTTTACCTCTTCTCACCCTGCCCAGCACTACAGAGGCAATGGGGAACTGAGGATTGCAATCATGACAGCTCCCCTCTGCTGCTTCTTTCTCCTCACCCTTTTCCTCTGCTCCAGTGTGGGCTTTCCATGGGCTGCCACTTCTCTCAGGACACATACACCTGCTGCAGTGTTGGGTCCTCCATGGGGCTGCAGTGTGAATATCTGCTCCAGCATGGAGTACTTCCTCCTTTTCCTCTGACCCTGGTGTTCCGTTTGTTGTTTCTCTCTATTTTTGTTCCTTCATCCACTGTCTGTGCAGAATTTTCTCTATTTTCTTAGAGATGTTTTCACTGAAGGACCTGGCCCTGGCTAGGATTTCAGCTATCCCCTGCAGTGGAGTCTCACAGAGCTGACAGGAACTGGTTGTTTCTGACAGAGGACAGCCCTGGGTGCTCCTCTTGGAAGCTGCAGCTCTCCACTGTCCTTGCCTTGGCATGCAAATCCATTACATGACCTTTTCCTAGGCAGACACAATTATAATTTGAGAGTCCTTATGAGCTTGCAGATAAAAACTTTGTATTATTCTGGAAAAAAAAATAATGAGTGAGGTGTAATACTTTTCCCATTAATTTTCCCATGGAAAGTTCAGTTTATTGTAAGGGTGTTCATTATTGCAGGTGGGAGTTTTTAGTTCTGGATAAAATAACTATCTAATTTTCCCAAAGGACAACTCTCAGGATGTAGCACTGAGCTGTGGGTATTCCCTGTGCTGTTAAACAGGCAATTACTTTCATCACCTGCTTTCAGAACTGATGAGATTGAAGATATTCAAATACACTAGGGATTCAGTCAGATGTGGATACTGAATGACAACTACACCTAAACCTACCATGTTCATGTATGAGTGTTTTTGACTACAGAACTACTAAATTTAATCTGGAGTGTGTCTGAAGTCTAGTCTAGGAAAGAAGAAGGTGCTGTATAAACTTTTGCATCTATAGATATGAAGTGCAAGTAAAGTTTTAGGAAACTGAAACTGAAAAAAGTTTTAGGAAATCAACTGTCTCAGGTAATTCATTTGTATGAGGGAAGCAGGATAGGTAAGTTCCTCTCCAAGATAAAGTATGCAACTATGCTGGTAAAGTGTCAGCAAATAAGTATCTATTCCACAAATTACCAGTGCTTCTGCTGTTGATTTCAATTTTTTTTTAAACTTTTGGGTGGAGAGTTGGAAACAAGTCCCTTGCTCCTCCCTTCTATTAAAAGAAAGAAATCAGTCCAGCCTTTTTGCTGCTTCTCCAGAGTATCTGTCAGTCTCAAGACTTCTGGAAGAATCTAAAACTTGATGTCTTTCTTCCAGCTGATATAGACAAACTCTAGGTTCTTTTCCAAATGCCTTTCTCAGTTTTCATGGTCCTTCTGAAGTTTCACAAGGCTGATTTTATCTACTAGAAAACATCTCCGATAATATCTGACCTACATATCCTGAAATTCAGACCAACTGTAAAAGTGGTTATGAAAAGCCTTATACTCTTAAACTATCACTCTGCTAGTACTGACAAGAGGACTTGACCTTTTCTTGCATTTGTGTGCTAACTCACTCAGAAGAGTGAGATGAGACTAATGGAGCCTAATTTCAAAAACGCTGGTAGTTTAATTTATTCCTAGTTGTTACATAATATGTAATTAATGAAGCATAATCAAATAAATACTTCTAGGAAAGAGGCAGTTCTGGTTTGACCTGCAAAGTTTTTTGTGATCCTTAGCTTATTACAAAGAAATTCCCCGTTCTAAATGAATTAATGCAGATGCAGATGCATGGATTTCACAGAGTAAGCAACCACAGTTCTCAAATGTTGAGCTACAGTAATGAGTGAGCCTCTTTTACAAGAGCTAACTGCTGTCATGTGCCTCAGATGAAATATTTGGCTGTTAAGCTCCTGCTTTTAGGTGTTGAATATGTATGTTCTTAAGATTAGGAACTGATAGAAACAATGGGGAAATACACATGTAAAAATGACTATATGACTTTTTTCTTTCAAGTCTTCAAAAACATACAGATGTGATACTTAGGGACATGATTTAGTGTTAGGTTGATGGTTGGACTTAATCTCAGCGGTATTTTCCAACCTCTATGATTTTCTATGATTCTCTAAGTGAACTGCAGCTCTGGTGCTCTGACTGTCACTTTCTTCAGAGTGGTCCTTGATACTGCTAATTTTTAACAGATGCAATGGGAGCTGCCAGGAATTTTCTGTTTCTGAAATTATTCAACTCTGACTTCTTTAGAGATCATTGATGGGACAAGAAGAATAATTAAGACTTCCTGTCTGTCTAGTTTGCTGTTCATCTGACTATCACTGTCAGTTACATCGATGTTAAATTCTTAATAAAATTGGTCTGACTTTACTCCCTGCTGAGTGTTTATGTTAAACATTGGGGGTTTTTATTACGCTTTTTTGCTATGGCTCTTTTGTGAGATTTTTCAGCCTTCTGAAGAAGTCTCTAGGCACCTAATGGTGATCCAAGGAAATTTTCACACATATTCATTCTAAGTACCAGGTCTTTGAAGCACCAGAAACTGGGATAGAAAAAGGAACTATTTGGCCTGCATTTCAGAAACCTGTGTACTGATGATGACAGAAAAATATAGATGGAAGAGCTCACTCCAAGGCTCATCCTCTGCCAGCTGGGCTTGTAAACAGGTTACAGACTTCTTGAATAAACAATGTTGAGAAAATCTGTGAACCAAATGTCCAAATAACCTGAGGCTTGGTTTGACCAATGAACAAAGATAAGTTTTGAAGCTCTATTCTCAGTTGAAAGATGGAATGAAACAATTTTCCTGTGGCTTTAGCCACCTGTGAGCATAGAATAAGCTTCTATTAATACCATTGACTGAAACAGAGTAATATCAGATTTATTAATGCTGTTCCTATGAAAACAGCTGAGGAAAACAGTTGACAAGTGACTAAATCACCCAAGAGCTGTGACAAGTTTTTCTGAATTAATCAATTACTAATCAGTTGTTGAAATAAGACTGTATAGAGTCTGCTTTTGCAGATATGCTCAACCAGTGAAAATAATTTTATGAGGGCTCTTTAATTGCTTACTTATTTATCTTGTGAAATAAGATGCACTCTACCAACCATGATTTGATAACAACAAGAGTATTGCTGGATTATTTTTCAACTTTAGTTACCCAGAGAAAAACATTTTTATATATCTTTGTCATGGGGCGGGGGGGGAGGGGGAAGGAAAGAAAAATCCATCCCCAACCCTCCCCTTCAAACAAACTAGGGAGAAATCAAAGTACCAAGAGAGAAAGTACATATAAAACCTAGGCTTTGTAATTTAATGTACCCTGGATTGCTTCTCATGTTGCCAGAAGCAAAAAAATTGAACTGTTTAGCAAGAGTGATTATTCTCTGATCTGGGGTTCTTGGGTGGGGAAGAGCAGACATACAGAAGGTGCATTCTACCTCAAAGCAAATGACTGATGAAAATATTCAAAATTTCACTGGTCTCTGATGAGGATTCAATAGGCAGATATTCTAAAGAGAAACTGTATTTTTCCTTTAAAAAGGCATCACTTTGGAAAGCTAAGCCTCAGCCTTGTTCTATTGTCTTGGGTTTGATTTTCAAATTAAAACCCTAGCAAGAAAAAAATTTATTTTGCTCTTGGATGTCTGAATGATATTTCCCACTGTCACAGAAAATACACTCTTCTGCAGCCTGAAGCCAGACCAAGGAAAAAATTATATGCTATAGTGAGTGATTATCTTGAAGGCAGGATGCCTGACAATAGTGTACCCAATGCTTGTTACAGTACCTTGTATTTTGCGCTTCAAGACATTGCTGAATGCCTTAACAGTACCTCAAGTCTTTACCAGATGAAGAGTGCTTTCCCTCTTGGTTGCTTTTGACAGGCCGATGTTTCTATATTTGACACTGAATAATAATAAAAGAGCATTTATCCCTCAGCCTCCTCTATCCATGATGTTTAAGTGTTTTAATTGCTACATGACTGTCCTGAGACAAAAACAAAACCAGAAAAACAAACCAGCCCATTTTTGTATCTCAGGTCTTGTGGTTCTCTTGTGTGCGTGTGTTTAGGTTTTGAGGTTTTTTTAATGTAGCTTGTAAGTTTTAGAAACCTTAGAAAGCTTTTCTAAAGAGCAAAAGACTCAGGAACACATAGAATAAAACAAGACAAAATCAGCAATGTTAGAATAAGAAGTTAAGCAGATTCCACACAATGTACCAGAGTAGATGGCATTTGACTTTTGCTTAGAGAAACAATCTTCACAAAGCATTGATTCATCTTGGAAAAAATGTTTCTGCTCTGAAATCTAAGTTTGATCTAAACAAAAAGTCTATCTAGAACTTGAACACTGGACAGATTCCTGGATGGGATATCCCTGATAAGGGGGGGGGAAAGAAAAAAAAATCTTTAAGAGACTGGAAAATTCTCATTTTCACAGAAATATGAGATCTTTAAAAAGCATTGTTATCTAAAAAATTATATCAAACCAAAGGAGAGGTTAGAGTGTCTACACATGTCCAAGGTTCATTTTAGCCTATATATTAATGTGATTTTGTATTACTACATCATTTATACTTAGATCAACATTACCATGTTTCTTGTCTGAAATGCAGTTATTGTCCTGAAGGAGAAAATCACAACTTTGTTGAGCTAATAAATTGCTCATTCTTGGAAGAGAAAGATGCCCAAATTTAGGTTGGTAGGTGTTTTAATCAGCTAGCATTCCTTTCAGATTTTTTTTTTCCTGTCTCATTATGCAGATTTTGTGATGCCCCCAGAACAACATTTGCTCTTGTACTGATGCTGTTCAGATGTAATAATGCTTTTGCCTTTGAACAGAGAGACTGCTAGCCTTAGAACAGAGATCAGTTTTGTTACTAAACGAGAATTCAACAAAAAGGTCCAACGTGCAAGATTGTCTCATATCAATTCTCAAGGTCAAAAATGAGGCGAAAGGGAGTTTTTAAAATTATTGCTCAGCTTCTCAAGCATTATGCAAAAGTCCTGAATTGTAAATGACAGCTGATTTGATGATGTTTGCATATGTGAAAAATTATTCTGGGAGATCAGATTATGAACATTATTGATCTCAAGGTCTCTAGAATATGTCAGTGTTAAAATCACAGTTCAGTGAACTGAATTTGTCATACAATATTTTCCATTCTTTTTATTCCCAGCAGAATAGTCTTTTCTCTGCTTACTAAAATATGCCATTATCTGCAACACACTTTCTGGTATGCTCTATAAGCATCTCCTTATAATGTGGCGCCTAAGCTTTCCCTAAGAAATAAATAATAATGATCTGCGCAATTTCAAGGAAAAGCATAAATGTCAATCATGCAAGAATTTGGCAAATATCTTTACATTCTGGAAACTTTTAGGGATAGAAAGGAAGAGGAATCACTGAGAGATCCTCTCAGCAGAGCCTTTTGAGTATATTGTGCATTGAAACAACTGCAGAAAGGTGTTTTACAGTCTCATCCAGAAGCAGCTGGGAAAACATGAATAATTTTAAGTTCCACATATAATAGAAATATATCATGCTCTTTCCTGAAGCAATCACCAGTCACAGCTTATTCTGCATCCATTTACACTTCAAAATTGATCGGTCTAATGTTAATATTCTTGCCAAATCACTATCAAAATATTTGTATTTTCTCTCCACAAAACTGTCTGTGAAGTATATTTCAGCAGTTTAATGGGGATTGTCTGTTCAAAAATGAGAGCATGGAGCATTGACAGAAAAGATGAATCCAGCTCTAATTACTTTGTCTTGTTGCTGTTATTCAAGAATTATGCAGGTCTTATGACAAAATGAGAGTAGAACATAGAACAAAAAACCTGTTATTTCTATTTTCAAGCTGTGAACTGAATGCTTTCTCACTTGCATTATTTAGCATGTAATCACAAATGCTACCTCTTTTCCTGAGGATGGTGAGAGAGCATCTTATTTCAATTAGGACATGCAACTTAAGAGAAGGGAGAGTATTTAACTATGAGTATATTTCCAATAATAGTAAAAAGTCTTGCTAAGTTCTGGGACATTCTGAATTCAGTAATAAAAGAGAATTAGTCACAAATTCTAAGTAAACAGAGTGTAGTTACTGATGGGATTTTCATTGTTGAATATATGCAATGGATAGCAGCCTCAGCTCCCAATATAATTATTTTGTAACTATTTTTTGTATGGACAGGAAAGAGTATGGTTATTCACGGCTGATGATCTTTCTCTCAGACTTTGGAAGAAAGCTAGATTTCTATCTAATGTTTCAGGTAATACGAAGGTACGTATGGGTGCAGTATTGCATAATCTAAACTCTCATATTAATCTAGCAAATTTAACTGCTATCTACGGATGTAATGTCCTGCTATGAAGGAAAGAAAACCCTTCAGAAATATTTTAAACAGGTGTTAAAAGACTTTTCAAGGTGGTGTACAAGCAATGGAGCCTAAACTTTAAGGAGGTATGGTTTTTGGAAATGTTACCTTAAACCCTCATTCATATTCTTCAACCAAACCAGACATGCATATATATGCATAGACATTGAATAATTTTGCATCAATAGCCGTATAATAGAATTGTGTTAATTCATCAAATATATTTTTGATGATTCAGATACCACTTGTAAAGAGTATTAAAGTATTGGACAGCCACTATGTTAAAAAACTACAACCCTCAAAACATTAAAGGAAAATATAACTCCTTGCAAAGCAAACTGTTAATCTTGGACAAGTTAATGATTCTAATTACTTTGCTCTATGTATGTACTGCACTTCAGCATCTGTAGATTGTCTCAAGGCTTCATTGCCTAAAGGAAAAGCCAAGGTATGTAGCTAAAGAGAAATCATTACCCCTGACATAATTGACATTAAGATTATCTCAGGGGTATGTGCACTCGGTCTTAAGATATAACTTTTCCAACAGATCTGAATCTGCACACACTGCAATCTGTGGCACGGGGGTTGAGCTGTCTGTAGCCCATGGCCCAGTTTTATAAGGCACAATTATGTGGCCTTGGCTCGGCTTTACTGAAAAATTCTTGAGCTGTGAGAGGATACACGCTAAAGCCAAGACTTAATTCTTAAGAAAAAAATAAACAAAGACAAAAGTGAAATTTTTGAAATGGTAGTACCAACTTGAGGAATCAGAGGAAAACAGTGACATTGAAAGGGCTGAAATGCTGAAATGAACCAGTGAGTCAAAAAATGAGAACTCGGAAGGATCAAGAATGAGCCTGTTCCAAGGACCCTGGAGGATCTGACACTTGTCCACATCAATAATAATTATCTGGACAGTAGAGACTTATCAGATGTCTGTACTGGAGATGCTGAGCATACTCATGTTTAGTCTAGTTACTCCTAGGTACCACTGGCTATCTAGCCAGTGAATAACTGCTGTACATTTAAAAACTGTAAGTGTACAAACTACTTTAAACCCTCTGCACATGGTTAAAGAGAGACAATAAATTAAGGGCTACATCTGCATAACTAGAATGCTCAATGAATACTGTGACTACAAGAAGTACCCCGACTTCTAGAAGAAAACACCTGGTTTTATGTTAGCAAATAGTGACAAAGTTAGTGCATTAATGTTATATGCAATGAAAATTCTCATTTTACACTCTAAACCTTGGTCTCTAAGCACTTCATTTTAAGTGTGTATATTGATATACAATATCCATTATTTAGCAATAATTTGACTTTTATAAATCTCAAAAGAAAGTCAATTAATATTAAAAATTAATAAATGTAGGGGGGAAAAAGCCAATCCCAAACCAATGCAGCTATGACTGTATATTGAGTTACACAAAACTAAATTCCTACAGCTCAAATGGTTGAAACTTGCAAGAATCAACTAATCCCTTCCAGGGTGCCTCCAGCAAGAATTCAGTAAGACATAAATTGGTTTAAGCAAAGGTCATTTTAAAACAGAGGGATGTCAAATAAATATACAGTGAAGATTCCCTGGACCTTTCAGAATCCCCTGTTAAGATGGTGTAATAACATGTTCTAACAGCTGGTAGTCATTAGTCCCAGCTCAATCTGGTGTCTTTGAGCTAGGAGTTCTAGAGTCCTGAATATAGTCTCCTCTGCCATCTAACCATTAGAAACTCTAGTGGAAGGTACATAAGTACATCTGCCACCTATTGCAGTCTTTGCAGGTCTTTACAGGTTTTTGAAATTCATGTGGAAGGAAGAGGTTTTTATTTTTCCCCATTACCTTTCTATGTAAAGTTTCCTATCATTCACTACTAAGCTCAGCAGCTTTTAAAAACACCATGAAAGCATTTAAAAACACCATGAGACTCCCAGAAAGGATGTGACCCCTTGTTAGCAACTGTTTCAAGGTGGAAGAGGATTGCATCGTTGGAATTTTTGGTATCATGATCTGAGAGCCAGAGGGAAAGTTATTAATTTTAATGAAACAAAAATCTTTGTCATCTTTACCTATACTAATGTTTAAGAAAGACACACAAGCAAATAAATAAACATATTAAGTGGCTGATATTTTGTCTGCTTAAAGAGCAATAATTTTATTATTATTTTTTTCAAATGCTGGAACAAAGCCTTTGAATTCTGAGACTTTGCTTCTCCCAGAATGAATACATTATTTGGGGGGGGCATAATTTTATGAACAGCTATAATCAATACACAGATATTATCAAGTTTCTTTCTTTGACATTTATCAGTTCACAATAACCAGATAGGGCCAGAACAAGGCTGTACAACTAGAAGGTTCCTGGACTACCCTTGGCCTGTGTGTTGTCTTCACCTTGGGGCCAGTAGGATACCATTATTTTGGTACCTTCATTTCCATGCTAGGATATTTCCTCATTTTAAGCACTGTCTGTTATTTTTTTCAAGAAATTAAATCTTGCAGGTAGATCTTCAGAACCATTGCCAATTTCCCTTCTTCCAAGATTCCTAGAGACAAAAATACCAATCCTTACGTTTCAATTATAAATTCCTGGTTTCTTGTCTCAAAGACAGTCTTTGAAGTTGAACAAGTACCCAGACTTAGGAAAATTTTGGGAAAAAAATCACTTTGTGATCTATAATGCATTTCTCTTCATTAGGTTCCTCATTGTTCCTAAGTACCCTGAGTCTGGGCAAGGTTGCCTAAGGTCAAAATTAATTCTGGTCAGTTTCTTCCCTCTTTAAGAGAACAGAGTGAAGTTTAATGACTCTCTAAATTCATTGCTAAAAAGTCTCCCAAGACATTTTTTTTAACACCAGACAGAATACCCAGTAAAAAAATTGAGGCTTACTGCAGTTTCTCACTAGCCACTTAAAAGATACAGTCTAGTCTTTCAAAACTATTCCAGTCCAGCCTATTTCATAAGACTCTGTGTACTAGCAGCTGTTGATCTATTTATTGAACATTTAAAAATATAATTAGTATGAAGAATATGCCTATTTCAGGAGAGGAGGAAAAAAAAACCAGTATCTTTTATTATGAGCCTCCAGGGCTTTGCTGGAAATCTAAGGGTTCTTTGATACTGTCAGATCAAAACCTTTTCATCTCATGTACATCAATATTATTATTTTTTTTTTTTATTTAAAGAAGAGCCTGAGCTCTCCAGCATCACAGATCTAAAATTTATACTATGGATTATGTTATGTTCTGTTCAGATTTTTTGTGGCATATGAAGCAGACTGATCTGTCTAGGCTGAGAAATTATAAGCTGACTAAGTCAAAAAAATATAGCCTTTCTTCTTCTCTTTTTTTTTTTTTTGGGAACAAATGGAAAACCACACATGATCTTACTCAGAGAAGAAGTTGCTAGTTAAATTCATACACATGGCACTCAGTGTTCACATTTGCAATCATAATTAATTAATCCTCAGTCACCAGAGTGTGGAAATCCTTACCAGATACTCTAAGTGACAAAAAAAGACAGAATGAGAATATTATTTTGGTTTCTGTGCATGGTGAGGAACATGGAAACATAATAATAATTATGAAAAAATATTTTTTCCTTGAGGCTAAAACAGACCAAAATTCATCAGTATTGGATTTTCCACATGTGGCTTTGTTTCTTGGTAAGCAAGATTTATTGCTTCATAAACTTTCTGTGAGATTGTGTCTTATAAACAGTGATAACATATAAGCAGTTTGGGGTTTTTTGGCTTTTTAAAATGTTTTAATTGATACCCCTACTCCATAAAACATTCTGTCAGTGCTGTTCAAAACCTCTGAGTTTTAGGTCCTCAGGGAGGAACCATCTGTTACAAAAACAACACTAATGTGCCAGGACCCAAAGCTGCAAGACACAGTAACTTCAGTTAAATGGTTATATCAAGATGTATTTTCCTATAAAGACCTCATTTAAAAAAAAATGCTGAGTAGCTACAATTCCCTTCCAAATGCAATATAAATGGATCACATTAACCACTCTTTGTGGGAGACTAATCCTTAACAGGAATATGTTCTTGAATTGTATCCATATTATGGAAATTTTCAAGCCACACCAGAAAGATAGGGGTGCAAGGTTGTACGGGATATATTATGACACACTAAAACACACATATAGCTCACAGCAGTCCTAACTAATTTATATTGACTGAGCTGTACCTGTACAAAAAAGGTCACAACAGCTGAAACATAAGAAGACACATTGATGTAAGAACATAAAACAAACAATATATTTCCTGAAGTTGTCCTTTTCAATCTTCCCACATTAGTTTGTATCTGAATTAACATCTGACAAACAATTAGTCCAAAGCTGCAAGCTAAGGAACGTGGTCATTAATAACTGTAGAGCACAGCTGGCCTTAAGAATTCAGACAACACTGCTCACGTTGACTTTAGGTCATTTGAGATGAGCAGATTTATACACCCTACTATGTTCCACAAGCTTACAATTATGTATTCAGAATCGAAATCAATTAGGTACTCAGATACTGGAAAATAGGAGATCATGAGACCTATTCACTTAATTTTCCTCATTGCCACTTAGTGAGGAAATGACTCAAATCCTGTTCACATTGAAAATACTGGGAAAACTCGCTCATGCAAGAACAAATCCTGGCCTCATTAAAGAACTTTTCATTTAAAAGCTTTACAGGAAGAAAGCTGCTGTTGCCATACTACTCCTTCTGGGTCATGTGGAAGAAGTTTGAATGCATCAATTTGGGACAAATTTGCCTTCTTCTCTATTCCATTTCCATCCCAAACCTTGAAACCACTTTCATTAAAAAAAAAAAAAAAAAGAAAGATGCACTACATTCTGCTAATTTTTCTTTCAGTGAAGCACCAGCATAACCTACCCTGAAGCGTGGGATGTGCATGACAAGATACTTCTGTACCCAAGACAGACTGACTATTATTGACTGTCAATAACTTAAGGGCTTTCCAGACCTTTCTCTGCTCTTGCCCACCACAGTGAATTCAATGTACATGCAAAAAGTAGGTCTCCTTTTCATCCCTTTGGATTTTTGTGGGTCATGAAGACTGAAAGATCATCTTATAAGTTCAATATCTATTTTTGCCAAACTTTATGTGCAACTTAGGTACTCTGTGATAACCTCTCTCTACATTTAGTGCTCCCCCAAATATAATTTTAAAGGCTCTTAATTTTATTCTTTTTTTATATGAGACCATATCTGGTATCAATACAGGCTGGAGGATGAACAGATCCAGAGCAGCCCTGCCCAGAAGGACTTGGGGGTGCTGGTGGATGAGAGGCTGGACATGACCCAGCCATGGGCACTCACAGTCCAGAAACAAAACGTGTCCTGAACTGCATCCAAAGCAGCGTGGCCAACAGGGGAGGGAGGAGATTGTGCCCCTTTGCTCTGCTCTGCTCTGGTGAGAGCCCACCTGCAGTGCTGCATCAGCTCTGGGGGCTCCAGCACAACAAGGACAGGGAACTGTTGGAGCAAGTTCAGAAGAGGCCAGCAAGAAGATTAGAGAGATGAAGCACCTCTCCTATAAGTAAAGGCTGAGAGAATTGGTATTGCTTAGGCTGGAAAAGAGAAGGCTTTGGGGTGACCTAATTGAGGCATTCCAGTACGTAAAGAAGCCTACAAGAAAAATGGAGAGGGACTTTTTGCAAGAGCATGTGGTGACAGGACAAGGGGGGATAATTTACAACAGAAAGAAATAGGGTTAGGTTAGCTATTAGGAAGAAATTCCTTGTGGTGAGAGTGGTGAGCTACTGCAGCAGGTTGCCCAGGGAAGTTGTGGATGCCTTGTTCCTGGAACTGTTGGTGGAAGGTTGGATGGAGCTCTGATGATTTAGTGGAAGGTGTCTTTGCCTGAAGCAGAGGGATTTGGACTAGATGATCTTTAAGTTCCCTTTCAACCCAAGCCATTCTATACTATGAAAACTGTCTTGATACCTGTCATGACTCAATGATAAGAGGTATAATGTTTGTTATAAATTCTTGCCAGGCTGAACAAAGACACCAGATCCGTGTCAAGCAACTCTTATGTTTTATTCCATAGCATTCTATAACTCCAGCAACCAGCCCAATGTTTAGACTCAAAAGGTATTGGCTAACATTCCCTTAAATCCTTACAATATGCTTCTACAAGAGAAGAGGATAACAAGACCTTAATTTTGTCCAGTACATTTCACATGTCCAACCACAAACTCCTAAAAGGTGATGGTTCACAAGCCAAAACACTTCCACAAGCTCCCCCCCACCACAGAAAATTTCAACAAGTATTATGGGATAGTATATGATAGCCATGTTTTGGCTATTTTCCCAGGCAAAGTAAGGAAAGAAAACAAGGAATATCACCAGTTCCTGGATCCTGTGTTGGTGCTGGCATGTGGATGGTCTAGAACTGGGGTTCCAAGAGAAAGAAAAGAGAAGAGAAAAGAGAAGAGGAGATGAGAAGGGAGGAAAAGATGGAGTGAGAGTGCCCAAGAGAGACAGAGGGGGACAAATCCATTTCCTTTTATAATTTAGCTGGTGTATATTTCTCAAGTAAATTGAATTTTTGCACTTTTTTTTCCCATGCATGCAGTGGCAGCCCTTGTCTGGGAAGTGAGCTGAGGGGGAGACTGAACACAAGTCTCAAGGAGGATCAGGAAGCTGCCTCAGCACAGTGCTGCCCCACCTCTGTGGGACGTTCTCTTCCAATCACACGTTTCCTGTAGCAATACTCAGAATTTTTGAGACATTAGGTTTGAGAATGTTAGGTCTTGTGCTCTACAATACCATCTGCTGTATTTATTCTCACAGATCTCTTAGTAAAGAAGATCCAGCAGCAAAACTTAATAAGCACTTTTAAAGAGAATATGAGAGAACACAAGGTATATGGTTCACATAAGTCATAACAGAAATGCACAGATAGGTAAGGGCGTTTTAACTTTTATTAAACTTTTAATTCTGGTCATGACATTTAAAGCATCCTAGTAGTGCAGCCAGGTTACTTAAAATTAACTGATTCTGCACTTTTAGAAGTTGTTAACAGTTCCATTGCAATAATTATTTTTAAAATTTTCAATACAGTTTAAAATTCAAACAGTTAAAATATTTATTTTGCCTACATCAATTTATTGATTTTTCAACAGCAAGACATGTTGTATTTTTGAGTAGATAAAGCAGTGGCTGAACAAGGGTATAGAAAGTATTCATGTGATGGGACTTGAAAAATCATAAAACTTTATTCAAGGTCTCCCTCAGCCCACAATGTAGGCAAACGTTGACTGCTTTCATGTGGACTGTGAAGAAATGTCTTATGAAGCAAAACACTAGTGTTTTATGGAGTGAAATACTTTATGAAGGAGTTGAATATGAAATTGTTACATTCATAATGATGCATTATTTCTCAGATGCAAGAGGATTCTAGAATCGCTTATCAGTATGGGGCAGGGAGAACTATTTAATGATGTAAATTTAGATCTTGCCAACACTCAGGGGAAGGTAACAATGTGAAAAATTAATGTGGGTATTGTTCTGAGCATCTCTTTCATCAATTCACAATAAACTCAGACACTACTATATTAATTTATCTTTACAACGGAGATTGCAGCAAAAAATGTCAACAAATACTAAAAGATGTCTGAAACAATGTTACAATTCATAATGTTAAACTGACTGAAGAGATTCTTCAGCAAATATTAATAAAACAAAGCAATGCTATTAGAGGATTACAGAACAATCCCAAAAATATGTTACCTGTCTGTTGATTAAAAAAAATTAAAAAATAATAAAAAAATAAACCCTAGAATTTTAGCAATACATTGCTAAATAATAAAATAATAAAACAATCTCCTTTTGTTATGTTTCTAGCATGTGGATTTTGGGGAAATGAATGTTTGCAGAACTGGGGGAATGAATGTCGCGGGACTGCACAAATGTGCAAAGCAGAATTAATGCTTTATCACAGAGATTAAAATAGAAATAGTTCTCCAGCAAAGTGCTGGTCATAAGATTGATCTTATCTAAATTAAGCCAACAACAACAACAAAAAAATCTTCAAGGTTATTGTGGAGTCTTGATTTGGTTAAATATACCTGAATTTTGAGAATCGTGTTTGCACATATGTTCTTTCTCCTCCAGCTCCCCATATTTGGACTGACATTGCAGCACTGACCCAGAGTGAGCAGATGCAGGATAGGATGGATATAATTAAAGCAAGTTCAGACATGTGACATTTTTCACTGAGATTGTAACATCCGTTAAGCAAACGAGATGGATCAGCATTATTGAATATAGCAACCTTTATGCAAATGAGATGGGTCAGCATTATTTTCTTACTGGCCCTGCATTCAGAGTAATTCTCTTGAAGGACATAGGCTTGAGGATCTCTTTTGCAGTGCCATGAGACAGCAAGCAAAGCTGTTTATAATATCTGGTTTGTATAAGGCCCTGCAAGTGTATTGTGGAAGCACACAGTGTTTCCATCACTGCAGTGATGAAAGGCACATCCACTGCACCGAAACAACGAAGATGTCTCAGCGAGTACTCCCTCAGGGCCGTTGTCCAATATTTGTGAGCAGTCCCAACAAGGACATCTTGAAATTATGCTACGAAATTAGCATATAGGTGCCACAGGATGCTTAATGAAGAGGTAATTGCAGCCCATTTAAACACTTTCTGCTTGAACTCTACAAATGCTTTACCAATACAAATTTTGTCATTGTTCGCATAGGATCTGTATATTTTTCTTCCCCAGATAAAATACTGGGTAACAAGAGACAAATATTGGCACAATAGAGAATTTTTCTGTCACTGTTTTGTTGTGCTTTATTAGTGGCCTGCTCAGACAAAAAGGCAATGCTGCAGCAGTTATGTCAAAGCTGCAGTGAAGATAAATCAGAAATGACATTAGTTTCAATTAAATTACTGCTCACCGATAATAAGGTAACTAAATTTAAGAGTCTCTGCTGCTAAAGATCTTTATTATTATATGATAATTTCCACAAATGAAATGCATCTTTGCATGATTAGTCTAGGATTTTTTTAACCAGTGAAAGTAAAAATAGGCTTCCTTCTCATCAGAGACACAGTTATTTGTGCTTGTGGATGAGACAGAGTAAAGGATCCAGGGCTGTCAAGCAGTGACAATTTGTATGAAACATTTGAAAGAAATAGGAGTGTGGAAAAATGTCTCAGGGACACAGATAAGTAAGTTATTTAAGAAACAACTTCAAATTCATGCAAAAATAAAAGCTTCTTCTGCCAAATGAGTGAAACTTGTCAAGTCTACTAGATCTCTTAATTAACTGGGAACATGAAAGAAGCTCCCTTCGAGGTATTTGAGCTTACAGGCATCATGGCTAGTTCTTCTTGCAGAGTATAAAATGAACAATGCATTTATTAAGCTCATAAAGCAACTTGGATGAGCTGAAAATATAGATGACTAATCTGGGGAAAAATTAAATTATTCATAATGTGGAAACACACAGGAAGGAAGGAAGGAAGGAAGGAAGGAAGGAAGGAAGGAAGGAAGGAAGGAAGGAAGGAAGGAAGGAAGGAAGGAAGGAAGGAAGGAAGGAAGGAAGGAAGGAAGGAAGGAAGGAAGGAAGGAAGGAAGGAAGGAAGGAAGGAAGGAAGGAAGGAAGGAAGGAAGGAAGGAAGGAAGGGTTAAAAACAGCTGCCAAATTCGCATTTTGACTATACTGGAGGGCAAAGAAGGACTTGGATATGTGCTATCCAACCCCCTTAAAATCCCTTTCGTTCAAAATTCACTATACTGTCTCTAACAGATCTTTGTAAACATTTTTCACAGGAATCAGAAACAGGAATCTCATTAATAATAAAATAAACATAACAGTTCTGCAGTTGATGTGACTCTCTTATAGTAGCCCAATGTTCCACATACCACTGAATTGGAAAACAATGACAGAAGGAAATACGCTTCTAGAAGCATTAGTTTGTAATCTGTTGCAATTTGTGGGGATTATGTTGGATAAACACATACAAATAAAAAAGCACTACTCCTTCACTAGGACATTTATTTCTTCTCTCTCCTGCACCTGACAGAGACTGCTGGTCAAAAAATATATTGCTTTAAATCAACAAACAACCCCCCTCTCACCCCCAAACAAATTGATTCCACTTGCCATAATTTTGGCAACACATTTTTGCCCTTGAAAAAAACCCTCAGGGTTCACATTTTAAATACTTTCTGAAAAATGGGCTCCTTTTAAACCATTGATCTGGGCACCTAAACTTCGATTCCAATCAAAATTACTGAGCTTGAAACATTCAATTCTCAGTGAGTGAAAGATTGTAAAGCAAGTCTGTCCTCAGATGAGATGCTTCTCCCAGTAGCAAGCACAAAAGTAATCCTCAGTGTTTTGCTGTTCCTTAGAGGAACAAATGGCAATATCAATGTGAGCAAGGACTGTTAAGAACAGACTCAATCAAGACCAGACTCAAACAAGAACAGAGAGTGCATGTTAACAACAGAGGCAATCAACAGAGTCAATCAAGGACAGAAGGTGCATGATAACAAGGTTTGTTTTGCTCTTTGTTTATCTTTCCCTTTTTTTCCCCCCCAATTAATCTCAGTTCCCATGCACACCAACTGTTAAATATTAACTGAAATATAATGACTAAAGTAAATGTTGCTCTGGGTGTCCTGGTCACACCATCCCCCTCCCAAAGAGCAACAACAACAACAGCAACAAGTAATTCAGGAAGTCTACACTGATATTTTAATTATATTTGTGTGCTTTAAAGACCTAGAACTGAAATCTACTTTTCTCTCATCCTTGAAGCACAGCATTTTAAGACACTACAGGGAACTTAATTCTAGATGTTAAAAACTGTCATTGTTCTTCTAATCTCTCTTTTGTTTTCAGATTTTGGAGAGCATGTGAAGGCAAAATGAGAGCAGAACACTTCCAATGAAGTTAAATAAGATGTTATTTATTAACAACATCCTCAGACACATTATGTGATTTGGGGTTTGTCCTGTGCAGGGGCAGGAGTTGGACTGGAGAATCCTTGTAGGCCCCTTATAACTCAGGATATTCTATGATTCTGTGGTTGATTATGAGTAGCAAGCCAGCAAGGAAAGGACCTGAGGCCAGCAGTCCATACTACGTGTACGAGTAGCTCTTTAGCTTTGGTGTGCTTCTCAGTGCTCATGGGTACTACATACAAATAAACTGCATCAGTTTATCATCCAATAAAAATCTGTGGCACGGCTAATGCTCCTGAGAATGGCTATAATCTGCTACATGACTTTTATTGTTAGTGAAAAGTGAGACAGCAATTGGCTTATGGAGAAAACTAAAAATTTGAATATGAGTATGTTGGTTTGGCTTTGTGTAAATTCTGTATCTGCACTTGGGTCTGATCCAGCCCAGCCAGCCAGCCTGCTGGGATTAAATCTAACAGAGGTTTTTTCCTCCACAACTATGAGACTACTGCTTTAGGTTTATTAAATGCCACCTCTATACTGCAATAGAGAGTGAATGACTAACACACATACATGCCACACATCCTTGTGCTGGCTTACTCACTAACATCACTTCTAATTCACCTTTTTCTACATCAGGACAGCAGAGGCCATCACAGAGCAATTAAACAAAGCAGTTCCTGACACGAGCTTATTTTGAAGCCTGAGCTCCTATAAGTATCAAGTCTAGTAGGAGTTTCAATAGAATGAAAATGAAATAATGTGAATTATTTATACTTGGGATATTTAGGTTAGGCACACGTACAAAAATTTCACAGCATTTAATAACTGGACACAGACACTTGCAAATGAACAAGTGAGAAGAATCTCACTTCCCAAACTACAGAAGACTCATTAAAGAAAATGTCCATAAATTGCATGAATAGTTTTTATAATAAGGAAACCTGACTGATCTTCTAGTTATAGGGGATTTGGGAACTTTTATACATTTATATATTATACTGATGTGGAATTTGTAGATTTTATATTACATTATCATTTATCAATGTTGTCTTTGCTTTTCCTCATGACTCTTGCTATATTTCTCTTCTAAAGACAGCTTGACCTAAGCAAAATGTCCTGAGAATTTTCCAGCTTGTTTTCTATCAAATAAATGTCTTACCTTTAAAAAAATCCCTTAGCTGCATAGAAAAGCAGCTCATGCAGGATAAAGTGAGATAGATGTGACACTACAAATTGCATGTTCGCCTCTGCTGCCCCAGTGACTGCTCTTGCATGCAGCAAACCCAGGGTGTCAGGGAAAACTTGGTAAGCTGGACTTCCAGTGGCACTGTCTTCCACATAGAGTGAATCAGCTGCAAGCCTTAATACCTTTGACTTGTGAGATATTGTGACCTCCAGTATGGGCTAAAGTAACAAAGCACGGTTTCTGGTTTGACAGAAAGTCCTTCACGCTTTTTTCTTTTTTTTTCATTTTCTTCCTTCCTTCAAGAACATATGATATATTCCATACATCTATTTAAGTGGAAAATTTTTGAGGATATCTTTGTTAAAATAGAAACTAAATAACCCCTGCTCAGTGTTTGAATATCCGAGACTTAGGAACAACATAGGAATTGATATATCACAAGGCAAGAACAGAGAGGTTTGGAAGAATATTCAAGAAGTATTCAAAGATGTCTGTATCCCACAAGGAATCTAGGGACATAACGAAGGATAAAGAGAAACAAACAGAACTTGATTATACAGAAAACTTGAAGAGTCATTATTTGAGGACTTTTAGATTTTTTCTCATTGCTTTGATGCCTTAAAAATACACCCTGCCCCTCCATTTTCTCTGTTTGCTTACATATTATATAAGCATTTAAAATATAATAGGAAAATTTGTATTTGGTTAAGATTACAAAAAACATATCAGGACTAATGGCTTTTATCCAATTCAGTGACCAGGGTAGGAAATTCCTACCAACCAATTCAGGCATTTGAGAAAGTGGAAATTTTGGACATTTTCTTTAGGTTTATGTTCCTTCAAAATTATATCTTTCCCAAATTGTGCTGTGACTTTAGGCCCCAATTCCTATGAAAGTGGAAATCCTGTACTACTCAGGAAAAAACCACAATGTTACAGAGTCTTGTTTCAGCAACATAAATTCTCATTAAAGAGTACTTCTTGATGGAAGCAGCTTAGCTCAGAGAGGAATGACTTCAAGTGTGTGCCAACATCTTTCCTTGTAAGAGCTTCCCATTTCATAATCACAGAATTTAAACTTGAACAGGTGTCCAAAAGCTTCTAGGGGCTTATGCAAATTAAACCTAATCATTTGGTGCTCGTATATTATTAAAACTCATCATTTAGAACTATTTTAATTACACATATTTAATTCAAATAAAAAGATATTTTGCAGACATTTAAAGATCTTTCAAGTCCCAAGAAATAAAGGATCAACAGGATTAGCAAGTCTTTTGGTGTCCCAAAGTACAAGCAAATCAGGTTCAGTAATAAGAAAGCATTTGGCAGAGGAAAAAAAAGGATTCAAGTTTGATATCAAAATATGTTATCACCCTGGTAGGTACAAATTGAAATTGTTGAATGAAAACAGAATAGCCCTTCCTGTATTCATTTCCGCAATTCATGTGACAAGGGTATTCAGTCATTTAAAAAATCCAACAAAACAGATAGAAAACATTTGATGTGACAGATTCATGAGATTTTGCATATCTGAAAGGATCTTTGCAGTTTAAAGTATGTGGAGAAAAACACAGATAAAGACAACGTATAGTTTTTATTTATACACAGAAAAAAAGAGACAATGATGCTGCCTAGAATACACAGAAGTGATACATGAACTGGCAAGAGAGTTATTGAAAAATTGACTCGTCTAAAATGGTAGAGAAATTATGCACTTTTAAGCAAGGAGATAAAGACTTTTGCTATGGTTTTAATAATGCAGGTCCATTAAAAATGTTCTCAGGTTCTTGGGCTGAGTCTGATCGAGGCTGGACAATCATAGGTTAATGCAGTAAAGTGTTAATACTCTTCATGGAACCAAATATGTATTTATATAACTGCATAACAGAAGCAATGGGCCAAATGGATTTAGGATAAGGGAGTCTGGTTGGGCTTAGGAAGGCATTGTAATAACATCCATCTTTTGGGATTCCTATTTTCTCAATATGGGTAAAAAAATAATAGGACAGAGACAAATCAGCAATGAGACAGATTCTGGCCATAATGTAAAATAATTCATATGCAATAACCCTTCAACATGAAATGTCCCTGGGGATATAAAGACAAATGTAAGCAATACCAATACATACATCTAAAAATGTAAAGGTTAGAGTATAAACAATAAAACCATATAAACAATAAAACCAATCATGTTGGTATTGTGCCAGTTCTGGAGGGCATGCTCCTAGCAAAAAACATCACAAGGGATGGCAGAACCCTGAGATTTTTTGATCGCATGCAAGATTCATGACAACACCTGGAAAGTTAAGAGACTTGTCTGTAGTCCACAGCTGGCAAATTTTCTTGTAAGATGGGCATAAGTAATTTAATTTCAGTATTTGTGGATATTAAATGGATGATGATATAAACTACCGTAATACACAATATAATGTAATTGATTTTTAACCAGAAATACTGTAACTTACCATCAGTTTTGGGGGATGTTAAATTTCCTTCATGAAATCATAGGGTGATTCTGATCTTACTGCAAAATTGTAAAATTGAGATCTGGTCATATACGAATCCTAAAATTATTTTTTTTGCAAGATATAATGATAAACAATTATAAAGAAAACTTTGATCCCTCAGTTCTGTTCGCCTTTTCCTACTTTTCCAAGCCTCAAACTTGCCATCTATCCTTTTTCTCTTCATTATCTCCTTAAAGTCCAAGTTAATACCTTCCTCTTCTTTCAAAATCCAGCTCATGGGGGATGAACCAATAATACCCTCTTATCATGTAACTTCTATTAGAACTCAGGGGGCAAACAGTTAGTACATAGGAAGAATTTGAAGCCTTACATGGAAAACAGGTAAAATTATGGGCAAGCAGTAGTACATAGCTTAAATCCTGCTCAATTCATTTAAGGACTACTAGCAGAATCTCCAGTTCTTCCATCAGGAGGTCAAATTACCATGGTATTTACTTTTTCTCATATTTTACATATTCATTTAGTATTGTCATATTAGTACCCTTTTTTTTGGTATCTCCTTGGACCACATGAGTTTCATTAGAGGTATTTGGAGGAAACTTCCACACCAAACTGTGCTTAGCATCCTGCTACTAATAGCATGGGAGAAGAGCACAGAGCATCATTCCAAATCATCCAGTGGTTTTTATCCATTTCCACTTTACCAATCTGTCTACTGCTTTGGTTTGGTAGAACACAGTGAACACACCTAGTGAACATCACTCTGGGAAAAATAGCTTGAAAGAATTACCTTTAAATATATCTTTCTTCTCTAGTCATTAATTTCCCATGCATTTTATTAACTGCATATAGTATTATATAATTGTGCATGTATTTGGACCATCATCTTTTACACCAACCATATTACTCATTTGGCTTAAGTGAAATCTATCTTAGTTACACTTTTATTACAGTTTAACCTAATTTATCCTTCCCAAAAAATCGATTAAAAAAAAAATTTAGTATGCATTTTCTACTTGCAATCACATTTTCTCTTATGCTAAATACAAGGTCACTATTGGGACGTAACTATTATGTATCAGCATATCCAGATGTTATATACTTCAGTGAAGGGAAAATCCTCAGGCCTGATTTTCCTTTCTTGTACTTTTTACAAAACTAAAATTCTCTTGATATGCATAAGGGCAACTAAAAATAATTGCCAGCTTGAAGAGAGGGAGCAGTACCTTGCAGTGCTGATAAAACCAATTTTGAACAGATCATTTTATTACAGACTCCTGTAAGCAGGGAATCCATACTGAGGACCTCAGAAATTACTTGAAAACACTTAACACTTACACATTTATTATATATATGTTCCTTTTTGATTACAAGATTACAAATAAATTTAGTGAAGCTGATGTGATTTCAATAAACTTTAAGCTAAAATAGGTTTCCAGGTAAGAAAGGTTGTTTTCTCAACTCACTCATGATATCTGTCCCTATTTTATCTACTTTTCTAAAAAGAAGACTGAAAAGAGTAAACTTCAATTACCTTAAATATACTCTTTCTTTACAAGTGCCTGTTGTCTATGACAGAGAGATGTTTTTATCACTATAGATTATAGGTTTTGCAATAAAACTGATATTATGAATTTTTAAAATATTTAAAGACTGTTATATATTGATCTACATATTTCATGGAAGTAAGGGAAAGAGTTACATTATAAATTCCTCCACATCCATTTTGATATGATAAAAGTACTAAAAATCTAGTGATAAAACCACTCAGATTATGTTCTTCACTGTACATGGAACTAAAACTTACTGAAAAACAGTAAGTAAGCGTTACTCTGATTGATTGCATCCTTCACCCATCTTCTCTGGGATATCATTCCTGCAAAGCCTTCGAAATCAGCCTGAGGGGGTTTCTTCAGCTCTTTCATTGAGATATAAATTTTCAGGAACTGCGTATTTCCAGGAACTACCCTTCAATAATATGCTTTTCTGTTATTACTTTTTCATAGAAACCTTGTCCGAAGTTCAAGCAGCTTTATCAAAGCATATCAATTTTAACAACAAAATCTAACTAAAAAGCCATACCTCCTTTCTGCTCTCTTGAAAGCTACTGATCAAGGCATTTTTTTATACAAATATTTTAAAATATTTTTTCAAGATACAAAGTTATCTCAGATTAAACAAAAATACCAGGTTTTAAATCAAATGTTTTCATGAATAATAGTTTTGAGAGCATTCTAACTGTTCATTATCTAACTTTTGTATTATTATCAGCTGAAATAAGAAAAGGTGTATGTATTATGCTGGATCCAAGAGGAATAAGGCTGCTGGTGCTCTGTATGCCCAGATCTACCAGTATTAATTGTGAAGATGTGCTCCCAGGAGACAAACACACAAAAGCCCACATATACCCCACATATATACATATCAGTGTGGTTGTCCACACAGATCACAGAGAGAAAGTTGGAGTACCCACAGGGACATAGACAGCACTAGTAGCCTCATCCTGCTTTCCTCTGGGGCTGGGCAGGATGGAAGCCCACTTGTTACCATACTGCACACACACATACATCTCTATATCTATCTATATCTAATCTCTATCTATATCATCTCTATCTCTATCTCTATCTCTATCTCTATCTCTATCTCTATCTCTATCTCTATCTCTATCTATCTATATCTATATCTATATCTATATCTATATCTATATCTATATCTATATCTATATCTATATCTATATCTATATCTAACTATATCTAGCTAAATCTATATATATTTGCATCTCTATCTCTATCTCTATCTCTATCTCTATCTCTATCTCTATCTCTATCTCTATCTCTATCTCTATATCATCTCTATCTATCTATCTATCTATCTATCTATCTATCTATCTATCTATCTATCATCTATCTTTATACCTATTTATAGATACAGGCATCCACAGCCTTAGTCTGAAAGATGACTGGCCTGCTGCTCCCAGTGACTCGTGGGGCTGGTTTCCCACCTGGAAATGATGTCTCCATGGATGGAGTGACCAGGGAGGTGCCTGGACAAGGTGCTCATTCTTTGGGAGACCTTCTTTTAGGCTCCCTATGTACCCTTGTGCTCTTCTGGGCTTTTGCAGGTGGGCTGATGGCCCATGTGTGGTCTGCCTGGGAGTAGCTTGGCAGGGGATTATGTGGGCTTTCCCTCCTACCATTCATTGTCTGTCTGCTCCTCTGTGAGTGTGCAGATAAGCTTTATCACATAATCCTACAGTACTGGACTACATTCAAAGGAAAAGCTCATTGTAAATCTAATTTTTTGATGTTTTTCTACCTTTTGTTCTTGTAACTATAAACATTTCTTACATGTTGTACCAGTTTTGGCTGGGGTAGAGTTAATTTTCTTCACAGTGGCTAGTATGGGGCCGTTTTGAATTTGTGCTGAACACAGCGTTGATAATATAGAGATGTTTTTGTTATTGCTGAGCAGGACAGGACAGGTGATCCAAACTGACCAAAGGGATATTCCAGATGGTATAAAATCATGCTCAGTGTATAAGGTGGGGAGAAGAAGGAGGAAGCAGGGGAACATTGGGAGTGATGGTGTTTTTTTCCCAAATAACCCTCATGCATCATGGCTCCCTGCTCACCTGGAGACAGTGATCAGCTGCCTGCCCATAGAAAGCAGTGAATGAATTCCTTGTTTTGATTTGCTTGTTTGTGTGGCTTTTGCTTTCCCTATCAAACTGTCTTTATCTCAACTCATGAGTTTTCTATTCTTACCCTTTGATTTTCTCCCTGATCCTGCTGGTGGGGGAATAAGCAAACAGCTGCCTGAGGCTTGGCTCTTGGTTGGTGAAAAATATGACAAATGTGCATAACATTCTATAGCTAGTGCTATATGATTGATTTCAGTCCTTTCTTTAATTGTAACATCTTTTTTGATTTTTACCCTAGAAGTTACTCAATGTTTTTCTTTTTTTTCTGTATTCAAAATTTTAGACTTCCTTCTGTCAGGTACTCCAATTTCCTTCTAACCATGTTTTATCATGACTTGCTGGGGAGGAGAGGGGAGCTTCCTTTTGGCAATGTAGATTTCTCTAAAGCTGGTCATTGCTGCTTCAGTAAACAATGAGACCAGAGCATAAAATAAGGGGAGTAGCTGCTGACCCCCTGTGTGCTGCCAGCTGGAGCAGTCAAAGCAGCTTAGTGGATGCAGGAGATAGAAGAGAGCAGCAACAGTGAATCTGGAGCAGGATCTCTGGGGAGAAGTCATGCATTAACTGGCATTCCTTCACAGCTTTAGGAAGGATTATGTCTGGGATTTGATTAAGATCCGGTATTGCTAGTAGATTTGGAGTTATGACAGAGTAATGAGAAATAAGTTCTTCAAGTTCATTAGATACTTACAATGCCCACTGAATTTTAAAAATAATCTTTGATAGTTGGAACTTCTAATAATTTAAGATAGCAAATAAATTCCATGTATTTTTCAAAGCATTAACTAATAAATTCTCATATTTGATCTGGAAGAGGAAACTTAGCATTTAAAGTTAGGTTGCCTCAGATAGTTTTACACAAAATGCTTAAGTTCTTACATCATGACTAAGACAGAGACTAATTTCTGAAAATTTATACCTAATCCATTTCCTTTCTTAAGGTTAAACATGATTTCATATAATGAATTCCAATTTTTTTTGCTGGAAAGTTTTTTCCTAGGGAACTTAATTTTTCCATGCACTGATATGAATGGCAGAAACATGGAAACATATACAGAGTGTGTATACCCAATTACAGAAATGAGAGTGTTGATGTGTATATGTGTATATATAAAGAAATGACTGGCTGTCTCAGATTTCTCAATCCTTAAATTTCTTTCCATTGAAAGCATATTTAAATTTTGATAAATAAACACAGTATTACTACTTGCATCTGTAGGAAATGCCATTCAGAATACTTCCAGGTCCCACCTTAATGTCTAGTACAGTTGGATGATTTTTTGTTTTGTGTTTAAAGCTTCTTTAAGAGCAAAATCATGGTCTCTAGGCATGCAGTTCTTTTATAGAGAATTTCCTTATCTTCCTATTTAGGAAATCCTTTCTAGAACTATTTCTAGAACAGAGTGATTATTCCATGCTGTTATAAAAGGTAAATGCAAAGAGGTAGAGATACTCCATTAGGGATTATTTATTTAGACAAAGTTTAGCTATATCTCCACTAACTGTAGAACCTGTACATTATAGCTCAGCTTGAGCATTTCTGTAGAAGAGCTAGTGTAGACATCTACTTCATATACATGTCAAAGGGTTTTATTTTAGGGGAACTCCAATGTGGTATCAAGTTAGACTACCCTTAACAGTTAGAGTTCATTATGTGTATGTCCTAATTTAGTCACCTTAAAATAATATCTAATAACAAAGCACAGCAAGCGGCGGCAATTTGAAAACTGGATTAAAAACTAAGCTCCTGATCTGAGTTAAAATGTTAATATGAATAAATCCTGTAGCATGTAAACCCCAACTTTAAGAAAAAAATCATGCTGTCAGGATTAGAATATATAAACTGAATAATGATCTACAGAGAGAGAACAGGTACACAATGGTTTCTACTCTCAGAATTTAGCTGGTTACAAAAATTTACCAAAGTCAATATTTCATAGAAGATTTTTTTCTTCTCTATGTTTACATCTGTCTTCCATGATACTTACACAGGTCTTTCTGGTAAATGCATAAGATTTAATGTAGAGACCTCTCCATCTCATCCCAAAACCAAAATTACTAGGAAAGGGTTAATGATTTGGCAAAAACAGTCTTGCCATGGATTTAAAATGTTTTTTGCTTGTTTGTGGGGGTTTTTTTGTAACAACACTTAAAATAGTGTCTAAAGAAAATAGAATAAAAGAAAAGCAGGTCTAAAGATAGCTTTAGAAGAAAAATGATTGCTCTGCAGTTACTGTAGAGATATTTTTATATGGATGATTTAAAATACACTGTTAAAGGTTAAATTACGTATAGCTCATATAATATGCCAAAGGTTCCAGATTCTTAACTAGGACAGCTCTGTCTTTTGTGAGTATCGGCAAATCTTGGGGCAATAGATGTTCCTTTACAAGTCACCTTATTTAAATCATGAAGTAGCTAAAAAAGTACCTCCCAAGGGCCTATTTTTCAAGACTAATTTTGGAAAATGTTCTGTTTTGAGGCACAGTTGCCTCTAGCTGAATGCTTGTTGACTGGAATACCTCAGCTATAACTGCACAGTTAAGATACAGCTTTTCAGCTGGCTGGATTATGTCTTGTAATTGCTCTACTTGCATTATTTGAATTCATGTATGCATAATGCGAAATCTAATGTGAAATCTAGTTCCTTTGTGATGTCCCTGATTTCTAACATAGCCTTCAAAAACCCAGGAGCAGTTTTGTTCATCACATGCTGTCCTGCTGCAATATCAATTGAGGCATCACTAAATGTTGGACTTGGTGTTTGCAAAAAGCAATGTCTGCCCTTTTATCACCACTGTCATGCTGCCTTGTTGTGACCTTCTATATCTCCTTATTAGAATCATAACTTTCCCTTTTTTTCATATATGCTATAGGATGAGTGATATTTCCTCTAGGAAAGAGTATGCTATCTAAAACATTATCTTCTAGATGCAAAAAACCCTATTGGAATAAGAGTTATTCTTGGAATTAGAAGCAGTTAAGGGTTATCTTAATTCCAAAATATGGGATGAAACTTTTTTTCTTTTAAGACTTATGCTCTATTTAATTTCAGTCTACACATCTGTTCTCCTTGCTTCTCTTGAATTAGACTCCCAGAGACACAACTTTCCATATGGTGGACACTTCTTGAGTATTTGAAGTAACACTGTTTGACACTTTGGTCTTTGGAAATAACACCCGTGAAATAACCTGCAAGCCTTACTTCAGCATAGTTTCTCATGAAGTAGAATTAGGCACATTTGTAAATCTTTTAGGCTGTTTCCTAGACAATATGACCAGTAGAACAATAACATGCAAGTATGTATTTTTATGTAAACAAATATATAATTGTATTAATGTCAACTGCAGAAAAGGGAGCTTTCCTTTCAGGAGAACTTATTATTTAGAAATCTGGCAGATAGAAGTGTGCATACATCTTTGTACAGACTCAGAACCTAGCTCAGCCTAGAGCAAGTGCAGTATTTACAAACAGATAAAGTATAGTTTTTTTGTTTAACATCTCTACTACATCATTTGATTGGACAATGATGTTTTTCCATCTTGCTTTCTAAGAAAGCCTTCCTTCTCATCCTCTTTCCCACACCGTGGTCTTTTTCCCAGCTTCTGGAGTCCTCAGACTCTAGCCCCCATAAACTTGCTGGCACTTTTGGGTGCTTCCCTGATACTTCATATCTTCTATTCAATTTCTTATTTCCATAATTCACATAGGAGTCTTAAAGAAAACACTTTATGTTTAAGTTTGTACCTCATTTATTTTGGATCTTCATTCAGTTTGAAATACTGCATACATTCTTTTTCTTTTGTTTTCTTTTCACAGATTGAGGGCAGTTACTCTTTCACATACCCTACATGGTGTAGTTTGACATCTCTATCAGATGGTTTTGTGTAATATGAGCTTGGTGGAGCTCTGGGTCTATGAGTTCAGATCTAATTAGGACCCTGTCTGCAGACTAGCTTAAATAAGGTATCAAGGAAGAGAACATAAAGCATAAACGTGCTTTTAACATAAACAAGCATATGAACATGTTTGATGTCAAGGAAGGACATTGGTAGGACAGACAATAAGTTCTAAGATGTGACAAAGAAGAAATTTCATTGGATGGTGGACTTCAGCATCTATAATGGTTTTGAAGAACCAATAGTAAAGATTGCCTGGGGAAATGTTCCTGTCTACATCTCTGGAAGTCTTTACAAAAATATTAGAAAAGCACATCAGGAATGACACATCTATGAACAATTGCTCTAGGCAGGAGAATGGATGTGAAATTTTCTTTACAATCTCATCTAACTGTGAGAACAAATAGATTTTTAACTCCTTCCTGCCCTGATCAAGGAAATTGTAATAGGGCACAAATGGGAATGTTCCATTTGGAAGGATTTTCAACATCACAGTGCGTTAGACTTTATGCTGATGAACATGTAACTGAAGCATGTGGGAAAGAGGCAGCAAAAGACAGGCACAAATGGACTTTTCATGACATCTGCTCTGGTATTCTAGTCCAGCAAATTTTGTCTACATTTACAAATATGAAGATTAGCCTTTTTGTGAAACTTCATATTTCCATCACATTTATGACGATAGATCTATTAGCCTCAAACCAAGTCTCATCATCATAGCAAAGAATACCAGCAGTATCTTGAGCTGCATGAGGAAACACATTTCTAGCAGTTTCAGGGAGATGATTCACCTCTGCTCAATAATGGTGAGGCCACACACAGGATGCAGGGTCCAGTTCTGGGCTCCTCAGAACAGGAGGCATGGACTTACTGGAGCAAGCCCACCAAAGGACCACAAAGATTATTACAGGACCGAAGCATCTGCTGCATGAAGAAAGGCTGAGAGAGCTGGCACTGTTCAGCCTGGGTAAAAGCAGACTCAAGGAATGTACAAATGAAAGTTGGGAATGAGGAAGAGAGAGATAGATTTTCTCAATGATGCCCAGTGACAGTATAAGAGGCACAGATTTTTAAAAACCCCATCAAAATATAAACACAGGAAATTCCATCTGAACATAATTCCCCCACTCTTCTTACTTTGAAAGCAAACACAGAAACAAGTTTCCCAGAGAGGCTATGGAACCTCCATTCATGGAGATATTTACAAACCCCAAAAGGTTTCCCCAAAACCTGGGTTAACCCAACAGTCTTGGGCAACCTACTCTAGCTGACCTGCTTTAATCACCTTTAAGTGACTTCCAGATATCCCCTCCATCCTAAAATGCCCCATAATTCATCTAGTAGTTATTATTGGTAACTGTCTCCTGGACAGAGCTGGTGGTGTACATTTGCTGGCAAATATCTGAGAGGAGGAATGAGTCAGTGGGTTTATGTCCAGAGCAAAGTTGTCAAGCACTCAGTCCTTCAGGGCTGCAGTGCTTCTGGCCTCCTCTGCTCAGGGCTGCTTGGTACCCCAAAGCAGCAGTTTAGGCCACTCCAGGATATCCAAGGAAGATTATCTGCTTAGAGGAAGCTGCAGCCATCCTTTCACTCTTGGTGTAGAGAAAGCATTGCAAGTGCTGCAACACTGACAGATATTTCCTTTACACTATAAAATGACATTCTATAAATAGCACCATAAAGCAGCAAGATAGATGTTAAATCAAAGAGGGAAGAATTGTAGGGATTAGGCTTAAAAATAACTAAAATTTGTAATTTCAGTACTTTCCATAAAAGATTACCTCTCCAGACACATGCAGATTAACATCTAAGAAATGCTTTGTGAGATCTCTGCTCAAAATTCTAAATGTTAATTTGAAACACAATGTTCTGCAGGTACTGTTATAAAAGAAAGTGGTTTAATGAAGAACAACAAGGCTGAATTGATGAACTGTTTTGTTCTCACGTAAACACAGAAAACTTTTAAGAGTAGTCATGCTGCTGGTGGCTTGTTTCGACTTCAAGCTAATTCTAGATAATAAGACCTCAAAGAGTGTGACTTTTTCCTCAAATAGAGCTCCCTTGGGGTGTCACTTATGATTTGAGGAGGTAAAAATTATGGCTATAAAAATGAAAGCAATGTAAGCATTCTTCATTTCAGCTGCATAGTATTTGGACTACTGTGTTTTCCCTTGCAGCTGACTGTCAAATCAACTTTACTCCAATGTTCAATGCAGTGGCTTCATGCCATGCAGAACTCCAGGCATTGTGAAAGAAAAGAGTGTATTTCCACCCACAAATCTTTGGCAGATTTAGAGGAAAAAGGTTTCTTAATGTCCTGAAGATGGGCACTATTTCTATAATACTTATCTGCATAGAAGTACAAATTCACATTATATCTACCAAGCTGGAAGCATCTTGGTAAACCTGAATTAAAGCCACATTATTTTGCTAAATGGGAAAGGAAATTACATAAATTCAGACATGCTTCTCTGAAGTTTAAGATTCACCAAACTGTTCATGTCTGCTGACAAATAACCATATATTATGCTATGTAGAGATAGAAGCCTTTGAACTGACTGGAACTATGTGGTGGACCTGCTTAAGATTTTCCCATTATAAGGCCTCCAAAGAAAAAGCTTTTAAGCTTAAATTCTGAGTCTTATTAGAATATGAAGTGAAGAGAAAATTTAAATTTGTAAGGAGTGGGTGGAGTGACGAAGCCAGCAAGACTAAAGACAATAGAAATAAATAAAATCTATAACCATCTCTCTTGTACACTGAAGCAAGAGAGCTTCTTTCTCTCAGGTTGGTTTTCTGCCCACTTAGCAGATGGTTTGGAGAAATATCTGATGTGAAATATCTGCTGAGAAATATCTGCTGAGAAATATCACTTCTCAGGAAGTTTCCTTAGTGCTGAGGTCATCACTCCCTGCTGCCACATTTTGGGGATTACAGATTTTCCTCTCTTGGACATAGTAAACACAAGAGTTCACCTGACATGTTCCCTCTTGTGCTCAGAGGGACATGGCCAGCATACACACTGTCACTGCACACACAGCTTCCCCATAAAGCTAACAGAGATCCAGCCTCTTCCCTAATCCATGGCTTTGCCCCCACACCACAAACTGTGAACACCCAATGTTATGCCCACATTCTCACTGATCCCATGTTAGATGCAAGGATCTGAAGGAAGATAAACACAAGAAATGTGATTATTCCTTCCGCTTCCAACTTTGAAATTTGCTCTTTGAGGTAGCTGGAAAAACTACCAAATGAAAGGAGTATTTAATTCCAAAAGGATAGCCATATCTAATATTTAAATTTGGTATGTTACAGTGGGAAAAAAAGCTCCTCAATAGATCACAGTTGTATTAACATGCAATTAGGATGTGAATATGAGTATAATTCTATTTGTGTTTGAAATCTTAATTTAGACAACAGAACTTATCCAAGGTCAAAAGTGTCATCTCCTGCAGCTTGCTAGCATTCTTCTTTCAGAAAAAACATCTCAGGCCTCAACTTTTGTAGCATATGAAATCTTTTACTTTAGAAGTAGTGGTAGCAAATCATCTAAGAACAAAACAGGCAAGGAACAAAAGAAGTAAAAGGTACAATTCTCATGAATGTATTTATTAGTCACTATCTTACAAAAAAAAAAAAAAAGAAGAAATCCCACTTTCAATCAGTGGTTCAACAAGAAAAGCACTGGAAAATACTAACTGTTTAATCCTTGCTTATAAGTTTTAACAAATATTTCAATGTAAATTGATGTTGATTGATGTTGCTATAGAAGCAGCATAGTCAGAATTACAGAATCACAAAACGGGTCAGATTGGAAGGGACCACAGTGGTTCATCTGGTCCAGCCTCCGTGTTTAAGCAGGATCATCCTAGAGCACATGGCACAGGATTGTGTCCGGATGGCTCTTGAATATCTTCAGTGAGGGAGACTCCAGAACCTTTTTGGGCAATCTGTTCCGATGTTTGGTCACCTGCACAGTAAAGAAGGTCTTCCTCATGTCTAGGGAAAACTTCCAGTGCATCAGCTTCTGCCCATTGCCTCTTACCCTGGTGTTTGGCACCACCAAGAAGAGTCTGGATCTGTCCTCTTGACATCCTTCCCTCGGATTTATAGACATTGATGAAGTGCCCTCCTGGCTGCCTATTCTTGAGGTTGAACAGGCCCAGGTCTCTCAGCCTTTCCTCAAAAGAGAGGTGCTCCAATCCCTTAATCTCCTTTGTTTTCCAATGGAATTGCTTCAGGAGGTCCATGTCTCTCTTGTACTGAGGAGCCCAGAACTGTACATGGCACTCCAGATGTGCCTCACTAGGGCTGAGCAGAGGGGCAGGATCACCTCTCCTGACCTGTTGGCAATGTTCTTCCTAATGTACTTCAGGACACAACTGGTTTTCTTGGCCACAAGGACACTGATGGCTCATGGACAGCTTGTTGTCCACTGGGACTCCAATTGCATGCGGTGACATGAAATGCGGGAAATGGACCAAACCTTACCAAATTGGTCCTCACTGAAATTGCAAGACTTCATTTCCTTCCACAAAATGAATAATTTAATTTTGTGAAAGGAAATGAAATCTTGAAATCAGAGAAGAAAATGTAACAAACACTCTGGAAAGGAAGTATGATAAATTAATGCAGTGGGAAAAAAAGAAGAGAATTTGGAAATGGAGTGAATTCTACAAAATTGATTGGGATGACATGAGGTGCAGTGAAAAACACTGAAACTTGCCAAAATTACATGCACTGAAATCTCGAAATCAGGGAATGAAGTCAAACAAAGAGACAGGAGGTGAAACAGCTGAAATGAAATGCAAAAATGTTTCTTCATTTCATGAAAGGAAATGCAATCTTGTGATTTCAATGAGGATCAAATTGGCAAGGTTTGGTCCATTTCCCTTTACTTCATATTATCCTATTCTTTTTTTTTTGTTTTGTTTTGTTTTCACATCGTTTCAGAAAACCACAATAAACCCTCCTTTCAGAAACCACTAAGCCCAGAGCTCCAGGCAACTACAAAAGGCATGTCACACCACCGACATGTGAAGGGAGCAATTTGAGTTTTATTTACGCCGTTATTAGCATACCTGGAGGCATACATGAAGTGGAGACTTTAGGAGCTGTACAAGTAATGGAGGGGATCCCAGTCCCTGGGTAGATTTTGACAGCACATCAGGGGAGAGACAGCTCCCACGACTGGGCTGCAGGAGGCTGTCCCTCATAAGTGGGGTAGACCACCGGGAAAAAATGCCCACTAAATTAGGCAGTGGGAGAAGCCTTAGCCATCAAAGCAGGTCCCTGCAGCACACCCCTGGGCATGATGTTTTCTGGTTTTATGGTAGGGAGTGGAGGCTCGCCAGGAGGGCCAGGTCTGCCCATGTGGCACTGTGGTGCTACCACACAGAGAGAGAGACTCACACCTGACTCCAGGCAAGTCAAGCAGGAAAAGACCTCTTTATTTACATTACATATCTATTTATAGAATTCCAACAATGAGCATGGATGGGACAGTGATGAGACCTCTTGACTTCCTTGGCTCCCTCACACTTCCATCAATGCTCTCTTCCCCCAAAGAGGAATGCAAAACAATCATTGTTTAGAAGAAAGAGTGTGAGAAAGTGTAAAAAGAATCTGTTGACATCAGAAGGCTGAAACACCAGGGCAACATCCCCATCTCCTCTACTTTTTCTCCCTGCAGTGCTGCTTCTTCCCTGGCTGCCAGTCGTGTCCTGCCCTGCTTGGCCACCTTCCCCAGGCAGCTGATCACCATGAAAGCCTCGGGCTCCACTGTTTCCTGGAGGGGACAGCAGTGCTGTGCTCCCCTTGGCATACCACTTGTAGTTGCAGTGCCCTTTGGAGCTCTGGGCTGTGTGGTGTTTTCAAGCCTAAACCTAAGCAGAGCAGTAAAAGCAGCCTTTTGCTGAGGTGCCCAGCACATGGGTTATGCCAAGAAGAAAGGTTTAGAGGGAGCATTCTTTGGGCAGTGGGGTGCTCTTTCTTGCAGTGAAACGGACCAAACCTTGCTGAAATGATTCTCGTCAAAATCCCCAAATCAGGCAACAAAGTGAAACGAGGAGACAGAAGAAGACATTGACATAATCAAATGGCATTCTCTAGGAGTGAATTTACTTGTCTTTTATAATTATGCACTTTTAAAGACAAGTAGTATATATAGGAAAATATTAGGATGCATTAGGCAAAAATGCATCTGAACTGTAACTGTACCTATTTTCTGTTCCATATACCAACATCATATTGATTTTCTTAACAGTCGTGATTACTATTAGGCTTTGCCTGGAAAGCCTGAAATTATCTGCTGAAACAAGCCTTTGAAATTTATGTTCAAATATTTTCTCTTCCACTGAGCAGTTTTATTTCTAGGAAATCTCCCTCCACACCTTTTTGTGTTACACACACATCTGTTACTTAGATGGAGCATATATTAAATCTGTCATTTCTCAAAGGAGGTGGTAAAACTGTGATTCACACATATAAGAGGCAAGCAGAGATGGAATTTTTTTTAATGAAGCTTCTAGAAGTTTGTTTGTCTGATGGCTCCCTAGATGGTTTTCATTATCTCCTTCATGAAACATTATTCCCCTTTTCCAAGATGAAATAAGAAGTAATAAAAATTCTAGCAGTTCAGAAAAATAAATCCACTGCAGGGACAACTACCTCCCTAGTGACCAAATGCCACTTGCCTTAAATGGGAGCTTTGTATTAGCATTTTATTGCACCTGCAACTTTATATTATGCCTCTCAAGGTAATAGTTGTGCCTCTAGCTAACAGGTCGTTGTGACCTATATATTTTCAATCCTTCATGCCATCAGCTTTTCTCATGCTGACAAAGGAAACATTTTTCAAGCACAGGGTGCCCTTGACAAGAACTTAAACCCCTTTTAAGACAATTTTTGTATTCTGCTCATATGAAAGAACTAAGAACGTGGCCAGTTACATTAATTTAAAGTGTCTGCCATAACGGTCCCAAGTTGCAGTTTCATAATCTTTACTTTTAGAAGGATTTAGGTGAGAATTTAAACATACTTCCAGAAATTAGTATGTTCCATATTGCTGGAGTTCACTGTGAGGGTGAAACAAAATTAATTCCCTCCAACCTCCCCTCAGCATGAAACTTGTGCAACTGTGCAAGAATATGAATCAAACATTAGTGAAATGGAAAGAGGGTGTGCATTTCCTTGTCTTTTGTTCAAGTGCTGCAAGATGGGATCAGATCATATCATTGGACCGGGTTAAGTTGGGTTCTTGCTAATGTTGCTCTTCTGTGGAGAAAATCCTACTTGGCAAGGCTCAATGGAATGAAAAGCACATCTAAATGTGCTGCTTGAAACTCAGAAGAAAGAGCTGTTAGGTAAACATTGTGGGATTGTTTATCACTAGCCAGTAACTGAGAAGAGAGAAGCAGTACATTCTTAACGTAGAAATAATACCTTTTGCAGTCGTTTTATTATAATAATAAAATTGTTAATGTTGGAAGTTCATGTTGTCCAACACCACCACTCAGAGTAAATCTGGTTGCTGAGATATTGAACACATCAAAGTAAAGAGCAGACAAAAAATTTATATATGAACTCTACTTTTCTGCACACTCTTTATTCTCTGACCTCCTTTCCTTTTGTCTAGACTCCCACTCTCCTCCTCCCCTTGGGTCTTTTTATGCCTTTTTGCTGAAATAATAAATCAAATATGACACCACTGATCCTTGTGTTCTTCTCACAGTTTCTCTCCCACATTACTTCCATCACCAAAATTCATCTGTTTTTGTTTTTCTATTTTCCTAATACACAAACATTGAGAAGTTTTTATGCTTCTTATGATAGAATAGACATTATTTACCTATGTGAATCTGATCTGTAGGTACTTGCTCTCTTGCAAGATCCCCCCATTTTTCTTGTCCTGGCTGTCATTCCCTATTTTCCTGTTTAAAAGTCTAGAGACAGAAGGATATTGCAAATCCTCCTGAGCAATTATGGCTCAGGAAAACCTTCTGGAGTACAGACTGACATAGACAGACAAACTGCAGCTGTTATGAAGAGTGGGAGAACTCTTGAAAAAAAGCAAAACTCATCTTCTCATTACACAATCTCTTATTTCCAAGAAAGTGCCGCTTCCAGCCCTTTCTGTCAGGTGGGCAATCGTGTCTTTGATGAGTATCTGGGCCCTTTTATCTTTGATTGTTTGTCCTCCACCTCCATATTGCCAAGCTCCATCCAAGTCCCATGAGTGCAGTTGCACATTGTGAAAGACCCATCCTTCCTTCCTGCCAAATCCATTGGCAACACATAAGCCTGTTGCCACTTTTGTTCTCTATCCTATTGAGGGAATGAACATAGACTTTGTTTTGCAGGGAAAAAGCAATGAATACTTCCCAGATTTTTAATTTATGACATGCTTATAATAGTTGAAATTTCTTCAAAATAAATAAAGACATCAGTAGTTTTTTATCTTTTTTTCCCTCCCTCCTCTCCAAAGGGACATCCCAGATTTTCCCTAAAACTTCAGCAAGTTGGTTTCTGCTCTAAGGTAGAGGTAAGGTTGTAGCCTCAAGTGTTGATCAGATGGAAGAAGCATAAAAAAAAAGGGAAGACATAAAAACTAGGTCCAAGGAATCACAATTTTCAGCACATCCATTCTGGCAGACTTCTGCATAAACTGTTGTTAGAGACCTTGAGTGACAGGAGCTCTGCAGTGTCCCAGAGAAGCAGTTCCTCGGTCTTCATTGTCCACGTTTTGGAGGATCCCACCTAGCCTGTGCCTTACCTGCATGTCTTGGTCTGGCCAAAGTCCATTGTTTCATGCGTGTTCTGCATCTTATAAAAAGCAGGCTGATCTTCACCACTTTTCAGCAATTTTTTTTGTAGTTCTTCACTACTTCAGTCATCATTTCCTTTTTGTGCCAAAAATGCCCTGACTGAACAATGATAGTCACTAAGTGAGGCCAGGAAGAAGTAAAAGATGAATTTGCTCTTCCTGAGACTCTATTTGCATGCAAAATAACGTCAACCTACCCCAAAACACTTTATTCTCACTGTTTTTCTTTTCTTGAACACATACTTGCATAAATATTCATAGCTATGCATCTTACAATAGTTTTATTTATTATAGTAATTTTCAAAGATGTTTATTACATTAATCCTTGAAAGATGGTTTCAAGTTTATTTCTAAATGAGAGGATTAAACTTGCATATTCTGCTTCACCATCATAAAAAGAGGTTGTTTATAGCTAAGTAGCATAGTCAGGTGTGGAAATCAATATACCAAGATTCAGTCAAGCTCAGTCTTTTCCCTCAGAAATATTGATCTATTATACTATTTAGGTTTATTTGCCTAAGGTGAACTAAAAGAATCAAAGTATAAAGGGAAACCGAGTCAAGACAGGATTTATGTTATCTAGGGAAAGGACTGTCTCATATAACTCTAGCATTAAAGAAATTCCTTTCCACAAATCTTACAATATGAAAAATTTAAAAATCTCCTACCAGACGAATGCTGAATTACTCCTTGGAAAGTTGAAGATTCTTTTGAACTGCTCATGAGGAAACTAAGTCCCAGAATCTGTTAAAAAAATAGTTTATAATCCTGTGAAGTTGATGTTATTGATTTCACAGAGCAAGGCTTCATTCTAAAAATACAAATCCATTCAGTTTCTTTACTATTGTTTCTTTTTTTCCTCTGAATAGAAGTAACATTCTAAAATCTACTATGGGACTACAAGTTGGATTTCTTGAGGCACAAAGATCAGCACGTATCATATCTGCATAGCATGGCAATGTTTGTAGGGAAAATTTGAGCTAAATACCTACTGATCCACTGCATGATGCTTTCAGGTAGCTGTGATTTAGCTAGTTCAACAAAGTAAATTTTTTTTTACAAGTTTCTCTGGAGCCTGTATCCCATGAAATTCCAAGTGCTTTCAAAATATTGAAAAGTGAACAAAAATTCAAACCATTTTGTAACCAGTGCGATGTGTTGAGAACATCACAGAGGAAAGCCCAAGGAGAAACAACCATAAATAAGGCCATAAATTGTAAAGGAGGAGGGACATACAGTTTCATGATTATAGGCATCACAGAGCTAATGATGCCTCCTAATTATCTCCTTCTCTGACAAAATTTTGCAACATGTCCAATTAGCATCAAGAAACCTGAACCTATTATACTAGAAAATGGCTAGTTATTAGTATAAAGACATGAGAGGATATGAAAAAAATAATTTAAAAAGCAAAAAAACCCAGAACAAATATCCTGCAAGTACAGATCAGTCTTCATAGAATCATACAATCACAAAATAGCCTAGGCTGGAAGGGACCTTAAAGACCATCTAGTTCCAGTCTCTCCAGTGTGGGCAGGGACTCCTTCCATTAGAACAGGTTGCTTGGAACTCTGTCCATCCTGGCCTTGAGACTTACTGGGAGTTGGATTTTCAATGGTAAGATATATTCTACACACTTTGTTGGGCTTGTGGTAGGTAAAATATAACCAAAACCCAGTAACCCAAAGCAATCTTTCTTTTGGCTTCCAAGTTCAAATTAACAGCTTTCCAAACCTCATAAAATTGGATTAGTACTAAATTCAATCATCATTCACATTTCTGTTAGCAATTAATCCCCAACTATAATTTTTCACTAAGATAATCAGTTTTATTAGTTGCCACATATTAGAGAAAGATAGCACAATTTGTTTAATTTTAGAGTTCGCAAAAAAAACCAAAAAAAACCAAAAAAAAAAGAAAAGGAATTTTGTCAAGGGACTTAACTACTCTGAACCTATCTTTCTTCATTGGACCATGCCAGTAGCAATAATCTTAAACTCAAATAAGAAGTAGGTTTTTCATCCTAGATAGGCCAATAGCTTCCTATTGAGGTCATTAAGTACACAAGGTTGGGATTAGAGGCCTTGATGGTCTCAAGCAGATGTGAGATTTACATGGGGCAATCTAAAACTCTGACTGATATTTTATCACAATGCTATTATCTAGATCAGTGAATTGTCTTCCTACCATTGCTCCCTGTCACCCCACTCCTGTCCACCACCTTTTTGGTGCTTGTCTGCCTTGCTCCTTGTAGAACTACTGAAAGTACAATCTATTTAATTAATGGGAAACATTTTACTTCTTGCCAGCACAGAGAACAGTAACTTGCAGCAGGGACTACATATTTTGACCTACAAAGGAAGAGTTTATCTTACACAGAATAAATTAGACCACGTTTTAGACATTAGATGCAATCATGAGAGAGTGGAGGAGTCAAGGCATCACACTCATTAAAGTTACGCCTGCAAAGGACTGAAATTTCTTTGAACAGCCATCAGTTTTGACACGTTCAGTTCAACCTCACCATTCCTGCTTTATCCATAACTCTACAAAGAACGGAAAATGAAATGGGAAAAAAACATGTTAAAAAAAGTTTTAAATAAAATCAAGAATTCTTCAGTTCACTCCAAGCTTTTAAGATTTTATTGGTTTCCATACTCTGTTTATGTCAACAAATAAACTGTCTCCTCTCCCTTAAATATCTGCATTCCCTTTCTGCTGTCATGTTTGAAGCCAGTAGGAGAATCTTCTGATGGTGGTAAAAACAAGATCAAGGACACACTTGTTTTCTTTATCCTCTATCATTTCTCCATTTGTCTCTGCTTCATGAAAAGTATGCATTTCAGAGAACCCCTCAGTGCTGCAAATGAGCACTTTTACACAAGCAGTGCTGCAGACTGACAAGGCACCAACTTGTGTGATTACTCTCAGTTCTTCAGTAGCCAGAACAGGATAAATCTGTGCCCTACAGCAATCTTTGCACAGCAACTCTGCATTCACCACAGCTCTCATCCTTGTGCTGCTAAAGTGGAAAGTACCCTAAAGGGGGCAAGACAGGAGTGTTCAGGCAATTTTGGCAGACAGCCTTTGAAGGAGAAACTATGCCTCAGTAGTTACACACATCAGCCTGTAAACAGTAACACTTTAGTACCATGATATACATATTAAATGATACTGCTAATACTCTAATATGTATATTTATATATATCCAAATATACACAGGCTGAAGCACAGTTATACTATTAATTAATTTTCCTTGCATTTAAAGACACAATAATAATATACAATGGGCAGGACAGGAAAATAGTGAGCGTGAAATGGGAGAAGGAACAAAAACATGGGAAGATGAGAGAATAGGATGGTAATAGAAAAAGGTGCTGAAGAAAAAGAATATAAGGGAGAAGAGTGAGGGGGGATATAAAAGCAATGAAGCAAAAAAAAAAAAAAGGATTAAATAGGATATACAGACAACCACAATGTTATCAAGATGAAAACAAAAAAACTAACAAAAATCCAAGTCTTATCCATATATGAAAGAGCATCAAAATTGGATTCAAGGAAAGTAGCAGTCCACAAGAAACTTGTAAACAGTGCTGAAGATAGGCTGTACTGCTTATTAAGAACTTAATATATAAATGACCTAATATATAAATGTTAGCACATCTGGAACTTTAATAAAAAGAAACAGTCGATGTTAGTTTTTGAAAGAAATGTATGTTGAAGAATATATCATTTTAATTAAGCTAACTTTGTCTTAAAATAAGAGCTTAGATGTTTAACTCCTAATTAGGAACTGAACATCAGGAAAATAGCATGGTTTTGCCTGATTAAAACTGTTTGAAAATTACTTTTTTGCTCATGAAAAGCATTTCCAAATGTCAGGTTTTAATAAAAGGCTTGAAGACATCTGCAAAGACGTTTTTATTAAAAAAGAAACTAAAAAACTTTGACTTCTTTTCAATAGCAGGAAGGAAGAAAGAAGTGGTTGATTTTTCCATTTGACTGACGTAACTTATATAAACAGGTTCAAGTCGTGAACTTCAGATTTAAAGTACTTTCAAATGCAGTTAAAAAAACTTTGGAGCTGTAAAGCCATGTGCCTTGTTGCAGGCTTAGATTGATTTTGCCATGCACAGGACTACAGGACTTCAATCTGTTGTTTCAGGTCATGCTCCCTATTATTTGATCTATTCTGCCTTACAGGACCGGCTGGAAGCATCTCAAAAACCCATACACTTGCTAGGTCTTGTTCTTCCTGACTCTCTGCCTGTCTATCCATCTTTCTCCTAAATTACATCATTACATTTAGAGTTGAACACGCCTAGCATTTCTTTTGGCATTCAGCATCTATATATCAATACATATATACATACATTTATCTCAGTGCATCAATATATGGATATGCCCTCATCCTCAGAAATTAGCTGTTAATTTAGATGGTTTGCTGTGCAATGTAAATTTCTGACAAAAGAAGCAGATTTTCCCCTCTCTTCTAGCAGAAGAACAAGAGTCCAAACCTCAAAAAAGGTGTTGATAAAGAACTTAGTGGCTATTGCATATGAGAGAAACAGCAGGACTTTGACAGGCACATGTAGTAAAGTCTCTTAGTGACTGGGAAGGCTGGCCACCTAGATTTTGAAACTGGGGCATGGTGACACATCCTGGCTGACAAGCCAAGCTGTGGTTCTGCTCGTTTCTGTGCAGATCATGTTACAAAATGATACAAAATTTCCTCTTCAAAAGCTGTGCTGATATGTTGCCTAATGGTGCCACTCTACAGAAGTTCAGGACTTTTGAAATTGTGCTTCAGTTGAGAAAAGCTCTAAAAGTAGAGAGCAACAGCCAGAAGGTTCGGGTAACTGTTGATAGTGAATCACTGTATTTTAACTCAATAACCCGATCAACTTATCAACAACAATTTAAAAAAAGTATTTCAGTAGGGCAAATTCCTGTAATAGTCTGGCTGGTTTCTACAGTCGCTACTGGCATTTTGCTTTAGTTAGGTTTGTTTGGGTTTTTTTTTCCCATGGGACAGTCAGGATTTATCTAAAGCATGGCTGCAACTGGAAGTGCAGGTAGGCTTTTAGCTCGTGCAATGAGAGTAGCTGTTCTGACTTACCCATCGGATTGCTACAAAACCATGATTTTATTTTCTTTTCATTAGCAAGCACGATTTCCCTCAAAGTCATAACGTTTTATATTAAAACTATTGTTTTTGGAGGTAATGAAGGGATGAAAAAATTGAAATGAGAGCAGTAGTAAGTGGATGAGAAAGTGCAGTGGATATTTTTCTCCTGTGGAAGCAGTTGATTTGATACATCCTATCAAATTAGTAGAGTTAAGTCTGTTTAATGCAGGGTTTTACCCCATTGTTCCTATTAGCAGATCTGATTTGTATGGAGGACTATGCCAAGAACCATCCAGGCTACAAAACCTTTAACATTTTACATAAGCACCTTAAAAAGGCATTGTCATGGATTTGCAGTGTGCTGCTGGAAATAGCAAAACATTGACATTTCAAACTAGAATAAGCATCTTAACCTTGTAAGAGCTGTAATACACTATTTACTGTTTTGTTATTACTAGCCTTGAGGCAGACTCTATAAGAAAGCCTAAAAAGCAGACGCCTCAATTACCTTCCTGCAAGATGGAAGCAAATTATTTGACCTGATTAAAAACAAAAATACAGGTAGCTGTAAGTGTGTAGGAAGGGTCTTTAAAGCACCACCTTTATAGCATTCCACTGAGAAAACATCATTCTCCCAAGAACAAATGAAAGAAAGGATTAACTTCTGGGAAGTAAAATGTTCAGTATGTGTCTAGCAAATGTAAAACATAAACTGTAACAGACGTGACTCTTGACCAAATGGCAGGACAGAAGGGAGCACTTATCCCACAGCTTCTACTCTGGAAGAGACAATATTTTCTTTTCTACTTACTCGGGATTTGTGCTTGAGGAGAAGTAAATAGAGAGGGAAGAAGGCCAAAGACAAGAAAGGTCAGTGTTAGCTCCCAAATGCAGCAGTAACAGCAGGCTTAGTCCTCTCCCCTTCTGTGGTAATACAAGGAATTGGTGAACTGCAAGGAAGGGAAAACTAACTGCCAGGAATTAGTGACAGCAGAACTACTTTCTCCAGCAGGTCTTATCAGGAAAAAAGGTCTGATTTAGGTGCAAGGACCAGAGAACCCACACCAGCACACACACTTGTTCTGATCTCAGCTGTAAAAAGTGCCCGTGTTGGACTACATTCAAGAAGTCTAAAACTTTTGCTGCTGAAATTAAACTCAGTAAGGAGGCTGAGGAGTCACCGTGGATTATTCTCTGGAATGAGCATGTGCAGCAATAGCCAACAGAAGATTACAAAATGTTGAGCATTGCGAGGAAAAATCTTGAGAATAAGACAGAAGGTTGTCTTTTGCTTCTGTAAGCCCGTGGCACTCATACCGTGAATATTGAATGCAGTCCTGGCGTCCACATCCCAAGACAGATGTAGCAGATTTGGATGCAGAGAAGGGCAGCAAACACAACCAAGGGATGAAATATCCCACATGTCTGAAGGGTTTGAACAGCCTGGGATCTTAAATTTTATGAGGGGAAAGTGTGTTGGCAGTTTGACTGAGGCTTACAAGATGATGAATATTGTAGATATGGGGGCCTTCAGGGTGGTTTTCCACCCGATCATGCAGTATCAGGGGTACTTGTTAAAACTAGTGGGACATCACTTTAAAACTGATGAATTAAATACCTTTTTACAGAGAAATTGATGAACTTTAGGAGCTGCTGCCACAGGATTTTGTAGAGGTAGAAGAATGAATGGTTGCAAAGGATTGTGAACAAACTTTTTAACAGATTTATGAGCAGATACAAAAGGTTATATATACTGTCTGACATGCTTAATACAATGACTGTGGAAGTTGGGAAGGACCAGTGAAGGGATTTGAAAAACTATCCAGACTCATATGTTTCCCCTTGCTTTCTCCCCAGCTCTTTTTGTTGCCATCATGGTGGAATGCCTGGCTAGATGAATCATTGTAGTACCATACAGTAGGGATTTTCTTGCTGATTCATACAGATACAAAATTAATGATGTTTTTTAATTCAAGTCATTGCTTCAGGCATAAATTTGAAAGTTTAACTCATTTCAAAACCCTAATAACATTTCCTTTGTTAGTATTTTCCTCTTTTAGATAATTCATGTAGTAAAGGACATACCTTTTCTTTCCTGTTCTTTAAACAATAGACATAACATTTGAAACAGAGGCAGGACTTAATTAGTCCACACCTAGAGTATCTCGTACATATATTTACACTCATCTCCGTCCGTACATTCATGAGCACACACTTTTTAAAAGAGTGACTTTGGAGATGACAAGCTGGGCACAGAAAAGCAGGAGAGTCTGTGAATTTCATGTCTGCCACAATTCCCTCTCTCTCTTTAGTCCAGAGTTTAACACCCCAGTCATGCTTGCATAGTTGCTTCTGTGCAACTCCAGAATGATGGAGCTGGATCTCCCTCATAGGAGCTACCAGCTCTGCAGAGCTCCCCCGTGGCCTTGCCTCTCCAGAAAATTTGAGTGTCAAACACATAACACACAGAGCAAGACAATTGTTGCAGTCCTTTCATATTAGTGCCCTGCTTAAAGAGAAGCCTGACTTCCACAATGTCACAGTCTTTATTTCTAGAAACCATGGTCATTAACAGATAACATGAAAACACAATAGAACTAGTGATAGGATGTTAATAACATTTTGTTCTTATTATCTTTCCTGAAAGTTACAGCTTATGTGATGTTTCCAAACTCTTCTGTGAGATAAAGAGGAGGAATATTCATATTCTCATTTTACATTCAAACACACTACCATTAATTGTCTTGAGGCTGTATTATCGATCTAGATTGCAGACGAGGTGATTCGACGAACTGGAACCTCAATTTACCAATTCTCAATACTCTTTTCTATCCCCTAGTGAATGTTGTTTTCATTGGAAATTGTGATAAAGTAAGAAGTTTCTTATGCTGAAACAATACTCCTACTTGCTTTATGACTGCAGTCTGGCTATCTTTTGACTGTCCTCCCTCGCTATCATGTGAATGTCTGTTTAAATTTCTTTTGCCGTGAGTATATCTGCCTGGAAATTTCCATCCATCTTGCTATAAAAACAAAGAGGACATTGTTCCCAGAAAATATGCTCTCTACACTGTTAGAAAAAATTTTCTCTTGGTGTTAATGTGTCTATATACTACACTTCCCACTTATTTTTTAGCTTGATTGTATTCTGTGCAGGTTCTTAATGCTGCAGCCAAGACTGTGGTGTCTGGATACCTTGTATAGCTAGGCACCCATCAAGGTGAGCTATGGTGACCAAGTTTCCACGCCATTCCCTCTCCTCACATAAAAGGATATTGGATCTGGGTGAACAAATTCAATGGCTACTAATTGTTTTTGAGCTTCTGCAAATGAAATTAAGGTCAAAGAAAGAAGCATTACATTAATGCTTGATATTTTTAGTCATTCTTAATCCTAATTCCAATGTTTCAGGCTCAGATATGAAAACAGAGGTAAAATCATGCATCCTCAGTCCAGGACTATCACCCCTAAAAAGAGGGATTGCTCAAGAAGCACTGCTGTCCAGATAGTAATTGAAAATTCATAAGGATGTGGCAGTAGTTGATCTTATTGTAATGAATACTCATTTGCAAAGGCTTGTCATAAATACTGATTATTATGATTTAATTCTGTGGCTGAGTAGGTAAATTGCTGCTATCAGAAGAATGTCTCAGCTTTGACTTTCAATGCATAGACGTACCACTGTGCACTGTTCTTTGAGTAGTATTTCTCCAATTAAGCTTGTGGGCAATGACCTGCAAGCATTTGCAGATTTTATTATTTGTGGCCATAAAATGTAACTTTTTATGGGAGACTTTGCAGTTGTGAAATGTAATTGGGGGAATTTAGCAACATACACTGCCAGACAAATGTCAGCCAGCAGGTCCTTACCAGGTTTACTGCAAACTGCTGGAGAAATACTTTACTGCAGTCTGCTTACTCTGATGTTGAGAGAAGATACTGTCATTTCTGATGTCTGAAGAGCTATGTCTTCACCTGTAGCTTCAGTTGCCAGTGCTGCTACACAAACAAAGTTGATGGAGCACATTATGGATTTTTCACTAGCCTGGAAGAGGAAAATCAATTTCCATCTAATAGAGCAGGAGGTTACTAAATACTACTAGCTGCTCTGTGACACTGTAACTTAAGCAGTCCTTCTATGAGACAGAAAATAGTAGGATCCTGGAGTGCATTAGTAAACAGATAAATAGAGAGGAAAATTAGACACTGAAAAAGAATTATCTGAGAAAAGAGAGTAAGCGGCAATTGTTTTGAAGAATATCAGGACATAAACTCTGCACACAGAAGCTGGAACAACTCCATTTGAGTCAGACTTGCTATATAATTGTCTTATGACGGAGAACTTGACCTCGCATGTGCACAGTAAATTTACCACAGGTGGGACTCTAGGTCATTCAGTAAAAGAGTGCTGTATCTCTGAGTGACGTATAATATTCTGCAATTGAAAGAAAGTTTAAAATTATGTAGGCAGCTCACTGCTGTAAGATATTTAGGAGACATAGGTATGAATAAATAAACAAAGAAATAAAATGAATCCAGATAATATCCTAGAAGAGAACTGAATGAAGCTGTGCCATTATCCTTGTGTTATATAGTCATTTTCCTATTGGGGGAATGACCAAGACAGTTGGTGGGCACAAAATACCTGCATACATCTGTGAATAAAAGATGAATATACTTTCAAACTGTGATAAAATAATCAGTTTATATTTGTGTAAAAAGAGACTTTGTTTTTTTTTTTAGTATGAGAACATGGCTGAATATACTGTCCATGTTTGTAACTGCCAGGTGACAAATTCATTATATGAACAAGCACACACATTGAGGTTTGGTGTTCAGACTGCTGTTCAAAGCTGGCAAGCTTTGCTGCTGATAGGTGGGTGTGTGGAGTATCCTCTACAATGCTGCAAACAGGGAGGAAGTCAGGCTGATGCAGCCTGGTGAGTCTGATGACACAGGTTTTCCCTAATGGGTGGTAATGACTGTGTGCATTCAGTAGCTGAAAAGTGAGCAACCCAAACCCACATTGACTCAATGAAGAAATGTCAATGCCTTAGTAAGTGTTCCTGTAGGATTTGTACCATCTAGAAGAGAAACACTACATTGGGAATTGCAGAAAGATACAAGAACACAATAAGTTGAAGCCGAAGGACTTTTGTTTGAAGGTGTAGGGCAAGCAGTTAGTGCAGTGAGTCAACTAAGGCCAGAGAGGTGAGAAGATAAGGGACTGGGAAGGTCAAAAAAACAAACCCTAAGAAGTCATGGCTCTCATCTCTCGTTTATTTTCCACAATGAAAAAAGTCTGGATCACTGTACTCCACGAAGGGGCATGTAAGAAAGGAAGGAAAATATACATAAACCCGAGGTACCTTCTCGATTCAAGCATTCCCTTATTATGCAAATCACTTAGTTGATTTTAGGAAGGATATCACTTTCAGTGAATGATGTCAGAGTAAAGTCTTAAACAGATCATCAGTGAATAAAAAGAGTTATAGTACTGTCATTCCAGCTCAGGATCAATTAGAACATGTCATAGTTTTACTAGGAGTTTACTCATTACCAGCACTTGCAGATTGCCATGGAAGCAACCATTTTCCAAAGCAGAGTCAGTAAATCTTAGAGAGATGTTCTTCAGGAAACAGGCTTGTTTTTTGGTTTTTTTTTTTTTTTTTTTTGGGGGGTAGAAATATTACACAGTAACAAAAGAATTAGTAGGAAAAAAAAAGAGAGAAAAGGAAAAAAAAGTCTCCCTTAATTTAATTGCATTTGCTCAGTACTTTAGAGAATTTATGAGAGTGAGACATATATATCTACTAAGCATCTATTCCATCTTGAATTATATTCTCTTGGGTCAAATTTTTGGAGTTTCACTGCACAGGCAATGAAGCAAAGAATGGATCCAAATTGGTTTTAAATTAATCAAACTAACAGTTAAAAAGCAGAGCATCATCACTTAGGTTAAATGTCAGTTGTTCATCTTCACTTTCATGTATTTTTTTGAACTTACCGTAATTGACCTTTTCAAGTGTAGCACCCAGTTAAAACCTGGAGAAAATGACAATATGATAAGAGAAGGACAATTTCAGTTGTGACAAAGTCATTATATAGAAGATGAGATATGAAGATGTTAATTAATCTCTTCTCACCATTTTCCACAGTAGGGCAGTTACACTTTCGGATTGATGCTAGTTGTAATGGATGTCATATCAAAGCTGAATTAAAGGTGGGCAAAGAAGGTACAAAAATGACTTTAAAAAGAGTGAGAAAAGCTTCGTTCAAAGCTACATAAGTGAGTGGAAAGATTATGATGGATTTCTGTGAGTTTTATATTGAGTCTTTAGTGCAAAATTGGAAATTTCTTCAGGTTTTGATAACTTGAATAAGATAGGTACCCTTTTTACTACTGAATTGCCTTTGAATTTCCCTCTTTGATTCTCTTTTTTTCCAGTCACAGACTATTCCTTGTTAAAATAGCACAAACTTTCTTTGGGAAGAAGAATGAAAGCACCTTGTTTAGAGCACCCCTGAATAACTATGCCAGCCAAGGAAATTTCTTATATGCCTCTCCTTTCTATGTCACTGCAGTCTGATTCCTGCTACTCTACTGAATGCAATTAGCATCTGGCAGCAGGGACATTTTTATCTCAGATTATGAGAAAATTCAGTTGTTGAAGTAAGCTCTGAATGTTTAGGACACAATAATAACTTTTCTTGCTTGAGTGCACCAGAGCATGCTGGAAAGTAAGCTGGGGGCTAGCTGTGAGCCAGGAAGTGCATGCATGGGCAAGGTTTGTGCCAAGAAGGAATTGCTTTCCTTAATATTTGGCAGATGAACAATATTAGTGAAGTCAATGGGTCTATTCACAAACTTACACACTTTGGCAATTTGGGGGCAGTCTCCTCAGAGCTTTCACCTGCTTCAGTTAAACCAAGTTACAATAACCTCACTGGTTTTAGAGGGACAAAACACAAATCAGAGGTAGTAGATTGTCACAGTGAATGAAGTGTCGATCAGAAGTCTTATTTCCAACAATCTGTTGTTGGCTTAGGAAAATACAAGTTATTCTGGGATGGTTCTTGTATTTCTGGCATAAACAAATCTCCCATTGGCTTCACGCCCCATTTTGCTGAAAGAAGTGTTGATTGAATATGTTTGGTCTGCATCATTATCCCAGCTTTCCCCAGTGAGCTATGTTGCTTTTTAACCGGCATTGAGTGTGTCAATCTTTTAGTCACATCTGCTACTTAAAAGGTCTTCCTAGATCATTCATCATTTGTTCCCAAATCTTCAGTAGTTAATAAAATCCTTTGAACCAAGTAATGACATTAGCACTACAAATAAACTCAGTAATTTCATTACACTTCACATATTTTATTTTGGCTTTCATTGTTATGAGAACCAAGCAGCTTGGTATATGTGGGAAACAAAACTAGTTTTATCTAGAAGACTATTTAATGTTTTATGAAACTAAAATGAGTCTGTGCTTAATAATGTCTGGACTCAAAATGAAACTACTCAATCCTTCTTGGGGGTGAGAATACACTCTCTTGCAACAGAAAAGAACAGATTTAAGAAAAAACCTCCTAGTTTTAAACAAATCACACAGTTTGAAATCTCCTTTCTAATATAATATTTGCAAATCAATGTATATAATCCAGAACCATACAAAGCCCACTAAGGGTGGTGGAAATCTGTCCACTGATTTCAAATGAGTTCTGACACAATACTTTTGAAGGCAATTAATAATTTCATGAGGACATGCCATCCACAGAATTGGGTTTAATCCCCAGCCATCACCAGAAACACTGTCCTTCATCCCGTGACTATAACTCCTCATATGGGGGAGTAGGAGAGAATTGGGCATGTAACCATTCTTGAACAAGGCATGGGGCCCAGATAGTCTTCTAAAATTTTATCGTGTGCCTTTATTTCATTTCACCTTTAATAAGGAGACTGCAGGGAGTTTTTGGTTGCAGATATAATGCCGTGCATTTAGGCTACCAGACAGCTTATTATGCAAGAGGCTGTGTGTGGGAACTCTTGAGAGGCCAGAACTACAGGTCAGTGCCACCTCCAGTGGGGGTTCCCAAATTCTCTTAAATTCCGAAATTAGAAATGCTATTGAGCTGGAAATATGGGGGCAGAACGTGACAGAAAAGGAAAAATATGTGGCAGTTTTTCCAGATCAGCTCATTTTCACTGGAATAAATAGAAACACAACTTTTTTCTCTCTTTGCAACTGTCAGAACTTACTTCATGGTAAGAAGTAAGTCATGGCAGAAGTAACTTGGCAATGAAGAAATAGCAAAGCATAAAGGAAAACAGTAAAACCTCTGTACACATACCAGAAAACAAGATGTATTTCCTATTCTCCAGATTAATGAAAAAAGACAGGAAAAACATGGAAACACCACATGAGAGTAAAAACAAGAAATATGCACAAATACAGGCTAGACTTCAGGATCAGGAAGGATAAAAATGAAAGCAAAGCCCTTTCATCACCTGACTGGAACCCAGGGCAGGAGGCTGGGAAATTCTCTGTGCTTCTGAAGGCTGTGCTGCAAGTAAGTGTGAAAGGAATTTGATAAGCCTGATGCTCCTAAAATGAGTGAGAAAGGAGAAAATTCTCCCTTTTAAAAATATCGATTCACAAAGTGGAAGAATTAGATGACTATGATGAACCAGGAACTCTTTTGTCCATATATGACTTGATCATCAGAAAAGATAGAGAAATAACTCATAAGAGGAAACATTAATGGTTTGCTTATCCTATTACTGAGTAGACATAGAGGTCAGGCAAATGAATTCCAGTGTAAAGATCAGGAACTCTGCAGCAGTGAGTCCAGTTCAAAAGAAGAAAGCCATCAGAGGTTAACCAAGTAGACACAGCTAATTTTTCTGTACTATGGCATGATGTACTGTATTACATATGTACAGAGATAACTTTTCCCCTTGCCTAACTTCACTTAGGCATGAAAGGATCATGTTTATGATACTCAGAATAATTTAAAATAAGAGGTATTTTTAAGATTGATATTCAATTTGATTTCTAGTGTTTATTTTTCTTTTTAAAAGTAGTTGCATTTTCAAAACTAAAACTAGTTTTGAAAGTTCACTTTCAAAATGGAACTCTAAGTGTTGGAGGTTTCATATTTCTTTAAAGTTCCTGAAATTTGGAATTTTCATATATAATTTTGCTCAATCCATGCTTGCAGTTTTCAATATTCACTAACAATTTTTGAGAAGAGAAAGAAAATAGGAAGCTAATAACTGCAATGAGATTGGTGCAGGAAAGAAAATAATATCTGACTTGAGATCTCCATTGGGTCAGAAAGAAAATATAAAAGGGCTTGTAGTTACTGATGCTGAGAGACTGATGGATGTGGGGAAGGCTAGGGACAACTGTAGGAAGTTTAGGATCCCAGTTACCAGAAAATGTACTCTCCACTGGCCTGGAGACCAGCTGCTGTGTGACACAAGTGATAATTTAAAGTAACATCACAATCATGGATGAAAGCAATTCAAATGTCAGTAAGGCAATTCATGCTGTATACTGGAATCCACAGACTAAAAAATTGGATCACCTTTAATTTGCAGCTGCTGGCTTGTAGAAATTCTACATAACGTTGAACAGTAAAGCTTTATAGGTAATGGAGTTGATTATAGTCCAGTACTTATCTCTCTCACACAGAGATGTTTGAACTTCAATGTTTGCAAAGGGCTTTCAAACAGCAGCAAAGAAAGTATTATTTTTTTGTGTAGAGGCAGAGGCTTTCTGGATGCTTGGGAAATATGAAGTGATCATTTCCTCACTTACTACAGTGACGTTCATTTAAAGAAATAACGGGAGAGAGACTACTCCCCACACATTCAAAATATTTAAGGAAGCCTAGAAGCAGAATCAGATTGTCCAAGATATAGAAATTGACTTATAGATGCAAAAAAAAAAAAAAAAAAAAAAAGTAAAAAATAAAGGAAGAGTAAATAGGGTGGTAATATTTAGTATTAATCTATCATTTAGCATTAATAAAATCTCAACTAGACTAACTGGCAGAACTTAAGAAGCATCTATGTAAGTTTGAGGTCACTCATCATTAGTTTTATACTGAACATCTGATCTGATCCAGAAAACCAAAATACCATTATCTTAGGATAATGTTCTCTCATCACACTTACTAAAAGGGAAGAAAAACACTTGAAGTCATTATACACTGTTAAAATGGACTGGAAAGAATCAAACACTACATAGACAATAATTTCAGCATGACACCACCGAGAACATGAAAATCGGTCCTCCAAAATAAAATACTACCCAAAAAAATACGGATAGATAATATGCCTGTAATCCCTGACACAGAATGAGTATCTACAGAGTAAATACAATTTATTATTTTCTCATTAGAAGAATGAAATGAATGTCAGGTCAAATATCAATTTAAATTTTAAGAAGAACAAAAACAAAGTTTCAATGAAAAATGTCTCATACGCAGATTTTTTGTCAAAATTAGGAGAATAACAGCACCCACTGCTAATAAACTTTGCTTTCCACTTACTCTTCTGGTCAGCTTTTTCACCTTATATTCAACAGGCTTGATACTATGGCTTCCTTGTGTCTAATCTTGTATGCCTTTTCCTCCTACCCTTCCAACATGTAGCAGTTTCCATGTAAAGTATTGCTGTCCCATATACAGAAGTGTGAGTTCCCACTCCAAGCCCAGCTTAAGCCAGCTTGCTTAACTGGAAGCAAAATGATTACATGTTATGGCACGCTGCCCAGGGACCACTGCTAACTCTGCTATAACAGACTAGCTCAAGCATTCATGTGTCGTCTTGCACCTTAAATTCATACCCCATCTCTTCTGAAGTACATGCAAAAGCTGCATTGGTCATGTGAGTTTTCAGTATAATTTCTCAGCGGTATTTTAAATCTGAAAGCAAATAACACTTTTTTTATTTTTTAACATGGCATGCTAAACAAGAAAGATTGTAAAATACCAAACTAAAACATGTAAGTTTCCCTGCTAAGTGTGATAATTACCTCTATGACTTACACATAGAAAAACATCATTAGTGAAATATACGAGCTTCTCCCTTTTGTTTACTTACCCTATAAACATTGCTTCTATATTTTCAGGCATTGAATTCATATTGATTATATTGTATATCTGTGATGGCTCTCACTATAACTCTGCAAAAGCTTCCTCTAAGAATTCTTTTTCCTCAAAATAAGAAATAATTTATTTTTTTTATCATAGAAAGAATAAACTTCATGGTTTTAAGGATTTGTTAATTTTTACCTCTACTCCTCTCAAATCTGTGAAAAAATAAATCTACAGACTAACATAACTGAAGTGGCAGTGAGAGAATTGTGCCAGACTTTAAGGATGTCTTGATGGCCTATCAGTTGGTGTCAGTTTTCTCTCTCTGGAGTGCTGTAGAGCATGTAATCTGTTTGGATAGGCAGATGGATGTGTGAGTTTGATCTGCTGACACAGTACTAATAACCCCATTAGACCCAAAGATTTATGATATATCGTGCTTTGTGCATGCCTGGCTTATCCATCATGTACCTGATTATCAGGGGCAGAAGAAAATACAACCTTTTATGCAATCAGTCACTTGCTTTGTTAATCTAATTGCCAGTAATAATAGTCTTACTGGTAGAAAAGCTTCCATTCACAAACACTCTAAATTTTTGAATTATGTTTCTTTCACATTTTTATTAGCTAGTACCTACAGAAATACATATTTTAGCCTATTATTTCAAGCACTCACTTTTGCTCTGAAGACCTATTTTGTTCTATAAAAGCTCCTTCAAAACTTCACAGGATAGCAAATGATATGAACAGTAAGATAAAAGTCAAGAGCAAACCAAGTCATAGGAAGCTTTAATCTCAGAGTTTTATCTGGATCTCAAATGAATTTACCAGAAAGACAGTAAACCTAATGGGCGTACTCCATTTTTAATAGTACTACAATTTCAAATCTTTTGAGATAAAATTTATTCCACTACAAACTATTTATATAAGGTCCAGTGAACCACTCTAACTTCACAAATGTCTTGACATATATTTTAGGAGTGTCAGAGGAAAATGGTGAACCTCAGGTAAAAGGAGTGAGTTGTAATGGGCAGCATATACAAGCAATCATCTTCTGTCATGGTTAGGAGGCATCACCAGCATCACTCTGTTGTTTGGTAGATAAGCAGTCACCAAATATAGTTAGGCAAGATTAAGCTATTTGGGCCAAACACAAACTGCAAACATTTACATGTTTTTGAAATAAAATCTTATTCCAGCAAAAAAGGCATGGTGAAAATTGTGGTTGATTTCATCAGAGCAGCAATTCCATTTATAGATGTTAGTGCTGCAGAATAATATTATTATCACTTGGTTAAAAGCTCATGAAGACTTGGCATAAAATCCCTTTGAACAAATCCTGAGTCCTGCCAATGGCATTGCACTTAAAAGACGTCACCTCTCAGAAGAAGACAGGCAACTTAGATTTAAAGGATAGAGTGCTGGGTGATCTGTCACATTCTTCAAAATCTGTTACGGTACTAGACTAGTGTGAAAAATGTGCACACGTTCATTTTCATTTTATCTGACTTTCAGCTTATCTGCTAAACCAAAGTGCTGTCAAGAATGAGAGGCTTCTCCCCTCACATATATGTATCTAAAAACATATCTCTATAATCAAATCCCCTCGAAACTTTGCTAGGTTGAGGTCTCTTTGCTTTGTTGAACTTTTTATATCTCAATGCCTTCGCAGGTCTCCCACTCGTCCTTTCAGAAGTGTATTAGTTTAAAATGGCAGCTGACCATTGGCAAGTCTTTGTAGTATTGCCATTATTTATTTACAAAGTGCTGTCAATTTTTGCTGTTCAGTGACATTGTAGAAGCAAATATGGGTATCAGCCAGGGGAGCACTTGAAGGAGTGCTGAGTAATTTTTGTTTGACAAAATTGAAGAGCTCAGCAGGATTTTCAGGTGGTGTGCAAACTCTTGTTTAATCAGATGCCAAGCCATATAGAAGCATGTTTGTCCTCAATGGCTTAGTCCCAGCAGGTGCCAGGTACAGCACCTTGCCACTGGGTTTGCATAATGCTGCTCACTGCCTCGGTGCTGAGCACAGGATGCTGTCACGGATTGCAGCTCTCAGAAAACACTGCACATCTCAGAAAGTATATACTGGGGTTTATTTCCCCCTCCTCCCTGTAGGTAGGTGAAAGACGATTCTGAAGAATTTTTTATTTTCAGAAGAATTTTTTATTCTGAAGCCTGATCTTTTTATTGATGTTTTAAAACCAATAAATCCATGAAGGAGGAAAGCAATTGCATTAAAGAAAATACTGTGAGGTGGAATACAGCTAATTTCTTTGCTAATTTTAATAGAGAAATAATTCTACACTATTTTAGTGAAGAGGAAAAAGAAATTTTTTCAGCCTTGAATTAAATGAGTAGGCAGGCCTTGTACACGGTTTCGTCTTATCTGTGCTTCCTTGTGCACGGAGATACATTATAGATTTAATAAAATTGCATCAATAGAATTTCATGATTTCCACATTTGCATTACTTTTCAATTAAGCTAAATAATAGCTGTATCCTTTAGCTGAACTTTGACCAGCCACGTGACCACTATTATATAAAGTCAGATTTAGTTAAGTAGAAAATGAGAAGGAGAGTTAGCTTTTTAAAATTGTTAAAAACCAAAATAATTTGTCTTTTTACCTAAAGATAATCAGAGAGAAATATATTGACTTAATATACAGGAAACATTACTGACAAATGGTCTAAAAACCTTTCTCTTCAATATATTTTTTTATTTAATTTCATGCCTTATTTTATATCTTGTTCCCTTCCTAAACCTGACACAATCAAATTTGTTAATACATAAATGCACAATTATTATTTACCCTCTTGAGCACTTTACTCAAACTTATATCAGGACTCATTGATCTTTTACCCTTTTTTTTTTGTTACACCTAAACAAGAAAAATAAATCCACCAAACCACTCAAACATAATTTTACAAAAGTGTGTGTTTATTTTCGCTTTAAAGCCACTAGAAACCCCAATTAATGGGCAGCAGAATCAATCTCTATATTAGCCATTCTCATCGTGCATTGTGCAAACTTCTTTGACTAGTTTGATTGTCTTTCTTAAATTTCTGCACAGCTGTAGCACCCTAGGAGTGTCAGTAAGGTAGTAGTTAGCAGTTGTGTATTCCTTTTCCATGAACTCCACGCCTTACACACTAGGCAGCACCCTTGCTGAGGATTGTGTTAGATTAGAACTTCAGCTCTCACAGGATGGACCTCTCTTAATCATGAAGGTGGCAGGAAACCACCTTGCAGTTGTGCAGTGTCTGACTTCAGTGGAGCTGCCTCAATTTACCACGCTCTAAGATGTGGCAATGCAACTAAACCCCGCTGCTCTCTCACTAACAGCTCCACTGAAGCCTGGCACTGCACATCTGTGGAGACAGACATCAGCTGTGTCTCTAAAACTGCCTGCTCTTTTCATTTCATTGTGCTCAATATGGTGGGTTTTGAATCAAACAGTTTAATTGCTTCTTGATTAATACAGATTCATTTGGATATTAGGTGGGCTTGGACCAGGGGGCAGGAATATGGTGGATGCAGAAAAGGCTGTGGATGTTGTCTACCTGGATTTCAGCAAACATTTGTCTCCCACAGCATAGTCCTGGAAAAACTGGCAGCCCCTGGCTTGGACAGGAGCAGTCTTTGCTGGATGGCCGGGCCCAGAGAGTGGTGGTGAGGGGTGCTGCATCTGGATGGGGATCACCCAGCAGTGGTGTTCGTCAGGGATCTGTGCTGTCCTGTTCAATATTTTTATTGGTGACATGGATGAGGGTATTGAGTCTTTCATTAGTAAATTTGCAGATGACACTAAGCTGAGAGTGTGTGTCGATCTGTTGGAAGGGAGGAAGGCTCTGAAGAGAGACCTGGAATAGTTGGACAGATGGGCAGAGTCCAATGGGATGAAGTTTAACAAGTCCAAGTTGGACTTCATGATCTCAAAGGTATTTTCCAACCTAGTCAATTCTGTGATTCTGTGAATACAAAGCATTCAGTTCTCAAGGTGATTCCAGATGAAACACTTCACAGAACTTGCCAAACTGTTTGTATTTTCACTCAAAATCCTTCCAAAGCTGCCAGCAACATCTAGCTTAACCTTTGCATGTAGGCAGGTTTGGATTTTTCACGTGAAAGATAATCACAGTGTAGACTCTAAAACCCAAAAAAATTACAGTGAGTCTCTTTCCTTGCAATAATTACTGCCAATAGGAAATGACTCATTTTCTTTCATTGCCCTTGCAGTATCCCAAGAACGTGATGTTATTTGTTACTACTTTTAATTCATGTAGTAAAGCTCCTGTTTCCTGTTTTCTTCTGAGACAGTAACACTTTTGCTCATGGTAAATGACATTTGAGCAGTTCCTATTGTGATCACTTGCAAGGCTTTGAGAATCTCAAATAAGATTTGGCTGGTTGAGAAGCCTGCCTTTGGTCTGACACTAAGATATCTCTAAGCTGTTTTCTAAAACTGTGTCCTTATACATGCAGTCCGATTTCCTCTGAATCATGCACCAGAGTTAAGGCTGTGTGAAAAATTATTTGCTGGGTCAGCATGAAATGATCATTAAGAATCTCAGAGAAGAAAAGCCAAAGAGGAAGTGTTGATGTTAGGCATCTTACTAGGAAAGTCAGAGATTTTTCCTGTCTCCTCCTACTATCTTTGAACAAGGGCAGATATGCCCATTGGGGAGACCTGAGGAGAGCTGGCAATGCAACTACAGAAGCCAGAGGTGCAAATCCCAATGATTCTTTAATGTGCTTGCACACTAGGGGCAAAAAGCAACTTCATCATCTCAGAGCATGCCAGGAACGGAGTTGTGACAATTGGAATCACCATTATCTCTGCTCCCTGTTCCCACCAGTGACTAGTCACATGCTGTGAAATTGGCAATATCCAAAGTTCAATCAAAAGCAAAAGAAACGAATTGAAACAATAGAGATAAATATTTACTTCCTAAACTCTTGGAGTGAGAGGAGATTTCAGTAACACCTGTAATAGATTGAAGAATTATTCGGGCTACTAAAACCCTTTCCCCCAAATATAGAAAAACATCCTTCCCTCTTTAACTGTTCCTCATCCTAGGTTGGCTCCAAGGAGATCCAGGGACATTTCTTGTGACAACAGTGTGGCTGTTAACTTTACACTGATTTTTTGCTGCCTCCTAGTGCTCCGTGCTGCAAATGGGTCCAAAGCTTGTGCTGTAAAGGAGGAGATGAGAGCAAACTGCCCCTTTGTCACAGGTTTATTTCAGTTCAACTATCTCTGGCAAGAGTACAACAAAGAGATTACATGAAGGCAGAAAACTTTTTACTTGTTAGTACATACTCATACTTCTGGGGCCCACAGTTTTACCCTGAAGGAAGAGGTTTCCCACAATGAGTTTCAGGCTACTGTTTTCCCACAGAAGTTAGAGACTCAGTCTTCAAGTCTTTTTCACATTCTGTTTACAGCTGTAAACCAGGGCATCTAGGTTTGTAAATGACATTTACAGAACAATACATTTTTATTGTACATGTGATTACTTTTGTACATACATTTTTTAGATGCAGAAACAGATAGGAAGGGAAAATTTTCATATATCTCAGCCAAAGAAGCGAGGATAATTTATCTATAAGGCAATGAGAAGGGGATCTTTCTGATTCAGTTTTGCCATGGCTTGCAAAGATCACCATGGCAGGACATTGGTTCTCCATACTGCCCATGGCAAATGCTCATTTAAGCATTTGAATGATTTCACATGGTGCAATATATATATATATATATATATATATATATATATATATATATATATATATATGCAGTAACATCTGGCAAGCTACTGAAACTAAAACTGCTGACTTCTTTTTAAAGTATCTTTTATTGATTTTGTATAAACCATAAAGAACTGCTTTTGATTATCTGGCAAATCCATCTTCTAGTACTTTAACTTTCCAGTATAAATTTGTGACTCTCATAGTTGAAATGAGCTTTGGATTTATTAGGCAGAAAAAATCTCTTGGAAAGAAAAAGATGAAATATCCCATTGCTACTGGCTTTTCCCAGTATTTTTTTTCATCATTTGATCATTTAATATTTTGGCATCATACGAGGATGAATTTTCATCCAGAAGAATAAAGTTGCCCTTCTGAAATTTTTGAAGGAATTTATCCCACATATTGCATTATCATTCATAATGGATATCCACAAGTGATGTGTCTTTCTTTCAATAAACAAACAGGAATTTGTTTGCAATTTTGTTCTTGACAATATCCTTGACAAAGGACCATCTCATTCTTAGACTGGCACAGTACAAAGAAAACATCTGAAGTTACTGTGCATTTTTGTCTCAAAAATATATGAAAGATTTTGAATCACTCCCTTTCTGTGCAATATTTTCCTTAAAATAATCACATTTTTATGTCCTCTGCAAAAGAAATGTCAGAGCTGATAGAAAAATCATGTGTTTTGCTGCTGAAAGTAGGGGAAAGTGGTGTCCTGTCCAAAAAATGAAGACCAAGTTAAGAACATGCAGGCAAAGCTGAAGTCACTTTCTGACCAGACGTAGGAAATACTTGTCCAACTACTTTTCAATTTGAATTTGATGTTATAGAACGTATATGTTCTGGCTGTGTTAAAAACCAGTCACTCTCTTTCACAAGGTTGCTAGAGACTGTGTAAAAAGGGATGTGTCATTTTTCTGAAATTTATAGTTCTCCTCAACTGAAAAATTTGAACTGAAAGGTCAGTAAAATAGGTTAGCTATAGTTCCACCCCTCCAATTAGGTTTCTTCTGTTCCTACAGTTCTAAAGTTTTGCAGTTTTCCCACCATGGTTAAATACCTTCTGATTTATATTCAATTGCCCCTCACCATTAGTGTATGTTAATAACAGCTCTCCTTCCCTCCAGCGTTCTCCCTGGATCCTGAGAACAGGCAGATACGGCAGAATCTTACCGATGTTCAAAGAGCAAGATGTTGCTACTATTGGCAGTGCAGGACTTCAGAGGTTTGCAAAAAAGACAGAACCTGTTTTTTTTCTGAGCTCTGAAACAGCAAAGAAAGACAGGACTTTGTTGGACAGTGAGCTGTGAATTTTCAGTGAATTTTCATCTGCTGTCACCTGCTTGACAAGGTGACTCAGGCTAAAGAGCACAATTTGGGAAGATGAATTTGCTGTTTTTGGAAGAAATTTTGAACTGTCACCCTTGGGCACTGTGTAAACTTACACGAATTCTTTCCGGACACTAACCTTAGAGCATGATATCCATCACACTAATAGGCTGTAATCCAACTTTAACCCAGTAAGGTACAAAATCTTCTTAGCCACAAAATTTAACCATGGTGTAAATAATGAATCTGAGAAACAAAATATGTGCAATAAAACTTTATGTACATTCTGAACTTATTTTATTGCTCTGAGAGATATATTTATTTGGCTACAAAAGAAAAAAAGACTTGAGGTAATTGTATAAAGCTGGTCTAGTGAACAACTGCATCTTCATAATGGTGTCACTGTTTGAATATCTCAGATTTGAAAATTAGTCATTCACAGGTGCACTTTCCAATGCATGTCTCATGGGTAATGTATGACTGAATTAAAAAGAAAAGCAGAGTAACTATTTGCCGTAAAAGATATTCAGAAAATAAGCATGCTATATTAACAATATATTTAGTAAGACTTGCCCTTGTTCTCCAGAAATACACGGAGCAGAAACTGGTAGTAAGATAAAAAAGTGTGCCTTTTGTGTTCTGCATGAACTTGAAGAAACCAATCCTTTCTCAATTTTTCCATCCCGTTAGGTACCAGTTACAGCACAGAGCCACTGATGGCTGTGGTGATTCAGATTAGGTGACAGATAGAAGTGATACTGCTGAATGGGTTTTACTGTGCCTTCAGGTAACATCTTTGTGTCTCAGAATAAAGGCAGCTGCATTAACTGGCATCCAGAAGTGTTACATTCCTTGCTGGCTCTGCTCTGTTGCCTCCCTTGATGCTGGAGCAGTGAATGGATCACAGAATGCTCTCAAGCACAGGTAGGTGTTGTGATTGGTGACTTCTGAAACTTATTTTCAAAATTCTTCTTGCCTTTAAATCTGAACCCTATAGCATCTCTTGCACAGCTATCTGGAGACTGAATGGCTTCCTGTGGGCATTTCTGCTTCCATGGAAACATGGGAGATTGTAATCATACAACCAAGAGGGGAGAAAACTGAGGTGGAAAATCCAAGGCTATTTTCCCACTGTTTCTAAGATTTCTATCTCTATAGGTTGCACCTTTACTTCAGGATGCATTCACAGACACATCAGAAGGCAAATTGTTGCCCAAGATCTTTCTGAGCAAAGAAAGCCTCACCCAACCTGGCTTTGATTGGGCATCCACAGCTTTTTTGGACAATCTGTTCCAGTGTCTCACCACCCTCACAGTAAAGAATTTCTTCCCAATATCTAATTTAACTCACCCTAATTCAGTTAAAAGCCATTACCCCTTGTCTGTCACTACAGGTCCTTGTATAAAGTCCCTCTCCAGCCTCTTGTAAGTGCTCTTCAGGTACCAGAAGCTGCTGTGTGTCAGGTCTCCAATCACCTTTACCCATGGCGTCCTTGTCCTAATCTGGTAATGGCTGCAACAACTTTTCTTTAGCACTTCTTAATGGGAAAAATAAGATTCAAAATTCCTTAGCTGTTCTAGACAAGGAGGAAAATAGAACAGATCCAGTCCTTATATGTGGTGGCGTAAACCTGACAGTGCTATTTCCTGATTAGCACTTACTCTCAATTTATATACATGTAACAAGACTAGATTCCTTCTTCTATGAGAGAACTCACTTCCCAATCAGAAACAAGTAATCTTTGAAAATAATAAATCAACACTTACTTTTACTTTTCTCAGTGTTTTCTTAAAAAAAGAAAAATCACCTGCTGGAATTTAATGCAATACTTTTTTTCCTGAAAGCTTCAATATGTTCTGGACTATCATACTTTCTCTGTTATTCTTTCTCTTTAGGATAGCTACTTTTTATCCTTGCATCTGTTAGAAATAAGTGTATGCAGCATATGTTCCTTAAATAGAGCCCCTGAATTATCCCTGCATCAGAGCTCTCCAGACTGTGTAGCTTTTTTTTTGGAAACCTGCCAAAGTCAAGGAAAGACAAGAATAATTTCAAGCCTGGCGTAGTTCTTTGAAGATAAATATAATCTGGAGGATTTGAATTTTTGCTCATCAATGTGGAGTTTTCACTTAATACGCTGGTTTTTATGAAGTTTCCTCACCCTACTAGCTCATCCTTGGAAACAAAAAAGTTTTCCTACTGTGACATATTTGTTTTGTTTATATTTCTTTTCAAAGGAAGATAGCAACATAAGTAAAAGGAAGTAAGAGAAAACTCACATCTGTAGGGCTTGGGGATTTCTTCAAGAGTTGTCTCACAAATTTGTGCTTGACCCCTCTCAAGGTTTGAAGAGACTATGCAACAGAAAGGAGCCTGGGTGACTCATGCACAGCCTGAACCTCAGCACTGAAGTGTTGCTAAACTGGCTCTTAGGAATATCAGCTTTCCTGAAGGTCAATAGCATGCCAGGATTTGAGTAAAATCTGAACCCAGAACTTCAGCAGTCAACTTATTTGGTGCCTAGGAAAGCTTTACTTATTCCGAGAGACTGAAAAAAGAAAACAATACCAGCATAACTGGTTTTGGCTCCTCTTACAGTCCCATTTCTCACTATGATATTTGTGCCTATTAAATCACATTTTTTTTTCAAGGGGAAAGCAGCACAGAGAGACAGTTAATGGCAAATAACAAAGTCTTGATCAATGTCTACTGAAAATAAACTGTAACCACCACAGTGAAGCAATACAATAACACAACAGCCATCCTATTTTTCAGTCCATGACACTTCTGAAGCATATACCCACAAGGCAGAGCATCAGCTTTCCCGGTAATATTCCTGAGTCAAGAAGGCAGACATTCCAATTTAAACCTGTTACACTTGAAATCCCTTTTGCTTAACACTTGTTCACCCACTTTTAAGATATAGGACTATCAATTCTTGAAACAAGTCATGGAGAACTTCCTGCAGCTTGAACACAGCTTTTCCCTGCTGGAAAAGAAAACTCCTATAGACACCTGCAGCAGCACTGCAGGAGGAGTACAGTGTGCAGTTGACCACACTATATGTAATTGAATTCAGGTATACCAGGGACTATGGTTAAAGCCTCTAGAACAAGCTCTGAGGCCACTGATTTGTATCAGCAGGTAATCACACCTTCCTCTGATGGACTAATTAACTAAAAGCAAGAATAACTGCTGCTGCCAGAACTAAGAATTGCATCTCTCCCATCAAATGCTTATCCATTGAAGTAGCTGCTCTCAGGCCAGTTAAGCAGTACTACCAGGTGGAAAAACATAAGATTTTACTTTATCTCAGCGAGCTCCTGGCCATTTTTAGGATTTTTTGCAGTTGAATTTGTCTATTCAAAGAATGAATACTGTGCTCAAAATTTAAACGTAACTGTAAGGCTTTGGACTCATCTACCTTTGTTAGGAACCAAGTCTAAATAATTGGTATATGCATATGTGTAGTGTCAGGGGAGTGGAGATGTGGACTTGTCAATCAACACTGCCACTGCAAAAGCAGCATGGAAATCCTGCAGCCTGGCTACTGTGTCCATGAGAATTAACTCAGTTTCACCAGACACAAAACAAGTATATACATTCCTCTTAAATGGCTGGAAAAAAAGAAGTAACTCCAAGAATATTTTGGTAGAATGAGGCTTTTTCTAACATGAACTTGAAAGAAAGGCATTGCAAACGCTATATTTAAATCTATATATCACTTTCACTATTCACACTGTGTGATATGTACACCAAATATCTGTCTTCCTGTTTAGTGAAGAAGCCTAACCATGCTCCTGATAACTAAGTCAACAACTTTCCAAAGAATTTTTCTGATGTTGTTTGTTATACTTAAAGAACTAAGGTGTATATACTTTCTGCTCCTTTTAGAGTAGTAGATTCCATATCTTAATGAATTACCCCAAACAACAGATTTATTTTTCAGACAACAGTTGTTCAATAAAATGAAGTGGATAATGTGGCTATATGCAGAAGATATTTGGTAGCAGAGAAGTTGTTTTGACCACTCTGTAGTTGAGCATTTTTTGTTTCAACTCTGTATGGGCAGTTTCTCATCCTAATGCTTGTGAAGACCATGCAATTCAGATGTCTGACTTTCAGGGGAAAGCTCTCTGAACAGATGCATAATGAAACAAATCCTACTGTATTCTTTGTAGGAGCACCTGATATCTTGACAACATGGTTGTGGGTAATTAATTTTTCAAAGGTATGAACGAATTCCTCTAACCCTGTTTAAGATTCAAAGCCCTTTAGTTTTAGATAGTCCTGCAAGGGGCAGGGATCTGGATTTGATGATTACAGGTTCATTAAAGCTGGAGATATTCTGTGATTTGGTGAAGATTTTGAATTCAGATTATTGCTATTTACTCCACAATGGTTATCAGGAAAGTTGATTATTTTTTTAATGTTTTAACTCCTACATTAGAAGCTCATTTAAAATTAAAAGGTCCTCAATTTTCTGGTTATGAAACATAGAATTGAAATAATTATTAAAAAATTAAACTCGCATTCATATTTTCAAGAGATCCTAATTTTTCTTCTTTTGTTACTTTTAGATCTGAGGCCAGCCTTCAGTCTGGCTTTGGTTGTGATCCAAGGTATCTTCAGTTCTAGAAATTCTGGGATATTGAAATCAATGAAAACAAAATAGTCTGCAACCTGTGTCCTGTACTATTAATTCTGCAAATGCAGCAATGTTACAGTTTTATATACAAGTGTTAGGTTATCCACTGCCATATCTTGCTTACTGTTCTCTGTATTTTTCAAATACAGAGAACATATTTTAACAGATTAACTCATGTTATCTGCTGGAAAAAAATATTTCAGTTGCCATTTTGATTCAAGATAATGCAGTGAAACAAGAATGCCATTAAATTTAATGTCTATGCTGAATTAGGTCAGCACTTGTAATATGATTAAATTCAATGGGCTTTTTTTTTCACCACCCTCATCACTTCACATTATGTTAACCGGGTGTATATAATGGCATAGAATACTGGCTGGAACCACTCTTTGCATAGCTGAACCAAAAATCATTCTGAATTGTATTTATCCTGGACTTTGCCACACACAAGAAACAAAATTGCTTCCATAACATTATTTCTTGTATCATTTAGATCAATTTCTTGTCTTATCAGGCTGCTTTGTTTCCCTGTACTACTGATTTTAAGTCTAGCTGTGCAGATATTGGATTGGAAGCCGGCCTTCAGAAGACCTATTCCTTGTTTTGCTGCTAACTCACTTGTGTAACCTTTGGTGGGTTCATAAATCTACCTTTGTTTCAGTTTACTTGTCTCTAAAATTGCTGTGATAAATAGATGTTGTGTTTTGTTGAGCTGAATTTCAAGATACATTGACCCAATAATCAATAATTTACCAACCAATAATAAATCCTAATATTGAGTCAAGAAGTCAGAGAGATTTCTCAGTGCACTCTTTTATTTTTATACTGAGAGGGATAACTTTGCTCAAATTCTATCCAAAGTCCAGAGGTATCTGGAGAGTTATTTTTAAGTGAGCACTAAGTCTGATATACATGGACTTCACAAAATCGTGGGTTAAAAACCTAACAACTTCAAATAAACCTTTTATCCTTTCAAGTGCCAATCAGGATAAGTTCATTTGCAAATACAGTCTAATTGTTTAACCTTATTCCAGACCTTTGGGACCCAATTATCCTGCTGCTTGTAGGAGTGAAACCTAATTACCATTTTTTTAAAAAATAAGATTGAACGATACTTGGAATTGATGTCAGGAGTTTAACTTTTTTAACAGATATTCAGCTGGCACTGTTCTGCTGAACCAACAGCAGGATGATTGACACATACACATACCTTGAGGTGTTTGCCAGTTATTTTTCCCTGGTAAGATCTTTTGATAGGAGATGATATTATATTATTATTATTATTATTATTATCATCATCATCATCATCATCATCATCATCATCATCATCATCATCATCATCATAGTTTTGTTTTAGTTTATTTTTTAATTATTTCATTATTTATTTATTATGTTTTATTATTACTGATACAATTTTTGAAATAACAAGACTTTTCATCTTCCACACACTGTGGTTTCAGTTCCATTGAATTCACTAAATTATGCTGGCAGAATTTAACATCTGGTTACTGCATGCTGCTGCACTGTGTGCCTGAGCCAGCCCTAGCCAAGCCAGCTTGAGCACAGGAGACATCTAGCTACCAGCAGTCAAGGTGTTGTATGTTCCATGTTCTATACAAAGTAACTGGAGAGCCTAATTGAGTTTTCCCCCACAAAATATCATGTTTCCTCAGCACGGCTGTTTCTGGTACTTCTGTTTCTTCTGCCTCTCTCTAAAATAAACCTTAGTAGTCAGTGAAGGCAGAGTGTTACAATCCAGTTACAGTTAATGTTACAGTTAATGACCTTATTCTCCATTTCTTTCTCTTGAGCTGAACATTAAGCTGTCAGAAACCTTGGAAGCAAATTGCCCTTGGGAAACTGCACAATCATTGGCATTGTTCCTGAGGCAGTATTCCCAATACTACATAAAGTCTGATCTCTGTCCACCTTTCTGTTGGCTTATGAAGCTTCCTGGAACTCCAAATGCTAGTACAAAATCAACCTCACATACCCTCTGCTCTACGACAAAATCAGCTGTAACTGTGATACCCTTTTCAAAGGTCTGTCTGAGGTTTTCTTCCTCAACCTTTAGAAATCAAGGATCTTCAGTCTTGCCAGTTGCTTCATGATTTTAGAAGAGGGTTGCCCCTTCTTGTTTGCATCAACCCTTTGCTATTATGGTGTTCCTGCTGTAATCCTCCACATAATGGGATGCTTTTGCTCAAGCATCTCTTACTATGTCCAGGAGAAATCTGCAAGCACAATGGAATGGGTTAGAAAAAAGTGTTTATAGATTTATAAGAGCAGTTACCAAGTTAAATATTGATATCCTTGCCATACCTAATGTATCTGTGTCAATTAGATAGTTATCAGTCAGAACAGAAAATATTAACATTGCTTCTTGAAACAACCTGGTTTGCTGTCTGCTAATTACCTACATTTTCCCCAGGTTTATGTCATTAATTTTCACTTTGAGTCCTTCAGTTACTAGTCACTACCATCTCAGCAACTTCACTTCTCTACAGCCACATTTCTTGTCTCCACGGTTTTAGCTGATTTACTTTCAAACATCCTACTAAAACAGAATCAAAGTTAGCCACATATGTTACACAAAGCTAGACTTTAGGTTTCATGAACCTGAATCACACTGCATCCCTCTGTCTTTTCTATCCTTTTTACTTCGTTCTTTTCCCAGAGTACCCATTTTCTAACCTCTGGTCAGTTTAGTTCCTGCCTTAACTGGAGCTGAGTAAAGGGGAAGGGTGACTTTCCAGGTATTCAGGACTATATTCCTGCTTATTTAAAAATTATCAGTCCTATTTTTTTTACAGCAAATACCTGATATTGTTACTTTGTGCTGAAATTTGGGAAATAATCACGTTTCTGAAAAGAGGGTTCTGAATATCTTTTGCAATACATGCAATTTTTTCCATCTGAGCATATATTTTAGAAGTGCATATTGCTGAATTTCATTTTGTATTTCCAGACCATTTCTCTGGTTTTGGCAAGATTCTTTCAAATTTTTGACCTGGTCTATAAAGTTTGTGCCACATGGAAATGAAACACACTTTCTCAGTATTATGCAATTCTTAATGAAAATATCAATAACTTCATACTCACAACAGATTTCTATGAAGCCTCACTTGATATATCCTCCCATTCTGGTATATCATTGACCCCCATGCTTAAGTATAATTATTTAGGTGCATTTGCAACCTCAGAGTAGCACCCTGAAAGCCATGCCTTTTAAGTATATTTTAGAAATTGTTACTTGAGACAGTATAAAAAAACCCCTAAATACAGTCAACCTGTATATGATTGAAACATCTTTCCACTCTATAGAATGCCCCTGTTGACATTTCATAGGCAATAGACTTATTTGACATGACTTGGTACACACAGCTATATTCTGACCATTATGCTATTCCTCTACTATTTTCCAAATTCTTATGAACAGATTGACTGATTTGGGATTTTTCCAAAAGGTGAAGTTAAGATGATTTGTCTACAGTTCACTACATTTTAATTTCTTAAGAATAAGCACTATATCTGCCTTTTGCTAGTCTCCTGGTATCACACCCTTAAAGACGGAATTTAAAAACTCTGATTGGTTCTGCCAGTTATCTAACAATCCTAGTGTTTACAAAAATGCAAAAACTCGCCCTACATAACACTGTATAAAAATCCTTTATCCATGCCACCCACTCTTTCATTCTGGAATATATGCCCTGAATACATATTCAATCTGTTTCAAACCAGGTATTATCAATCCCAGTGAAGTTCTTAATTAAACCAGGGTTTGTTCATCCTGGGAAATAAAAATAAGGCATAAAAAATGTAACTGTGACAGTTAATACATTTAATATAGCTAGAAAAACTATAGATCTCTGTGATTTCCTATTCATTCATAAGGTAATTTCTTTAATTTCAGATCTTGATCCAAAACTAACTAAAACTACTGATGAATATCAGTGAATTTGGAATCTAGATTCTTACATAATGTTTTAACACCAGTTAAAAAACAGTAGTAGAGCAGATGAGACGAAACCTGTAAGGAAGCCTGTTGTGATATGTGAATTTTTAAAGTCTCTTAGTGCTGAGTAGCAGAAAACAATGGCAAAGAACATTTTTTCAGATAGGAAAGCAGAATTGGACTTTGGGTAGAAGCAATTCAGATAAGTTTGTTTCCTTCTTCCCTAAAGTCCTTCTAAAAAGGTCACAGTGATAAAAATAGAGCTTCCTTCTTTTACAGGGATTTTGCTTGAGAGCTCAATTTATTCAGAAATCAAGACAGATTGATGTTGTTCCCTGGGAATGCAGATAGGCATATTTTAGACAATAAACCAGGAGCCCTTATCTGCTGAATTTTGTCTTTTCAATGTATCTATCCTATGCTAATTTTAGGTCTGCATTCTCTATATCCTGCCATGTTTTGTTTTTCCTCCCATCGAGCTCTGATTTCTCATGACGACGTGTCCTTTTAGCATACATTTTGTACTTGTGATGCATCTGTTCTCATTTTGCCCCTGCAAGTGCCTAAACCATGGCTAAATGCATTTCTAAGGACAAGTGCTGAACAGGTGCAAAACAAGACCACGAATAATAAAAAAAGAGGAAGAAATCAGAGACTAATTTTTGCTCTGTCAGGATTTTCCTAATATATGTATAGTCATTACACAGCCAATACAAATGTCTCATTTTCACAGTTCTTTACCTTCTTTTAAAAAAGGATCTTTCTCGAGTTAATTTAGTGCAAGAAATTTTGATAGAAGAAGGAACTCCTTGTCTATTGCTGCCTTGACAGAGATTCTGTAATACAGCTTAAGGAAGCTTAATTTAATTTACTTTAATTTACAGGGTATCCAGCTCTTCTTTGTTAGTAAACAAAACACAGACAAAGCTTTCGGGTGCATGATGTGATTCTTGGGGTGTCCTGGGCAGGCTGGGAATTGGACTCAATGATATTGATGTGTGCCTTCCAATTCAACATCTTCTTTGATTCTAAAAAAGAAATTGAAAAAAAAGATAAGCATGAATTATAGGTATATTATTTGAAAACAAATCAAAAGCCACACTACTTTTATTTTGTTTGTGTTACACTTTCCAAAGAAGTTTTGTCTGTTACTCTTGAGAAGAGTTAGTGCAGATATATTAATTTCACATATTCATAAAATATTGGTTTTTTACTCACTCTAATCTCAGTGATACAGACTGGGTAACTGAGCAACACTCTGTTCTTTTTGTATTGTTTCAGCAACATAAAATGTCAATTGACTGTCAACCTTTACTCAGTAGTATAGCTTTGAATTCACTCTGAGTTCAGCCTCCAGGAGAGCAGGACTTTCAGGACTTTGGCTACAACGTCTTAGTAATTCCTTTTGAGAACAGGCCAAAATCTCTGTTGTCCAGCAGCCAAATGACAGGCTGTAGGGAAGAATGGAGGTCAGTTCAAATAAACAAAATCTGACTACTTTTTTTTTTTCTGAAAAGAAGCATCCAGAAAAAAAATAATCCATTTTGAGTATCACAGAATCATCTGGATTGGACCATCAAGTCCAACCCATGACCAAACACCATCCTGTCAACTAGTCTATGGCTCCAAGGGCCATGTCTTTTCTTAAACACCTCTAGGAACAGTGACTCCACCACCTTCTTGGGCAGCCCATTCCAATGCCCAATCACCACTTCTGTGAAGAAATTCTTCCTAATGTCTGACCTAAACCTCCCCTAGCACAGCTGAAGACTTCAGAACAAACTTTTTGAGACCTTTCATGCATTTATTACAGGAAGTACAAATAACTAAGACATCAGGTTGCAAATTACAGAGACATCAATGATTTTCTGCTCCATAGCCCAGCTAGCTGGGTACTTCACCCACATAAGAGAGAGAGAGAGTTCTCTGAGTCTGAGATAATTTCTCAAGACCCATCTCAGAAACATGTCCAAATCTTTGTGTTATGGGCTGCCCAGTCTTTCCAGTCCTAGCTGCATGGCAGGTCTGTTTGATCTGCCTCAATCATGTGCAGCTCAGGTTAGGCTACCCTGCATAGGAGTCTCTGAGCTAATCTCAGTCCCTTTGGATAATGTTCCACTTTTAATTTTAAAGAGTTACATTGTCATTGGAAGTAAGGCAAATCTTCCAGCCTCTTGTCAAGTGAATCACTGAGTCAGAATCTGGTTAAATATTTCAGTTTATGAAGGAATATTTAGGTGTTTTGAATCAAAAGGTAATACCTGAGAAGTAGAATCCATCTTCTCCCATCCTTGGCTATTAGGTAAATGCTTTGCAATTAGCCACATAAATAGTAATTTTATTAAAAACTCGCGTGGAAATACTTTTTTGTTTTCTTTATCTTCCCTAGATTTTTAAATTTCTTTTAGCAACAAAAAAATCAACATTTGCACATACTTTGGGGGAAATTACAATGGATAAGAAACTCTTTGCCTCATACTGTCATGAAAAACCAAAACAGAATACTCAGGATAAATTGAGTGAAGTTGTTCTGTGGCAGTTGAATAACAGAAATTTTTCCTTAAATCGAAAAAAATCCCTTCTCAAGTTAAAAAATTCTAATATCTGGTGAAACCAGACTGAGCTCGGGGTTACTTTAAGCTGTACTGAAAATCACAGCCTGAGGTGAAAAGTTGCTCAGAGCTCTTTCCTACTTCTTGTACTTAGTTCATGAAATTATTCCCAGGGAGAAATGACCCACCTCTTTTTAATCATCACACCAATGTACACGAGAGCAGAGTCTGACTGCTTATTTCAAACAGGAATTGCTTGGAAGGTTCCCATGATCTCCAAGCTCTTCTGTCCCTTTTGTTAACATAGGAGGAAAAGAAATTCATGAAGGAAAATAAAAGGCATAGGCAATAACGCTTCTGGAAAGGCAGAATTTTTATTAAGATCATACCCTGAGTTAAGTGGCTCCTTCTTTGACAGCAGCCATACTGCTGCTGTTTGAAGGGCAAGAAGCTGAACTTTCAGGAAGCCAATTAGGAAATGTTTCAGAAAGAGTGGTAGTGATAGCAGCCGTCTGAGAGATTAACTGCAGTAAAGGGTCCTCAAAGCAGTGGCCTCCAACAATTTTCAGAATAGCTATTATCTTTCTTTTGCATTACTTAAAAGCTGTTTTTACAAGAAGAAAAGGAGCAAAATGACTTGAGGCTTTTTGTTGGGTCCCAGAGCTTTACAAGTGAGTAGTTCCACAGCAAACATCACTTACCAATGGAGCTTTACTTCAGAGAAAAATATGTTTCCTTAAGACAGATAATAAGCACCCTTCATATCATAATGGCTGATAAGTCAAAACAAGCCTGAGAGGTGCATCACATTCTGCCTTTGCAGTCTTTTTGCTTTTCAGAGTCAGAAAGGATTGATTTTTCTGTTGGGTCACTGCTGAATACCTAATGGTACAGAAATACTAAATTTTGGCTTGCCACTGAAAACAGTGAGGAAGTAACTAAATGGCAACAAGAAGAATGAACTATGTTTACATGAAATTTTGATTCTCTAGTGCAAAATAAAATATTAATGATAAGAGAATAATAATAAGCTTCCCCTGATCACACACGTGATCTCACAAAATAACAACCAAAATTCATAAATGCAATGATTTGATGCCTATCTTCTTCTTATAAGACAGAGGTGCTCCTACAAGAAAAAATGGTGAAATTCTTGCTGTGTCTGAACTGGGCTGAAATCTTGCTGTTCTCACTAGAACTCAGGTGAAAAATAAGGTGTAAAAATAATAATAATGTTTTGAGAAATATAGTATAATAGCTTTCTTCCATAAATCAGCATAATTAAGAAGAATGGGACTCAAGGGCTCATGATTTCTCATGTCAGAAAAGAAATGCAGACTGTTTTTTTAACAAGACTGCTGTTCATGATTAATGATATCTGTTTGCTAATGCACTTTAGATACATTCACTGCATCCTCACACTGTCTTGCAGCTCTTGAACAAGGGTGAACTTTACTAGGCAGCTTCACTGGATAATGACAGGATTTACTAATCAGCACAGCTCTGTCATCCTTATATGCTGATTAAAAGCGGCCATCAGCATCTGGACATGCAACTTGTGACCCTGAGGTGCTGTGCTAGGGCAAGAGACCTATCAGTAATTCTCCACAATACAGGGAACACTCCTGGCTGAATGCTAAGAAGAGTGGAGCAATTTTTGTAAAAGTGAATCTTTATTTACTTGTCTTTATAAAGCTCAAATATTCCTTGACTGTGTTCACAGAAATTCTGTGTTTGGACTTAGTTCAATTAGATTTATTCCTGATTAATGTGCTCTTCTATATCCATTGCTGGAATGTAGATTTTTCCCATCTAGATACAATAAATCAGATATTATTCACTATTAGTGGTTTGCTACAGTTTTCATTTGCCTATTATTCTATCTTATTTTGTAGTAGTATGCACATTTTAAAGTATGCCTGTATCTAATCTGCAGGATAGAAATTAAAATGATTGCACAACTTCTATATTATATGCTTTGAGAGACAGAAAAATTAAGATAAAATTTTCAATTTTCATACCTATTTTTATCACAGCCTTTTTAGATATGCTGACTTTCTTAGAGTTTTCTGAAGTCAGCAGTTCTTCAGAAAGATTATCACCTTCAAAAAAAAAAGATAGGTTAGTTATTCGTGTGTGCACTGTAAAATAATTTAAATGTAGTTGAGACTTTACTATCCCTTCCCTCTTTAAACACCTTTGGTTTGTTTATTTTTCATATAGGAGTCACTGCTGGAATGTTTTCTTGGAAACTGCTCTATCATCTACAAGTCATAATTTGGCCATTTGATCATTGCTTACCTTGTCCTAAACTGAATAGAAGGTCCAACTCCTGCCATGTTGCCTTTCAGATTCTTCTTTTGGCTGTGTCTGATCACTCAGATAACCTCAATACAAATTTCATTTACATGATTAAAACAACACCTTTGAATTCTGTGCATGTTTTAAACCTAAATATCCTATAATGATTTATGCATCTATACAAAGGAAACTTATCCATCATCTACCTGAAATATGGCTCTTATTTAATGACTATAATGTGGCAACTGATTAAACAAAAACATAAAGGAGAAATTCTTCTCTGCCTTTCAATGGCTTACTCAGAGGGACATTTCTTCATAGGCTTTTTTTAATTTAAAACTTGTCTCTTCTGTTGACATGAATAGTCTATTATATTTCCCCATGTGGCTTTACCATAGTGTTATAGTTTAGGTTTGCTAATTTTAATATACTAATTTTTTGTTGTGAGATAGTTAGGAGTAAAAGCAAGGCAGGTTTAAAACTTAAAAGGGTATGAAAGAAAAACTTTATTAATAACAGAAAGAAAGGGAGAAAAAAATCAAATTCAGAATAAGATCTTTAGATTACTCCTTCTTCCCCTCTCCTAACCTTCTTAACAACAACATACAAAAAACCATTTCAGTTAGTTTTCAATTTAAATAGTCTTTTTCAGTTTACTTTAGAGAGAGAAGGTTTTTTTTTGTCATGCCATAGGGACTTCTCTACAAGGAGGGAAAAAACCAGTTCTTTCGTGGCTTTATTTTCCACGAACTCCTTTTATCTTCACAGCTTTCCTAAAGCTGTGCTTATGGGCCATGTTAAACTTATGGAATATTTACTTTTAAGAATGAACTCTTTTAAAACAAAAGGATTATTTAATGATGAAATAATAGTCTGCAGAATAGTTACTCTGCTTACACGGTATGATAAAAGAAGGGGTTCATGAAGTGAAAATACAAGAATATGTTGGCAACAGACGTCACTATTTCACCTACACACCTGAATGATACATAGTTCCTGGACATTTCAACGTGAAATACTAGGTTAAAGGATCCTTTTCATGTTAATTGTTATGGAAGCCTTTATTTAGCTTTCCAAACTGATCTTCACAAAAGAGAATCACAGTGGTCCATTCCAGCTTTGAAATCTAGCAGATCTTTTTTTCTAAATGCACAAAGGACTTCAGCTGAACACCACAATAATACAGTTTCTTCACAAGAATACAATTTTGAACATCAAGACTTGATGATTACTGTTTTTTTAAGTCATGGGCTTTCTGTGGCCAATACTATAAGCATTTAAAAGTGGGATGGAATGGTCTTTTTTTGCTATATTCAAAGCAACATTTTTTTTTCCTTAATATAACCCTTTTATTACTGTTTTGAAATTTGTAAGACAGTAGAGTTCATCACCATATTATTTCCATGCTTGCTCATAGCTTTTGCTGTAGCTCTGAATCTGCTTTCAAGGATTTTACTGTTGAAATGTACAGTTTATGGAGCAGAAGGAATGCGAGATTGAAATCAAGTTCAGTGGATAAATGCAGGAACAGAAAATGATCTTAGGAAATAATTGAAGCACAGAAGAATCTCAGCTTGTTGTATGGTGGCTGTGGAAGGGTGCTTCAAACAATCTTGAGCCTTACTGTACTTCCCTTCTTGATAGCACCTTTTCCCCTAAATAAAAAACTAGAGCATCTTTGTAACACTCTTATCATAATGAAATGCCTCTAATGTCAGGGTTGAAAGGCTGTGACATTTGGAACAGGATATGTGCTGACCCTGGTTTGCCTGTAAAGATCAATAAATCCCATCTGCCAGAACAGTGTCTGCAACCTGTAGTTTCCATCTTTGCAGGTTGCAAAGGGCGAAGGTGACACAGTAAATCTAATTGTTAAAAAGTCCCTTTTCTGTAATTTTACCTATGAGCTTCTGTTGTGATTGTCTGCTTAGTGGGATTCACAACCCCCAGCACAATCTGTATTCACACATTGAAAAATACACTGTCATGCACTTCACTTAAAAAAGTATGGAATATGAAAATATCAAATCATGGTCTCATTATACAAACTCTATACTTTATAGTTTTTACTATAAAATATAGCAGTTTAGATTACTTTGTTGAAATACTAAAGGAAGATTTTAAGAAGAAAATTAATAATGCAACTCAAATATTTTCACCAGAAGCCCAACTAGTATGTATATTTTTTGCTGCCGAAAAGACATTGTGTCTGAGAACTTCTACTGCATGGTTGTGAATACAAAATGGTTTGGTAACTCACCTTTTGTTTTTATAAGAATCACGGAAAAAAATCCTTGGTATTTTCATTTTGCAGGGCTTTAAAAATGCTGTGCTACATAGAGAACTTAATAAAAACAAGAGAAAACAAAACAAAAAGTTGCAGTCAGACTTCGGTATATAAAAATTTTCAGGTTCTTTTTGTGCATGCAAATCATTTCTGTAAGGTCTTAGAAACTAAAAATGAATTTATTCTTTTAAGAAGAGATTTGGTAGAATCATCCTCCATGTTAAACCCAGGTAATTAACAGTGGGTTCTTAAATGTAACCCAGGTGATTCACATTGGGTTCTTAAATCTACCTTGGTTCCTAAGAGCTACATTTAAAAAGTGCCACATTTAAAAAGTGCAGGATGGTGAGGACTTTTGAGAATGAATGATAATTTAAGTAATTAAATGTGGGATTTGGAGCTTATGGTTAGACATTCAAGTCTATAAATCTTGGCTTGCGATTAAATACATTCTAAATAATTTCATTATTATTCACAAGTGATAAGTCCTCAAGATGGAAGTACTAAGCAAATTCCTATTGCCTGTTCCTGAACCAGCTGAAGCTCTGGGAAGTGAAAATTATTTTTGGACAGTGTGTTGTTTTTTCTCCACGTGGAGATACGTTAACGGAAACTGAGTCAATATAACAAAATCTGACAAAAGCAGTATGAGAAAGAGAAGAAGAGACAGGAGAAAACAAAATCAGAATGTGGGGAAAGGCGGGCAATAGAAGATATAGAGTGAAAATCTGTCAAAAGAAAAATACATTGAGTATGTCGTTAGGCAGTTCTGTGTGTGCAGAGCTTTTGTCAGTAATAGAGGGCACAGATTTTCATTTCAAGTTTGATGTAGCCCTCAGAACTCTTTCCACTAACTTCAGTGAGCTTTGAATAAAGCACTTAGGGGGGAAGACTGGTTATTCTTAGATCTTTAAACTGATTTTTTTTTTTAAAGAAAGGAGTCTAAATTATGGAAGAAAGTTTTAGTAAACTCAGAAAACTCACTGAGCTCTCAAACCCCCAGTACCCCCAGAATTTAGTGTCACCTTTAGACCTTATGCTTAAAAAGGGAGAAAATAGCTTATCTTAGAATTTAAATTAGTTCAGTAATTGCTCAGGCTGCAGAACACAAGATCTATTACAAACAAGCCAGTGAAGCAGTTTATTACACCAAAATTGTGTAAGGGATTAAAAAAATACAAGGGAATCCCTGATTCCTATTGTGCTTTGGGTTTAACAGTGTTCAAAATAGAGTTGCTATATTTTAATTGTCTGAATCCACCAAATTAGTATTTGAAATACACTACATGTATAAGTTCTGCTGGAAACACGAAAAAAAAGTAAGCAAGTCTTTGAAGATAACACGAATTTAAGAACGTTTAAAAAAATATATTCTTATTTTCTTTCTATTTCTGATGCTACGATTTCCTTTTATTTACCAACCTTTTAATGCAAGCAGTTGGTGCTTCTGAGATTTCCAGCCACAGTTCTTAATTGTGCCACTCAGTCTTGCTGCCTGATGCATCTCATTTCCAATGGAGTCTCGATGCCCAGCTGAAATATTCTCTTATTTGCCCATTGCCAGTGGGCCTTCTCATTCCTTTCCTTTGTCACACTCTCCTCCAGAGCTGCCACTTACTGCCTGCTTCTGTTGGGGATGGTGTTGAGGTATTGGCAATGGGGAGAGGGCTGCAGCCTCTATGAGGATATCCCAGAGTTGCTCCGTGCGGGAGACATCTGATTCCTGTCAGCTCCTATTGGACCCACTGCCAGACACACATAAGCCCTTCAGCCAAGGTGTGGGGCCCCTTGGGGAAAACCTATTTAGAAAGGTTGAGGAGTGAATGAAAAAGTGTGAGGAACAACCCTATAAACTTAGGAAGGACTGGGGAAGAGATGTTCCAGAAAACAGAACAAAGATTTCCCTGCAGCTCCTGGAGATACCCCAGTGGAGCAGGTGGGAGCTGCAGCCAGTTGAGAGGAACATCCCAGAGTGGATAGCCACACTGCAAGCCACGGAGTGCCATGTAAAAACATCTATCCACACCTCGGCACCTGGAGGATCCCATGCCAGAGAAGGTGGCAGACTCTGAAGGAAGCTGCAGCCTGTGGAGGGCCCTGCTGGAGCACTGAAAAACTGAGTGGAAGAAGGAGCATCAGAGCCGAACTGACTGAACTTTATGGACTGACCACAGGCCCCATTCCCCATCCTCTCTGCACCATATAGAGGGAGTAAAAGTGAGAATGAATGAATGAATTTGAGCCTCGGAAAAAGAGTGAAGGGCAGGTGCAAAACTTCCATTTCAGTTTTGTCCTAATTATTCACATTTCAAATCTATTTTAATTAGCAATATTTTTTTTTCCCAAATCAAGTTGTTTTGCCTGTGATGGTAAACAGTAAGAGACTCCCTCTTTTTACCTTGACCCATAAGCTTACTCATCTTATTTTCTCCCCTTGTCTTGTTGTGGGAGGGAGTGGGGGGAATGAAGGCTGGGTGGGCAGCTGGTAGTTGGTCAAGGTCAACCCAATATGTTATTTTGCAATTAGATACATAAGCGACATATGCTGGAAAAAACCGAGGGTACACATATTGCAGGAGAAATTCCGTGCCTCATTTTAGTGACAGAAAATGTGCAGGAGATAGAGTTTTTAAAGAAAAGAATGCAAGTACAGATTGCAGTGTCCATCAACAAAAGCTACATGGCCTTGTCAGGTAGGGGCCACATTTATAGATCAAGGTCGAATGCAATATTGACAACAGTTGTGCTGCTGTCCTCCTCAGAGCCTCTTCTAAACTTGAGCATTCTTTAAAGTTGAGCATACAGGTTTGGTTTTTTTTACATGCTCTTTCCTGCATCCAATGACCTCTGTACAGTCACACTTTTCTAGTCATAATCTATCTGCTGGCTCTTACAACAGGCTCCCATGAGCTTACCAGTATTCAGCATTCATAATATTTCCCTCAATCTGAAAACAGTATTTTGCTATCTATGAGCTCCAGAATCCCCAAGTATCAGTTTTCAGCACTCGAGTTCTTTGTTCCCTCATTTCTGCTGGATATTTTCAGCTAATCACTTTAAATTCCTCCAGTGACTGAACACATGATTTTTCTCTTAAGACATCAGATATTCCGTTGCTCTAAAGTATTGTTCAACTGAAAAACTATTCTGGCTGCTGAGTCTCAAATACTCTTCATCTGAAAAATACAAGTCCAGCAGCCCTCACAGCAAAACCAGATTTCCTATTTTCTGAAATGCATGATGATATGGAAACTCCATTAAATGCTAACAGAATTAATAAATTTCTCAATAAATGTAATTGTTAGCAATGTAATTCACAACAACTCTTACTATCTCTAGAATGTTGTTACTTATCAGCGGGGATGTGGACATATTTAATGAGAACAGACAAACTAAATTACTCTGAATATTTGTTCTCTCTGACAGTGTCATAATAAAAATTAAGAGATTTTAATGTTTTAAAAGCCACAAGATTTGTCGCTAGTTGCAATAGCTTGTTCAACCTATTCTATCTTCTGTCATGTCCCAAATAATTTCAAATAAAATGTTGCTCTCCAAAATATTTGTATTAAATGGTAGGTGAATAGGAAAGTTTGATAATATTCCACTGTTTTTCCAGTTCATAATGATTTGCTTTTGCAAGTTATTAGGATACACTCCATCAGTAGACTGAGTACTTCCATAATATCTCAAGATTATATTTTATCTCCAAAATGTTGCAAATATGCCTAACTCAAGTCTTCTGAATAATTTTTCCTTAGCACTTAATTGGAAATTATCAAAACCTTCGTTTTGTGAAGGAAATTGAAGCTTCTTTTCTCATGCCTCAAAATATTACTTGCCAACCCCAAGAAAATTCTCAATTAGTAAAAATTTCAATATAGCAACGGTTAAATATTTAATCTTGAAGCTTTTTTTCCAAATGGAAACTTTCTGCATTTGAGCATTAAAACATTTTATTTGAATGTATTGAGATTAACTCTGCTACAAGATAATTAACTCTTGAACTTAATTTTTACTGTGAGCTGTATCACTTAACTGGAATTAAGGTAGAGGTTGGCTCTTAGCTGATCCACTGACATTCATGAGCCTCTTAGGATGGCACTCAACAGGAAATATGAATTGCATCACGACTAGTGCAGGCCTGACCTGACTGGAGAAAAGGGAAAGACTGAATGGCTATTATGTGGTATGCTGAGAAAACATAATTTAACAGGCATCCAAACACTGAAGAAGTATTATTTAAATTTTGATAACAGGTTATTGTGAGGTTTTTTATAAATTTGTATTTCTCTCAAGTATAATTAAGAAATTCCAATAGAAAATGCTCAGCAGTCTATATTATTTATATTACTGTTCACCTAGATACTGAAAAGCTGAAAGAATTACCTAAAATTTTATTCTGAAAATATGACAAATAGTAACAATTAGGTTCTCACACAGAAATCCATCCACAAAGCAAAAATCCCTTGGGATAACCTTGCAAAATGGTATTTCTCATATGCCAGGTTCTTGGATCATATCTTGGAACATTTTTCTTTGGGAAATGTTTTTCTTTGGAAAATATTTATTAGGGAACAAGAACTATCTATTTATTCTGTTAGATTCTTCAATTACTGTTTAGAACATTTTTAAATTTCGTCCTCCGCTAATGACACCTTTTGTCCCCTCACTCCTCTATTTATGTGGTTCCAATCAGTTTTTGTTGTCTTGGGTCAGCAGAGTCAGCAGTTTGGATCAGATAAACTCCGGTGAAAGTGCTGCAAGGTCTCACTTGAGAGCATTCCCATTTCTCATGGTATAAGAATTATGACTTGTATTTAGTATTGCCTTGGGGGGCCTTGCTGGAATCACTGTTTCTCTGTGAAGTTTCACCCAAAAGCTCTCAGTCTTACATCACTGGTATCACAGCCAGATGCATCTCTCTGTCACTTCATTGCAAATAAACCCCTGCAGTTATACCACCAGTCTGAAAAGAAATCAGTATTGTATGGATCTTCAAAGAGCACAGACACTGTAATGGATCTGCTCACTCCAGGACCTGGAGCACTGATTCTGCCAGCTCACCTGCAACATATTGTGGGACTGAAATTTGTGCCAGGAAAACAAGTGCGCCTTCCACAACCTTTTCTTCCTTCTCCCATGGCTGTCATTGATTCATTACCTCCCAAGTTGAAATAGAAACCAAATCTTCACTGATCTTTTCCAAAAATTGCAATTCAGCTGAAAGTCATTTCTACACCATCTCACTTTGCCCCTGAAATACTACCAGTGGTTTCTTGCTTTATGGAATCTCAGACAGGAACAGCTCTGGGACACTCTTCTCTTTGCACAACAGCATGAATTATTATGGAAGCTTCTGAGCTTCAAGGTTCAAGGCATTATTAGTAAACATAAATTGAAAGCTTATGTTTTAATTTTAGGTCTAAATTAGATTTAGGAATAGAACAAAGACAGGGAATATAGAGTTTCCTAAATATGTGCTCTGCGCCGTTTGCTCTCTGTACCTGACATTGATCTCTGAAACAATCTGAACTGGCTAAAACTGAATGGACCAGTTACCTCCTACAGTTTTCAGCTGATGTGTTTTCATATTATGTATGATCCATTTCTGTCATGCTTAAAACTTGCCCTAATATTCAGTTTGCTTTCATATCATGCTTGCAAAATTATAGATTTTCAATCTAGAAAAGTATTAAGGACCTTCATGTTATGTAGCTTCATGGTTTTAATTCTCCTGGTCTAAATGCTGCAGTCCTTTTGACCTACTTCCTCATTTAATCAGATTTTCTATCTCTTTTCTTTCCAATGTCAGAAGTTATTTAAATTTCTCATCAGTTTCTGAATTTTCAAAATCTGGATTCCTCTTCTCAGTTCATGGATTCTGTCTGAAAAATCTTTTGCAATTACCCCTTTACCAAGAATTTTCAGTCCTGCTATTAGATGTTGTTATACTAAAAAGATAAGTATCTGTCTAAGCAGAAACTGAAATAAAAAGTCCTTTTAAGTCTAGAGGAAAATTGTTTAATCAGAAGTGAATTGCGCTTCGCCTAAAGCGACTCATTCTCTCAAAACACTTTTCTACAGTTGATTTCTCACAACACACTAGGGAAAGAACATTTCTCTCAGACAATACTGTGTAATTGCTGTAATTAATACTGTGATCTGGTATCAGAAAAATGAAAAAAAGCAGTATGATCAAAATTTTAGGAAAGTACACAATCCCACAGTATTTGAGTAGGAAATAGGTTTACTCTTGGTGGAAATAGGTTTAGTCTTGTTGGAAATAGCTTTACTCTTATTAGAAATAGGTTTACTCTTGGTATTTAAATATTTCCTCATAACTTTTGCATTTAGACTACTCCAGCACAGATGTAAATACCACTCATAAAAATCTGAAAAAAAAGAAAAAAAGAGAAAAATCAGATCTCATTAATTTATAAGCCTTTGGGGGGGAGATTATTTTACAGTGTGACATGATAACTAGAGTAGTAACCCAGAAAGCACGATCTTGTGTGTTTTCATTTGCAGATAAAAGATGAGTCTGATTTGTTTTTCCACATAAGTAATAAAATACCTGCATTAATTCATGTTGACATACATTACTGGGAACAAACGAAAATCTTAATCTTGTGGGAAATGAGCAGACATAACTCACAGCATGTCTGCCAGCTTTAATCTAATTTGAATACCATCTTTGTTAATAGTCCCTTGGGGCACACAATTTCAAGCTACCCATTCTGGGTTAAAATGAATAGGGATACGTTTTGAATCATGTTCTCTGTTTTTCTGCTTGCAGCATATAGAGGAATATGTCTTAAAAATGAGTTTATGTAAGATAAATATTTGAGAACACAGTTGTGTGTTCAGTTCTGGAAGTTAGAAGGAAGAACACATCTCATTAACAGTTCTGTCCCAAGGAGCAACTTTAGCTCGTGCATATCTCTTGCAACAAGCAGTTCTCCCATTATTCCTATGGAAAACTGCATATATCAGAATTATTTATTCTTTTGCGAAGCTTCCCGATAAACCACCCCTGGAGCTAGCCCACCCAACTTTCAGTGTCAAACCCCACACAGCAATAAACTCAGGTATTAGAGAAAACAGCAGAACACCAGGGAGAGTCGTAGAAGGACAATGCTGAAAAGGACCTCAGGTGTTCCTTTTGTTCATCCTGGTGCCCAAGGCATAATCAACTCTGCCAGTGCCACTCTTGGCAAATCCTGTTCCAGTCTCTTCTTAAAGACCTTCACAGACCACAGTTTTCCCAGGCAATCCTGTGTATGATAATGGTGGGAGTTGCCCACAGTAGCTGATTTGAATCTTTGCTGCATTTAAACTCATCACTTTGTGGCCTACTGTGATCTCTGAGTTGTCTCCAAATAGTACCCATCCATTTTCTGAAAGGATGTCTACTTCAGCTGAAGTGCCCTCTGTGATAAGCACAACAGGATTGCTCTGTGCTCTGCTTTATACACCCTGATAATGTCTGCCTTTTTAACAACACCATGAAACACCTCCAGATCATGATGCTCCTCAACACCTTCAGACACGTTTTTGAGCAGGACTTCTCCAGCTAGTTGGCTTCCATCCTACATCTATAACAGCTTATTGTTCCTGTTCGGATGTTTTACTCTTCGTTTGTTCATATTGTTCTCCTAGATCATATCTTCATGCCATTTGCAATTTAATGAGCACGTTTTCTGTTGCAGCATTCACGTATTAATAAAGCTTGAAAAGGAGATAAGCAGTAGGAGAACTCACATCACTCCCCTTAACATATCCTTCCACACTACCTAGTCAACTGTTTTTGCACCCTCCTTGTAAGAATTTCACAAAGATTGTGTTTCTTGTATAATTTATGAATAGGTCATGTGAGGATGTCAATACTATTATTAAAGGCAAAATGGCAGACTTCAGTGGCTTCTTTCATCTGTCCTGCCCGACATCCTATGCAGAAGGAAATCAGTTTAGATTGACAAAATTTATACTTAGGAAAAAAACAAACCCAATGTCATGTTGGATGGCATCATAATGTAACTTCTTCCTCATTTTCCAGATAGCTGCAAATATTTTATTGTGTCATTTCCTCAAAAAATATTGTGGGAAGATACAATCTTAATTCTATTAGTCACTTGATCACAAATGGCTTGTTTAGTGGTAAAAAAAGGCATGAAACACCTTCATGTTCAAATTCAACTACAAGCAATTTGAGTAGAGTAGACCTTACTCTTTCTTTTAAAATAACAGAGAAAATAAAAAAACAGTTTCAAAGTATTATACTAAGTCAATAATAGAATGAGTGCTTTTTATTCCCTAAGTTGTCGCTTGATAGTTGCACCTCATTTCATGCTCTTTTTTTGCTTTTCTGGTTTTTGTTGGTTTTTTTTTATTCTTTCTTTGGCTTTTTCCCCTTGTGTTTACATGTTCCTACTGCTTTTTAAATTTAATTTTTCATATGATAACTACCATCCACCAGTCTTTAAAATTCCTTCTTTGGGGTAGAGTCAATGAGAATTTTATTATTTAACTAATTTATCTCTTATAACACTTCTTACATCTCTGCCTAGGGTAAATTATGACCCTGGTATTTTTCCTTTAGTCTTTGCTTTATCTCTTAATCCTTGTTCTCATTAGAGAGTGACTAAAAATTCTCTCTCTGCATTGAAGTTTACCTAATTTTTTATATAACATTTTCTCTCCTTCATTATTTCAATAGACACAGTTCCCTGGTCATTCTTTGTCCTTCTAAAAAATTGTATTATTTTAACAGAAGTTTTACAGTCCCTTTTCCTGTATGCTGTTCATCAGCATACATAAATAAATAGTCTGACCTCTAATTTTCTTTTTCTTGTCTTTTGATCTTATTCTGAACAATCCTTAACTCCTCCCACTCAAGAAATCATGGTAGACTTATTCAGATTTCACTTTTAATTCCTAACCATGAACTTCTGTCACTCACCCTGCCTTTTCCACCCCAGTCCCTTTTAAAAGCTTTTCTTAATAGATAAACAGTACCCTTATGGGAAATAGACTGTTTTCTGTCTTCTTGGGGGTTTTTTCCATGTACAAGACTATGTGGAATATCATCTCTATGGTCACGGGAGACAAAGTTGTCCTGGTATCCTGGAATATGTTTATTACTCGAGATACCTAGATCCCTAAGCCTTTGTAATCTTTAACTAGGAAAAGAAACACATATTCCATACTAACCTCCTGCCTCCCCAGACTGATACTCATTTTTGGTTCAAGACTGGTCCCTGAAAGTGACTATATGACACAAATAGTAAGGCTCATGGAGTTGTGATCAATGTGAGAGATGAACTTCACCCACTTTATAGTAATTTGTAAGAGCTGAGTCCTTTGGGATTGGCACGCTGCAGATGTCAGCTGGAGTAGGCAGTTGAGGCTTTAGGAGGAAATTGCCAAACTCTTCTACTTTTTTCCTTTCTCTTTGGAACGAAGGCTGTGAATATTAAATATCTGAATGTCTTTTATTCCATTTTCAATGACATTTGACCATCACTTGCTGCTAGAACACTGTCTTGTTCTTGATCTTGATAATGAAACAGCATCAATTTCCAGCTGAGAGCAGCAGCCAGCTTGTCCCTGACAGAATGATCATTTCATAGCTGGAGCTACTATGGACTCTGACCTGAAAATCTTCCATAAATTCTGGTCAATGCTGTCATGGCATGGGTGGTCTCTGCATTTTAACAAACAAGCAAGAGATAAAGTATGAATGAATGGCACAGCTGTGTGGTTTTGGTTTTTGTTTTTTTCTCCCCCTAGAATTTTAATAAAATAACAAATCCAAAACCACAAAAGCTCTAACAGTGAAAGAATTAGCTAGCACTCCTCCCAACAAACACACAAATTTCTTCATATCTATTCCAATTGCTATTGAAAAGCAAATGACCAGCCTGTCTCTTATTCCCTCTGTTCCAGGACATAAAATAGCAGTTTTAGGAATGGTCAGCTCCTCACCATTTAAGTCAGTTAGTCTTTGAGACTGCTGTAAAGTTGATACAGCAGAAAAAGAAAGTAAAGGGAGAGAACTTGGCTACTTAGTGAGGCTGAGCACTTTGAGGAACTGAGATACAAGCTCCTGAAAATGCTCTGGACCTTAATTGCCACTGCCTGGAATTGATTTCTTTGAGGGTCAGATCTTCATGACTAAAATCTTATGTGATCTAAAAAATGTCACTGGGTCTCAGTAACAGACAGAATTTGATTTCTGAAGTTTCCAAGTTCAGTGGAAAATATGGGAAACAGTGAGAACTATTCCAAATCAATAGTGTCATAATTCAAATCTTAATATTTGCATCCTTTTTTAAAATTTCAATGAGGCCTAACCTGTGGTTCTTTGCCTTTTATGAAAACTTACATGCTCATGTTAAAGAAGCAAAAATATTGGTTCTTTTTCCAGTTGTGACTCTCATCACACGCACTATAAAAATGTTAATTCCAGCAAAATTTCAGTCTGTCTTCTAAATAATGCAAAATACCAGCTGTATGTTGTGCAGTGTTATTCACCAGCCGTGAGAATGATTTTGCTTTTGAGCACTTTTCTCCCATGAACTCTTCCTTTCAGAAATAGGCAGAAATCAGTACATGTGCAGAATAGATCATTAAAGTATTCTAAAAATGAAAGAAAACATTAATTCCTAAGAAGAATGCACTTATGTCAATTTGACAATATGTGGAGAGTCTAATAAAATCTTTTTCAGATTCTAACTTATTCTGTGATAACATAAGTTATAACATAAGCTGAAGTGAGTGAATTGCTATATAAAAGAAAATCCTTCCTCATTCTAATAATTTCCATATATTCAGAATGATTGTTTGTTTCTTTAGTTTCAAGATTTTTTTTCTATATTAGACATGCATTTTTTTTGAGTTAAATGAAAAAAGTCATTTAAGCTTATTGAAAATCTACATCATTATGACATTTTGAGACTGATTTTTCTAACATCTACAAAACAGTTCAAAGTTTGGATGGTCTTTTTGGGCCTAACTTAATAACCTATTATAATGAAATCATTGTAAGCACATCAACGTTAATAAATATGAGAAAGGTACCTTTTATTTGTTGCAGTAATTGCTACTGCACTGTGTGTGAACGAGATAACCTGTGGGGTTTTTCCTATTAGATATATCATCTCTCTCTCTCTCATTGAGTCAGACATAGAAGTTATTTATTGCATGCATTTTTCAGATGAAACATAAATGTAATATTTTAAAGACCAAATGTCTGTAGCTACAAAATCAGATACTATCAAGTTACTAGACTTGGTATCTGAAATCAACCTTTTCACATCAGTCTCCAAGATACAGGATTTTAGAATATTTCTGTCCTACTACGATGAAAAAATCATAGCAAACTCAATGAGACAATGTATTTATTAAAACAGGTCACATTTCAAAACACGGTTACAGTACATAATGGATTTACCATGAAAAGACAATTTGCAACATTGAGCTTTCCAGTTTTTATATATTCAAGACAACTATGAATGAAAGTTAAGCACTTACTGTATGTGATCTCGGAATTTGCATGAATTTATGCTTAAATGCTGAACAGAAGCATCTCCAAGATGGAGCCTGTAAATCTAAAAACATTAGTAGTGAGCTAATTTGAAACATGCCTTTCCCACAAAAGAATTTTCCAAGCTCTTGAGAGGTAAAATTAAATTTCTGGCCGCTCTTTCATTTGCATTTCCATACTCTGACAGTTTCCGTAATTGGATTATTTCTAAAATAAAGAAGACAACCATATTTTATTTAAACAATGAGAAAGATTTATAGAAGAAATAACTACTTTAGAATGTCTACAGCAGCAAACTGAAATTAAAAAACAGCTTTCAATTCGATTTTTTCTAAGAAAATTCTCTGTAGATAACAGTTATCTGTTTAATGGAATTTACTTTAAAAAAAGTTTACATTCTAGTAAAATTACTTTGGAGCAAGGTGTCTCATAGTGTTCAGCACTAGCAGGTCTTTTCCAAAGTACATTCTATAAAAAATAGCATGAATGGCCAGAAAGCCATATCAGGGCATTTTGACATTTGGATTCTTTGGCCCACTGCACGACTAACTCCAACTGGTTTCTTTCATCCCCTTTGGTCTGCTGCTTATGGCAGCCATCCAACAGCTCTGGATGTTTAAACAGCTCCAGCACAAATAATCTTCAAGAGCTGGTTTCTTTTCCCCCACATTTTCACTGATTTCTGATAAAACAATGAGTCTTTTGTCTCATCCCATTTCCTTGTGCAGACCCGGATTATAATCCAAGTCATGCAAGATGATTAGACCCATTTGTGGTACTTTCTAAAAGAGTAAGTAAAATTTTTAAACTATGCATTATTTAACAAACAGAAACATTTTGAAAAAGAAGTGAGTTGAGATTAAAAAAAGTGAATTAAAAAAAAGGAAGAAGGTAAATTTTGCATTGAGGGGGAATCACAGAGCAGTTAACACCTAGCAGAGTTTGAAGCTAGTCTCAATAGCTTCTCCATATAACCAGGAAAGAGCAAAATACTCAGAGATATTTACAGCATTCCAGAAAGGTTCTGGATAGTCTGATCTTAAAACCCCTCAGTAATGAAAACAATAAACTCCTGAACTCACCTATCGTAGCTAGTAGCCTTGCCGTAATGATGGCATAATTGATACATTTTAGCTCTTGAATTCTCAAGTTCTGAGGACCATTAGAATTAAAATATTGTTTGAAATAAACGTAGCTGAATGAGAAACTTCATTTCTTTCATTTCCTCATTAATTCTGCATGTTAAAATATGATTGTACTAAATAATACAGCGAGGTCACTCTGAGCAGGGGATATTCTGAAGGACTTTAGTCTGAGTGTGTCAGCAAGTTGCATCTCCACATTATGCAGAAAACATAGACTTATAAAGATTATGTATTTGAGAAAGGATCACCTTGCTGACTATAGTGACACTTTCTGGAGTCTAATTTGGAATAACAGGCATAGACTTGTATTTTCTTCAGAGGTTTATTATTAATTTCCATTATTAGCACAAACATAATGACTACAATAGGAGGTTACATTTTATTCTTGGCCTTCCCTCAGCCCTTCAGTCTCTTACATGGTCAGATATTTTCTTGCTGATAATATTTTTGCAAGAAATACCGTGGTACAGGACAATCTTTTAAGCAGGAGTTGTTGTAACATTAAGGGCTGAATTCTGTCCAGTTTCTCTGTGTTATAAACATATTTATTTAATGTTATGTCTTATAGAGCCGGAGCCCCTACACTGCTTAGTCATGACAGGAATGGCCAGCATTTTTGCCATAGTGAAGTATCACATCATCAGTTCTACCCTGGCATTGCACTCAGAAACACAAATATGCTGGTGATCATAATGGATAGGATGGGTGGATGGATGGATTTGATGGATTAAAAGGTGCACAGTCAAGTGGAGGATCACAGCAGAAAATGTTAAGAGTACGTGGCATACACGTGCTACAACAGGGGAATGTAATCTAATGGGCAATGGTATGAGATGAATGAAAATCTAAGTGATATGTAGATGGTAAATTTCAGCTATTCTTATATGTTAGGAAATACACTGCAAAGGATCCTCACACCATAGCAGGTATAAGAAAATAATCTGGCATGAAATGGTCTAGACTTCTTGGAATCAACATTGAATGTGGTGTCCCTTTTATCCCTTTGATATGAAGTCAATTAGTTGTTACACCCCATTCAGCTGCCACTGAACTGAAGTCATTGAGTTAGTCTTAATCTGGTATAATTTTCTTTTTTGTTAAACTAAGTAGGTTTCACACTGTGTAACATTTTCTCCAGTCCTTTTTCTTCTGCTTTTTATATAATTTCTTTTGATTTTTGAAAGTAGAGAAAATTGGAAAAAACCCACAATAAACCGAACCAACAATACAGATTCCAAAAGAGGTTAGGGGAAAATTGAGTTGCTGTTCTACATTAGTGAGCTGCAGTGTGCCATTGCTAGGTGCACATAGACTGTTGCTTATGTCATTCTTGGAGAGAACAAATTGACATTTCATTTCTGTTCTTTCAATGTTGAGTCAATTCCTGGATTCTTATACAATTATTTGATAATGGAGAGGGACACAGGGAGAGAAGGGGTTACTGACAGAAGTTCTCTCATAAGGATGTGCATACACGCCTTTGCAGCATGTACTTATTGTGTGGGAGGTGATGTCAACTGCAGATAGCCCTTTAGTTCTGGATAAGAGAGAGGTTAAAAAAGCTAGTTCTGCTCATCCATTCCATTTCATAACTTTGTTTTACAACTTTACAACATTACAACTTGGAGCGTTGTATATTCCGTTCCTAGTCATTTTTCTGGTCAGTTTCCTGAGGAAAATAATGAAAATTAAGTTGTGCTGTCTCTCTTTTAATGTCTTTTTCATGCCACTACAAAATTTATTTCTCCATTTTTAAGTAATGAAAATAAATGTTCCCAATAAAATTGTCTTTCAGGAATAATTTATTTCAGTGCTCAAATATTAAACCAGTTTTAAGTTGGTATCTTGAATTTTTTTCTCTCATTTACATCTTTGTCAAAAGGTTCTTGTGAAAAAGTTGCTTTGCTTTGTCTCTGGGCATGATAATAAATCAATAAAAAAAAATGCAGGAATCACTATTTTAAAGAAAGGAGGGTAATAATGCTTTTTCCACATCTGCACCAATGATTTTATTATACCTCATTATTATGCAATGTCATCCCTGCACACTTTGGTAAATAATGCTGCTTGAAATATTCTTGATGTTAATCAAAACACTTGTCTTGTTCTTGTCTCTTGCAGGAAGTATTCATGATTCAAAATAGCTTTAAATTTTGACCATACCTCTTATTATTCGCTTCTTTATCTTTCTCTCTTCTCTTCCTGTCCATCTCAGTACACACACAAAAAAAGGAATTGTACTGGATTTTGTGATACAAAGACAGACAGAATCATGAGCAAACTGGGTAAGACAAGTTCTATGCGTCATTTTAAAAGACACAGCTATATTTGCAAAATAAATACCTGCATTCACATGTGTTTTGTCCAACAAAAGGCATTTGATACAACCATGACAGACCCAGTGAAATAATTAAGGAGGTACATATGACACTTACAGAACAATCTGATGTTCAGCTGGCATTTCAGAAGTAAGGAACTGAAATATAACAGATCTGATCAGCTTATTTAAACACTGCTCATGGTAATTAGCAGTTCGACATTATTTTCTGAGAGATACTGTGCCAACCAGCCACAGTACAATGAAAAAAAATCCATGTAAACCTCCAGGGAAGTAACATATTGTCAAAAAGGAAAAAGGACATATAGATAAAATTAATTTCTTCTCATGGAAAGAAGACATTAACATTCAATTCCTACATCTCTTAAAAACAAAAACATAAAAGAGAAAATGTTCTGAATTTGGTTTTTTTAACTCTTGACTGGTATGACTTATCTTCACCCTTCGAAACACTATTTTATTACATTTATATATGAAACCCCCTACACACTTTTTATAAAGAAAATTATGACTTTCCTGTGCCAATCTTTTGTTATCTTTAAACCCCTCAGAGCTGTAATCTTATTAGTGATTGCTTATGGAATTACTTTACAGCACTGCTCAGCAAAACAGGATGCACAAGTAAAATGAATTATGAGTTATTATCATTACTTACTTGATGCAAGAAGTTATTGGCCTAATGTGGTGTCCTACTGTTGACTTCTTTCATATTATGCCACCAGTCCTTCCCAAACCAAATGGCATTTCCCTATGGGTAACACACAGCAGTGAGTGTTGGTAAGACAGGCAGCATGGTAAAGAAAGAAAAAAAGTACTTCTCCCATTACCCTCTATTTCAATTTTCCTTTTAAAACATATCTTTCTGTAGTCAACATTCCTGTTTTGTGCAGTGGAAAAATCAATATGGGAACAAAACCTTTTAGTTTAATGGAAGATTCTATTTCTTTGCAATTTTTGAAACATTGCTTAGAATTTCAGTATTATATGGGATGGAAATTCCTTCTTCTGGCTACTCCTAAATACCCTCATTTATCATTCATTCAGAGCAAGGAGGTAATAGGTACAAAATGCAATCTTGTAGTTAGGTGTCCAAAGAACAATGTGTTTTGAATCTAAATATACTGAAATGTGCACAATGCCTCTTAAGCTGTTTTTACAGCTCGGCATATTCCATAGTGATTTGGGGGAAAGAAACAAAAAAAACAGAACCCAAAGAATATTCAGCACGCTGTATTTACAGTGAGCCTCTAGGAAAGCCATTCCTCTATTTCTTTCCAGTTATTCACTTAGAAAAGTGACCATAATCAGATCTCTTCTATTTCAAAAAAGTAGTTACTTGGCAACTGTGGCTATGATTCTAGACTGCAGGATATATGTGCTTTTTAGGTGATTTCCCCAGGTGCTCAGCAATATGTTTTTATTTTCTGAGTGAGAACTGGGATTGCAAAAGCATTTCCTGTAGAAATAAATTCAATTCATCCCCGTTCTTCTGCCAAAGTATATCATAAATTGCTCATATGGTTATTGTGTTCTCAAGAGCAATATATGGAACAATATATGCAATATTTCAGTTTAAATGTGCACTTAGCACCAGAAGAGTGCTCACTGCTGTCTCTACTAGGGCAGAAAGTTACTGACAGTTGAGTTGGAGTACTGATTAAACACTGAATATGAAATTAAAAAAAATCTTCTCTGGGAAATACTGTACCCTTGATTCTGCCACCCTTCCTCCACTGTGTTGAAACATATGCAGCATCACTGAAAGATATAGATAAACTCTAGAGTGTATATTACTCAATCTGTTTAAGCAGCAGAACTGGAACTTCAATAAATAGCAATGAATTATGTACCATAAAATCTCTTTTTTAAAAAAACATAAATTTAGGCTTCTGTACACTTTTGCTTACTCCACTGAGCCTCAAATAAGATGTAATTGTGACTGGGGAGTAGGGTGGACACAGTGTGCAGAGATACTGTCAGAGTTCAGCTAACCCTAGCCCAGGCTGGAATTTTATTACTATAATAGGGCTGAAAGTCTTTCTCTAGACTTATTTAGTGTAGGAGTTTTGGGTTTTTTTTATTTAAATGCATTTTCACCATTTATCTTCCCCTCTTGTATAAGAGATGTATAAGCAAGACAAAAGCACAGCTACTTTAAAACTACATACATATTCTTAATTTCATACAGAAGGGACCTGAAGAGGCACTTAAATTTTTGAATGACCAGTACTTAAAGAAAACAGGATGCAAGGTAAACATGATGCATTATCACTTCAGGTTTAGTGCATTTCAAATCTTCCTAGTCAACAAGGTGTGAGAAAAAGAACCACTGAGCCCTCTCTAAGGCATCCCACTTACTGCCCTAATACTTACACAGACAAGCATCTCAGGAGAAATTATGGAAAAAACACTTCTAGGAGTTTTTCATTTGCAGTAGAATGGAGTGTGTACTTAACTACTGTTTCAAGTTGCCCAAACAGAATCCTGCTACATTGTAGTATATGGTCTATATTATATATCACCATAAAAGTACTAGTGTATATATAAGTACACTCTAGAGCAAAGATCAGTCATACCATCTTAGTTAAAAACATGATCTATTTTGTGCAGGTAAATAACATATCTTTCACAATTTCATCTCGATGTTCACAAAATTTGTCACAGGGTTTGAGTGGTGTTTTCTTGCTTCCTATAAGCTCCTGATTTTTCCTAGTGGTCAAGGCATATGTTTTAGAGTTTTGTCATATTTTTGTCAAAATCTGTGTCATGGTCTTGGCCACATCAATTCATTCATTGAACTTCAGTTTTCTTGTCTGTAAAATATGTTTAATAAACACTGCAGTTTTTAAAGCTTATTCATAGCCTTGGAAGTATAGACAAGTGCAAAATTTTAATTTTTACTTACAAATTTTGAAGTTAAGTCTGTGTTCTGCAATTCATAAAATGAAAAGAAAGAGAATTATATATCTGTATTTTCTCCCTGTAATTTACATTACCTTTTGTATAAAAGGTATTCCATTTGATAAATCCTCTGGAGGCAACCCTAATGCATTAAATTCCTCACCCCTAAAAGTTTTCAAGGCCAGGCTGGATGGGACTCTAAGGAACCTGCTCTAGTGGAAGGCATGCCTACCCACGGCAGGGGGTTGGAACTGGATGATCTTTAAGGCCTCTTCCAACCCAAACCATTCTATGGTTCTATGACTCCATGATAAAACACAAAATGGTTCATCATGTGCTATAATTTCAAGGTTTTTTTTGTGATGCGATGTTGATCAGAGGGACCAAACCAAGAATTAGATAGATCAGGATGAGACAAGGATGCCTGAAGTTTTTCTCTCATTCTATAACGCTTTCTTTCTATTCTGCCTGTGCTACCACTCAGGGTCAAAAATTATCACAGATATGTTCAGACAAAGTTTTGTTTGGTTGGCTTAGTTTATTTTGCTTTTTTTTTTTTTTTTTTTTTTTTTGTGGTTTGAAGGTTTTTTTTTGTTTAGCTTGTTTAGCTTGGGGTTTTTTTGGAAAAAGAATGGAGGAAGTTTGATGAATTTTTTTGTTTGGTTGTTTTTTGTTTGTATTTTTTTTAACTGTGATTGGAATGATTTCACTTATTTATTCTCTTGCAATGTTAGATGCTTTTGGCTCCATGGGTAAAATAAAGAATATGTTAAAATTTATGTCAAAATCTCAGGATAATGAATGGACCAGGAGTTTGCCAAGGAGTATACCTGTGCATAGCTCTGAGGGAACCTTAAGAACTAATGACATAAAACGCCTTTAAAGTGACTTATCTTTAAATATGGAAGAAATCTAAGTTACTGAGGTATCAGCATTGATCATGTAAAGAAGGGATGTTTTGCACGGATGCATATGTGTGTGTGTGTGTATACCTGTGTCTACAGTCCTCTATATTTGACTGTTAGTCATTTGAGCTGAAGGATGAAAACTTAGCTGGAGATGGCTAAGTTACTCACTTTATGAAGATGAACTTTTATTAGTGCTTTTATTAGCCAATGCTAGAGCCAATTCCCTATAGAGGGTGAAAAAGCTGATCAATGTGTCAAAATGTTCTTTATATCTGTGAAGCTAAATATTGTGAAATATCCCAAATTTATTATCCATACTTCTAAAGTACTTTGGGCAACTGGCAGATTCATTCAAATGCAGAGCAGGAAAATGAAAATTTGGTGCAGATTTGATAGATGTGGTGTGCAGCAGACTCCAGAAACATTTCACCTTGCAGTATGATCATTACCCTCACCCCTCCCCAATTTGTTTTCAGACAGAAGAATCAAGTTTTGCTCTTTATGGTAAAATATCTTTTTTTACAAGTATCTGAAACATAGACAAGGTCATCAGGCAGCGGAGCATGATTCTGAAACACGGACAATAAAACTTTATAAATTCTGTACTGAGAACTATAAACCTTTGGAAAGAAGTGGAGAAAGGTAGTAAAAAACTTACAAAATAAAAGTGACATATTCAAGATGGATTTTAATTTTTTGTTTTTATATTGTCTGTCATATGCAAGACATTGTTTCTGGTTATAAGAATATAAACATAAATATGTAAATCCTGCAGAGATAACCTCTCCTACACATCAGGAATATTCCTAGAACTATTTCTTAAGCCCTCGCTGCTGCCCATAATTCCTGTCTCTTTAAGTGAAAATTTTCTCCCACCACCTTTTCCTCAAAAATTTAGGTGGTCAGACATGCAAATCTACAATATTACTTTTCTATGTGATATTTGTTGCAGTGTTCCTGAATCAGTACAGAGAAGAAGAATGGAAATTAGAATGGTTTATGTAACTTGTGTTTACTGACATGACTTACTGAAGACAGCAATCGCTGTCATATTTTTAGCCTTGATAATCCTGGCCCCACAAAAGAAGTAAAAAACAGGTTTTATGCTCCACTAATGGGGCCATTTGATGGTTTCTTCCTGCTGTCATTATTCCTAATGATGCTGCATGGAGACCTTTCCTCAGCAGAGGTTTAGAGAAGAGCTGGGTGATCACACACAATTGGTTTGGTTTCTCTACCTCTGTTCTGGCCCCAGTTCTTATCTGTATGTTTGAGATATCTGTCTTCAAACAAATCTCACAGACATAACCACAAAGAATATTGAAGGATGTAGTTCCCCCAAAAGGAGAAAACCAGGCTTATTTAGGACACTTAAAGTTTTCACAAAGCAGATATGCCAAATGCCCAACAAACTAACCTGCCAGTCTGCCAGACTCAATCACTGTCAAGGCAGTTGGAAAGGGAGGTCTTGTGCAGAGACTTGTTGGGCTGTCAGGTTCTTGGAACTACTGAAAACAATGGTAGCTGCAGATCTCATTTCAACAGGGAAAAATTAATCCCTTTGTATTTGATAGCGTGAAGAATGTGTTGGATTTTCCACAGGAACTTATGTAACAAGACATTCTCCATTTACTTCTAATTATATATAGCTTTCCCTTAAATAAGAGATTTAAGTGCTAAATCTATCATTCAAGGACATTATGTGAATTAGCAATGTTGTCTGGAGGTTTTGGGGCTCACAGAACCACACAAAAATGTACTCCTGTAGACTGTTTCCATCTGTGAAAAGTATGAAACCAACAATATTTTTGTCACTCATAAATTACACAACGAGAGTTTTTTGAAAACTGCCAATAGTCCACAAATATTTCATTTACTTATGTTGCTTAATGAATACTGTAAAAGGAGAAACTTAAAGAAAAGTACAGTACAGGTGAGCAGTGGATGCATTGGGAACTCTTATTGATGCTGTATCCACTGTACTCGAGTGTAATGCTAGAGAGTATGAAAAAGGAGAATGTACAGATTGTAGGTAAAAGTAGAAGAGAAAACAAGGCTGTAGAATAAACCTTACAAAAGAAGTAAATAAGAGATACAGTTAAAGACATGGAAGTCTGAAGCAAATGCAATAGAAAAACCATTAAATTGATTCAAATGCAGGATGGGAAGATGGAAGGGGGAAATCTAGGCACTATTCATTTTCACTGATATTTTGGAACCAATCATTCAATATCTTCTTTGACATCATTTTGCACCTGAACATTATGAATGAACAAGATAAAAGAACAAAGGAAAAATAAACATTGACAACCTTCTTTAATGTCAGCCCTGTCTTCTAAAATTGCAACATGCCTAATAAGGTGTCAGCACTTTTCAACCAGTTTCTTGTCCATCATCCTTTGTTTCCTTACCTACAGAATTCTTTATTTTATTGCATATTTTTGCTTGCTGTAAATTTCTTACTTTTGAGCTATTTGCCACAACTACGTTTCAGATTCAGTCAGCTAAGCATAGCTATTTTCAATAATTTCTAAATATATTCACTATTAGACTTCTAATATTGCACCTTCTAACTTACACCCATGAATGTATGAATGTAAGAACTGGTGTGCTGCTTATTTTCTCAGCCAAAATCTAGTTTCTTCATTGTAATGATAAGGTACTCATTTCCCATTATGACAGATCATCCACCTGGAGGCAGAATTATTTTTCTAATAAGAACTAGTTTCTCCCTTTTCTTTGAAAAATCTACCAAGGTCAACTTGTACAAGTATGATTTGGGATTGTACTGTAGAATGTTACATTTCCATTATGAATTCCTCTCCATGGACAACCAGCTTTCACAGAAAGAAACAGTGAAAAGGCAAGAAATAGGACAAAAAATAGTGAGAAAGAGAAAAAATACTGAGAGAAAGAAAAGTAGGAGAAGGGGGAAAGAAATAAAACAAAAAAGGTTTGTTTGAAACATCACAATTTTAACCTCAGCCTCTTTGGTAGGCAGAAGTAGTTTGTTTTATGCTGCCTGAGAGATATGCTTCCTTGTATATTAGCATATAATATTATTTTTTTACTAGACTGTCTCTCTCCTATTACCACTTTATCATTGGGTCTCATAGTAATTTGATGCTACTTAGAAGGGTTTCAACCAAGCCAGAACAAACAGTGGATTAAAAACCTCCAAAATTTTATTATGTGTATTTCATAAAATTTCATATTTATGGTAATAGTATGTCAGAGTTACAAACTAGACTTTGATATACCCTCACAATATATTCACAATTATTTACTAAAATAATAAACCTCTATACCAGCTACTGGATTATTCTCCTTTTTTCCCAAACTTTCTTTGCATTCATACATCATAAAGGAAAAAAAAAAGGTTGACCTCAGCAAGCAATATTTAGTTATTGCAAAGCATTCTTTTGCTGGCTAATTTACTCTAAATCTGCCTTTTAAATGCTACCACTACAGACAGACAGAAAATTTATTTAAAATGTCAACCCATTGGGGCCAGATTCTGACACCACTCCTCCCTCTGAGTAAATATACTCTATCTACTGAATTATCTTGTGGAATTAATAGCAATATTCTCAGAGGCAATAATTTAGTTAAGATGAAGGCAAATAAAAACAGTTTCTTCATTGTTACTATTATTTGCTTTACATTTCTATCTATTGCTTTACATTGCTCCTTGCTGTTATTATAAATGTTAACTTTATTACTATAGTTTTTTCTTGGAATATTTTGAGATAAAACAAGGAGGACATTTTTTCCTGAAAAAATGTTTCTATTTTCCATTCAGCTCTAATTATTCACTATATATCGGAGCACTCAAGTGGGAGCTCTATTTTGCATTATGCTAGAAAATGGGTAAAAATAGCAGGCAAGAGAGTTTACAGAAAAAGGTTTTGACTTGGCAAGACATTTAAGTGCATGCTTCATTTAAAATATGCAATTAGGCCCCTGGAAGCCCCAGATTTGTTGCAGGAACAGTCTGGAAAGCAACTGTGGCTTTAAATTTCTGTTCTGTGCATCATATATTTGTGGTACCCAGTTGCTTGGCATACATTAGAAAATATAAAAATATCACAGAAAATTTTTATGTTACGTGCATCAGTTGACAACCACCAGCATTCAGCATATTTTTGGTCCAACTCTCATGCAGGAAGATAACACACATTAATTTAAGAGAATCACTTATGGCAAAGATACTTTTTAAATTTTATGCAGCTGAAATACCCCTTTAAACTGCTGAGAGCATTGGAGGTTTTTGGTAGGTATGAATTGTACTCAGATATGGTATGTTCTATGCAGAGGGGAAAGTAATCTGTTCTTGTCATTAAATGTAATCAAAACTACATTTATATCTGTCCCTAAAAACTATACTGATCTTTAACTGCTAGTTTTCTGAAACTATTGCTGAAGGCAATTTTCACTGTGTGTGTCAGCTGAATTCAAGATACTTAGAATTCAGTAGGTATTGATTAAAGACATCTTGTTTATGTGGCTGGAATAATTGTCCTGAGTGGATGACTTTGAGGGACTAAGGTAAGCTTCTTGTTACCAAAGCTTAGAGATGTGTACAAGCGTCTCATTGTATTTCATGGAACAGTTATCCCATGCTGGAAGTTAATGGTTCCTCAACACTATTCAGGCTAAGCCCTAACAAATAAAGTCAAAACTCCAGAGCCATCCCTTGGAGCACTGGTGCACACACTCTCACCTTTTGGCCTGCAGCTACAGTAGTCAGGCTGGCTATTTCATGGACATCCAGGGGAGATGTGGGGAGAATGGCACAAATTCTGAGTTACGAGCTCCTTCCTGCTTTTGGAAGGATGTCAGCATTTGCTTCTTCCTCCCCCTCCCTCCCTCCCTTCACCCCTTCTGCACCTGAAGGCACAGCCTGTTTCCCTGAGAGAGTTGGGATCTTCCTTGCTGCTCCCCATTGCATCTGCAGCAGAAAATAATCTGAAGAGACGAAACAGCTCACTGCTAATATCACATTCTAGTGCCTTCTTTAGGGAGCCTCAAGTGCAATCTTGCAGGCAGATTATTGAAGCCTGCCGGTGGAAAGTTTTTTGGCATGAATGAGTTTTCATTCCAGTGAGTGCTGGAGAGTTTCAGATTATTCTTGTGTAAAGGAATGGATGAATTGGTGAGCAGCTTGTAAACTCTCACAGCTTTAGTTTTCCCCTGGCTGTCCATGAATTCAGGAAAACAGCTGCTAGATTCCTGACAAGTGATTTACATAGTTGATATAAATTAGTTTCCCTGCCAAAATACTTACTTCTAGTTTTCTGTTTAATTGAATCACGAAGAGAGTCTGAAGTGTCTATCAGCTGAAAACGGTAGGATGAGTGCTGTAAAAACTGTTTTCCAAGACTATGCATAATTTACCTCACTAGTCTATTAACGTGCTGAAATATGTTTTCAAATAGTTTTAAAAACTTCTGTTAGGCTACATTTCACCTCCTTTACCTTGCAATAAGGCCTAACATAAATGGTTTATCCTCAAAACCTAGAAGAATTAGGGCAGTTTGCTTTCAGTCACCTAAATTCCTCTGAAGAAAGTATACTTTGGAATATTCTCCTTTCTATTTTAGAATTACAGGATCACAGGAACAGTTCGGTCACATCTATTTTTTTAATCTAAAAGTGTAAGTTACTTGAATTGGCTCTACTTAAACCCATTCACTATTCATTAATGGTAAACAGACCTTGACAGTTCTCTTTTCCTCTGGTGTACGAATGGTGATTCATATTGCATAAATTCTTTCTTCTGTTGACTTCAGGGTATAAATACCTGCTATCCATGAGTAAGCATGATTTGTTGTGGTTTTTTTACCTTTTTATTTACGTCTTCCACTAGCCTAGGTTTCTCAGAGTCCCATCCAGCCTGGCCTTGAACATTTCCAGGGGTGCAGTATCCACAGCTTCTTTGGAAAATCTGTTTCAGTGCAGTAAAGCACAAGATATGAACCTGATATTTTCCCCACCAATTTACTCTGGTGATGATTTGGGAATCCTCAGACCAAAAAAATGTATATTAGCAAATAAATATTTTCAGACTTTCCAGCTTCTCCACAACAGTTTTGAAGTAGTTGCTGAGAGTGGTAGTGCACTCACAATTGTGATTTCTGCAAAACTCTGGTGTATTCTTTTATATTTGAAAATCTTCTTCATGATTAACAGTTCAGCAGGGCAAATTGATTCTTTTCACTTTTCTTTTTTAGTCTTGAATTTCTTTTTCTTTCTTTCTCAGTTTAACAACTGTCTAGGAATATCTAGCAACATCGCCCTCAGATGAAGTTATTTTACTGGAGCTGCTGGGTGATTTGGACCAACACTACCTGCTTGAAAGTTAAATGGCAGCTATGATAATTCTGGAGCTTTTTTTTTTGTCCCCCCACCCTCAGTTTTATATTAAATAGAATTAATTCAGGTAGCCAGCTAGATGCTTTAACTTGCCATAATTCCAGCCTTCTGGGAATTGCAGAGAATGATTAAAAAGCTATTTAGATTAAAACTGTTTGGTGATTTATCCAATCACCCAAAGAAATACTTTTTTTTTTTGAGGAATTATTTCAAGGAAACATGATTTCTGGATACACAAATCTTTAAAGCAGCAGAAGTGAGCTAAAGGTTACATGAGCAAGAACATTTCACATACAGCCTCATAATAGAACATCTGTCAATCTTTCTCTGTATTTGTGTCCAGTAAATTATGCACACCATAAGAGCTAATTCAAATAGCACCCACCAGGCTGTAAGTGTTCCTCAATCCTTCCCAACTATTTCTGAACTTGCAATATGTCCTCTGCTCCCCAGGGAGATCCTTTTCTTCTTACTGCTTCCTTTGTCTCTGGGGGACTCAGTATGAAACCTATCAAGAAAAAAGGCAAAATATCTGTCTAGCTCAGGGAAACCATTCCCCAAAGAAGCCTTGTCAAAGTTATTCAGCAGGCTTTGGTAAGTCTCAATAAAGTGGATTTTTCAATACTCTGATCAGTGGCATTAAAAATAATTTGGTTTTCATACTGAAGAGAAGCAGGAGTGCACGTCTGACTAAAGAAGACCTATGGAGAAGTAAGAGAAAGTAGCACAGCTACTGTCTGGGGATGCCCTCCCCTTCACTCCCACCACCACTGCCCCTGTACCTGTTGTGCTCTTTCACAATGGGACACCTTTTGACAGAACCCTTGGAGCACAGGAAGCAAACTTGCATTTCTGATTTGGTAAGGAAAATTCATGGGTCCAGTTTCAGATCTGTTTTTTTGTTTTATTTTTCACCGCTCAAACCAGATGTGCTATTTTCCTGCTTGGGAAGAAATACTTGCATTTCTATCTGGTGTCTCAGGGTGAGAGGTGTCTCTAAGGGCTGGTAGAACTGCGTAAACCATGTCCATCTGCAAAGCAGAACTTCTCACTGTGCTATTCAGATTGTTTGGGCTTCTTGTTATTAAAATAGCTAAGTAACTACAGGAAAACTGCAAGAAAATTGCAACAGGATTAAGTTGTCCCAACATTAGACTTTTATTGTAATGTAATTGTTCCTTGTCAAGAGATTAACTGTAAAGAAAGAGCAGACAAAATAAATAGAGGTCCTTGCCCTATTAAAACAGAAGCTGGCTGAGTGAACTGCTCTTTAAAGTACTAGTACTAATCCGTGGAGAATCAGGACCTGCAGGAACAATCTGTATACAAACGATCACATTTTTAAGTGAGCAAAGGATTGAAAGCATCAACCTAGTGTATTTCTCCCTGCTAGACTGCTACCATAACCAAAGGGGGAAAATAAAATATTTTTAAGGAGGAAAATTAAGAGCAAGAGGGGTGGAGATCAGGACAATCATTAATTAATGTGTATAGTTTTAATTTCTCCTTTACTCTGTGGTATAGAGACATCTGATGTAGATCTCCAAACCAAAGCGTAATTTATTTGGCACACTGTATAGAAATGTGACTGCATTTGCATGTCAGTGAGGAAAGTGTGATCTAACAAAAGTTGTTCACAACCCCTTGTGGCATTAAATATAGAGGTGTTCTTCACCTCAATGATTCACTTGAATAAGGGGTGTGGATGCCCCACACTGTTATCAACAGGGACTGGTCTCCAATGTAGTACTGCCCATCTAAAGTAAACTCATCCCAAGGCAGAAGCATTAATTAAGAGATCAAAATTGAATTAAATTAACCTATTTAAGCTGCCTAAGCTTGGAGTCAAGGCTTAGTCATTAGAAAGGAATAGGCTTCTCAGAGGAAGGGATTGCAGACCAAGTTGAGCCCACCTGTCTGTAAAGATAAGAAGAAAAGTTTTTGGGAAGTTATAGTGAATGGATTTACAATATAATGATTTATTCTTTACTTCCTCACTGGAAGAAATAGTTTTCAGAATTAATTAGATCTATCAACTCTTTCTGAGTTGTGCTGCACAAACAAATATCTCTGGAGGAATTCCTGTGCAGTCAGAAGGCTGAATACATGAAACTCAGATCTGACTTAGTGAAACAGTGTTTTCTTGGCTTCCACATGCAAGAGATTTTTATTTATCATTCCTTGGTGATTGCATAAGTTCTATCCTTAGACAATAAGGTACCAAGCTCTTGGCAACATCACAGGAAGATGAATCATGTCCACAGATAGGCTTTCCTCTGTATTCCTGTTCTACCAAAGGATACAAAATGATAAAATTGTATTATATTGAAAGGTTAATCCTTTCTCCTTCAGGAAGGATATGTGAGAGCTGATTAGCAGGTTAGAGTCACATGTGATAAAGAAACAGTTATAAACTCTTTGGCTGACATATCCACTGAAAGCAATGTGAAAGGTTAAAGGAAGATTTTCTTAGCATCTGATAGACTGAGGTTTTTACCTTAAATTGTCATAAATAAAGCAATACAGTAGTAATTATGGCCAGGCAGGAGTAGAAATATGGCAAATGTTTTTCTATTTGTACACTGAGGTGAGTTATATGTGTATCACACTTAAATCAATTGTCCAAAGGGCTCACTAGAAAGAGAACAAAGAGGGTAACAGGCATGTCAAATACTAATTCACTTGATTAATTAATTAAAAAATAGTATTTCATCCTTCTGAGCCCCAGCAGTCATAATTACTTATTTAACATTGGTCCAAGATCATTAATGTAAAAATGTTTGCCAAATGACATATGCTCTACTGAATGCTTTCCTAATAATATGCACTTTACAGTCTCTCAACATACCTCATCAATGCCTGTGAGAGTTATTTTGTATTTGTATTTCATTAGTACAACAAGGAGTCATGCTGAGTTTGTGCTCTTCAATGTACTCAGTCAAAGGCTGGACTTGATCTTGGATGTCTCTTCCAACATTAATGATTTTATGATTTTATATACAAAGGGGAATAAACATGAGGTAGGCTGCTCATTTAAGGGCAGCACTTGGGGTGAGGGATGGAGGGGACAGAGGATAGGTCCTTTTGTACATAAACACTGATAGTACAGTAGAAAGGATGCATAAAAATGCAAATCTTAAACGAAGGATCAGCCCCTGATTTTGTTCTCAGTGTTTGTTCTATGGAAAACAAATATATGAATATCTGTATTTAAAAATTTCCTCTAGTATTAAAAATACAGTGCCTATTTGTCAACTCCTACCTGATGCAAATTGCTTTGAGTTCCTTTGAGTTTTGTAGGAGAGAAACGCTGATTTACACCACCTAAGTAGCCAATGAAATAAAAAATTCTTAGTTACGTGCCTGTTACAGAATGCCTATGCAACTCTCTCTGGACAGAAAGGTGACGGGAACCATGTTTTGTCTTTAGCTTGAAGGCTTTTGGTTCAAAAGTTCAAAGCTAAACTATTATTGGATTACCTGTGCATTTAAGGTCACATGTGGTAAAAAAGCAGAGCAAACAGCAAAAAATTAAAAAATTAAAAAATAAAAGAGAACAAGCCTGGCATGAAGATGTAAGGCAAGGTAAATGGAAACAAAGAGACTAAAAAGAGAACAGGAAAATATGAAATAAAAAAACCTCTAACAAACTCCAACCAACAATAGTGAACGACAATCTTTTCTTTTATTCCTCTCCATCTCGCTGAAAATAAGCCACATGTGAGAAAAACCCTAAAGAAAGCGGTGTTGGAAGACACTTTTTAGTCATAATTTATCATGCACACTGATCACCAACAGCAATGGAAAGGAAAATCTCTCTTGTCCTCACGAGATTAAGGCTGACAAATCACACTATTTATAGTTGCAGCCCTCAGGATCTAAACCAAAAAGAAAGCATTTTCCTATGGATACAGAAAAGAAAGCTTTCTTTGCCATAGGGAATCTTCCAGTAAGAGACACAGCAATTGGTTTAGCCTTATCTCTACAGATCTGGTGTCCTATACTCTTTCTTAGGCAAGTGATATGGTCAGATGGAGGATATTGGGTTGCCTAAATCTTTTAGTCCAGCATTGACAGTTTTACATTCTAACACCTTAGAAAGGCAAAGAGGGCAAGACATTGTTTTAATTCAGTATTGGAGAAAACTTAAAAATAAGTTAAAATGTAGCATTCATTGTTTCTCAGGAATGCCAGCATTAGGCAATCAGCAATCAAAGAAACCCAGTCAGAAGATTTGTAGCAATGGACAAGAAACATTTTCATAGGCTGTTTTTAATGTGCCCACAATTTAAATGCTGAAAGGCTTCAAATACTTCAGAGCAGATAAAGGCTTCAACTCATATTAATTTCTCATTTCTTTCTTATTTTTGTCAGGAGATCAGGTTTTTGAGACACAGGCTTTTCAATACATTTGCAGGAGAAGAGTGTCATTTTGTTTTCCTGCTACTAGCCAGGGCACGGGCCCCATTCTTGGCATACAATCCGTCTCATGTTCTTTCCCATTTGGTGCATGGTCAAACACCTAGGACATTGACAAAAATAAAGCTAAAGTGAATAATTATTCTAGAAAAAGTGTCTTAGAAGAATGGAAAGGATCCATCCCTATGGCCGCTCATTATACGACATACTACCTCTTAGATACTGTAAAAAGTTTCACAATTTAATACAAAATAGGAATATAATTTATAAGCAGAATTAGAATCCAGAAAAAGAATGCACGCTGAATTGCAACATCTTTAGAATTACATTCTATGCCAGAAAATAACACACTTTCCATTTAGCTGTAATTTCAAATGCAAATACCAGTGTCCTTAGAATGAAGCAGATGTTGGGCTTTATTTCAGTAGAATGAGCAGTTGTTCATCTCTGAATCCTTGTCTTCTGGGGGAATATTTCAATGCCTTAATGAATGAAAGACAGACATTGCTGGGTTTTGCAACACGTTCCCAAGCAAACCAATTTTAGCTCTGTCTTTGGAGCAATTATTGAAAAGTTGTAGACTGTTACAGTGATAATTCCCTATTAGTGTCATGTTAGGGGAGGGTTTTTATTTTTTTATTGTTCTGGGAGAAGGTTTTGCTACACTTGACTGTAAATTGTTCTGACAGTAAATGGAGGACAGGAAGATGCTTCCACACATAAGTTGGAAGTTGCTTTAGCAAGGACTTGGAAAATAAAATCCTCTGGGTACAAAAACCTACCTTATTAATCCAACTGTAAAGGCAGCTACAACTGGTTGGGATTTAGGTACTGCTGGAGAAAATAATACACAGTTGACAGGAAATCCTACTTTCCTGCAGATCTGGGCTTTGTTTTCCATTCTTCTGTACCCTGAAGAATGGAAAAACATATGTATATAGCTATAGATATATAGATAGATGATAGATATAGATGTAGATATAGATATAGATATAGATACAGATACAGATATAGATATAGATATAGATATAGATATAGATATAGAGATATATATATATAGATATAGATATAGATATAGATATAGATATAGATATAGATAGAGATAGAGATAGAGATAGAGATAGAGATATAGAGAGATAGAGATAGAGATAGAGATAGAGATAGAGATAGAGATAGAGATAGAGATAGAGATAGAGATAGAGATAGAGATAGAGGTATATTTTTTGACCCCAACCACAACGAAAAAACCAAGCAGGAGCAGGGAGATGATAGTTGTGGGATTTACATTAATAAAACATGAAAATATTCAGGAATTTTCATAGCACGGAAGGTCTTTGTGATTATGCAATGTAGTTGGTTTTCATCCTTAATATACATTATAATTTCTTTTCTAAATAGTATTCTGTGGCATGGCACATCCTTTTCACTGTGCCAGCTGACACTTTAGGGTGACCACTGATGGGTTTTAACCTAGGGGATATCAAGAGTAGCCTTCTGTGATGGACACAGCAGCCAGGGGAGGTGAGTGGTGAGTTCCATGCTGGGGACAGCTTGGAGCAGATGGAGGAGGTTGAAATTTCTGGAATGGAAAAGACATAGAGACCAAAAGAAACAACAGAATCACAAGCTCTTTTACTAAGCACATATAAGCAGTTATTTTTAAGGACTTTTCATAGGAGTTAATGGGGATAGAGACTGCATGGACTGTGACACAAAACCACAGGAGGTTCAAAGACCATTTGAGCTCTACAGAGGTGGACCAAGACCTCTTACTCAAAAATACACGGCAACAACAGTACAGGAACAGAGCTCAATTTAGGGGCAAAGTCTGCTTCACTGAATGACAATTTTTTTGTTGTCTAAGTTAGAGCTGACTGTCAGTCTCTGATTATAATAAAATTGCTTTTCCCCCTCCCTTTTTGATCATTTAGAAAATTAACATAGGAAAAAACCCACTTAATTTAGTCTTGCCTAAATTCTCTTCTGAAATAAACTGGCACAGCATTACTTGAACCAGTGATTCTTTGTCTGTTTGAATTATTGTAGAAATTGGATCAGTGTGTTTTAAGAGACTTCAAAGAAAAGTTAAAAATAAAATCATAAATAATGATCAAGACATAGAAAACAAAAAATCAAGCCACCAGATTTATGCATAAGGGAAAATATACTGTAAAATTAAGTTTCAAAGCATAATATGTTGTGCATGTGTGTTAGATGAAATGAATGGACACTTTATTCAACTGTTCTTACATAAGTACCTAAAGCTGGACAGATGTACATTTAATGAGTTTTTTTAATACAGTGTATAAACTATTTTTGGATTATATGTCAGAATCTAAAACCAACTAAATATTAAACAATATTAAACAAGAAAAATTTACTTTTAAATTTACTTGTTTTCACTTTGACTACTGATTACTCAGTATGAGCACCCAGATACTTGGCAACCATTTGGGAACGTCCCTTGCTCTTCTGTAAAGTGAAAACAACTATCTTGAGCAGAGGACCTGGGCCGAACCCTAGACTTGGAAAAAATTTAGTACTAGACTACGTATTCTGGGCTTAAAATCAAGATCACATTGAGGCTTCAAGCATTTAAAGAGATGCATTTCCTTTGCAGGTTTACAGGTGTATTGTGTTTGCATGGAAAGGGACTACAGAGGTGGCTTCTGTGAAAAGCTGCCAGAAGCTTTCCCCATGTCTAGCACAGCCAATCCCAGCTTACTCCAGGATGGACTCATCACTGCCCAAAGCTGAACCCAGCAGCATCAGTGTTGTGCCTCTGAGATATCATATTTGAGAAGTGAGAAATTTGCAAGCTATCAGCAGTCAGAAGAGTGAAGATATGTGAGGAAAACAGTCCTTCAGTGCAGAAGGAGGGTGAAGAGGTGCTCCAGGCACTGGAGCAGGGATTCCCCTGCAGCCCATGGAGCAGGTGGATGCCTGAAAGGGGCTGTGACCCACTGGAAAGTTTTCAGTGGAGCAGCTTCCTGGCAAGACCTGTGACCCAGAAGAGAGAAAAGATCACATTGAAGCAGGTTTAGTGGCAGGAATTGAAACCTCAAGGGGAATCCATGCTGGGGCAGCCTGTTTCTGAAGGACAATATCCAATGGAAGCAACCCACACTGAAGCAGTGGGAGAAACTGCAACTTCTGAAAAGGACTCACACTGGAGAAGTTTGTGGAGGACTGTTTCCCATGGGAAGGAGTCCATGCTGGAGCAGGAGAAGAGTGTGAAGAGTCCTCCCCCTGAGGAAGAAGGAGCTGCAGAGATGATGTTTTATGAACTGATCTCAGCCCCCATTCCCTGCCCCCTTGGGCAGCTGGTGGACAGGAAGGACAGAAAATTGGCAGGAATTAATTTGTGGAAGAAGGGAAGGGTAGAAGAAAGATGCTTTTAGCATTTGGTTTTATTTCCTTACTCTGATCTGATAATTTAATTTAAACTAATTCCCACCAGTCAAGTCAGTTTTGCCCATGATGGTACCTGTTGAGAGAGCTCTCCCTGACCTTATCTCAACCCACAAGCCTTTTGTTGTATTTTCTCTTGCCTGCCCAACTGACGAGGGGAGTGACAGAATGTTTTTTTGGACACTTAGAATCCAGTCAGGGTCAACCCAACACAACACATTGAACAATGTGATGTAGTATCTCTCTGGAATATCTCTTGAAGCTGTACAACGACAATGAAATACATCTATGAGGTTTGAATGCCTGGATAAACTCGTGAGCGTTCCCTGCCCAGTTTATAAGTCAAAATTTTGATAGTCAACCTGTAAAAGATAGAAAAATGTAATTACTAACTCTAATGTTTTGCACTTAAAAAACTCCCAAAACCTAGGGCAAACCTTAGCTTTTGTACAAGAAAACCATTTTAAGAAACTGGTGAATAAAAGTCCTGAACTTAAAATCTACTTTTAAACTTCAGTTCACAGTAGATATTTAGGCTGACCTTGATATACTGAGAGAATTTTTTTTTGCATTTTTTTCATTATTGAGCTATAATATTATCTTTTTCTCTATGTGTTTTTTAGGAGAAATCCTTCAAAATAACCTTATCCTTTCTCATCACACAATGTAAATCCATAATTGGCAGTCCCCATGGAAAGATAGGATTTCGTGGTCAATACAATATAAATAAAATACAGGAGTCAAGAATGCATTTCCATCTCATAACAGCTAGGATAAGCTTGAATGTATAGAGCAAGAACTTTACATTCTTTATTCATGCAATAGTCCAAGTTCAGACTGGCTAGACACAAAGCCTGGGAAGAAAAGTAAAATCAGGGGCCAAAACTCGCTTTTAGCCCTCTGTGCTCTTGTTACTGTCATGGTGGGAAATTATGAATATGATGCTGAGATACTTCCTGGGAAAAGAATTATCTCGTAACCTAAAGGAAAACACATGTAGGAATTTTCTCTGCATCTGTATACTTGAAATTGTCTTATCATTTCCAAAGGGAATGACTTTGCTGCACATGTTGAGTGTGTGAACACAAACACACATGCTTGTTCTGCATGTGTGGCAGGCATTGGAGCAGGGCTACATATTCAGGGTAACCTGATTTTCTTGACTGGATTGGAATGTGGACCAGAGGTCTCAGAAGAGAGGAAATTTGACCATGCTTAAGGCCAGACCTGCATAATGAGACAGGGCTGTGTTTCCTCCTGTTTGGCTTTTTTTTTTCTCTTTACTCAGTTTTGACACAATACTGTTCAGCACAGTGCATGGAAAGAATTAAAAAGGAAAAAGCCCTCTTCAATAAAAACCTCACAACAACCATCAAAACTGTGGTGGGTTAATGACATTGGGAAAAATTTCCCTGTTTGCCTGTTTGCATAATTAACCAAGTAATTTTAGCACAGTGTGTGTATACTGCCGTTTTCTATTCCCACATGCCTCACAATCTCTTAAGCCAATACTCAATGTGTATAACAGACAAGGCCACAATCACAGCCTTAAAGACACCAATGGCCAAGTAATTACATTGTGTTGTAGTAAAAGTAGTTTTAACCATCTTTTCGGGAGACTTAACTGCTTTTTATCCCTGCATTTATTTTCCAGACCCATCCTACTGACGTTAGAATGATTTTTGCTTTTATATTTCCTTCATGTATGTTCTCTCTGTAGGTTATTGTTGTGCAGTTATCTATACAACAGTTGCAGTACGTTTCCCTACCTTTTCCCTACCCTTATAGGCAGAAAGACAGAACACATTCCAGAGGACCCAAACCCCGAGAGACCCAAAGCCTCTATCCTACCTTGGCTCTTCCTGTGAGCCAGTGTTGAAAACCAGCTCTTTAAGACACATTTTCATAAACAAAGTTTACTTCCTATTTAAAAAGGTGGCTACAGGAAAGGTGGGACCAAAAGGGGGAATCACTTCATCATTTGTACTTCTAATTGATGATTTTTGTCAGTTATGCTGATTTGCTACACTTATAACACCATATTCACCCATGTGGGGGTGGGCATTTTTGGCATTTTCCATGTCTATTCCTGGATGACTCCAGTAAAGACCAGCCTTTATGTTGCCTCCCATACTAATATTGTCTCAAAAGTGTGTTGTTTTGTTTCTAGGTCTTTAAGGTGTCACTACAACTGACTCCTGCCTTATTTCATAGTTTCAGGTAAGGCATGTGACTTGCCTTTCATTGGCAGCCTATCCAGTGCTTCCTGCTCCTGCCCTGTAATTACTTGAGACATAAACACCTGCATTTCCATACAGAGTTGTTCCTGTATTATACAGCATGATAAGTTCTTTAAGGAATCATGTATCAGACCAAAAAATGTTGTACTCCTGGCATTAAATACCCTTTTTTTCCCAATCCATATTCTAATTGTATGACTTTCACATCTTCTAGCACAATAACCCCACTTGTAAACTTTTGCTTGCAAATTTGAGTAGGTTTTAGAGATGGACCTCAAGATTTCTCATCTTCTTTGAGGTCTTCTGAAACACTGTGAACAATTGACAGCTCTTATGCTTTTTATAAAATCCCCTAGCCCTCCATTATTTCTCATAATGGTCTGTTTTTGTGACCTGGCATCATAGTATGAAATCACTGTTTTCTGTGGTAGTATTAAGCTTCATTTGAATAACATATTCAGTTTGAAGACACATACATAATTCATCTCTTACTCTTCCCCACAATGGTGATGGCAGGTTTTTTTGTGGTTTTTGGCTATTTCTTTTTTGTGTCTGGATAGGTGTTATACTGCACTCTTCATCATCATCATCCTTGGACTTGCAGTTATATCCACCCCACATTTATGGATTTCAGTCTTCAGCAGGAACTGCCTCTCAGGCTTCCCAGACCTGTTCCTATGTTGCTGTTTCTTTTGCTGCAGCAGCCTTTCATCTCAACCTTTCTGAGCCAGGCTTTCCCAGGCTCAGTGCACTCTGCAGCTGCTTGTGAACACATCCACTTTTCTTTCTAGCCAGCTACATATCCCTTTGGCTGCCAAGTTTCACCCTCCCTTTTTATAATTGCCTCACTCCCCTCTCTGAGTGCAGTCAGTAGTTGTCACACAAATGGCTACACTAAGCACAAACAGTGAGTTTTCTCACAATGTTCTTTGCTTTAGCTAATTCAGAATGCAATTTACCCCCATTATACCCTACGAGTCCTAAAGGTCCATATTTCAGGGACTGAGATTATGATTTTCACAGTTACTTTAGTTTGTCTCAGGGCTGGGACCAGCAGGAAGTCAGTGTTGACCCCCTTATTCCCTCTTACCTTGCTCTTCTACTCTGTGCCATTCTGCTAACACACCAAAAGCACCAGTAATGGAGTTATGCACTTCTCATTTTTAAAAAAAATTAGTGACCTAGAAGCCAGCAAGTACTTAAGTTCATGACCCAAACCTTTGTTTTTCCTAATGAATTCAATAGATTTCCTGTGTTGTTTAACAGAATTCTGGCACAAGGAAAAATCTGCACCATTCATATAGTTTAACTGAATCAGGATTGAGGTGGTTTATTGGTTTAATAACTGCAGTGAAGGCATTTTATTTTTTTACAAGTTGTCCAAAGAGGTGGTAGATGCTCTATTCCGGAAACATCAGGTTGGACATGGCTTTAACCAGCCTGGTCTAGCAGAAGATGTCCCTGCTCATTGCAAGGGGGTTGGACTAGATGAGCTTTAAAGGTCCCTTCCAACCTAACCCAATCTATGATTCTTTGATAATTAACTGGAAATCAGTGAATTATAAAATGTTAATAAACACCTACAGCTCTTCAAACACCTTTCTAGCATCAATCACAAGAAGCCCTAATCCCATACACACACAGGTGCTTGCACTGCCATGGGCACACACCCCATCTGCTCTCACCCTCACCCACTGCAGCTGTGGCAGCAGGTTCTCATCCTTTCTTTGGGGAGAACAGGTTGCCCCATTTTTCCCCTCTCTCCCATGGCTGTGTGGGCTCTCTGGTCCCACATGTGACCCTGCAGCTCCACACAGTCTGGATGGTGAGAAACCCCCCTGAACCCAAGCAGTTTGGGGTTGGAGGGGTCCCACATGCTGCCCATGCTGCCAGCCAACCATGACATTCATAGCAAGGTTCCTCCATCAAGGGTCTGACACCACTCCAGGGTTTCTCCCTCTCCACTACTACTTTTCATGCCTCTTTCCTTATTTCTTTTTAGGCTAACTCCACCTTTGTTTCAAAAGTTCCTTCTAATGCCCTGCAACTACCTCTGTGATGATGCTGAACCCAAAAAGTCATTAACATATATGTGTGTTGCAACAGACCTAAAACTTTGCTCTACCATGTGCCTGATATTTCTTTTTCAAACAGGTATAAAACTGATTTTGCTTCTCTGATGCCAAGAAGCATTGACTATTGGTGCTCATCAGGTTGCTCAGGAAAGGAGTTTCCATTCTGTATATCAAAACAATTTTCCATATCATTACCAAGAACTTGTCCATTATGTTTAGCAATTGTAGCCCCTAATATTTCCTGCAAGAGCCACAGGTTAAAGCATTTATATTTTTTCTTTTCTGTTGATGGCAAGAGATCCACTTTTTTAACAGTCTAGAAAAAATGGGCCAAATATTGAATATTCCCCTTGGCTGCAATCCTTAATAAAATGTAAAGCCCAAAATGATAGGCAATTTGGCTGGAGAAAAAGCAGAAACAAGCAAAGTTGCCAGGTGCCATTCTGAAAAGCAACAATTTCTCTGTGTTTAGACATTGGTTTATTTCTCCTGGTTGGAGCAATCATTTTTGTTTTCTCCAATTACTTATGTCTGTTTATGTTGCTATAGCATCTGTTTGATTATTATATTTAGGAATCTAACTTGAAATATCATGGCAAACTCCATTCTTATTTATACATAGTATTGGCTGAACCTGAAGAGCCAGAATAAAATACAATTTGAAAGATAGAGAGAACAGTATTTTCCCATTTTTTTTTCAAGGAAATTTCCTCTTTGTTCCTCTGGCAGCAAAATGAGGTACCTGGATATAACACATGAGTGCTCCGTCTCTCTCTCAGATTTTAATTTGGTATAATATTAATATTGTAAGTAGAGAGAAATGTAGGATAGACACTTTCTTGTTTGGATAGTTTTATTAAAATTTCAGGCAAAGTTTTAGGAAAAACCTAATGCTACTTTGAAAGGTGATGATAAAGTTTCTGATGTCATTTAAAGCTGCTGTCACTTGGACTTAAATTTCCTAAGGTACATGTTTTATATTTTTTACTCCTGACAAGATACACCAATCCAGAACATTATGATTATGGAAAGGTATTGTCTCTTAATAGATGTTTGATGTCTCACCCCTCTTAGGTCATTTAGTTGTCCTGTCTGCACCTTCTCTAATTATCCTGTGCAATGCTTAAGACGAGCTACCTTGAGATTGTATATAGACGCAAAATGATGATCCTTCCCATTTTTTTCCCCTTATGCTGTTCTAAAGATGTCCACAATTTTTCTGGCCTATTTTTGCACAATATCCTGAGGCAACCCCAGGAGTCTGAGCTGTCACAAACAATAGTGAGTGCAGCTGCAGGTAAGCAGAGTTTAGATTATTTTCCCTTTGCCATACTTTTGGCTAAACTGAAGCTCTTCTATTTCTTCTTTACGGATGGAATCAAGCTTTTCCTGCAGTCCTTTAGAAGGACTTTGATTGTTTGAGAGATCTCTACATCCTCTCAGATTTTGAGATTTTATGGTTGTTTTATTTTCCAGGTCAATGATGGAGTTTCAGTAATGGTGATTCAATAAATCTACTTCCAGCACTGATTCTTAAGGAGTTCCATTGCTGATCCTTCATCTTCATCAAGATGGTCTTTAACACCTACAGTTTGCTTCCTACTTACTAATTAACTTCAGTCAATAAAGCATTTTTTCTTCCACTGTCATGGAATTTTTTTTCTTTAATAACCCTTAATAAAAAATGTGTTCAATAGTTTTTTGAGAAGATAAATATATTAAGTTAATCAGATAACCTTTTGTCTCCGTGCTCATTGATGTCTATCAGGACACTGTCTGTGTGTGGAGGCTGCTAAATTCCAGGGGGAGAGAAGAAGGGAAGAACCCAGGGCCCTGACAGCATCCTCCTGGGACTCCTGAAGGTTGGCCAGACATTTCTCTCTGCAGAAGATTTGAAGACTCTTTCCTACCATACCGTGCTTATCTATGATCTTAGCTCTTGGAGATAAACTGGATCTTATTACCAGGTTGGAAATCAGGCTCATGTATAATGTCTATCTTCTGAATATCATGTTTAATACTTGACTTTCAAAATGCTCACAAAATAAAATGTCATTTTGGATTCAGCCTGCTCTAATATGCCTTTATCTCTGTGACAAGCAATACATATTTTCCCTAAGTATAGGAAAAAGGCAATCCCCTTGGGCAATTTCTAGAGACAGGATGACATGACTAGGAGACAGTTTCTCAAGCTGTGTTTGAAGTTTGGCCTTTTTCCCTTCCTGCTTTTTGCAAATGATACCCTTTTCAATTAGAGGTTGCCAGAAGTGTATCTCTTATCTGATCATTATAGGATAATGTTTCTTAAGTTTCTATATGTTTTAAATACTGTGGAGAGAAGTGTTTTTGACGCTCAGTCTGATGTCACCTTTTACTGGGTTTTATAATTCATCTGAACTTATAGCAAAGGTTTATGACTCACAATCAGGTGAAATAACTATCTTCTGCTACCCAGAATCTCAAATGATGGGTAAGGAATCCAGATTTAGAATCAAAGACTAGTTTGTTTTGAAAAGGATATTGAAGATCATCTCATTCCAACTCCTCTGCAATGGGCAAGGACACCTTTCACCAGACCAGGTTGCTCAAAGCCCCATGCAACCTGGACTTTGTTTGTTTTTCTCATGGTGATGCTTTGGAAAAAAAAAAGTTTACAAATTCTGAACATGGACACTCCCGATGACTTGATACCTCCACCTCTGAAAGGTCTCTTTGCCATGCATGTCACCCACAAATTGCTCCCAGCCCCACAAAAACTTCATGCTTACAGCTTTATCATATTGAGTTGCTGCATGTTATAAAATCTCTTTGGATCAAGGCTGACTCCTCTGAACCTAAAAGCTCATTTTCCATTCTTCCCCAGATGTATCTCTGACTATATCAGAAAGCCAAGAAGTGATGTTGGAGGCTCAGATATAAAGCAAACTTATTAGAAATTTGTGCAGATCAGCTGAAAGCTATGAAAATGTAAGTAACAGCTTAGTAACTAAGCAGGCCATGCTTTCTGGAACAGATGCCTATGCCGCCAGCTGTTAAATAGTTCTTGTGACTCTCTGAACTCTGCCACAACTCTGTACCTTGCTGGGTTGTTGCATTTTTTAAAATAACCTCATACAAGTATATATTTGGGCAGAAAAATCCCATTTGTCTCTCTCTTGTACTGGTGAGATCTTTTGAAAGGCTTGAGTGGCAGACACGTGAAGTATGACTATCATTCGTACCCCTCAAACACTTCTGTCATGGTTTCAGAAATCAAGCCCAGTGATTCCTGTCAGTATCTGATCTGCAGCTGTGCATCCTTGCACACTGAACACCAGGCTCCTTACTCATAACTGTTCCATCAGATCAAAATCCATTTAGTGTGTTTGAAGCAAGATTTTTAGCTTCTGTTTTCCCACATTGAGGAATGTAGATTCTGATCTGTTCAGAACATACCACAGTGTGTTTGCTCCCATGGAAGAATGAGATTGGTTTTAATCAATAATTTTACTTGGCAGCTTTTCCCCTTTGGGACAATCAAAGTCTACACAAAACATCTGTCTTTCCACTTTTTTTCTCATTTTAATTTCCAACTTTCTTGACGTATTCACAAAATCTTTCATTTCCAACACATTCGTAGTTCATTTGCACCTAAAAAAGTTCTCGTTTTATACATTATAAAGAAAATCTCATTGCAAACATACCTGAGGCAAGTAAAGCAATGTAGCGACACATCCTAGAACTCACACATTCATTCTTCTTGTGCAATAGAGCTGATGGGCAGGGAGGTCCAATTGCTCTACTGGATCTCAGGGATGGAGTACTACAAAGAGAATGGAGCAAAATTTGTTTTTGGAGGGAAATGCATCAAGTTTCAGCTAGTATCATATACCACAGACATCCACAGGAACAAATGTACATGCCACAGAATGCAGGGCTATTTTGTTTATTTTTCTTTCTAGACTAAAAATGCCATTATCCATACCTAGTTCAATGTCTGTTTTATCGATTGTATTCTTTCTGGGCAGGCATTTCATAGGTTTTAAATAACAAAGTACTGCCCTCAGGAAAATCTTCTCCTGAACCAAAGAAATCTATTATTCTAACTTTTGAGAACACTGAGTGAACCAAAGCAAGCAACAATAAAGAGCTATAGTGACAGAAAGTCTCATAAAAAATGTGGGTTTTTTTCCTAGATGCATATATCATGGCTTGCCTAGTGCTACTTTAACCAGAAGCAGAGTAATTATGAGTGAAATGCAAAGACTGGACAGTAGAGGGATGTTTAACTTGTAACTTCCTAATGTGCACATGAAGCGGATTATTCTGTGACCCTGAGCAATTTCACATAATTCCTAGGCTAAATTATATTTCCATATAACTGAAATAAAAATTAATATAGTGAATTGCTTTAACTGCTCTTCTCCTATCACTTCAAATTTGATGTATCATTTCACCTCTGGAAATCTGGCAGCGAGGCACAAGTGTCTTTAAAAATGTCTGGAGTTGAAAAATAATAAAGGATCTTCTCAAATGAGCATTGTCAATCTTTGGGAAAAAATCCTACCCTATTCTCATACATTAAAGCAGCTCACAGGCCATTTACTACTACCTTGACTGGGATATATGCAACTTGCTGACAATAGCCCAAATCATGGGATTGTGTTTTTAGGTGGACGACCTGGACCGCAAAATTTATCCAGCAAAACAGATGAAAAAACCCCACTCAAATAAAAAAAAAATAATAATAATAAGAAGAAGAAAGACTTTTTTCAAGTCTAATTGCTACTTACCAAAAGACATTAACACACATTTTGTAGAAGTCTCTCTCGAAAGACATGTGGCATACATTACAGTGATGCACAGTGAATTTTTCCTTGAAAATGTACCAGAAGAATGGGAATAATTTGCAAAGGGGACAAGGGGCAGACTAAGCATCAAAGCTGACCATGAAAGTTAATTTTGCTCAGTAGCTGATTACAGTGTATAAATAAGCCTTGAAATTCTGACACGCTATTAGACTCACATGTAGCTCATGGAAATCCGTGTGGATCTTTCCATCAGCCAAAAGAGAGCTGGATCACATCCCACATGCTTTTATCTGTTCCATACATCTGCTGAGAATAAATCCAATAGGAACTTGAGCTTTAGCATGCATACTAGCCATTATATTTTTAAACATATATGTATACTTGCACACAGATTATTTAGCAGATGCAGTCTGATAGGTTTTTACAGTGATGATCCTCAGGGCTACGAGAGACCATTCATGGCTAGAGTGGAATAGAAGCCAAGAACCCTTAACTGGGAGACCTGGATTAGGTTGTATTAGGTGTTTGGCTAGTAACTGCTAGAAAACTAGTAAATGCTTAAAAATGAGACCAAAGGTGTTTTCTGCCTTCCTTCTTGTAAAGCTTCTACCCCTGTCTTCCTGGTTTGCAGTCATCCATCATCATTCAGATTCTCCACTCAAACCCTCCAGATTCTACTTGACCTATTTTCTTATCCAAAGGTGAAGCATAGAAATATGCTCCTCTTGCTTTATAGCCTATGTCATTTTCTTACTGTTTCATCAAATTTCTTGGAGCTAGAATTCAGGTGAGGAAGAAAAATATTTATTTTTCAATATCTCTGGAATATGTGAAGTATAATAATGGGGTTTTTTTTAAAATTGCTTATCTTTGCACCAACAAAGAAAGAATTTGGGGTCAAGGTGTTTATTTTTTCTTCTGGAGCTAATGGGTTAACTTGTGCCCCCAGATGAAGTATTCACTTCTAAGACAGGGTCTAACTAGTAACTGCAGCATGCATCTGACCAAATGTTAGATGTGCGATGGTTATTCAGAAAAGTTCTGATTATTTGCTTTGGCTCTTTCTCAGCATTTATAAGACTTAAAAACCAGTCTCTATGAAACTCTCATGTATGAGACACATTTCTGACTAAAGGCAAGAACATTTCTAGAAGCAGAAATAGCTAGGAGCTTTGATCTCTTTTAAAACCACTGAAGTTAGTTTATCTCAAGTTGCACAAACATGGATAATCTTCCTGGCTCTAAATATGTTCCAGCTGAGATTCTTCTTATGTCTTCAATGGATGTCAGTAAGTCTTTAAGAGCTAACAACTTAGTCCCAAAGTAACACAGAAAGAAGATCAAGTAGCAAGTTTGCAGTGGTGTAGCATGGTGGAAATAACTCAAGCTGTGAACCTCAGTTAAGGGACAGATCTACCAGCAGCTCTGCTGTGCTGCCTTGCATTTGTATCTGTAGGAGAACAGAAGTAAATGGATGTCAGCATTTCTGAGTACCTATCAAGCTCTTGTCTATCTTCAAGACTGCTGCCTTTACAAGCCATTTTCACTCCTTTTTAAACCATTTCTTCCAAATGAACTAGCAAATGAGATGTTATTCCACAGTCATGTCTTGCAGTAAGATCACTTGTGAGGACAAACACATATATCTTGAATAAGGGTAGCAGAAACTGGCCAGTGAGGTGTTACACTTTCTGTGTAAAACTTTGCAGGCTCCTCCTTGAGCACTTTGAGATTGCTGCTTCAGAAGTCTGCTCCATAGATTCAAGTGTCATTGCAGTTATCTGCACTGATCTGTACAATAATTTCAAAGAAGGATAAGAAATACACATATATACTCTCATACTAATCTGATTATTCACTGCAATTGTGTCTTTGTGTCTGTTGCTCACCACTGTTGCATCCAAATGCTTTAATGCATATTTCCTCACAAACGCTTTGTATTATTTATATTTCATTTCTAGTGAACCACTTGGAAAATTAATCTACTGCAAAATTAAAGTGTCACATCCTGAAAAATCCTAATGGAAAGTACATTGTGGGGCAAAAGACAACAGGGAACCTCCAGACACTTCCCTTGATAAGCTGACATAAAGCCAGGAAAGGTTTCAGCCCCTACACACGGTGACAGTTTTCCTGTTACTCTTCCTTGCCAGCAGACTTAAAAAAGGAGGGGGCAGGCAACAGGCATTGGCTCTGCCTTTCCTCTCTTTGTGGGTCTTGCCAGCAGCAAGACACAAATACCATGTATGGGGCTCTCCAGACCCAGACAACTCTGTGTGGGACAAATCTGGGAAGGGTTAAGGCAGAAGGGCATTTAAATACTCCCAAAGACATTCAGGAGATGCACAGCAGTGGAGCTCAACTCCTCTGCCTGGGGTGTTGGGCATTCAAATTGCTACAGCTAGGTATTGGCAAAATTAAAGATGAAGGAAAGGAAATGATGGCCTTTGGAGATCAGTGGGTTTAAGCATCTCACAAAGAGCCCTGGTCCTGGCTGACTAGAAGCACAGATATGTAATATATAATTTTTGAAGTTTGAGATAAAGACACACCACCCAGTGGGGGGTCAGGGACACCATATGGCAGCTTACAGATTGGTGTCTGTGAGCCACTCCAGGACTAGAAAGAGCAGAAGCAATTCTGGAAAGCAAATATTCATCTCCATAATAACAAAGATAAAAACTTGTTCAGCCAAGTCTTCACAAAACAAACCTAGCAGTGAACTCAATAGGATATTGTACAATGAAAACCAATTTCTTGTATGACTTCTGCTTTTTGGAACTGCTCATCTGTTTGTGTGACATTTCCTACTGCTTCCAAGTGCTCCGAGGGTACAGTCTTCCCATGCTCCTTCTCAACTCTTTCTTCAGTAGTTCTAATTCCAACAAACTATTTCCAAACAACCACTCAGAATGAGTTACTATGCAAAAGAAGAACACCTCATGTAAAAATCATTCCAGTATACGTGAATTAACAAAAGAGTGCATGAGCCCTTGCTGCCTAGTTCTGTAAAGAACCTCAGTAGCACAAATGATTCTCTCTGATGACTAAAAAGAAAAAAAAAACACTCTTGAACAATCAATACTACCCTCTGTTTTTGCTGTGAGACTCCTGTCATGTCTTTAGTGAATCAGCAGCTGGAGTATCTGGATTCATTCTTTTTTTCTTCCTTTTCAGTGATTGTTTCTGATTTTCTGTTGATGACATATTCTCCTTGAAATATTTCTCTAAATTATGTTTAGTACAATTTCTCTGCCTAAACACCCAGCTAGGTGTGTTTCCATTTCTTCAAATACCTGGGAAGGAAAATACATTACATCCTGAGACAGAGTCATGCTTTCTTAATGTGTCTCTGCCTTCCCCCTCCATATACTCAATTTAAAACACTCCAGCTAAAAATCAAAATTATTCTTCTTAGTTCTCTTTAAGGAGAGATAATGCTGGCTTCTTATTAAAATTTGACACCTGGCTACCAAATTTATTAGTACTCTGACTTTGGATTCTTTTTTGGTTCTGAATATTACATGTGGGACATTCACAAAGCTACATCCATGTGAAATAATCCACAGAAAATGTGATCTAATTTTGTAGAAATTCCACATGGGCTTATGTAGTAATTAGAAGTGACTGATCATTACTTGAAAAGCATACTAGATTGCTATTGTAACATTTGATAAAAAAAATCTGAATAGCTGGTTGAATGATGAAAGAAATGTTAACTAGCACATCTGAGGAGCAATGGAATTTTTTCTTCAAATGCATTATTCAAGAAGCAATTTTTCAGTCAGTATTAGAGGTGATATTGGGCAAAGTACAGGACAAAATGTTGTTCATTGTTAAGGCATAGTTTGGTAGATTTGCTGTTTAGCAAATTTGTCATTCTGCTGTATATTTGAAAAGTTCTGTGAACACAGCCTGAGGCCGTCAAACTTTGTTCGTTTGCAGCTGATCATTTTTCATCCAGTCTGAAGATGGTTTATAATTCAAAAAATCGCCAAGACTATTAGTTTCAGAAAGGTTATTTGCACACAAGCTGCAGAAATACTGTGTGTTTTGCTTGTTTCTGAAAACACTTTCAATATCAGGTAAGATAAAAACCAACCATGAATGTTTTGTGTTCATCCTAGTGTAAAATGTCAGAACAAAAGTCAAGAAGTGCAAGGTGCTCCCCTAACACATTCTGACATTAAAATTTTTTGATTTTATGAATATGTGCACTATAGCTTATAGATTTTTTTCCATTTCTTTGGTTTCTTGTACTTAGACTTTTCTCTTATTTAGCACTCATCCATGGGAAGCAGATTGCATTTCTAGTCAATTTTGGCAGATGTTTTCACCAGAGAACTTGATTCTTGGAAGTTCTGGAATTTATCTGTTGGTTGCTTAAAGAGCTCTATGTCAGATTCCCTGAAGACCAGAGACTGAACATCCGTTCTAAATGCTGATAACCAGTATATTCCTGATTTAGTTGCTGGCAAAGCCAGCTCTGAGATTTTCAGCTGACAGTGACATTTTTCTGCTCAAGAACCTGACAGCCACAAGATATACCACATGCTGACTTCAAAGAAGGGGTAGAGTATAAATGAAAAAGCATTGCACAGATTCGTGTCACTTTGACTACATTTGGGGACACAGGGAAATGGAGGGAAACGGGACACTAGATAGGATAGCCATAGCAGTTACCAATGACCTAATTATTCCTTCCATAGCATTTTGGAAATGATAGCCATAGCTTCCCTGAACATCCTAGACTTCCATATATTGAGGTAGTGGGAGAGCAGATGCCTTTCTTCTCACAGTTGCACATTGCCCATATCAAGAACTGGTGCTGTTCAGTGTTGAGGCTGAAATACCTGATTTGCAAGTAATGCCTTTCTTTTGTGATACTACTCTGCCTTTGACAGTTACTAACCAGCATGGATAGTTTTGATCTACTTCACTGAATCTATAAACCTCTCCTACACACCATCTTATTCCTGGCAGCCTTTGTTCCTTGATATATTATATCAGCTTTCTTGAGATCACTGCTGCATCAAGCCTCAGCTTGTACTAGAAAACCTAAAAGACTGTCCTTTGAAAACATAATCAAAGTGATTAACTGTATACAAGTGACAGAAGAAGACACAAACATTGAAAATAAGTGCTCAGCAGATAACGTACTTCATCTTCTTTCCGACAAATTATTTAACATGTTTATCTGAATATTCACCGGTTTGAATCGGCTCCTGCAATTTCTCTCTTCCAAGTTTCATCTCCTTCATATTAAAACAGTAGCTGATACTGGACAGAGGATTTCTCTACAAGGTCTGAGGCTTTTCACCAGGCAGAGCTATCACTTGGGACTTTTGGACTGTTATAGGAAGCATTCTTAGATATCAAGGAATCCATGTACCATTGTTTCCAGCACTCCTGGTCTCCCCTTCATTTTGTTGACCTACCTCTTCACTAAATGGAAATTGAGAGGATTTAAGAGATGAGGCCTACTTGTTCTGGTCAGGTTAGCATATTTTATTTTAAAATATCCCTTCTTAGAAAATTGGTCAAAATCTTGAGGCTGAAATACAATATAGCTGAACAAAATCTGTTGTCTGGTTTTAACACACACAACCAGAATAGAACCAATAATGTCATAGATTATAAATATCAAGAGGCTACTTTTATACCTATTATTATTATTTATTATTATGTATTATATATGCATTATTATATTATAATCAGAATAATGCAATAATACAATGATTATGTAATAATAGAATCATATACTTATAATTAAATATGTTGCCAGAATTGTGACTGGTTGATTTGACAACAGGATGAACAGCAGGTTACACATAATATACACTTAGATTTCATGCAAACATAAATAAAATTATAAGTTTTGATAAATTTGTGATATCTTATATCACCTCTGGCTTTGCCTCATCTGACCGTTTAAAAGAACAAAACAGTCCCTTGTTGATCTCATAAAACTTTAAAAAAAAAAAAGGTGTAAAATGAAAACTAAATAACTATATGACTTTGTATATCAAAATCATACCTTTCTTATAATACTCCTTTATGAGATTTGAATGCTTCATGTAGGCCACACAAAATGTTTCCTGGTAACACCATATTCTCATTAAATTTGTATATATTTAACAGTGTTTTTCGAATCCATTTTTTTTACACTCAAAAAAATATTCTTGTCTCAATATAATTATTTTGTTTCATTATTCCAATACGTTTGGCCATTAAAAAGTCAAAAATAAATTTTCATTAGAGTATTTGAAACGTCGTCATGTTTGCTTTCTTTCCCTTCACTTGATCCTCTAAACAACCCTGTATCACCACTATTTAAAGTAGATTATTAAGAAGGATGAATAAGACTGTATGCTTACCTTGAAAATTGACTCCAGATGCTTTCCTGCGGTGATAACTTTTGTTATCTCTTTATGGTTGCTTGTTCAAACAACAGAAACAAATTGTTCAAATTCTTTCATTAGTACTTCCACTGACACAGGCTTGGGAAACAAATGTTTTCTATCGCCATGGTAAATTTTTTATAGCAACAATCTGCAAGTTTTGTACAAAAATATGAAACTTTAACAATGTAAAATTGTTTGGAGAATTGAAGACAACAGCATCCAAGAAGAATAAGATTACTGCATTTCTGGCCTCTTCTACTGTGTGCTGGCAGCACAATGGCTAGAAATATTCTTATACTTGAAGTCTGTGAAGTTTGATTCCTGTGTTTATACAAGGTGGAAGCAAAGCATAGTCAAAGCAGAGCAAGACTTCATGTATAGCTGCTCACTAGGTAAAATATCCGAGGGCCATAGACCCTACAGCTCTTTGCTGTCCAGTTACAGATTGGAGACGCATCTCCTTCTTATTTGTAACTCCAAAAGCAGCTGAATAGCATCTGGGTGCCTCAATCCTCTGAAGCAAGTGCAAGAGGAGTTGAGAGAGATCCTTGAAGAGTCAAACATGCTGCCACTTCTAGAGCACACAAGCTGAAGAATGGGTTTGACTCGGTTGTCATCCCAAACTACAATTACTTACTAATTTGCATGCCATCCACATAATAACCATGCTGATGTTTCAGGTACTGATCTTGTACATTTGTTGAATAAAATTATCATGAGGTGCTCTGGAACATCTGCTCTATTTGCAGTGATGCTGCGTATCTTGGTATGAAGAAGTCATCAAGGCAGCCACAGGTTTTGTATGTTATTGTTCCCTTCTCCCCCGCTTCCCCCAGCCAGGTTAAACAGAACTATTCAGATAAAAAGATTACACCTGGTCTGGAAATGTGCAATACCATTAAATGTCTTATGTCTTGACACAGTGTACAACAAATTGGCATAACTTTTTGTCCCATATTTGAGTGTATTTCTTTCCCATCTGCTTATATTCTTTGATGTCCCCAGTAATAACTGCCAGTCACTTGGGTCTCTGAGCTATCATCTGCACAAATAAAACCTGACACTGCTTTCATAAAATAATGTCAATACTATATCAAATTCTCCAACATATTCCCTGCACAGCTGCACCAAGTGACAGAAGTAAAACTGCCTTCAAATATAATTTATAAAATCATAAGAGGAGCTCCTTTTAAAAGCAAAGCTTAGCTAACTTGTAAACAAGATGACAAATCATGAGCAGGTTGGTTTAGGTTTTCTTTTTTTCCAGAACAGAAAAGGTAATAACAAACATTTTTTTCTCATCTGCCTCCTCCTTACAAGAGACAGCAGTATAAAAAGTGAGAATAATCAGTGAAAAGACTTATCAAAAACAAAAATAAATTTTTCTGCCTCCCACAATTTAGAAACAAAAATATGGGAGCCAAGGGAAAGACATCCAAGTGCTTTACAAATATGACAGACTTTATTCTCCTTTCCATCTGATATCTGCTGTTTCCAGCTGAGTAGAGGCACAACTTAGGCATAGTCACAGTTGCATTTGGGATTTTCTAATGCTTAATGCTTAACCTACACTCCCTACCTCTAGAGAACTGGCATATCAGTGTAGACTTCTTTCATAACTTGTTTGCCCAGAATAAGATCCTGTTTTAGTAATAACAACAACAAAAAAACAAACAAACAAAAAACCCCCAAACAAACTAACAAAACAAACCCCACCCCAAACAACATAAACAAGGCTACCAAAAAAAAATCAAAAACCACCTCAAACCCCAGCAAAACATTTGCTTTATCCACCTTTATTTTAGACAAAATACCATCATATAGTTGTTTCTAGCAGATATTTTAGAATCAGCCTGACTTTTGTCAGTAAAGTGTCTTTTCTAAGACAAGTTATCTTTCAGATAAAAGAAGATAAGAAATTTCTGCATTTATACCTTCTGAAGCAAACGTTACAGAGGCCTTTATCAAAAACCAAATAAATTGATTTTAAAGATCAATTACTTATTCCAAATTACTAGACTGTAAGCTAACTATTTTGAAACCTATGACATATTTTGATGTATGTAAACTGAAGTAATTCTAAGCCATGAACAAATGACCTAATGACCTGAGCTCACTGGAAAGTATTAAATGCTTGGAAAATCTAGAAACTGACAGATAAGCAACACAAGATCATAAGGATGATGGTCATTTGCTTCCTCTCAAACCTAAATTGTCAGCTATCAATAGGTATATTTTAAAGGAATCTGAGAAAACAAACTTTTCAAACATTTCTTATTACCAATTATCAAAATCCACAGCTTAATGCCAAGTACTCACGTACAGACCAGCACCATTATCTGGGTTAGAAGTGGAGATAAGGGAGCAGTGACTGCATCTTTCTGTATGATTTCACTTGTAATGTGAAGAAGCATTATGATATTTTGGGTAACTACTGGAAATGTCAATGCTTTTTGAAAGTTGGCTGGGCATGTTTATCTTGGAAAATATATTTAGCTGTATAGACATATAAATTACTAAAAAGATGTTGATCAGGACTCCTACAAAGACTTCTGAGCAGCTCCTCAAAGAAGTCTTGACTTGGACTCAATAGTAGAGCTATACCTTAATATTATTTATAATTTTTAACAGAAAATTAAACTGCCTTTTTCTTTATGAGACAACATTTTCTGAAAGACTAAAAGAGGATGTAGGACAACTAGAAGAATGTAGAATAAAGCCTGTCTGTGGTGTCCTCACTGGCTTACAAAACTAGCTAGGTGCTGAGGAGACTGTCTTGCCCTCTCCTAAGGATCTGAAGATGTGATGAAAGTAACATCCAGGAACAGGCTGTAACATTCCTGGAATCTCCTAGAACATCCATGATGTGAAGCAGTTCTGATCTTCCTCTCACACTGTGATTTCACCAGTCGCAATGAGACCCCAATCTTTGTTTGTCATTTCCGGACTTCACTGAAAAATAAATAATTAATAGGAATAATAATAATAATAATAATAATAATAATAATAATAATAATAATAATAGTAAAAACTTGCTTACTGCTACTCATGAGAAAGAGACAATTTGAATCTAGGCCAAAAAATAATGTGCCAGCAGCCCATATGAGAGCAATATGCATCTCACTTCTGGTTTGTAAGTCATGGTTACTTACACTGCAATGTTCCATATTTGTAAAGTCAATGGTTAAGTGGTATTTAGAGTGGTTAATATAGGAGCATGGAAAGAATGTTGTTTGTAGAAGTGTCTTGCAATGCTAAGATTTACCAACAATTCAGAATCGTTGGAAAACAGAAAATTAGTGAGCAGCTATGAGGAACTATTTCTGTAGGGACTGACAATCACACAGGAGTTTCAGCAGATGTTCCTTAGCTCTTAAAAAATACTTCATGAGGTAGCATAACTGGGTTTGGTTTTTTGTTTCTTTCTTTCTCCAAAACTGGGTACAACACTGTTCATAAACTCCATATTTCAACTATAAACATGGCATGTTCTCAGTATGAATTGGTGGAATTACAATGATCAATTACCTGGGAGTAATCTACATCCTGAAGCCCAGAAGATGACATTAATCTTGATTGGTTGGCTCAGTTAAGGACTATGACTCCAAAACTTATTACCTTCCCTCCCTTCAAGGGATGAAGTAATTTTACATCAATTTTAAGCTGATGGCATAGTTTTTCTATATAGCCAGTCAGATTTGGCAGTCTTTCTACACTTATTTTTTTCTCCTCTTGAGGACTAATAGGTATAAGAAAGTCCTTTTATTAATTTAGAAAGTGCCAAGGAAGCTGGAGAAGAAACCTGTTAATTGAGAAGTCAAAAAAATACTTCTATAAAACAGCTTAAAATGCTGGAGCTGGGGCTTTAAAATCTTTCTCTCTGAGGTTTGACTCATTTAGATCTTCAAAACTAAAGAAATGTATGGTTATATTTTCCTGCTTTTAATGGCACCTAATTGCAGCACACTGATACTGTGGCATGGTGGATAAACAACACCAAGATATTTCTTCATTTCCACAGTTCCTTAACAGCTTCAGCATCCTGTGGTCCATGAGAAGATACCTCACTAAAGGTTCATAGAATAGGATCTTTCTAAATTCTGAGACCTCTACGGATCCTGTCAAGTGTGGCATGAACTAGGAACAGCACATTCTGCATATGGGCAGAGGATGAGGAATTGATGACCTTCATCAACTGACCTTTCCAAGAGCCTCTGGCTAGTATGATGCTGTTGCTTGGAGGTGGTATGATGTGTTTATTCCTTAGGCTTTTGATAATCATAAATACCAGTACAATTTTCTAAGTAATAGTTGTTACGCCTACCTTCCTCAAGAAAGCAATAGTAGGTCTCATGCATTAATGATGTAAAGAAGTTAAGGAGAGCCTGAAAAATGTATATTGGGTGAACTACTAATGTGTCATTACACATTAGACGGTTCACGAAAGCTGGGCAAAATTTAGACCTCAGAAAAAGAAAAGAGCAAATTAACAGGTTAGACAGTAACTGGACAGTTACTGGAGTGTATTTAATTAAAACCTAGGTGCTGGAACTGGCCACGGTTTGATGACTTAAACACCACGGCACTAAAACTATCTTTTTAAGCTCTCAACATCTTTTAGTACAATCATTCTGTAAATGTCTTGCAGTTATTTCTATCATAATGTTTCTCTGTACTATGTGAACTCTGTGGCTAGACTTGAAAGGTTTATTTTTGAATAATTGCCAATTTAACACATTTTGCTATTATTATTTCCATCACTGTAAGTTCTAGCATAAAAGTCCCATGCAAAGCTGCTGTTATTGTTTTCAAGATTTCTTTTCCCCCATTACTTGTCAAATGTGGCCTGATTTTGCAAAACAGCTGAACATCATACACAACCTCCGAGGGTTGAAAACTCCTTTCTAGATATCCAGCTGCATCTTACAGAATATGGGTCAGCCAGAAGCAGATTGACCTAGAAGCAAATTACGATAAATCACAGCATACCCATTGAAAATGTTCATGGATAGGTTTGTTGAAAACATAATCTAAGATGAAATACAGAATTAAACTCTAAAGATAACTTGGATAGTCTCCCAAGAAAAGAAAAGAAGAAAAAAAAAAGAGAAACAGAAAAAGAATAGACATTCAAGACATCTCGATTAGACATTGAGAATATCCGTAATACATGTATGAAAGAAATTCTTTATTCTTTGTGTAAAATAATTAAGGTATCCAGGATGAATTGTAGTACATCTTATACTCATATTTAGCTCTACCCTGGCCTACTGCCCTCCTAAAGATAATGTAGACTTTTGAGAATGTTTCATTTCACCTAATACCTGTATGCTATCATTCCTGCATGTTTTTTCTCTTCTTCATTGCAACCAACTTCTTGCAGCCCAAGCATCAAGTGCTAACTACCTGAGGCAGTCTCCTCTGTTACCAGGTTCCGTGGCTGCTCCTATATAAATTTCCCTATGGTGTACACCCCAGATAATTTCTCAGAGTTTCAATGATTTATGTAAATAAGTCAGATATTAAAATTAACCATCATTCATGTATTATTCTGTACATATACCTGCATAAATACATATTCCTAGGCCTAAAATACATTAGTTACTTCATTAATATAACTGATGCTATAACAGAGATCCATCACTCATTTTGGGCTCATTGATTTAGCATGTCTCATTTAAAGTAATTATTTTTGCCCTTTTCATTCTACCGTGGTATTATCAATTCATTGGAGATACTTTATACATTTGTCTGTATTGGAAATCTGTACTTTCCCCACGTATTTATATTTGCTGCATATACTCCAAAAAAAGACCTTCTCTGCTTTTTCCTTTCCCTTTCTTCCTCTACTGTGATTTGACCCTGCTTCTTTCCCTGACATAGCCCTAGGACTTAATGGAGTCTGCATCCCTGAAAACCAGACTAGATAAAAGCCCTGAGTAACCAAATGTGATACGACCCCTGATCCTGCTTTGAGCAGATGTTTAAATGAGACGACTTCAAGAGATCCCTTCCAACCTGAGTTATCCTATGATGCTATGATCTGAGTCACTTTAATCCTTCATGCAAAGCAAGACATCCTTTTCCAATTATAGCATTAAAGAGCACATGAACTAAATGACAGTAGCAGCAGGTGCTGGAGGAGGCCTCCTCTGTGGCATCTGCCTGATGGGCTCTCTGCACCTTGTGGAAGTGCAGTGTGATGAGCAGCTACACAGGGATACAGGATGTCATTCTTGATCTCTCATTGATATAACTCCTGTCTCATTCAGGGACTTACACAAAGGGGCTTTCTGCACTCTTTTTGTCTACCTATTATGCTGCATGTGATTCTATCCACAGGTCAAGGCTTCCTTTCGAGACAAAAAATATTGTCTAAGCTTTAAGCTTTCCTGTGCTGCTCTCGAGTACACTATGTGATAGAGACTGTGATGTAGCCTAAGAATAAGTCCTATATTTGCCTATCTATAGCATTCAGCTACACACAGCATGGTAAAGGCAGACTTGAGGCAATCCTGAAGAACAAACTTGCAGCATTGAACACCACATTGTGCTTTAACTCCCTCATAAGAGAGCCCTTTGGAATAAATTTATCTCCTGTCTAAGAAGAAAATACAGACATATATTTTTTAATAGAATAGACACAAACTGTGTCTCCCATCATACTATGAGACTCTGCTCTGTGCCACCTACACAGGGGAAGAGAGGTTCCCTCCAGCTCTTCAATCCATACCACAGGCCTCTTATGTTCCTCAGTGTTTTCCAGGAGGTTGGCATGTCCTTTTCTCCTTGTCACCCTCTCAGCAACAGGAGAACCATATCATCCTGGAACCACGCTCTTTTGTTCTTTAGAAGACCTACCTCTTCATCCATCACATGGGTAATATGGGTCCTTTCTTTTTTTTTTTTTTTCCCTCAGATGTGAACAGAAAAGCAGATGGGAAAAGGGAACCTTAACAAGGGAACCAATCCATCTAACACCTTGTTGTTACAGTTAAGGATTTTATATATATCCTAGTTGCTGCAGCTACTTTATCATATAATACAATGTCCAAAAGTATTTTTCTTAACTGCCACAGTTCAATTTCATTAGTTACCAGTACTCAGAAATCTCTAGGTAAATTTCCTTACTACAAAGCTGAAAGCATATTGCAGCACATTATTTTACAATTTGAAGGCTCTAACTTTAAAATATTGGCCGATGGGTCTTCGACATGAACATTTTTAAGACCTGCTGGAAACTGAAGAGAACAACAATTTCACAAGTAAAAAGGATGAAAACAAAAGGTTGTAATTTTATAATCCTTTTTAACCAGCTTAAGAGTTGACTGTGCTGGAAGAACTATGCACCATAGTGTAGCTCTTGCCTTTGGCAAGAGAACTGGAACTTCTACATCAAAGATCAGATCCTCAAAAGATTTGGTTATGCTTACATAATGATCATCTTAGCAATTCAAGGGCTGTCTACTTCAAGGATGACTACACATCTGGACTCCTTTGTTCTATCCTTTTACTTTTTCAGAAGGTGAGTTGACAGAACCGCTTCCTCCACCTTTAGAAACTTCCACTGTTTGGGCTGGGGGGTAGGGAGGGTTGTTTATATTTTGCAAGGATTTTTTTTTTTTTTTGGAGGGGGTTGCCTTTTTTTGTTTTTAAAGTGAAAGATCAAGCCGATTAATAACCTCTTGATTTTCAGGTAAACTTTTATGAGATATATTTCCCAGAGCAGCTCTGTTAGAATTTGCTTCAAGTAAGTTGAACATCTGCACATCAGAAAGCAAATAAACCCTGAGCTAACATTTTCTTGTGGGAAGAAAAGCAAGCATTACAAACCAGCACTCATTACCTTTTTCTACTTGGTAAGACAATATAATTTTGAAGAAATCATCTTGGGAGGAAGCAACTCTTCAAATGTCCATTCATATCTACGTCACATAGTCATTTTTTTGGCTAAGTTTAGTCTAGCGCAGTTAAAAATTTTAGCTTACTGTTAAATGTTAGTTCTATAAAATGACATCAAACATATCTCAGAGCTATTGCTTTTATTGTGTTATTAATAGAGTTCAGCTTTTCAGGTCCTGTGTAAAGACACCAAGTGTTCAGTCTGTACACATGCCAACTCAGAAAGCCAAAAAATTGTATGTTCTTTTCACGAACTAGCACAAAGCAATGCTTTTTCTTCTTTGATTAGCATGATATTATATTAACACCTTCTAGTCAAACAAAAACTAGTATATATCTTACACATGCTTAATAAACATTGTAAAGTACATGTAGTGCATGTGAACTATGTAGCATGTATGACTTCAGACATGACTGTATATCCTGCTCGTTAAAGTGATTCAGGCAACAGGCTGGAAAATATGTTAAACATCTTTGTTGCTCTGTGTTGGTTTTCTTTTCATAAAAACTCTAAGTGCTTCTGTGTGAAGAGATGAGAAGATGCACCGGTGTGAATCCCTGGAATCTCCTTCCAGGAAGACCATGAGTATTGTCAGAAAGTTAGGAATCTGGGAAAAGTCTCTGAGTGGATGATGTGAAATGGTCAAAAATTTATAAGAAGGAAAGAGTTTCTACATAGTCTCATACTTGTTCATTCTTCTGGTTGTTTGTCTTAAAAATAAATCAAAATAATTGGCTAAGGATGGGGAGTGGGGGTGTGGCTGTAAATCTTAATTGGATTTGATTCCATCTCCAAACTGAAATGATGACCTCAGTCTGAAATCAGATGAAAGATGAGTTTTTTCTGCTTAACCAGCATAAATTTTTGAAAAGTGCTTCCTGGGGATATTTCCTTAGAAACTCAATCAGATGTACTTAATCACCAAATCAGATGTACTTAATAAGGCTGAAGGAATTGGATTTGTTCAGCCTAGAAAAGAGTATGCTTAAGGTGACCTACTTGGGGCCTTCTAGTACCTGAGGGGAGCCTATAAGAAAGACAAAGATGGATTTTTACAAGAGCTTGTAGTGACAGGACAAAGGGGAATGAATTCAAGCTAAAAGAATGTACATTTAGATTTAGATTAGATATAATTTAGATTAGATTAGATACCTAATCTAATATATAATCTAATTTGGATTAGCTATTAGGAAGAATTATTTTGTTGTGAGGGTGTGAGGGACTTGAACAGGTTGCCCAGAGAAGCTGTGGATGCTCCATCCCCGCAGGTGTTCAAGGCCAAGCCTGGAGGAAGCTCTGGGCATTCTGGTCTAGAGGAAGGTGTCCCTGCCCATGGCAGGGGGGTAGGAACTAGATAATCTTTAAAGTCCTTTGCAATCCAAAACATTCTATGATCTGTGAAAGAATTATTTGTTAATAAATATTGTTTGTTTATTTGTAAATGGGTTTTAAAAAAAAAGCAACCTCCAAGTTTTGCTTTCTTTCAAAGAAAGACTGGAACACAGAATTATAAGAACTGCGAGTGATGAGATCTTACTAGGGTTGCTATTGAACTTGTATCCAGCTACAGAAAATAACAGGAAAAAATCATTTATTTTTGACATCACAGCAAATAGTCCAAGGTTTAGGAAACATTTACAGAACCCAATAACCTTGCAAGTAAGGACACAAACCCGTAATGCAATTGAACAAAAAGTTCAATAATGTTGAAGATTCTTTTCCCTGGCTTATCAGATTTAATGAGTCAATAAATGCTAATAAATTAAAGTCTAGCTGGGCCTGAAAAGCCTAAGAAATTTCCGTAATGAAAAGAGATATCTCTAGACTTACACTGTAGTTGCGGTTGATGGATCTAGCTCAAACTTTCAGCTAAATTTCATGTATAAGACAACCCCATTAAAAAGCTGAACTAAGAAGTTATTAGCAGTTAAAATCTGATAAATGCAGATGATTTAGGGCAACTGTATTGCATTTGTAGGGCTCAGCTTCGTTAGAAGGGGGGACTACAGGGGTGACTTCTGTGAGAAGCTCAAACTTCCTCCATTGGCAAAGCCAGCCCCTGGCAGCTCTAAAGACAGACATGCTGCTGATCAAGTCTGGGCCAATTAGAAATGGTGGGAGCACCTCTGTGATAACATATTTAAGAAGAAGATTAAGAAAAATTGTTGGACAATTGAAATTGCAGAGAGAGAAGAGCAGAGTGAGAACATGTGAGATAAACAACTCTGCAGCAGAGTTGTCTCCTCTCCCTAAGCAGTGGGAGAAAGAACCTGTGATGAACTGATCATAAACCCCCATTCCCTGTCTCCTCGTGCCACTGGGGGAGGAGGTAGAGCTGAGAAGGAGGAGGGAGTGAGTGGAAGGAGTTTTTAAGGTTTAGCTTTATTTCACATGATTGTGCTCTGATTTTGTAAGTAATAAATGTAATTAATATCTCTAATTCATACCTGCGGTGGTATTTGGTGAGTGATCTTTCCTGGTTCTTAGCTCATGAACCCTTCATTATCCTTTTTCTCATCTGTCCAGCTGCAGAGGGGAGTGACAGAGAGGCTGTGATGAATGCCTGCAATCCAGCCAGGGTCAATACCCTATAGTAACACACAAACAACCTCATAGGAAGAAACTAAGTAATTTTTTTCTGCCTTGATTGTCTGTGAGCTGTTAATGCAGTGAGACTTCTCATTGTGACTCAAATGACAAGTAAGATTCCGTGGAGCAATGTCTTCTAATCTTATGATTTTAAATTTGTAGACTAACTTCTCATCAACCTTCTCAAGATGTTCTTGTCCCCTGCCCATATGCAAAAGGCAGGAATTAAAAGCCATGTGTCTGGTCCAGCCCACAGAATGCTTCACACTCCTACGTTATACTCTGTTTTCTCCAATCCGTGTCCTGGTTGCTGTATTGGTATGCGTAGCACAGGAGGATCGGGAGGAGTGACAGAAAAGATTGTTCTCTCTTTCACAAGTTCTCCTTTCAGCCCAAGCACTAAAGCAGTGCAGGCTACTGCAGGCTGCCTTCACAGGGACCTCTGCATCTTCCCCCCACTCCAGCAACTGCAGCAGTTCTGACACACCATCTTGCAAAACAGATACTTAAGCTGCTTGTCAAGGTAAATCAAGAGCAAGCAGATGGATCACAGAAGGAAGAGAAGTTAAATCTCTTATAACACTTATTTCTGTTCAGTAGTCATTGATATTCTACTCCTTACATAACAAAATTAAAGTTGGTCCTTATTTAGGTATACAGCTATGTTTTATTTCAAGACATGACAGACTCATTTGAATCAGTTTCCTAAAATTATTTTCCTGTTTCCCAGGTGGAAGTAATTCAAGTTCTCCTACTTGGTTTTTAGCATGCACAATGTATATTTCTTTAGCTCTTCTTGAAGAAGGGAACTGAAAAATATCTTACATCCACTGACATCCCTTGCTTGATATAATTGAGCACTGTTTCACATGCATGACATATTCAATTTTTGCTCATTTTCTGGAATACATTAACAAAAATATTCGTGTTAATTACTGCTGTCATCCAATTTCTTACAGATGTGAAAAGCAGAATCAGAAAAAACCCCAAAATAACAACACAACCCCCCCTAACTTTAAAACCTACTTTAACATTCTTGCCTCCTAATCTGAAGGTATAAAGTCTCTCAAGACTACCACACTAGGGGTAAAATATTTCTTCTATTAAATCTGGTACAAGGAGCAAACAAAGACCTCTTCAGAATCCACTGGTATCCCTAACTGAAATTTAAATAAAAATGTATAAACAAAAATTATCCTGAGACTGTGAACAGTAATACTTACACGTGCTAAGAAGTGAGACCTTCCTCTCATGTGCCCCTTTTTATTGAAAAGCAGCTTGTAGTCATTAGCCCTTGAAAATTACAAATGCCAATCATTTGCTTTCAGCCTAAATTTTTTTGGTAGGTAGGGTTATTCTAGTCCTATGGGGTCAACAACAGCAGGTGAAAATAATTTATTGAAAGAACATCCTGTCTCTTATCCCTGAAGAAAACCCTAAGGGAAATAAAAGCCCAACATCAAAAATGTAGGTACCAAATGCAGTGAGAATAACAGTTTTCCCTTATAAATTAATGTTTCTGGGAATTCTGAATACAAGCATGCAGAAGAAACAGTTATAAAGGAAAATCTGGTAAACAACTTTATTTTACTTATACATTTAAGAAAGCTATTACTATCTCTTTGTTATCAGTCAGCACAGGGGAGTGCCAATGACAGTTTCAAAGGGCTGCTGCTCCTTGACTCCTATTCCATTGCATGAAACCGAAGCAGGTCAGGAGAAAAAAAGAGAGGAAAAAAAAGGTCAGTCAAGAAAGAAGTAATTTTAGTACCTCTAAAGTAATTTTCCTTTGTGAAAATTTAGACTTGTCCCAATCAACCTGTCACTCCTTTGAAAGGAAGCTAGTGTTGGCAGTCATGAATAAAAGGTCAACAGTTTCTTCTTTAGTCCAAAGTAAGAAATAACTTTACTGTTTATGCCACTAGATATTGCTTCTTTAGCTCCACTGATTCAACTGCAAAATATCACTCTCACCTGCTTAAAAGAGGAAAACCAGCCTTATTCAACTATTTTATTGCAAAATCTAATGATCAGTAGACCTAAATATATGAGGAATGATGACAATTGTGTGTCTCAGTAGGCCTGAAAGAACAATCTGGAGGATTAAATCAGGTACAAAGCAGGAGAGCTTCTAAAACCAGAAGTGAGAAATACTAGTCAGACTTAAATTGAATTTTCGTGAACTGCGTAGCCCAAATTATCTTTTGCCATATCATACCATATCTTATCACAATAGATCACTTTTTCAAATCTGACTCTGGGTCTTTCGTGCTTTTCTTAGACTCATACATCTGTGAATATTTAGATTATTTAAGTAGAAGTTTGAGAGTTTGAGTTTCTGTTTCAAATATTTTCTTGATTAGTAAGTTTTAATATACAAGTAGTTGAAATGTTGAATTTTTCATGACATCATTTCTGTATCTCCAAGATAGACAGGACTTATTTGAAGTTGAAAAGACTGCTATTTCATTTGGGAAAAGATAAATACCCAAGAAAGTGCTGAGCTATCAAAACAATTCTGAGATTCAAATTACATCCTGAGCTAATCATTCTCATTCACTGCCAAACGCATCTTCCTTCCTTGCTTGCTTACAGTAGTAGAAATAGCAGCTGCTATTGAAACCTCCCCTGGAGATTGTTAGGATCTCCATGAGGAAAAGCTTTGCACTGGAGGCTGATTTCAATAAATAACAACAGCAAGTTTATTGTACATGATATTTTTTTACAATGACGCAAAAAGTTGGCACTTATTTTCAGACATTTTCCGATGGAAATCATTCTAAATATGCTGTAACTACCCACCTATGGAGGCAAATCCTTGTGTCTTGTGCTTCTGCACTGAGGGAGGCTCCATGTCCCTTGCTCTCACAGCTTAGTACATAAGGTGCTCACTGCAAGACATAAGGTGTTGACTGTAACACATTATCCCTAAAGCAATATTGCTGAGGCCAAATATCCTTCTAGATGACTTTCAGAGACATTTACTTCCCAGCAAAGTAAATGAAGAACTTTTAAAATTCGGATCCATTTATGTGATTGTTTAGAAACACACATTGCCTTTCCCGAGGCCACAAAACCTGTGAAAATAGATTGCTGTGGAATGCACATAATCCTTGGATTTCGAGGGGTTGAAGAAAAGATTTTTATTGCTGTAAGATTTTGAAACCAATATTCAGTCACTGAATTACATTAGATGGATTAATAGCACAAAAAATAAAGGAAGTGCTGAGATTTCCACTGAAGGCTGTTTTATGGTGTCATAGTTAATCTCCTAAAATCAGACACTTGAACAACAGTTTTGAGAAATGCCGCTCTTGTTTATTTTAGTGCAACTAAAGTCAGAGCTACTCTAATCATTGTTTGCTTAAAACAGAACCTCCAAATAAATTTCTCTAGGGTAAATTAAATATTGACAAAGAATAAAGCATTTCTTTGCAGACATAAGTAACAAAAAGAAAAGTATGTTTAAACAAAGAATTAAAGGGTGCCCAATAAAAGAGCTTGAAGAAGTGTGTTATCTTTTAAAACCACGTTATTTATGAAAGTTCCTTTCCCTTCTTTATTGACTCTTATTATCGTGTTTTGGCAGGTTTAATGAAGACTAATGACCAGTTTAACATTTCTTACACTACTGTTCTAAACTTTAAAAAAGACATAAAAAATCAGTCTCCTAACTGTTCTCTATGGAAACCACACTGTATCCTAAGGACAGTTTATAGCTTCATCAATTTTTAATGAAGTTAGTAGTTACTAATATACTGTTTTATTCCCTTACTTGTACCTTGATTATTATGTGTTCTACATGGTCATCAATTCTTAAATTAGTGTATTGAGAAGAGTTACTAAAAATCTTTGAATTATGGAATACATAGGAAAATGTAGCACACTAATACCACTATATAAAGGGAAAATATGACTTATTGGAAGTTTGCTGTATTCAACACATGGAGAAATAAACAATTTCCCACTACTGTACTTATTCTTCAATACCATATTTTCTAATAAAAAATAGAAAAAAAATACGTCATTTTGAATATAATCAATCACCTAAACTTTGATATTAAAGCACAGGAGAATTTATCACACGTAGGAAATGGCAAAAATAACTTTTCCTTCTCCAACTACTATATACTTTCTCTTGCATTAGTCCAAGTGTTTGGATGAGATGGTGAGCATCTGAAACTTCTCTTAAAGGTATGATTTCAGTTCAACTCAGTGTTGCCCTCTTATGCCACGCATCTCATGAGGGAGAACAGGAGTGCCCTTCTGGGAATTAAGCTGCTCAAATCTCTCTCACTGGCGTTGAGGATTATCTACTCCACTTTCATTCTCCAAGAATGTTATTTGAAAAGTATTGGCACAAGAGTCATGATTTGCTGAAGAATAACCTGAGTGTTTTGCCTGGGCACTCTGCTTGTACTGACTTAGTGAAAATATTCACTTTCCATCAAACCTAATCCCTGCTTAGTTGTTGGCATAGTCATCCTTATATTAATAACATCTTGTTTGAGTCTGCTGCTCATTCACATTAGTCAAAACCTGGATCAAAGCCAGATGAAGTTAACAGATGTACTCTGGTACAAGTCCAGTGTAAAAGAAATTACTTTTCATGCAGATTGACTTGTCTTGCTTTTAAGATTTCTTTGCCCATGCATGTAAAGCAAACCACTTTATATGCTACTCAAGGATAAAAAACCTATCATGCAGAAACTGAAATTTACATCCAATTTCTTTTTTCCCTGCAGATGCTGTGTCAAAGAAAGTAAAACATAAACAGCTGATATTTCTTCCCAGCAGATCTTTTGAGCTCTACACTCTTCTATGGAATTGGTTTTGCATCTACTCCTCCAAATGTCACCTCACTTGATATTTTTGCCATACCTTTGTTACAAGCATAATGCCTTATCATACAGTAACAGGTAGAGTAGTAGGTAAACTTCTGTGGTTTTTTGTGCTTTCGCAGTAACAGTCATCTCATACAAGAAATCAAAAGAAGTGATACGAAGATGCACAAATACAGTAGTACAATGTTCCTACAAAAGTTGCAATCACATACATTTTCCAGACCTGTTCAAACTACTTGAATTGATTCACTGAAATTTTAAGACAACAGAATAAGCAGCTGAAAAAAAAAGGGGGGGAGAGAATGAAGGATTGACCTTTTTTTACTTTTCCAATAGATACTACAGGCTTTCTAATCTCCCGAATAACTGTTTCACAAGAATTGGAGCTTTGAAACCATGGAATTCAGGAAACTTTAAATAGTATCTCTTTTCACATTCCACTTCAGATAGTCTATATGTTTCTCTTATTAGTTATTTTGAAGGCAAGTATGGTACAGAGCATACAGTTTCCATAGGCATTGTACCTTACCATACATGACAAGACATGGAAAATAAAAAGGGATAAAACAAGAAGCCTGAGAAAAATAAAAGTTTATATTTGATTTAATTAAAACATCCTTTATTTTCTGCCTGGAGCAGATTTGCTGTAAATCCGAGATGATGTATTATAAAATAGAGAGGAAATTTTAGATTGAAAAAAAGTTGGATATTGTAAAAATAAAGGAAAAAAAAGAAGGAAGAAAGGAGGAAGAAGTGAAGCTAACAATCATTACAACCTGAAACTCAGAACTGAAAAATCCAAGAATTTCTATACAAGTGCCAATTTCAACTATCTGGTTTTACAAACTTATCTGTATAAGGCAGGTGATGCAACACTTAAGTAGCTTGTACAGTTGTTTAAACAATTTAAAGAGAAGGTTATTGATACCAAATGATACTTCTGCAGACTGTTTCCCTGATGGTAATGCATGTTTATGCTATTGCACTGATTCTTCAATGCTACTTTTCCTCTCTGCTATAAGGCTCTCAACATTTTGGTAGTTCTTTCACATTGCTGTAGAAGATCATCAACAGTACTGTGCAGCACTGCTGCTAATGAGGCTTGCTTCACATAAAATAAAATGAAGTTGTTTGTAGTCCAGATCAGTTCCTCTATTGAACTTCTCCTGTATCACCATGAAACAAACAAACCAAAACCCCAACTGGGCTGAGAAGAGCAGAGATAGCAGTGGAAGTGTGGTAACAGATGACTGACAAAGACGAGGAGACGGGTGTGAATTGCTTTAATCCAGAATCACTTCAAAAGAAATGGTTCTGTTCTCCTAGACTGCAAGAAGTGGCAAATGACACAAAACCTCTGAAGCATAAGAAAAGAGAAACTCAAGACTGAGGAGATTAGAGACAGTGGATTTGTAAACAGAAATAGTAAGTTTTGTGAGGAGGTGAAGCAATCTTATGAGTACAGAGCACTGTTCTTTCATCTGCTGCTTGTGACTCTGGGAGTGGAGCAAAATCTGCAGCAAATCTGCAGGAGTGTGGGATGAGTAAGCAGCTTATACAACTCACAGGAGCAGATGCAAATTAGTAGGTCTGCAGGACAAAGAAAGAAATAACCAGTCAAAGACTATAACTATAAATCACAGAGCAGGCTAAGGATTATGGGGTTAGTGGCTAGAATTAAATTCAACACAATGTGTAAAGGCAATAAGGCAAGGAAAATAGAATTCCAGGAAGTGAGAAGAGAAATGCTGAGCAACATGATGGATATTTATTCTTGACACTAAACAAGGGCACTAATGAGGCCGTATTTGAAATGCCACATTGATTTTCTGTCTGATTCATTATCCTATAGATGAATATGACTTTATGGAAAGGGTAAAGCTTTGGCAGACAACTGGCTACATACATATCTATGAAGTAAACAATACCAAGAAAGGGGCTTTAGCCTATCATGTGAATATCCTCAGTTTAACCCTTTGCTTGCTTTCTGGGCACTGTACTGTCCAGGAGTTCAGCTCACTAATTAAGGCCCAGCTTGACAGATCATGACTGTGGGACTTTGTTTCACTGACAAAACTGGTACAGACCTGTGAGAGAATCCATAAATTAAAACAATGCAGAACAGAAAAGCAAAGCTGTGGAAGTGAAATTTTTCAGTTTGCGTTGCTCATTTCCCCTTCTGAGGATCCATTTCACCTTCCACCCATGCCAAATTATTTACTTTATCTTAGTCTACGTCCTGGGAAGTCTTCTAATTATGTACAGGTTCCTTTTTGGGATCTCAGATTCTTGTGAGGCCTTTACAGACCTTGCAAACCTCTCCATAGGAAGCATGGAATTAGCCATCATGCAGCAAAAGTGAAGTATTGCCTGACACCCATGCTGTGAATACATGTACTGGCATAAATTCCATAATCAACAATAAATGACTGCGAAATGTATGGACAGGCTTTCAGAGTCAGAAGTAGTTTTGGACCAATACCTTTAATAGAATGTGTCACAGTCTGTTAAGGCAGTTCTGTTTGGACCAGGTATAAGAAGCTTGACAAGAACTAACTAGAGAAACTTCACAATTGTATTAAATGAAAGACCATAATAAATATATTTGCTTTATGATCCACACACATAAAGAATGGACACATAAAAGCTTATGAATGGGCCTACTATAATATCAGTTCTCTCTTCAGTATATATATATGAGTAATATTTCACATGTATATTATTCCGAGAAAAAAAACAAACAAACAATGTTTTGAAAAAGTGAGCATCTATGTGATGGCACTGTAATATAGATCTTAAGTGACTGACATGGATGAAGTGTAGTAAAACTGAAATACACAAAATATTTTTCCATAGACCATTCAACTGTGGGCAAGCATTTTTAAAAACCTTGTGACAATGAGGATAGGAATAATATGGAGGAGGGGGGAAAATGGAAAATAAGCCTGAAATCACACTGGAAAATCTGCTTAGAAATTTCTTGAGCACAAAATAAAGACCAATGACATTTGGTCTTATGAAAACTGCTTTCATGAAGGAAATTACACATTCCATGTAAATTATAATTGAATTCTCCTTACACATGCATGAACTAATGCTCTGTACCTGGTAAATATTATCCAAGGATGAATATAAAGAAAATACAGTCTGATTTGTCCATGCCTGAAATGGTTGATTTTCTATGACGTTCCCTGAATTCAAACATATTTGAGAGATATGAGAATGGCATATACATTTTGTTAGTGAGAGATGAACTGAGTCTCTTTAATAAGAACATCAGTGATTTCTAGAAAAGAAAAGCTAATGCAAAACAATCTTTAAAAAAAATTGAGATTTCCATCTTTTACTACATGACAGTCCCTCTAGTAATTTAATGTCAGTCTTGTTAATTCTTGACAAGCTGACAAACCATGAAATTCAGCATTATTAGCATGGTAAAGCTGTGAAATCCTTCATCTGCTACCATGATCTGTACAAGTCAATATAAGAAAGAGTATTGAGTAGTAGAGTTATTTGAATTTCTGCCAGATTAGTTCCTGCCTGCATAAATAAGAGAAGACCAAGTTTCTTCATAACATCTGCCCAAAGGGTCTGTCACACAGCTGCACACAGCTTTTAGCAAATTTCTTAGTGGCCCTCACAAATGATGGTAGGCAAACTTCCTGTCTCAGCCAGACACCATCTGAGCTTTCTGGATCAAATAAACCATTTGAAGCTGCTATCTACCTCCTTATCCCCAGTGTGGTGTTTAACATAGAAACACATCTGGCACATATCCATGCTTTTTTGTGGGTATAGCTCATAAATAATCTATAAAATAATTTCTGATAATCAGGTAAAATGAAACTTAGCACTACCTGTGGTCAACACTTTTCTGAGAAGAACTTCAGTTTCCAGCTTCCTGCTTCAATCTCCACAGCAGCAGAAGCACGGGAATAGTGTGGGCTATGTGATGGCTCACTCCCACCATTTGTGCTTTTAAATAGGGTCACTTGATAGAAGTAAAAAGGAATAGAAGAATGTAATGTAGAAAAACTCACAATTTTAATTACTTTTAAATTTTTACCACACTAAAATTTGGTGGAAAAGGGAAAGAATCTCCTAAAGGAAAAGACCTCTGTTAAAAAAGATATGATTCTATTATGGAGATTTATATAAAAACACATTTCTAAAATAAAATGTTTCAGCTGGTTTTCCTTAAGAATGAAAAACCTGACTCAACTTTTTTAGTTCTTTCTTCTTCACATGAGAAATCTTACATGTGAGCTAGTTTTTATACAAGATTTTCTTTGAGACTAACAAATTCTGAAAGCTTTGTGACCTTTCTGGAGAAGTTTGATTTTTCACCTATGACATTCATAAACAAATGCAGGGTTCTGTTCCGAAAGAGATATAATTAAAGATGGCTGTTGTGGTTTAACCCCAGCCAGCAACTGAGTACCACATAACCTCTCACTCACTCCCCCACCAGCAGGATCAGAATCAGAAAAGTGTTAAAACTTGTGGGTTGAGATAAAGCAAGTTTAATAGGGAAAGAAAAAGCCACACACACAAGCAAAACAAAACAAGGAATTAATTCACTGCTTCCCATGGGCAGGCAAGTGTTCAGCCATCTCCAAGAAAGCAGGGCTCTGTTACATGGAATGTGTGGACTTGGGGAAAATAAATGTCATAACTCTGAATGTCCCCCCTGCATCCCCACTTTATATACTGAATATGATGCCATATGGTATGGAATATCCTTTGGGTCAGTTGAGGTCCACAGTCCCAGTGTGCCTCCTCCCAATTCCCCACACATCCCAACTCCCTTGGCAGCGTGGCCATATGAAAAGAAGAAAATACTTTGTCTCTGTGCAAGCCCTGTTCAGCAATAGCAAAAACATCCCTGAATTATCAATACTGTTTCCAGCACAAATCCAAAACACAGCCCCGAACTAGCCTCTGTGGAGAAAATTCTACCCCAACCAAAACCAGCATAATGGCCCATGGGGTTTAATAGCTTTTTTACCTTAAAATAATAATTATTTTATTTTTCAGGAAGGATGTAGTGGTTCTTTGTCAGGTAATGGTGGTTTAAACTTTAATTCATTAATGTGTATAAGAAGATTTATATCATCACTTCCAATATACTGCAGGGCTATGAAGCAATATTACTAAGCATATTACAACAGCCACAAGTCACGTAAGCATATTTAAGATCACAAACTAAAACAGCTGGACATAAGTTTTTTCTGGTAGAAATAAAAACACCACCTGTCTCTTCCTCACTGTTAAATGCATTGCAGGAATAGACATAAGATATCTGACAAACTAATTTTTAAAAGCATTGAATTTATTTCTTGGTGCACTTTATTCCATTATGAAGTGGTTTAAAGGCATAAAATTAACATAAAGAAACATCTGAAATATTACTTTAATTCGATCACGAATAATACAGAGGTTTAACATTTCCTAGTTTAAACTGAAATAGTGATTTAATACTGAAGTCCTGCCCTACTTTAAGACTGGATAATAACCAGGGTAGTTTGTGATCCTCTGCCTGCCTGCAACCACCTTCCCTACTTCTTTATGAACTACCAGCAGCCTTTCTCATTTATCTAATCCCCTTCACGACCCCAGAAGAGGTCATTGGTCCCAAACTGGCTGCCACCCTTTGGGCCCAGATAGTGCTCTCCAGCTCTCCTAAGACCATTAGATTGGGTAGTGCTAGAAATGAGGACTCTGCTATCTACAGCATGTACAATTCCCTGCTTGCCAGGGAAATAAACAGGAGGCTCTGTTCAGTGTGAGTGACCTGCAACAATAAAAAAAACCAAACAAAGAGAGAAAGAAGAACAGCTAACTGTCTCATCTAGTCATTAAATTAGAGAAGAGGAGACGGAGGGGATGAAATCCTAACTGTTGCTCTTCTTTTGCTCTTCTTTAATTCAAGTCAATTTAGACAACCACATGGCTTATTCGTATCAGACTAAATGGGCAAAACTAATGTCATATTCCTGAAATTAAGATACAATACAAATATATCTCTTTATTTAACTCTTGTTGAAAAAGTTGCTATGACATTTTAGAATTAGAAACTAGCTGATTTCAGTATCTACTTGCTGGCATCCTATTTATCTCTGAGCCCAAGATGCTGGTGGTGTTGCGAATATGATCTTTAACAGGAAAACACGAAATATTTTTTTTTACAATTATAATTTTAAAAATGTGGACAGATACTTGGATTAACTTTTTTTAAAATTTAATTAAAGAATAATAGCCCAAATTCTAAACCAAGCACATCTCCACAGCTCCAAGTGATTAAAATTAGTCATGCAATGCCAGAAAGACTAATTTATCAGTACAAGTACTTTAGCCATACTAAAACAGTTAAAGCTTTTTTTAAATGTGCTATTGCTGTTATAAAAATGCAAGCTACTCATTAACTGTCTGTAAAAATTTTTATGGATTTATTGCTTAATTAGGTTTGTACCTTTATTTGACAGGGGTTATTAAATACAGTATATAATCCTCTCAATTCCATGTAAAAGGCCGACTCAGTTTTTATGAGAGCCTACATTAAAGCAGAATTCAAGGAAAAATAAAATCTCTTAATTCACTGCAAAGACTTTTTTTTTTTTTATGGCATATTGTAACAAATACCTATTTATTTACATTCTTTCAAATTCTTTTTCTGGCATTTTTTTCTGATTTAAAAAAGTTATGTTTCCAAACAATGAATGATGGTTTTTCTCCCTCAAACACCCATCTGCTCCTTCTCTGTGATGGTGTGCTAAGTAGCAATGTTGAATTTATGGTACCCTCCCCAGGGGAAGACAGTGGTCACCATGAATGTAACAGCCCCATTTCTCTGATGCCCAGGGAATCTATGGATGGCCCATCCTGGAAGTGTTCAAGGCCAGGTTGGATAGAGCTTTGAGCAACCTGGTCAAGTGAGAGGTCCTGCCAGTGGCAGGTAAATTGGAACTGGATGATCTTTAAGGGCCCTTCCAACTCAAACCATTCTATAATTCCATGGTTCTTCAGGGACAAGCAGAAAGGAGCACTCTTTATCAGCTGATGTCTAATTCAACCTCTGACTTCAGAGGCTTGTGGCCCAAAATAAATATTTTTTCAATTACATACAAAGATGAGAGAGAATCATCCAGCCAAATATCTGCAGAAGAGCAAATCTATCAGGAATTACTTGTGCTTTCTTTTTCTTGTGTGGAATTAACTATATCTTGATAACTGGAAATCAAGTAGAATTAAAAGTTAGACATTGAGCCCAAATCTGCTTGTCATGCTGAACATATATTGCAACACTGAAGTAAATGATGTGGATTTGACTCCATTGGTGGCAGTCCTGTCCCACCTGGGAAAATTACCACTTGCCACGTGAGAAAGACCCTGTTATTCAATCTGTCCAAAGAGCCTGCAGCTAGTTTAGTGTCAGCCCAGTGTATTGCCATGGGAGAGTTGCTGGCATTTCTCGCTCAGCAGACATGCCAGCAGTGTGAGCAGGCACGAGACAGGGATCTCATAAACATTTCCGAGTCTCATGGAATTATCCCAGCCAATATGATATTTCTGGCTGGTAAAAAAGTGTACTTGTCACATGAATTTTATTGACCCTGGAATGTAGAAGGAGAAACATGGATAATAAAGTTACTGAGGATATGAAAACTATGAGGCAGAAACACAAGGATTAATGACAAACTGGCAAGTCTTCAAAGTGCTCTGAGGTCTCTGGTGCTTAGAATGAAATCCAATCCTGCTGAAGGCACAACAAAATGCTTATGCCTCACTGCAACTTTGGTTAGAAAACTTAAAACAGTTTCTTATGCTTCCCTTAGCATGTGCATGAATTTCCAACTTCAATGCACAGTCTGAAAAGAATTTTTTTAAAAGACGAGTGAGAAAAAAGAACTAAAGAAACAAATTTAAATAATTTTGCACTTTAAAAAACCCACTCAAAGTGCTTTGAAATTTCCAACCTAAAAGAAAAGGCTTATGTAAAGTCAACAGAAGTAGTGAGCAGTTTCAGGGCAAAACAAATATGCATAGTTTTCAACACATATCTAATATTTAGGAATAGGAATAGCTGAAAAGAGGAATGAATTGTCATTCAACAGTTGAACATTGAACAAATGTTTGTGTGCCTACAAAATAAGATAATAGGAATAAAAACTCATCAAATTTCAAACAGATTGTTTTTTAAAATTTCTTTAGTTAGAGACAGGTCCTTAGGAAGAAGAAACATTAAGAAAATTACTATTGGTGTGCAAACATTGGTGCTTGCAAAGCACTAAGGAAGCAAAAATGAAAGAAGTCATACATTTTACCTCAGAAACTAAGCAAAGGGAAAGATTGATAAAATTGCAGGAGGGATATTGGCCAACATATGGACAAGCAGCATCCCTGTGTGCACATGGGGTTTAGGGGCAGAGACTATTGCCTGTCATCTCTCCTTTGACACAACATCTCCTGTAACATAAACTGTTACTTGGATTTAATGAGATTACTCTAGCATTAGTAGCTTGAATTTACTGCTATGATCTTTGGTAGTCATGAAAATATGAAAGTGCTGCAGAAAAAATAAGGCATGTTAGTATTAAGATGGTACAAAACAGGAAAAGCCTAGAGTTGCTACTCCTAAAGGAGTATAACCAACAGTTTGATTTTATCTGTATTTTTTCCCACTTTTTTATAATTTTGTGTGGACCCCTTTCAAGATACAATGGATGTCAGAGCCTAAAAATCCCCTTGTCAGCTATGGCTATATGTCTGAAAATAAATTTACAAATGCTTTTTTTCTTAATATTTCAGTATCATTGGAAATCTTGAATTTGGCAATGTTGTTTGATAATTATAAAGACTTCTACCACAGGGATGATTAAAGTTTGGCCTATATAAGGACATTAGAAAGAAATCATACCTGGAGATTTCCTCTGTCAGAAGTCTCTGCTGATAGGGTATGGACTTGTAAGTCTACATCCATAGAACAGGATCACATCAAGACTGGTAACCCAATAAAATAAGATTTTAAATTTTAAAAGGCAAACCCCTTTAAAGAGAAATTTTTAATAGATGAAGCTTGCTTAGTACACATTCAAACACAGAAACTGAACAATTTCCAAACCGCATCTTAGTTGCTTATGAAGACATTCCTCATGTTATTTGCAGCAGAGGAGAAAAGCATATATGTGGGGATAATTAGTGACATTAGCATATCCATTAGCAATGTCCATATTATTCCTTAGAATCTTAATTTTTATTTTTAATTTGCAGATTGACAGTTTTATATGGCATCTGCCCATCACAATTTCTCATGCAGATGTAATAATACTACTAGTTCTTGACTAGACAAATGGCTTGACAAATGTAATTATAAACCTGATGAAACGCTGATTCCCTTAAATTAAAAAAAACAAACCCTGATAAATGGCAGTAGAAACTCAAAAAAAGAGAAAATCTATATCTCTCCCATTGTACTCCTGGCTTAAGGCAAGATTCCTTGAAAAATAAGACAATTGCAAAATTTATTGACTAACTGAGTGTTTTAAATTTAATTTTGTCTCATCATTTTCATACAAAATAATTCATGTCTTAATAGCCACAATGAAGCTAGATGCTTGTGTGACTTATCTGGCTGTCTAAACTCTGGCATAGAAGAAAAGCTCTTTAGAACGCTTGTGGTCCACATGTTTTTAGCTTTTTTTCAATATACATGAGTTTAAAATAAAATGTCAATTATACATAGAAGTTTAAAAGTTACCCTCTATGATCACATAATTGTTCAAAGTTTATTGGAAGGCATATATAAATTTGGAGCAAATATACCCAAAGCACGGGGAACTTTTTTGTGAATTCTCCTAGAACAGTTTTTATGTTACGAGCTCAACACTGATTTATTCTTTCAAAGATACCCTTTCTGGCCTGTCAGACCCCAGCATTCTGCTTTCAAAACTCCCTCAGGATCTATTCTACACACTTGACCCAGCTTATTTGGGAAGCCATAATCTTTTACGCTCAGCTCCTGGAGCCCTTTAAGCCAGAAGGGGCCTCTCTGGCTGTTTCATCTGTCTGCCCACATAACACAAGCACAGAAGCCTCCACCCATAATTTCTGCCTTAAGCCCATCACTTTCATCTGAATGGTATCTTCTCTTTTATAGAAGACACATAATCCTGAAAGCCAAAATAGACTGTAAAAGCGGGCATTTGTCAATGATGGTTATAGTTCCCAGCTCCCTTAGGCCCCAGGCAAATTATTTAATCAGAGGATCCCAGCATTGCAGCTGTTCTCTAGGAACAGCTTTATTTCCTGTCGCATACTACAAAATCTGAAATTTGCTGTTCCTTATCTCACTGCTTGAATATTTCCTACTGGATACATTTCAATTCATCTTACAGCAAGCAATAAGCACATCTGTACCACTTTGTACCTTTTGAACCAGCCTCTCGTGGTGGATTCTCCCTATTGTGGTAGAGATTAATGTATAAAAAGAACCTTCTTTTCACAACACCCAGCACTTTCCTACAGGAAAGAAAACTTCTCCTTATCTTCAAACACTCCCTTTGGACTCAGGGTGGGAAGGGGTGGGTAACTAGCAGGGGTGACCAGTGTATTTATATGGGGTATCTCCACACAGTGTGATTATGGGGCTACTTTTTGTTTTGCTGGCTGGCAAAAGCCTTTGTTTCGTCTTATGAAAGATCTCAGAATGACTGGAAAGAGCAACACCACCAGAGAAAAGGGCTGGAACTGCAGTAAGGCAAGCATAGCTAGCTCATCTATGCAGTCAAGTAGCTGCTTCTGCTGCCAGAGAAGAGAGGCTTTACCTTGTCATGTACTGAGTGCTCTAGCTATTATCCCAGGTTACTTTTAGACATGTTAAACATCACCACAGCCTTCAAAAGGATAATGGCTGTACTAAAACTTCACCTTCCTCTTTTTTCCATGCATGCGGTTATTTATACGATTATGCCGTTTAGTGTTTGACCCATTTAGAAACTAAGGGTACACATCTTTGCTGTGCAATAGGAATAGAGAGAACACAGAGCAGTCTAGAGAAGATTTTACACTTACAAGAATGTCAGTAAATGCAAACCTGGCAATGTGAATCTTTCTTACCCCACAGGCTGGCATTGTCTCACAGCTTTTCTACAGTGTACTTTAGCCACACCTGTGACCCCACACCATCCCTACAGACTTTAAAGTCTCAAAGACAATATTGTGTAAGACATTTCTCTTCTGCTTGCATTTCTCAGTCACTTAATGCTCAAATTTTCCTCCTAGAAAGGATGATTTTTCTCTATTAAGACAATTGTATCATAAATTTCACCTACCGTGTCATGTACTAAGGCCATCCATAATTCATAACACTACAAGATTCAACCTGGTGGCAAGACTTTACTATCTTCCTTAAATGTGCCTAATAAGCTCCTATCTCCAAAGAGCTAAAAGAAGTTCTAAATCTAAAGACAGCAGGAATAAGAACAGGTATGAAGTAGAGGACCACCAGGTAAATCAGTGAGGTGTACTTGAAATATGTTCACAAGCATATATGACGTTAGGTGCCACTAATTGATTACTTCATTTCAAAATACTTCCAGGTTTTTTTATTAAATGGGCTATATTTTTAAAGAATGTTCATTGCTGAGTGTTGAGAACTTGTAAAAAGCAAAAAATAATTTAATCTACAAGATAAACACTTTTATCCCTCATTAAAGGAAAGGTCGATGGACATTTAAGTGTAGAACATGCATCTACCCTGTTCTATGCTTAGAAAAATTATTTGGTAAATGATACAACTGAAAAAAACATTTCTTAGTGTTTACACTGCATATTATAAGTACAGCATTGATATTATCATTCTCTGCTTACTGTTGTTGTTTACACAGTTCATTGTGATATTCTGAACAATCTCAAAAAGCAAACTGAAGAGCTTAAACAAAACCACATCAGAGTCAAGGAAATCATGAGAACATTTCCTGGTTTCGTTTTGGGGGCTTGGGAGTTATTTTTCTGCAGGAGAAATCATCTGCTTTTTGCCAGATATGTAATGAGTAGATTCACAGTAAGAATAAGATAAAAATCTTTCTAATCTAACAACTAAAGAATACCCTTGATAATAACTGAACAACTGTTAATGAATTCATTAGCATAGAACAAAAGGAAATAATAGCCTCATTTAGCAATTTCACACATTATTTCTATGCAGTTTCAGCAACCTTTTAAAATGTGTGAAAATGAAAATAAGCAAATCTTGGATTTTAAGTAATGTATTAGTAATCCGCATTACAATAAAAAGTATTAAAATACAATTTTTCAAGGATGCATCCAGCTAGTTTCTGGGTGTGTTACTGAATAAATCAATACTGATGGAAGGATAGTCCCAAAGAGGCCAACACTGGCATTTGGAATGCATTTTTTAAAATCTAATTTTGTATTTGAAATGTTTTTATAGGTCATGACATGGACAGTATTGAAGGGGTTTTTTATATGTAAGAATAAGGTCCTCTTGCACTTAGAATAGAGGATGGTGTAATGCTATTTATCTGAAGGAATCATGCAGTGTAGGCCAAATTATGCTGTGTTTTCTAGATACCCATCAATTACGCAGGTTTGTCTAAGCAGAGAACTGCAGAACACCATTTCACATTTCACATTTCACATTTCACATTCATTTCACATAGCAATGAAGTATGAGTGGAAAGTTCTGTCATTTGTACGACACAGAAAATGCACTTCACCTCCACTTACTTTGTTTATTTTTCTCAAATTCTGTCACACATTTACTTTTTGCTTTTAAAGGAGTATTTATGAGAGGTAGGACCCCAGTTATCTTGAGTAGCACATGAAAGTACTTTTTGCTTTAAATGTCTTGAGATGTGCCATTTTCTTGATGTTATTAAGGAAGTTCCAATTTGCTCCTGATTATCTTATTAGAAGCATCCGATCAGTAGACACAATTATTTGTGATCTTTCCTCAGCCCTCAAGCAGGGAGCATCAATGTCAGGACTTTCCTAAATGCAGAAGCCAGCCACTCTGATCAATAAAGAGACAAGAAATATTGACTGCTTGTGAATGGCACATCTGAGCAATCCATGCCAAGATTTAGAAGGTAAATAGAAGATAAAGTAGCAGGATTATGATAAAGAGAACCATAAAATGTTTACATTCCACTTTTTACTCTCCCTCATGAACTAAAAATGTTAGCAGCCTATTTACACAAGGGAAGCACTTCTGTTTTGTGGGTATCTATGAAATGTTGTAGACACTTAAAGTTCCTTTTTCCTATCACTAAGGTGCTATTTTCTTTCTCCAATAAAGGAAAAAAACTCTGAAATTTTAGATTTAATTAGAATTTAAACTCTAGGGGAAAGCATGCTTCTCCTTTTGAATATGTGCTAATTAGGGTTGACATTTCAGTAGAAATTATAAATGTTTCTGTATATGCACACATTTATGCATATAAAATATACACATATGCACTCCAGACACAGACGCTGTGCAAATCAAATAATATTGTCGCATAAGTATTCACAGATGCAAAAGACACTGCTTTGCCCAGTAGAGAATACCACAGAGATAAAGGTTTAAAGAATGAGTGTACATAGTCATCTGGCAGCCAACACACTTTCATTGTACCAATAATTAAAAGACAAAAAATACCAAAAAAAATATTTTTTCCTCCAGAAGTAGCAATATCATTGTCTGTCTCAAACAAAGAAGCTTTGCAACACAGGGAAGCTGTAAAGGGTGTATTCACTCTTCCAGAGGGTTGCAAAGGTCAAAGAGAGAGTAACTTCATCTGAATCAGCTAGTAGCTAGGAAATGTGATCTCAGATTTGCCTTAAGTGAAGCAATCTGGAATTTATAAAACCACCTACACTCCACTGAGGTGTGTGCTTGTATGCAACAAGCAAGGCATAGAATTAAGCCACAAGCATTATTTTTTTCCTAATAGCATAACTATTGCCTTCTCTTCTATGTGGTGACCAGTGGCAGGACCCAAGGGAATGGCATCAAGCGACGTCAGTGAAGGTTTAGATTGGATATCAGGGATAGGTTCTTCACCCAGAAGGTGTTTGGGCACAGGAACAGGCTTCCCAAGGAAGCGGGCACAGCACCAATCTGACAGAGTTCAAGAAGTGTTTGAACAACACTCTCAGGCACAGGGATTCTTTGGGTATCCTGTGCAGGGTTAGAAGCTGTTCTTTGATGATCCTTTGATGATCCAGTCCCTTCTAACTCAGGATAGTCCATGATTCTATGGTTCTATGGACCGTGTCCCTTTTATGAACCCCTGGTTTTTTCCTATGCTGGACTGGCATATGAAATATTTGCATGAAGAAAGCTTTCAATGGGAAAGTATTAGTCTTTTGTAACCTTTCATAATCTTAAATTGTGTTTCAGAAGCGATTATTCTGAAAGTCAAGTTTCTATGAGAGCATCAAACTTTTACCACATTTGACCTTAGGATAAGGAATGTGAAAGGCAGAAACAAGAAAAAATTACTATGGCGTATGAACACTTGCACTCTGACAGTGCAAGAGGAAATTCAGACTACTTCCACTGGCTTTGGAAAACCTTACTCAATGTGCAGATCCCTGTAAAAAAAAAACAGTAGTCAAATAAGTGAGAATATACCAATTCCGTTTTACCACTGAAAGACTTCAATACTTCAATACAATTTTGAAGCAAAGTACTACTGATGAATCAGGCAGATTATTTATATGTGTGTGAGCACACTGAATGTATTGGCTGGAGAAAAAGAATAAAAAAAACACTTGAAACACATGCATTTGCTTTGTATCTGTGTGAAATACCAGTCTCCATGTAACTAAAATTTTGGATGTTAATTGCCAGAATTCTTCACATAAAATAATTCACAGTTGATGATTTCACTGGCACGAATACCAAGAGTAAATGACACACTTGAAATACCCTGCAACATGATATGATCCAAAAGTGTAACACTTCCAGCAACAAAATTACTGATGTTCTTCTAAATACTGTTTGGCTAGACCCTTAATATCATTCCTACCAGTACATCCTCTAGGAGGGGATGATGCCAGCTTTGACTGGACAGGTCACCTCTCTGGCAACAAATCATGGCAGTTCAGCCCAATTTGTGGATTTGTATTCAACTGCATTTTTAGCAGCCTTGTCCAGAAGGCCAGTGCTGACATCCAATATGTGCAGTGAAGCAAAGGATAAATGGATGGTATGACCAGACTGAGTGACGAGTAAAGGGCAATTTGTCCTGATGGACACTATTTGTGCAGCCACTGGAAGCTTGTCTCTGTCCTTCAGGGAATGGCAAGAGATGGCTGGAAGAACCAAATTCGATTTTCAAAACAACGTTCCTAGAAAGAGTGAAAAGGTCAGTCTTTTCCTCCAGTAGCTAGTTTTTTCTGTTTCCTACAGTCCTTAAGATTTCTGTTCAGAGTATACTTCCACACATTCCCATAAACAATACTTCTGATTTGATCTCATATCTTGCTATCATTAGAAAGGACTGCCAGTTTGCTACCATGTCTTAGCAGAGGCCAAATTGGGGATTTTCCCAGTGAAAGGCCTTTTTTATTGCTATTTACTAATACAAGGTATACTTAAGGTCAAGAACAGAAGCCTGCCTTAGCCTGTCATTTTTTCAGGACTGTCTTCTGGTGAAGGAAAATCTCGAAGTCAATAATAAAATGACACTTATTCTAATGGGACTGTTATTTCACTAACTATGAATGCTGAAAGTAACAGAAGTAAATACCTTTCTAAACATTCCTAAGGCTTCCCATCAACTCATCTGTGTAGAAGGATTAATCAGTTCAGATAAGTATTCAAAAGGAACTGGCTGCCTAGCTGGATGAAATCTGAATGTTAATACTCTGTAGTAAAAAAAAAATATAATAAGCTTATACACTTGTCTCTAGATTAAATTAGATAAAATATTATGATGAGTATTATAGAAATTGAAACTCCACTCGATGGGGTGAAAGGATAACAAAGATACAGATACAAGTGATAAATAAATTTAGGTGGAACATAATTATTCCTCATTAAACCACACATTAATTTCTACATTTTTAGGGGAGGGAAAATACTAACATGTGGATGTCAAAAAACTAACTAAATGAAAATGAACTGGAAGCAACTGCTCAGCGAACTTTCAGAGACTGCTTTGCACATTGTTTGTGTCTGGCAGATTGCCACGGAGCTGCAGCCATCAACAAATACTGAGAAATTGCCAACATCCAGGTTTAAGAATTAAACAGCCCAAATTCACCAAACTCTGACTTTGAAGGTTTATTAAGCTTTAAATAAGTTCACTGGTAATTAGAAATCCCATTTGTTCTGAGCCTTTTTGTGTCATGGTCCCAGGCAAATGCAATACTCCATCTTTTAAAGGGAAGTTTATTAAACAGCCCAACTTCTCAAACTGTTGCTCAAATTTCATTCTACCAAGTGTCCGTGTGGGAATTGTGACTGTATTTGGTCCTGAAGAGCCCACCTACTCCTAAATGCAGCTGCACATCAGGAAAATTGAGCATGCTCTGTTTATCACTGCACCAATCCTTCTGTAGCTGTCTCTCAAGAACCTGAACATCTCTAGACCTGTGTAAGCTCACTCAGTGAAGTGGATAACCTCCAAAAAAGGGTTAATATCCTCTGTTGCACTTGTTTGTGTTTATTTATGATGTGTTGTTCCATGTTCCTCTTCCGGAGAAAACAAAACAACTCTGAAAACCATGTACCATCATTGGTACATGAACCTAACATGCTGTAAAGAAAGTCCATCAAGGCAGGACTCATCAAGGAATGCTGATCCCACTGAAGTGAGAAAGAGTGTGTGCCCCGAACTGCAACAACAAAATCATAAGGAGTATTTTAGGTCTGTGCAGAAAACATTGTTTTCTGCTGAGTTAGGGCTGGGCTTGCCTTAAGGCAGGGCTGTCTGTAGATAACGTGTGTGCAGCCTTTTGATAAGGCACAAGCAATACTAAAGGCTGCTCCTTTTCCTCTGAACTGTCAGACTGCAGTTGCAGGGCACTTGTGCTGTATTTCATGGATGAAAAGAGAGCACACAGAACTAAACCTGGAAATGTTAGAAGGCGGCATCTTGCTTCCTACTGATCAGACTTCAGTAAAATTACCAGATCTCCAATAAAGCACTCTGTAAGTTAATTGCAAACCCTTGTCAAAGAATGCAGATTATACTACAACGCTATCACAATGGACTTGTACTGGCATTTAAAATTAATGATAATATATCATGTTCAGTGCCAAAAAAATTAATATTACCATGGTAACAGTTAGAGGCCTTCTCAGAACCACTAATTGCTACATCTGCAGAGTTTATTATTTATTCTCTTGAATTTCTTTCAGCATCTCCTAAACAGATCCTGAGATCTGATTGAACTGCAAAATATTCTTTTCTGCATGTTCAATCATTGAGAAGTCCCTCCTTTTACTCCAGATGAAATCTTGTCTCTGTACAAGCCAGTGTCAAAATTAATGTTAAATTCATTATGATTTTGAATTTCAGTTCTGGTTTAATTATTCAAAGAATGCATTTATAAAATGTGACGTAAACTACAGAGCTAAAAGAGGTGACTGAAAAGATTTTGCATGGTAGAAAAGCAAAATGTAAACTATCAGAAAGCAAATATAGTGCTTTTGAAGTTTATTTGTCATTATCACCAATAATTTATTTAATCCCTTGAACCTATATATAACTTGGTTATGTTAAAAAATTAAGACTTTTGTCTTCTTCTCAAATGAAGGGGGAATGTTCCAACACCCATTTTCAGCCAGTCTGGTCTGGGTCTCTTGCTGGTACAGAGGTTATCCAGGACTGTAAAATCTGTTTCACTTATGTAAAATCCATCTTAATGAGAATCAGTTGAATATGACTGGAGAAAATAATTTTAAAAGTGTGCACAGTTTGGGACTATGAATTTCAGTAATGGCAAAGTAATACTGAAATATTTTCCTTCAGAAAAAAATAGGTTAAATCATGTCTACATACGGTAATCAACATTTAACGTGTGCTACCAGATGCATGAACAACTTCACCTACAAAAAATTACCCTCTAAGGTGCTGCTCCTCCAAGCAGTTCAGAAGTATTAGTGTATTAGAAATTTTAGATTTCTTGGCTTGAGGCAATCTATTGTTTTCAATAAGTTGGATAGAAACAGCAGTTTCATCTTTCACTAACCTTCTATGGTATTTCTTGCCCTCTCTCGCAACATCAGATGAGCCTTCTGCTGGTACTACAAGTCATCCAGCTTTCTGTGTAAATTTTCATAATAATAATTCTTAAATACCAAACCTTTCATCAACTAGTGCATCGCCACATGTTATTTCAGTGATTATTACAATTATGAGCCAGGACATGTTACTAAAGGCTACCAGAACATTTAGAAAGTGAGTAATTTGAAGGAAATCTGTAGGAAGGGAGATAAAGGCTTTTACTCATTTAATCATGAAATTCCCTTATTTTGCATAGAATTGGGGTACGGAAACCAGATTCAGTTTGAAATGAAGTAAGTAGCTGTTGCCAGTAATGGGAGCCTCTGTGAGGCCCCAAAACTGCTCAGGCAGCTCTCGGTGCCAAGGCGTGTTTGCAAGCCTTGCCCGGATAGAATTCGGGCTCACAAAGTGCCTCTGGAGCCAGCAGAGATCAGAGATCCAGAAGTGCTGACAAGAAAGTTCCACAGAGCTTATTTCTTCTGTGAAGGGGTCCAGTCTAGCAAATCCGCTGGGGTCTTTTATAGAGTTTAAGGGATTTACATTTTGCACTAATTACCAAGGGAATTCTATAACTAACCAATCTACAAGGGCCTTTAGGGGAGAAATTAACCAATAATACGAGAGGAAAATGGACCACTAATATTACGGAAAGATAACATAGGGTCTACAAGAGAGGGCAAAATGCTTCTTGGTATTAGTCTCTCTAAGCAAGCAAATTCTTATCTTTAAGGTATTGTCTTCCATGGGACCCCTTCCAGGGACTTAGAGAGGGGTTCTGCTTCAGAAATTATTTCTGCTCCCTCCACAAGTAATAATGTAAGTAAAATGACATAGTAGTATTGAAAACAAAGCATTTCTAGTCACAATATGCAATAGCACTTAATTGGATTGTTAGACCTACGGCTCTTATTACAGGTTATATTTATAACCTCCACTGATCTTTGTAGTGAGATGGGCTTGTTCCATTGTTCTATACTCTGGCTATAATGGTTTGCTATTTTCTTTTTAAATTCAGTCTCAGATTTTATCAATATGAAAAATGAATATGGTTGTTCTCTTGAATTCATACTTTTTTTCCTAAGAACTTCCAGGACAGTCCTTAGGGCTTTCTATGAACCTCAAACATATTAATGAGATTCATATATAGAAAAATCTTTTTTTGGTTTTTCACCTTTACAACACGGTCGTGATTTGATAAAGAAGGAATATGTTGACACAGAAACAAGAGATGGATATTAGTCCATTAGATGATGATACTGGCAAAGAGAATGTACCTTTTATGGATATAAAATCTTTAGATTCTCCTCTCATTCTCATTAGATGTCTGACATCTTCTTATGCTAAAATTTTTATAAATAAAATGGGAAATATGTAACTTCCATGTTTGATAGCTGTGCATTACCACAGATGATTAATTTTTATACACTATATAATCAATTAATTATTAATAAAAGTAACTACTGTGAAATGGTTTCAGAACTTCAACAGATGAGATGGATAATGAGAGAAGATATGAAATTATACAGAACCTCTGAAGCATTTATTAGAGTAACACATTGGATCAAAAAGCATGGTCAATAAAGTTTTGTGGAAAAATTTAAAAACTTGAAGATAGTCAGTCAAAGCTAAGAACAGACACTGTTGACATAGGAAAACAAGGACAGTAAATACAATTAGAAAATAACAGTTTTTGAAGGGACTTGTTTTGATGTCTAGGAGATGCTGCTGAAGACTAGTACTTTTCTGTCATTGAAAACATGTTTGACAAATTACAAATTGACATTAGCGACTCCATTCCACCTCATATATTTCTGCCTGTTGGTTCATATACCTGCACCAGATTTCCTATTGGCCTTGGAAACAGTGATGAATGCAAGTGCTTCAAAAAGAAGCACCCAGCCCTAGACACTTCAGTAAGATCACTCCTTAGTAGAAGTTTCTTCATTTTTCTCCTCTCAAAATCATACTTGCCCTTAAGCAATCTAGACCACCTCAGTGTGCACAAAGGTGATATATTATATTAAATATGCATTTAATTTCGTGTATAAAAATCACAAAATGTTATGATTAAATTGACTTACGTCAAGCACTAGCATAACCTGCCAGCTCTGCTGGTCCCCTGTCCTGTGGAAGAGTAGTTTTTTTCTGCTTGGTGCACAAATTTACAGAGAATTGTAAGACTTCTGACCTTTCTTCAAATTTGATAAAAAATAGCAAATAGGTCCCAAGGTTTTTGGAAAGAGAGGGAACATTCATGGAACAGGGTAACGGACATCCTGCCACCACCACCACAATAAATATTACTCTTTTAGGAAAAAAGGTTAAAAGTACGACAAAGACAAAAATTTACAGGGAGATAGCTCCTCAGTATTTTTCTGCACGTCATTTAAGGCTGTATTGCTTGTTTTGTTTAATGGACATGGAATGTGGAGATGAAGAGAAAAACTCGTCACACACAGAGTTATCAGTCAGAATAACCTTAATGCTGAGTACGGCATTTTTTTTCTTTACAGCTGCAATTTCTATTCCTGTTGGGTTAATTTGTTGTTTGGAAATGTCTTTTGCATGAATGAGCATTTTGCTAGTAGAGAATGATTGTGCCCTAGAGCTCTGCCTCTCTGCATTTCATCATATTATGTAACTACTTCATGTCTATAAAAGCTATCTTCCCGTGCACTGTGTACATCCCTCACCCCCCACAGACACAACTCCCTTCTTTGCTGACAGTTTTTTACTATTTGCACCATGCTTCCTTCCCTCTTTTCCATTTAAGCTGGAAATTGAACCTGCGTTATCCTTCTAGTCTTGCCATCCCTTCAGAAGGTGAGCAGGCCTACTTAAGAATTTCCTTGAATTCATGGAATAGTTCAATTGCTTCTTCCTCATTATTATGAGAAAGAAATTTTTTTGGCAAGCCAAGTATTTTGAGGACTAAAGATAATGAAATTAATGAGCAAAGACAGCATTAAGCACTTGTTTTAGGGCATTACATATAAAACAATTATCATCCTTCAAAACTTCAGGAAAATACAGAAAAAAATATTTTTCTTTCCCTTAAATTTAGAAGCCATGACGTGAGAAAAATGCATGAAAGACATCGATAAAATCTACCATTCAAAGCAAGTGGAGATGCATATTCATTAAGAAAATGGCATTGCCTGAAACAATCTAGGAACTAAACTATGGTTCTCTTGACATAGTTGTCTCAGAAATACATAAATATAGTTAATGAATGGATTTAGCTGTCTGGTTTCAGGACATTTTTAACCACTAACTGTTTGCTAATAACTCAGTGCTGGAAAAGATAACATTGCCAGTGTCATAAATCAAAGTCTAGCTAGGGAGAATACTTCCAATATGCTACCCTTTATGTGAAATCAAAATTATTACTCTGCTTTCCTTAGACTAAACTTTGGTACTCAGCCACAAAATTGTAACACAACCCATAACGAAATGTTAAATGTATTGGACTGACAACTTCCTATTTACAAGGATAACTTTGACCAGCAGAGTGAGAGGGAACAGCACCTAGGACTTTTGTCACAGTTAGATTTCTTTTCAGCCAAGGGAGAAGAAGGTGGAAGAGAAGACAATATTCTTAGGGTTTAATTCCTATGAGATGCTTTTTTTCCTTCACAAACGGGGGTTGTGTTTGGATGAGAAAGGAAGTTAGCAGTAATAGACTAGTAATATATGGATGATATACTCTTTCCTTTAGGATGCTGAAGGCAGAACACAAATTTAAGAGATTCTTACAGGTGGATTTAGGAAGAAAGCTATTCTTTGCTTCTGGGATTTGAACAATCTTAGACACAAATCCGAGTCCTTCATTTGAGCTCTTTTCAGGGGACAGAGCAGATGTACACATCGATGTTTTTCCATGCCTCTTGTAGGTGATCATTAAGACAGCAAATTTCCCTCCTTCCCCTCCACAGACATAGATAGCTCACAGTCTGAGGAAAATCTCTAGGGGTGTGAAGACAGCCACTTAAAGGAGATTTTATCTGTGCAGGGCAAAAAAATCTGAGCTTTATGTAATTCATATAAAGAGCAAAAGTCTTTGCTTTATGAATAATATTTGTGAAGAAATACAAAACCTCCTGAATTAACTGGAAATCTTAAGTCTCTGCTGGAAAGCTTCATAACGAAAATTCTGAAAGCACAATCTGTGTGAAACACAAGTTGAGAGGGAAAAGGTTGATTGAAATGAAGATGGGCCCACCTCAGCTGTCAAACTAGATTAGGACTATAGCTAGTCCAGTAATATGCCTGCAGGAATAGTCAACACTGGTGACCTCCCATAACTCCCCCTTCAACTATCCCTAGGAGATACCTCTTGGCAATGTGCAGCATTTCCTGTTTGTCCTAGAGCTCAGCTGTCATTATTTTTGAAGGTGCTCACTTGCAAGGAATCCCAACAGGCTCCTTGTGTCATGTTGTGAAGGCAGCCCAAATGCTGGCCTTCAGCATCAAGGTCCCTCCTACCTGCATCATTAGGAGTTATTTTCATAATTGCACAATGAATAATTTTAAAGACAAGAAAATGAGAAAAAAGTGTATAAAATGTTTTCCTCTTCACTGGCACTTTGGTGACTGCATCTTGCCTCCCCTGTCCCCTCCCTGGTTCTCCAGTTCAGGAAGGACACAGATGAGTGGAGTGTGGCCCTGTTCCAGTGCTTTTGGAATGATGAGCAGCCAGGGCACAGAAGTACCAGAGACCAGGCTGAGCAAGCTGCCTTTGGTCATGAGGGGAGTGAAACAGGTTTCTCAGAGAAGCTGTGGATGCCCCATCCCTGGAAGTGTTCAAGGCCAAGCTGGATGGAGATTTGAGCAACACAGTCTAGTGGGAGGTGTCCCTAAATGACCTTTAGGGTCCGTTTCTACCCAAACCATTCTATGATGCTGTGATTTTATGACAGTCAGAGATATTTTTTTTCCAACCTCATTTGTAATATCAGGAAATGACTTCTGATGCTAATAGTCACATAATACCAATATTTGCCTTGTGACAATATTTCTAGATGAAGCTAAAGAAGGTCATTAGCCCCTTTCCAAAGCTCTCCTGTGAAAAGAGGGTTTTGAGGCAGTAGATTTGGACTGATGCATAACCTAATGCGATTAATGCACTGCACTCTGGATGCATTAGTGAACGTGGCACAAAGGGCAATGCATGCTGAAATCTTGTGAACTATCAGTCAGATTTGTTCAAGTTTCTCACTTCTATTGCACTGCCTGAAATTGTCACGCTTCACTCAGGCATGGTAAAGGCTAAGAGAGTTGTGCTGTAATGTTTTGAACAGCTGACATGAGTAATGGCCCTCAATATAATGGCACGAGATAAAGCACTTGCAGTTCCCTGTAATGTGATGTTATGGCATTTCTCTGCATCTCATTTATCCACAGCTAGCCAGGCTGTTTACAGGGAGCATTGAACTTCTGGCTCTTGACTAGGGCACCTCACAAGAACTCATTTCCATGTCTATAAACTTTTGCTACATATTAGCATGGATTATGTAAAATATTGGTCAGAGGTTTGCACACAAGTCTTCGTAATGAAAGCCTGGAATTACATTGCTCTTTCTCTTTTTATTTTATCAAATGAAAGAAATAGAAGCCTATCTTCCTGAACTCAAATGAACTGAAACTACCTTTTTCTCATAGTACAAGAAATAAACAGCATCCTAATAAAGATCCTTACATCTTGTTATCAAACAAGTAATGCTTAGCTCGTCTGACCATTGTATTTCACAAGAATGATTCAAAATAAGAGAGTCTTGGTGGAAAATCAAGTGTAAATTTTTTCAGTGTAAATTTAAATCTCTTGCAAAATCAGTGAGTTTGAAAAAGTTTTTAACAGTGAAGTCAAATTAGATTTCTTCTAAAAATACATCCAAGAGTGACTGAAAGACTTATGATAAAACTAGGATTTTGATATTAGGGTTAAATGTCATATAGCTTTGGTTTTAACTGTTATGACTCATGCCTGAATTCTGTATTAAAGACCAGCTGCTCAGCATGTTAAAAGTACCAACAACACACTTCTGATGGTTTTTTTTTCCTATTTGTAATGCACACATTAAATTCAATACCTCTTTTTTTTTTAACCAACTCCTCTGCAGTGATCACAGATTCCCATACAGTTTATGCTTAAATGTCTTGTTTGATTTATTTGCCAGTGGTCTTTATGCATTCAGTTAAAGCAGAATAAAATAAACAGAATAAATAGAATAGATAAATAAATAAATAAATAGAATAGAACAGAAGTGATCTACTGTTCATGATGGCATCATGTTGTTTTTTTTCTAAAGAAGTTATAGTACAATGAATAAGTGTCCTTTTTGTTCTTTTAAATTTCTTACATCTTTAAATACTGGTATTCTTAATAAGGCACATTATTTGATATAATAATAACCTCTTTTGTCTAAAAGTATTACTGACCCAATGGTGCTTGGATACAATTTTGCAGCTCTAAACAATATATAGCAAAATTAAAACAACAACTTAATTCAGAAAATTATCATGAAATATTTATTATGTCATAAAAGAGCTGAAAAAAGGTGAATATGAGGAAAATGCAATAAATTAATTGAAGAATATACCTCAAGATTTTCTAGGGGCAGGAGGTTGATATTGTTGCAGCTTTTTATCCCTCATTTTGCATTACAATCAAACTGACTCCTTAAGAAAAATATTTCTGCCCTCTCACCATGTCAAAACTACCTTTTTTCCAAAGCTTAATTTCTTACAAAGACTAATACTTAAATTCTTAAATATCTAATAAAAAAGGGCAGCAGTTTCATCTATGAGATGTACTTAAGAAATAAGACTCTCAGTTTTAATTCCTTCCTTTATTGAGAGCAGATACCACGGATTCAAACCTGGTTATTCCATAAACCAAGAAAGTGTTAATGTAATTCAACTGCTTTTCTCCTTAAATTTTGACCCCAGACAGTGTCCTAAATCCCAGAAATCTTTATCTGTGAAATGGCTAAGTTCTTGCAGTTAATTTTGACTGCTGTAATTCAGTATTCAATGGAAAAAGTGGTTAAAATTTCAAAATAGAGGATTTTTAGTATTGTAAGTGGTCAAGGTTTGTTTGGGCTTTTTCGGATTTTTTTTCTGTTCCTTGATCCAATCCTGTGGTCATATGCATAGTATCCTGTAATGATATGTTTGGTTTTGTTCTTAATAATGATCAAAAGAAATGTTGCTTAATACATAATTTATATGGCTTTTTGTTTTAGCCTGGATCTATTTTGGAAATATTTCATTCCTGGGGCGAATGTATACATCAGGCATAGATTTTCAGTTTCTGAAATGCAACACGACCATACCTAGGGCAGTCACAGGAGTTGTAAAGCATTCTTTGAAGGTGAAAGGATTTTCCAGCTCAAGAATGGATCAGACATTTTCTTAACTTGAAGATTATGATCCTGTTACTCTTTGACTGCTATTTTCAAAGCCTGCCTATTGAAGTATGTTACAGCACATGCCTCATGACATGCTTGTCATCTGGGCCCAAGAAATTTAAATAAATGATTGAATTTACAAACACGCATGCACATCTTTAAAAATATGAAGGAAAAAATGTTTTCTGAGTCTTTATCCAGATTACAGCTAGTAGGACTAATCTGAAGGAAGCTTTTTGAGGCATGTTGCTCATTTCTTGTTTTAGAAATTACTATCTCAAACAGAATTTTTTTATTGAACTTGCATCATATTATTTCCTCTGTTGGAGTGTGAAATTTCTGGTCAATTGAGAGGACAGTGCTTGGTTTATCTGTGTCAGTTCCCAAAAATCTTAGGAAAGACCTACGGTCATTATGCTGTAGAACTGGCTTTGTACAATGTTCTCTCTTGGGATAGCTCCTCTTTATGCCAACAATTAAGCATGAATTCATAGGAGCATTAGTCTTAGAAGAAATACTTCACTGGATTCTCACTCAACACATTTGAGCACCCTAATCTCTTGGTGCCTAGTTATTCCACAGTTTGGGAAAGGCTCTGTCGGTGCAGTATGGTGATGCAGAAGAATTGGAAAAGTCTCATTTACAGATTGATGTGGCATCAAAAAGTAACAAAGAAACACTAAGACCCTTGCAAGCAGTATTCACGGAAATGTTTGGCTTTGTTTGGCTTGTGTGGAGTAGAAAATAATGATGACAGAGAACAAACAAACAAAACTAACCCAGATTTTCCTCCAGCAAAAGGAAAAATAACCTCTAGCTTAAGTGTCCAAATTTTGTACGATGTCATACAAAGGCTACTGCATACTTTAAAAAAATGCTCCCCTAACAAGCAAATTGCATACTGTTGTGCTTTTGCTTTTATTAACATTCTCAAAATAATGTAGACACAGCTAATTTTCTTTCCCTGCAGCTTTTATTTCTACATGTCATTTGTTGGTGATTGTTTACTGAATCTTTCTGAGAAGATACAAAAACATCCCAAGAACAATGCAGTGTTTCAACATATTTTTAGACATGTTAGTTTCAAATGCCACAAAATTCCCCTGTAGTCAGTATTCAGATATCATTTCCTCTTTTAACATTCCTTGATGCCCTGATGTCCTGACCTTGCAATATTTTTTCTGATAATTTTCAACTTTTCCCTCTTTTGGTCTTAATTGCCTCTGCTTTGTAAGTTTCCTTGCATGCCACTTCTTATAGCACTCGAGGCAGAACTGGCAGAGATGTCACTGCTACACAATAGGGGTTTCTGCTGCTTCTAATTTGCTCCCTCATATACAGAAGTGTTTTCCAGAGGCACTATTTCTTGCAATTATGCATGAAATATGACTTGCCTAGTGGAAATAAGGGAATGACAGACATTATTTTCCAACAATAGAGTGGATAACTTTTAATAATGAAATAATTAATCCCTTCACACTGTGTAATATCTTATTTCTCTATTCCAGTTATTATGCTAAAAGCAATCAAGGCCCAGCAGTTATTTTACATTTAAAATGAAATTATAAATTAATACTTGATGTTCTCTATAGCTGAGCTTTGAGATACATGGACACTTACCTCCCATTTATTACACTTGCAGATCCAAATGAAACAACTGTCCTACTGAATTTTAAAAAAAAAAAAAGAAAATTCCTTTTAAGGAAATACAGCATCTGCTGGGAAAAAAAAAATCTCATGAAACTATTAAATTGGCGTCATGTTCAATTCTTAGTTCCTCTTACTCTGTATGATCTTACTATGTCTATTAAGAGTAGAGTGTATTATTTTTTTGAATATTTTTAATTGCATTTGCTTGACATTAAAGGCATTATTGGTAGATCTCTGCAACAATTTCAAAAACAGCAGAAATGATTGATTTTTCCTCTTGTTTGTATTTACATGACAGAAATGGGCATTTTTTTTCTCACACCATTATTAATTCTTAAAAAGGAAAACAACTGCTACAAAGTTGTGTATCAAATATAGCAATATGACCTTCCACAGTTATTATTTGCTTCTTTAATCTATACATTATAAGCATCCAAACTATTATTGCCATCAATAATAACACTGTTCTTTACAATATATTGGATTTAAGAACATTGTTGAAATCTCATAAATAAATCAGATTTCCAGGAAAGCTCCAAAGGGAACACACCTCATAAGAGTAGCTGCCAGTTTAATGTTAAAATGTGGATGCAGTATGAAAACCTTAGGCCAGAGAGATGGGGTCAGGACAGACCAGAAATCATAGTCAGAATACTGAGTGTTCTGTCAGACAAATGGTTTGTTAGGAATGTAATCAGATCTGGACTCTGAAAAAACTGAGAGAGTTTACATGAAATACTGAGAGGATTATTTGAAGGCAAATGTCATGTCAGGCTAAAGGTTGGAGAGCCAGAGGAACTAAGCAGTAGAGAATATTTTTGGAAGAAAAATAAGGCCACAAACAAAAGCCAGTGCAGGGGCCCTTGGACAGGTGGAAGGAATTGTAATAAGGTCAGAGCTGGCATCCAAGCTAAGACCAGGCCATAAAAACCACAAGGAACAGGTATCTGACAAAACAACAGCTCTTGAAAGGTAGAATTCCTTAAACTCTATCTACGAAGTGAAGGGAGTGGTCCCTATACTACAAAACACTGTGGTAAGACATTGCCAAGGTGTGCCTGACACAAGCTGACAATCATGGCTCTGAAGTCTTTACTTTCAAAAAAACTAGGGAGAAGCCATTCTGTTTTACTCTGAAATTGCAATCTGTTGCTCCACTTCTTGTAAAAGGATGCAGATATTCCTTGCCACTCAGACAGCAAATACTCTTCTAATTATATCTAATTACTAACACACATAAACTTTCTTCAATGCACAGGCATTCTTTAAGATGAAAATTATCTCATATTTTTAATAGCACTTAAAAGAGTTCCAACTTTTACAAACCATCAACAAGAGGCATAAAAAGGCAAATAATAAAATGGATGGTAGAGTCCCCATTAACATTTGTAGCCCAGCTCCTTCCAAGAAGTTCTGAAAAGATTATTAAATCAATAGAAAGTAACAAGCAGCAAAACAACTGAAGTTTGGTTGCATACTGATTTTGAGATTTTGCTTTATCTATGAGCATCACTGGCAAATCCAACTGTCTGATTACTTACTAAGCCCTTCTCTTTGGTTAGCCCCTCCCTGGAGGTGGCATGTGCCTGAGTCACATAGTAACCAGCTGAGGAAGAGGTCGCATGTGTTGTGATCATGCCAGAGGCTTGAAATGATGCTAATGTCTCTCTCTCATCCTCCACCAATTTTCAGTGATCTTAAGGAATTCAGTGTCTTTTGATCCTGCTTGAACTCAGCCAGCAGGCATAAGCATCCCTGCAGGAGAAGTGAAAGACTGAAAAGCTGGCAGATGGACACTGAAATTCCATATGTCACATTTCCTTAAAAAAGCAGGCTAAAAAATATTCCAAACCCACACTTTTAATGTTAATTGTGCAAACAAAATCTGCTTTTCAAAGGCTTAATGTAACTTTCTCTATTATTAAAAACACACACAAAAAATTCCAAACTATTACTTCCTACCTGCTTCCCTTTATTCTACTTTAGCTCTCATAACCCACTCTCCATGGGATAACATTTTATACAGATCAAAAGAAAAGCTGGAAGTTTTACTTCAATTACGTCTTGGGCCAGCAGCTGTAGCATGTCTAACAGTACCTGCACAAAAGAAAAACAGCAATTGACTGCAAGAAAACAACTGCAACTGCAGAATATCTATGTGTTTGTTTTCAACATTTTATTCAAGACTCATGCAATATACAGAACCATTTGCACATATAGACTTCTATTTCTAGATTCCTGATGGTAAACTCCTTGACGTTTCTTTCAATGCTGAACTGTTATGTTTGTCCTATTCTATGATTATCAACGGTGCTATGCACATCCTCTTTCAGACAGAAGCTGATCTGGGCAGAGAAGTTTTGTCATGCACATGCAAAAAGCCACATTTGTTTATATATATGATAATGGCATAAGATTCTTTTTTTTATTCTATTCATAATGATAGCTCCTTTTCTAGATCAAGAGGAGAGTGAAAAGGAAGTATTTGAGAGCCTATTCTTTAAATTAGCAGAAAGTTTACATTATGCTGTCAATCCATCCAAGTGGTATTCTAAATGGCTATCTGTCTGCAGCACCAGATAATTTCTCTAACTGTAAAAAGAAACCTGTGGTTCTATCCTCAACAGTAGAAAAAAATCATCAGAAACAGACATTATTTGCCCTGACATCATCCCCATCTGTTATTTGCTCAAATATTGCTGCCGCTAGGGGAATATGAGTTAATCTGCCAGATTTCAAGAGAAAATTGTTGCCACAACAATTTCAAAGATTATATTTTTCCAACTGGGAAGTTCCATACTTTCCTTCAGAGAAGAAATAATATTGTTTTCATGATGGAGAGAAGTTATATATGTAGACAATGAATATGCTGAAAATAAAGTTTCAAAGAAGTTTGTAAACAACCACAAATCAACAGAAAAGTTCTCCTCCTCTAACAAAAATGTCCAAGCACTCCTTTTTCCAGGTGGCAGATGCATTTTTCTAGAATTTTTCTAAAACCCACAGATATCTAGTATGCCAGTCTGCAGAAATGCAGTTGTAATAATGTTCCAGGTCGCTGCTATAACTTGTTTATGTCTAGTTTTATGATTGAAGAATAAGCCAGAGTCCTTTCTTGTTTATGCCTCCTATACTCAGGAGCTAAGGAAAACACAAACATGCAACATGCTTTCTGCTTTCTTTTGGTGAACCTGCACACTCAGTGTGCAAACTACAGACCTTTTCTCCTAAGTAGTACCAGTGTGATTTGAGAAGTAGAACCACAGCTGTTCTATAAAGTTTCCCTACCTCTTGACAGCGTCTTAACCACCTTTGGAAGAAAGGTGGATATGCAGATGGTTCTTTGCAACCAGAACATTGTAGAGAGGTCATGCAGCCACTGTTTATCAGGGCATGAGGGAAATGTACCTAAACAGGTGGTGTTAGTGGAGAACAGCAAAGGGGGAACAAAGTGGGTTGTAGTCTCTTTTGTGTCTCTTAGTAATGTCTGAAACTAGATACATGCTCATGAAATCTGTCTTTAAATACTTTATTATAAGATATCTATCTAACATTTAGCACTTATATCCCAGTCAGACCCTACTATTTCATAAATTGTGGAGGCAGTAGCAGAACTTTAAGTAGTGTTCATGTATGTGTGTAATATGTTTTGGACATGAGGAATGGCAGACTGGTTGGAGTGCTGGCTGGGGTTTGGCCCATTCCAAGGAGTGCTCTCTCAGAATGCAAATAACCCTGCCTTATTGCCTGTGATTGCCACAGATAGGCAACTTTCTAAATTGTGACAGGAATTCTTTCTCCTATCTTGGACATAGGAAAGTTGACTAAGCTGGGTTCTGCCCAAAGGTGTGTTGCCATCTATTAAGCAACAACAAGAAGTAATTTTCCTGGACAGCAGCATCCTAGCATTTTCAGGAAAGGTTTAATTACGGTTGCTATTATCATATATGTATTGATCATCTCCCCACATTATGAATCCTGTTTGGTAAACCATGTTAGCCACCAGCTGGCTTCCAAAATCTCAGCTCCTCATGGCCAAAAATGGTTCTCTTTAGTGTTCATAAGCTGTGTACCTCAGTATATTTTTCCACCTCAGGGCAGATGATCTCATAGCTCTTTTGGAAATATCAGTGCCTATAATCTCTGGTATCACTGTTTCCTTTAAAAAAATTGATGATTAAAATGGTATATGATAACCATAAAGACTATTTTGTCATGATTGCCCCGCCTCAAAATTTTCTGAAAATGACTGCACACTCATCCCAAAGAAGTAACCCTGAAAAGAAGCCACCTTGCCTATGTCAGGAATTTAATCTGCAGGGAAAAAAATGTAGTTAGTCCCTGAGTGTCTCAGAATCTTTTATATTCCTGGATTAGCTTTACAAGTCACTTTGTTAAATTATTGGTATTACACTCTCTTTTATACAAAGTGATTAAGTGCCAGTAATGTAGAGACAGAATGTTATAAGGGAGCAAACTGAAAGGGCCTTTAATTGGACAGAGACTGTCACCTATCATACAAAATCAGTTGCTCAGTTGAAGTAGTTTTCTATCTAGCAACTGTCTCTGTGATTAGAGAGATTACTTCTGTCAACTGGGATAAACCTCATAGCCCTGAGATGCATCTCTTTTCCTTGTTCCGTTCTCATCTGTTATTAAGATTCCTACAGATTCCAGGTAAAATAGATATGCTAGCAAAATAAGAATATGTATAAGCTATCTTTTAATTTTGAAAACAAACTGTCCCCTCATACTGTAAATTCTTCCATGTTTGAGCTTTCTATCCTTTTCTTCACTCTGCTATCCAGTCCTTCATCTGCCTACTCTCTCTCTTGCAGTTCCTTACAGATGTTACCTTCTAGCTGACAAATGCTTCATTCTTCTCCCAGAAGAAAGGGAAAACAAGAAGCATTTATAAAGAGCTGGGCTGGATGCATTGTTTTAGCTGTGAAAAAATTCCAGAACCTAACATTCCACGCATCATAAAAAAGCCAAAAACAACTTCAATGATATTTCCTGGAACAGAGAGGAGAATTATTAAAACAGGCAGTTCCTTAAATTTGAGAAATCTAATCCCAAATAAGGTTACAGGGTTTTCCCTCAGTCTGTCCAAAGAGCTCAAAATGAAATGGAATTAATAACTGCTGAACAACAAGGCCTTTAAGCAATATAGAGCACAGACTGTATTATGCCTATAGTTGTTATTTAGCAAATATGCAATCTTGAAATTATTGGCAAATGTAATTTCAAACTTTAGACTGATGAAAAGTCTAAATCATACTGTGAAAACAGTTTTATGACACCCATCAGTAGATTGTTGGCAATTTGTTTCTATTAAGTTCATTAATGGAGAAGAGTAGATTCTCAGTCCCTTGAAAACACATGTATTTATTTGTAAATATCTAGAAGGCATCCACCAAACTTAGATAAGTGCTAAGTAATAAATGACATTAATTCTCCAATTCCTGCAGCAGTCCTGAGAAATTAGGGATCGCAAGACCAAGCTTTTAGAAATGCACATTTATAAAGTGCCTGCACATTCTTGGACCAAACCAGCCTAGTCATGTAAATATCTCAGTAAAACTCAGGCCCTATGAAGCTACACCTGAGCCCTAATGACAGTGATTTTTCATTTGTTGTATTCACTTGTCATTAAGCTTGGCAATCTTCAAGAAACAATATATTTTCAGGAAACAATGTATTTGTTGAGTCAGACTCTTGTACTTACATTGACTCAAAGTTGTTAACAACTAAGCTAACTTTGGCATCATAGCCAGTTTTAGTGTGTCTACCATTATCACTCTGTAACTGAGTGTAAATAGCTGTCTTTCGATCCCAGGAATTACAAAAAAGAAAAATAAAATTCATACAGAACACAAAAATAATTGAGATCAGTGTTTTAACGACCTTTAACATTTAACATCACCATTCACAATATAATAGATGACTTTTTCTGCTGACTTGAATCTCAAAATTGCGTGATGAGAAAATAATAAAATAGGAACTCATCAAGAACACTCATAATAAACTTGCAATACTTCTTTACAGATCTCTGAGCAGTAGTGTGATGCAGAAGAAGGTCCTAAGTTACAAATCAAGTTGCAAAATAAAAATTCCGCTGTGATGGGTTGATCTCAGCTGGATGCCAGGTGCCCGCCAAGCTGACTCTGTCACTCCACAGCTGGACAGGGGAGAGAAAGTAAGATGGAAAACATCTCGTAGATTAAGATAAAGCAGTTTATTAAAGCAAAAGCAAAGGTTTGTGGGTGCACAAGCGATGAGAAAAAGCCAATAATTTTATTCCCTACTTCCCATCAGCAGGCTATGCCTGCCACCTCCCAGGCAGCAGAGCTTCAGCCGATGAAGTTGCTTCAGAAAGTAAACATTGTAAATACAAAATGCTCCTTCTTTCCTCAGATTTACATCTAAGATGGAATCACAGGGTATGAAATATCCCCTTGGTTAATTTGGGTCGGCTGACGTCACTGTGTCCCCTCCCAGGATCTTGCCCATCCCCAGTCCTTGGATGGGAGTGGAATGTTGAGAGACAGAAACAAAGCTGTGCCAGCACTGCTCAGCAGTGCCCAAAACACTGGTGTGTTATCAACACCTTTACAGCTACCAATCCCAAGCACAGCAGTGGGAGGGCTGCTGTGGGAAAATGAACTCCACCCTAGCCAGACCCAATACATAATGTCTAGAAAATGATAAATGCCTATCAGTTTTATTTTCATTACTTGCAATAGTTATTCTGTCTGAGACATCACAGTCAAAAGTATCCTGCTAATTTATCACCTACTGAACCAGGATCAAGAAACCATACGACCGTCTGCCTCTGTTCCTTGTGTAGCTCGCTCCATACATATGAACACACAAGCACATACAAAATCAAAATTTGGCAAAAAAACTGCTGCAGGCTCCACTTCATTTAAAATTACTAGAGTAGGTTTTCCCCCCCTCTCCTTAAGGGTACTCACTAAGGAAGACTGAGACTAGTTTCATTCTTCCCAAAGAAACCAACCTCAGTTCTTTTCTCTACATGCAAAGAGGCAACCTAGTACATCTTTTAGCCCAGAAGAGTGAAATCATAATCCAATTGGAGGTTATATTAAATTTTGTGGCATTTCTTATCCAAAAGTAATCTTCCAAGATGTAAAAAACAACTGAAAACTGAACTGGGAAGACAATGCAACAGAGGACATAGCTCTGCTGAGACAGAGGAATCCTCTTGCCAAAACAGTGTCTGCTGGTTTTCTCATGACCTTATTTGTTCATAATATCTTCTTGAAGAAGAAGAGTGAAACATTTCCTGGTTCAGTGCTGCAAATTGCAGACTACAGCATACTAACAGAAATGCAGATAAGATTCCTACTCCAGTGGTCATACTTCCTACTCCAGTAGGATCAATTCAACGTACAAAAAAAAAAAAAATAAAGGAAAAGATAAACCTCTAGCCTTGGGCTTTTAAGCTATTTCCCTCCACAAACCTTTATATACCACTCTACACCAAGTGAGCTGACCAGGTGCTGCTCTCCTGAATATGTTGCTTATTGGAGATCCCACTGGAGGCATCCAAGTCTCCTGGCATACGAAGCCTAGGAGATAACTTGGATTCTTCTACTTGAGTCAGACATTTGAGAGAATGGCTGTGTTATCTTTTACATTTAGCAATTCCCTCCAAGCCTGAGCCAAATACCATAGGGTGCTCCTTCTCTCAGCAGATGCAAAGACAAGAGAGTTATGGTATAATTTTACTACATCCCATCAAATCCCAGAATTCAGTCGGTCTATGAGCACCCAGAATTTTTAATCAAAGTAATAAAATTAATATTTGGTTTTCAGACACGCAAGCTTATGAAGTGATTCTGGTTCTATTTGGATAGGAGAGAGAAAGGAAATAGCTGCTTAAAATCATTAGGTTACTATCTATCTGATTGTATAAAGTAGAAAAGGGCTAATAACTTCTTCTAAACTGCAATATTTGTATTGATTATCTGTTTCTGTATGGGTTATTGCACTCCATTGACAATAAACTATGCAGCAGCAACACAGCATTAAGAAAGTAGGATTCATGAGTGTTAGAAACTGTTTGATGTAACTCGTCATGCTTCTAGCAAATACAGTTTGCATACAGTTGGGTAGATTTTGACAATCCCTTCCTCTTGGTAGTCATCAATGAAATTGAGGACAGGCCCTCAATAAGACAGAATTATCTGTCTAAAGGAAAAAGAAATGTTTCGTTACAAGTTGCATTAGTGGCCATTTCTGACCAGCTCTAGTTCTGAAGAGACCATCAGAAATGAGGAATTATGATGCCAAACAGAACTCTTTGAGAGTTCAGGGGGGCAAAAGAGCAAAATTTAATCACAAGCATTAAATATGCAAGTATGTCCAAATGACACCATTTTGACAGTGCTATCTAAATGAGTAAACAAAAGACATTAAAACTGGGACAAATTGATAAACTTGCTCTCATTTTGTGTGTGTGTCCTTCTGGTTGAATTAGTAGGACTCTTAATTCTATTTTCCTTGCAAGAAAATGGTAGCTGGGATAAAGCATTAAACTGGTGGTTGGGAGCTGTGTTTTCAACAGCCCTTACCTAGCTAGAGGGAGGGTCCATACTTCCTAAACCTAGTCTAAGACTTTTGCTTCACTAGCAACCTCCTGGATTCTGGGCCCCCAGGAAAGATAGTAGAGAATAAAAATGAAAAGGCTTTCCATTCAAATCTCAGAGCTAACCTTAGATAAATTCAGAGGATTTAGAGAACAGCTCTCTGCTTCTACAATATATTTTTCCCCAAAAGGCGAAATGATACAGACCATCTGAAGGTTTAAAAATGCTAGGCTGAATATGCATATTAAAAAATCCCATAAGGATGCCAGCTGTGAATTTATGGATGGATGAAAAATATAGGCTGTGAGCTGTGCAGAGCTTTCTTAGAGATATTAAGATCTGCTGCTAAAGAGCAGGAAAATGCAGTCAGAGAACCCACAACTGACAAGCTTTACTGATGAAGGGCTTTTTTTTTTGTTCATAGGCTTGTTTTCTATGCATCTGAAGAAGCAGAAAGGAGGGGAGAGATTGACATGATGGGTGAGTTAGAGTGGAACAAATTCGTATGGGTTTTGTTTTAGAGGGGGTGGATGGCAGTGAAGAAATAGCCAAGTTTGTGATCATGAGGAGAGCACGAGGCAATAAAACTGCCTGAGCTCTTTCTGGGTCAGTGTGGGGGCCTGAGCAGGCTGCAATGTCAGGAAGCAAAGGGATCCACAGGGAGTCATAACTGTTGCAAGATAAAATTCTGATAGATATGTCAATGTAATAAAATTATATAATTCTGGCTGTGTTTTGACCAGAAACAGAGGGAGGGAGGAAAACATTTCAAAGCAGCCCCTCCTTGCATTCACACAAGCTCTTACAGCAATAACATTGCACATAGAAGCTGGCATTCCCTCTGCCATTCCCTCTGCTGGATGAGACGCTGGCTGCACTCCCTTGGGAAAGTACAGCAGCACATTCTGTGGTAAACAAGGTGTCAAAAACAAGACCTAGGAGAAATGAAGGAAAGCTTCACTGATCTGTCAGACCTGTTCTCTTCCTGTCAAAAAATTGTTTCCTTTGATACTTCAAAAACTCAGGAGAGCAGATACCAGCTGGTGAGATAGCAGCCAAGTGCAACTCTGTATGTACTGGTAAAGGGACAGGAGGAACCCTAAGCTGGAAGGGCCTCACATCTCCTGAACAAAAAACTCTTCATTCCATGCCTCATATTTTTTTTCCACTCCGAAGTGAACTTACTTTGCTCTCCTGCTCAGTGTCTGTCAGAACTTAAGATTTAATTTAGCCTATAATACATCAAGGAAGGCTTCAAAATATTTGTGGAGCGTTTATTGATTAACCTGAAACCAAAATGTCACACTCTTTAATTCATAATCCTAGGACAGACCTGTCTGTTACTGGTGTAATTTAAATTTTCATTTAGTGTGACAACACTTGGTCATGCTCTTGTTTAATTTACCTTCAATTAGAATGTTATTATAATGAAATTCCATCACAAGTATTAGACTCAGCTGAATGTAGTGAAGGATATATACAGCCTTATTTTTCCAATATCAGAAGTAAAAAAGATGTAAATAATTCACTTCACTTCTTTGCTTAAAAAACCCAGCAAGTAAATAGCTTTGGCACAGGCACACATCACATCTCTAGGGAAATACATGGACACACAGAATCATCATTGACTAAGGCTGCTGACAGCTCAGAAAGTGCTGGTTGAATCTCATTTGACATCTCCAGGTCCATATTTGCTTCCTTCTCAGGTTTAACCACCTAGGGTAGCTTTTCAGCAGGAAGGTAAGCTGAGAAGGTTAGTTAATATACTACTGGTGGCCCATGTGTGTTTTGCCTGGAGAACAATTTGTTGGATAATTGAAATATGTCTAAGTGGGCTGTCGCTCATGTACAGAGTAATTACTTTGTCTTTTACTGATTCATTTGGATTATGATACATTTTCTGTGTAGATTTTTTCAATCATAAATGGTCTACTACAACAAATTCTGTTCATTAATACCTAGCAAGTTCTGCAATGAACTTAATCAGCTGGGTCTTGCAGGGACAGGTGATGTGATTAGCTGGAGAGAATCTCACTGCTGCAGAAACATCAGAGATTATAAAATTCCCTGTTAATTTAGTATGGATTTTTAATTATTCTTTTATATTTTTGACTATATCAAAAGAATACAGGAAATCTTCCCACTATGGGATTAAAACAAAGGTGTCTTTAAGGACCAGGATATGCAACCCAAGTGAAGACTGTTTAATATGTTATAACTTGTTAAAAATGAGCATAAGACAAGAAAAACTGTAATTTTTAGCCAAGTACCAGGATTTCAGTATGGTGTTCCCATATGTCCATATGCAAGATTCACACCTTATTCTCATATATCTATCTTCCAGAAAGGTGAGGAACTGATTTTTAAAGGTATAATGGGAACAGTACTGTAAAATGAACCACATTCATTTTTTTTCTGCTATAATTCTTGGCCAGGAGAAAACACAAGTGAATTGCAACTGCAGAATTACTAGAAGAACAAATTTCTAACTCCCTACAGGATGATTTTTAGAAGATCATATAAATTATATGTATATGGTATATATGGCGTCTTTGAATTGATTAATTTGGGTAAAAGCACCAGAAGTAAGGAACTGCAGAGTAAGTCATGCAGCAACTCGTGCTAATGACATATATTGTCACTTAAATTGGAACCGTATTTTTGTAACTTAGTGGAAACTTCTAGGGTTAGATTTTTACATGAAGGAAGTAGAAGTATTTTTCCCTCAATCTTATCCTGCTATGTTCAATAATTTATTTAAATTTGTGATTTTGCCCAGCATATCAAAATTATTTCCACAGAGGTTGGAACTGCAGGTTTTTCTGCATGTTGGCTCTAATACTGAGTGGAAGGTATTCTATAAGTCAAAAAGGTTATATTGCTCTTTTTTGCTGGGTAGAATCAAAGACAATGTTTTTTTAAGATGGAATCTTCTCATTGTTTGCAAGAATTCCTTTATTAGTAACTCATCTGTAAGAAGAAGTTTTAATAAAAGTATGACTTTTTTACGGCAAATTAGTGATTGTATAAATTTATGTAGATATCAATACTTTATAGGAAATTTACTGCAGATTCAAAAGGTCTGACAAAGAAATGCCTCATGTCTGAAAATGTACAGCAGATTAAGTATAGAAAGTGTATTTAAGTTTATGGTTCTTTCGAGGTTTTCTTAGAAAGAAACTGCCCCAACAATGTCTCAGTCACCAGGCCACAAGAAAATGCATAGCAGATAACAGACAATAAAACAAAGCTTTCTCTACCTTGGTATTGGTTTAGAATGTAAATAGAATAACAGATCATAATATAATGAGATAAAATACTGGAACATGTTTGTTAAGTCCTGTTCAAATCAAGCTCCTCTGGCAGATGGGGACCTGTGTGAGGTGTGTGTGCCAATGAGAAACCTCAAGTCTTTTGGGCAGACCTCACTTCTGCATGTTACCTGAAAATACAGAGCAATAACAAAATTATTCAAATGTCACAGTGCCGAGGATCTTTCTGTCTCACGCAAGTTTTGAAATCAACAAGAACCAATTTGACAGAGGAAAAAACTGCACTTGGCTAATAATTGATTTATTTTTTCCTAATTCAAGACTTTGTTTGTAGTTTAAATAAGATTTATCATAATATGGTATCATAAGAATATATGGTATATTTATTTATTACATTAATATTAGAGTTTGGTGACCATAAATATCACATTTACTACTGGCAATCCTTCTTATATATTCTGATGTTACTTCTTTAATGTAAAACTGATAACTATTTTGGTCTACTTTTCCCCTAGAGGCTAGCTCTAAGTAATAGCAGATTTGGGAGATTATTTTCATTACTTGTAGAAAAATGTGGATATTTGATCAGATAAAACCACTTCTCTTTGTGTATCTAAAGAATTTGGGCTGGGAATTACAATGTGCCAAAGATAATTTGACAGCATTCATATTTGATAGTTTGTTAGCTTGAGTGTGAAAGGAAACCAACATCTGTCTGTTGCCAAAATCCATTCCCTTTGAACCATGCTTGGATAAAACTCACAGCTGAAGCAATTTACATAATGAAAAAAAATCACTATTGTATTGGTCATAGTACAGTTTTTTTGTGCCTTTCATAGTTTGTACTGTTCTTAAAACAGTGAAGTAGATATTAGATTTCTGTTCTTAGTATAAAGCTCTTCTTGTTTGCAAACTCATTTTTTAATTGTAAGTTCATATTCCATACACTTGACCAACGCTAGCATAGGATGCCAACAAGTTCATATTCCATACACTTGACCAATGCTAGCATAGGATGCCAACATTGGTGCCTGAACACCTGTATGGCCCAACACCACAGGAAGGCCAACCCTCTCCAAATGGAAAAAAAACCCCTAACCACAGCAGTCTGTCTGTGGGGCAGCCTTTCAGTAAGCATTGAAGACCATGGAAGCTCAGGACGATTAGTTTATCTTCTTGATTAACAAACTCAGGACCTTCATTACTGTGCAGTGCTTGTGTCACTTTTTGACTGCTATTTCCCCATCTCAAACCTGTCTGCACTCAGATTGCACCTGCCTGACCCAAACTTTGATGTCTGTAGCACCCTGAAAGATCAGCCCATAGCTGTGAAGTGCTTCACAGTGAAACGACACAGACTACCACAGTGCTAGTCATTCTTAAAGAAAGGGACTAGAAAGAACAAGTGATACAGAGGTCACATCAAATGAGAAAATTACATTCCAGGACTCAACATTTGAGATCCCATATGATAAACAGTGAATGGTATGTGCTGATACCAAAGTATCTTATTTTGTGAAATCAGCATTATCTGTTGTGAATTAAATATTTTTTGATTCTGCTGTCATTTGGCATTTCCATCTATGAATAAAAGAGACAAGTGTGTTGATATTGAATTTGTGGTCTTGTAACTGTGATCAATATAAGTCATAGTACCATTGTCATAAGTTAAAAAGTGAAATTTTTTTGAAAGTTAACTGGAAATTTAAATCATTAGGTAGACTAAAAAAGCATGGCTTCTTACAAAACCTCTCTGGGTAGTGGACTTCTAAAATTTATTTCACATGTGAACTTACAAAGACATATGCCATTTCTTTACGAATTATGACTTGAATATTTCTTAGAGATCAGTACAATTATGCATCCTAATGTGCAGACAAGGTGGGTTAACAATGAGGAAATGTACACCCTCTCCTTCAGTCTTATCCCACCTTGTATATAAGTTTTGTCTCAACTCACCAGCACAGTAACAGAAATAATTGCTGGGCATCTCACAGTTTCATCTTTTATACAACACTACTTCTTACATAGAACTGGAGATAAAGGCAAAGGCTGAACCTACTTTTAGAAAAGTGCTAATGGCACCATTTTCTCCCCAAAAACTATACATGCCATTCTCACTCATAAACTGAAAAAAACAAAAGCATTCCTATAAGAGTTGGTAAGAGAAAAGAAATTTCATGAATTTTCAATTGATTTCCTTTGTTCTTTGTCTTCATGACTTTAGACATAGACGCTGAAGCCCAGTGTCCTAGATTTTTGACAATAACATTGGGTTTTTTTAGATGTGGGCAGGAGAGATGAATTTATTACTTCCTCCTTTGTATGTTTTCTCATGCAGAAGTGAGTGACCTTCTGAATCTATTGTTCATAAATGGTAAAGACACATATGGTCTTTATGGGAGGAATTATTCTGTTATTACAGGTCAGGTCTACACTCTGCTCCTGATGTTGAGCCCTCTTTAGAATCCCCACTTACACTGGGTTACTTCCTTGAACAATATCTCATTGTTTTTCTCCAAAAATATAGAAACTGGGGTGGACAGAATATTTTGTCAGCAGGCCTTCTTGTAAGAAAAATAATAACAATGGAGCTTGAACTAGCTGTAAAGTTTATACTTCAAAAACATAATCTTGAAATCAATTCCAGCTAATACAAGCAAATTAATTTCCCTAGATCTACCTTGTTTTTGGGTTATTTTCCTCATAAATAGGATATCCCTTACTAGTTATATGTGGTAATATTTTATGAGTTTAGTCAGATACATTTACTCCATTCCCTAAATACCGATGGGACTTACTTATATTAAAGTTGATATTATTTTTATATGTTTCATCAAACAGTGCCTTTAAACTATGGGATTTGGTCTGTATTCTACTCCCACATTTTCTTCCATTATGTTGCCAACAAAGATGGCTACAGACAGCAGCAAAATTATACAAAATAGAGGCACAGTACAATATGGAGCTTCTTACCTTTGAATAATTCAGGCACTGCTGACTGTGAACAAAATTCATAGCCATCTGTCAGCAAGTAAATTTAATTTAGATAAACGTGGCAATCCCTTCCTTCTAGACAGCTGGCCACACAAATCATGCCACCACACTTTGGAAAATCTCAGCAGAAAGACCAGTAAGTGAATGAACATGGAGTTTTATCCAGAACCAAACAACAATACATATATTTCAATTTTTATTTTTATATATTTATATACATGTATTTAATATATATGCTTACTGAAGAAAAAATACTTTTTCATAATTTAGGAGCATATACTTAATGGAAAATATAATTCAATAATAATAACTTAGTTTCTTCTTATATCAATATCTTAAACTGCACACTTACACAAAGATAAATCAAATCAATAAAAATCTCAAAGCTCTATATCCCCTTAAAATTACCATAAGTTTTGCATTTTCCATTCAAAACCAAGTTTTTTGAATAGTGCTTAAGACCTTCACAAAACTGTTGGTGGAATTACTGCATAATAATTCCACATTCAGTTTATGCTTTCTTTTGGGCAGTTTCTTACCAGGAGGAGGATGACCCTTGCTCTGATGTTATGAGGAGTTGATCATAACTGTTAGAACCTATGTAAGTTGAACTGGATGAATATGACAAAATGTTGACTAAACAAAACATTTATTTATCCTATCAACCTTTCAAGATATCTTTTAAATTTACATCAAGTTTGTTATCTCCCTTGTGACTTGAAATCTCAGATCTGCAGAACAATCTGTACCCAGAGAATGAAACAGGGTACTGTCCTGAGTGCATAAAAGTAATGAATACATAAAATGTACTGAATGCATAAAATGCACTCAGAATAGAGAGCAGAAAATCTGTTGGTACTGGTAGTTGAGGAGAAGAGAGACTCATGTCACTACTGTAAATCACCATGATCACCCAAGCAACCTCTTCTCTTTAAAAATATCAGCTTCATAGTCATACTAAGAGATTAGGTAAGTATCCGTGTTTGATTTGAAGAAAATGCCCTTCCTGTGGCAGCTAAAACCCCGAAGTTTAGGGAGTCATAGAATCACAGGATGATTTCTGTTGGAAAGGGCCTCAGAGATGATCTACCTCCAAGCCACCTGCCATAGGCAGAGACATCTTCCACTAGACCAGGTTGCTAAATGTCCCATACAAACTGACCTTGAACACTTGCAGCAGTGCTTCCAGGGATGGGGCAAAGTTTTTGTGGCAGACTAAACGTTCTTGTCACTAAATCAGTTTCTATTTTTACACATAGGCTGATGAATTTCATTACTCATACCACTTGCTTTGGAGTAATCCATAAAATATTCAGAGACAAGTGTGTATATTTGAAACAGCCAATTATTTCTCAGTTGCAGTTAAAGGAAGGCACAGACAGATCAGCCTGACTCTTACATGAAAGTAGCAAAGGAGGGAGGAAAAGAGCACACTGAAAAGAGATTTCTCATTTCCTTTGACATCTCAGGTTATTGTTAATAAGTATCTACAGTTGGCCTTGATCTCCACAAGGAAATAGAAAGAATGCACAGAATATTCTTAGTTGGAAGGGACCCACAAGGATCATCAAGTCCAACTCTTAAGTAAGTGGCCCATACAGGGATTGAACACATAACCTCAGTGATATTAGCACCATGCTCTAACCATTAGCACCATGCTCTATCCAACTGAGCTAATCTCAGGGTCTGAACTGCACAGCAGCATAAAATAAAGTATGGTAGGATCATTGTCATTAGGAGGTGTTTTAAAGTGAAAAATCTTTAAGTTGGTAATGCTGATAGGCAACAGATTATTTCATGTGTGTGGGTGAATGCACGTGGATGAAAGACAAGTGGCATGACCCCAGTCTGCCAATTGATAAGAGACAAGAACCACCAAGCATGGGGTTGGTCATACATTCTGCTTCTGCACAGGGACTATTTAGATTGGGAAATTGGCTAAAATTATGGAAAGAAGAGAAAGTATGAAAAAGGAGGATTTCTTAAAAGAAGAAACAGTCTTTGAAAGATGAAGATGCATAACCTGCAGATCCTGGAGATCAGATTTTTGGTGGAAATCAATGTCATTGAGCACCCAGGACCTTATCCAGTAACACCCACAACTGGTGATTGAACAGGGGCAGAGCAAGAACTGGTATGACTTTCTGCCCTTCCTTTCTGGGCTGACCTTGATGCTTACTTGTGGGGAAGGAAATTCAAGACCTTTTTACTCTGGGAAAAAAGCCCAGAGTAAGGTGAGGGAATCAGTGTGTCGTGAACAAATAGAGTAAAAGATCTGGTTCTGCTGTTCCTTAAATAAACACCAGCATGCAGTCCACCAGGGGGCTGTAATTTTACTTTGTTTCACTTGCAACAGAAGAAAAATAATTTCTATAATTTATTCTGGAAATGGCTTTTTATTATCCTAAGACTGTGTAATTTTTGGTGTATGGTGGAAAAAAATCAATTACAGATATAATTTGTTAGAAAATGTGATGCTTTGAGACTGACCCTCTCCTTCCTCTCTCCTAAATGGCAAATTAATTAAATTAACAGGAAAAGATCTTGGAATAGAAGCACCGAGGGTCTAAAAAAGAAGCTCACACTGAGTAACTTCTTAAAAATTGTTGTTACACACTTTATTTGATGGGAAATTGTTTTGACTGGCTGTGCTTCAATTGCTTTGGGAAATAAGATGGATTTCTCAGCAGAAAAAAATCAAGTGCTTCACCATAAAGTCACTTGGTAGCAACCAAAGTTTGCATTGCTTCTGGAGCAACCCCAGGAGCCCTGAAGACCCAGAGCAGGTCTCTGAGCAGGGTAAATACTGCCTGCATGTCCCCACCTAACTCAGGGCTCTGAGACATCTGTGTAGGTAACTAACAGCACCAAAGTTAGATACCTCATAAAACTGACACAGATAGCTTGGAAAACTCTGTGCTTGCTTCCTGCCCCTTAGAGACAGTGAGGCATAGCTCCCCTTTCCTCACAGACACTGCTGTGCACTGTGACTGAGGTCCAAAACACAGGCACCCTGTCAGAACAAGGAAGGGAGTTTCCCTTCTCCAGTCTGACTAACTTATACACATGACAGTTCAAGAACTAACCCCATCCACAGAAAGAGGATGTGAAAGGGTTTATTTAGCCATCTCGGCCCATCTGTGCTGATTTTTGGACTTGTGTAGGAGATTTAAACATCATAATTGCCTCAAACACTGTCAAGGCCACAGAACAGCAGGAACTTGAGATAAGCAAATAAGACAGGAATTGCAACAAGAAGGTGTTAATTCCAAACCAAGTGGAGTTGAGATTTGGTTAGCACATCCTAGTTAATGCATCCTGACAAAAAATCCCACTGTGGAAAACTCTGAGAAATGAAGCAACTGCTTGTACACATGGCACCCCAAATTATGGCAACATCTGTGACCATCCTGTGGATAGCTGGAACTTGGTAACTTGGTATAAAGGTGGTGCCTCCAGAGGAATGACTCTTGAGAACCCCACTGCCAAGAAGAGTAGCAGAAGAAGGACCAATGGGATGCCATCTGCATCTACAGGAGGTGACATCTTTCTACTTAATCTGTCTCTCTCTGTCTCTCCCCTACTCCCTTTTATTTCCTATTTCTTTCTGTCTCTCTCTACCTTGCATTTACTGTTAAATAAAATCCATTCTATTGACTTCAGCATATGGTCTGCTTTGCACCTTAGTTCAGGCAGAGACACCTCTCAATAATCGGTTCATAACAGCTTGGGGCATCAGCAGCATGCCCCATATAAATATTTTTGTTACAGAAATGTACCAAGAGTATACACTCTGTAACTTTACACTTCCCAAAACACGCAGGGTGTAAAATTAGGATCTGTAACTGCAACTGCTATACGACCAAACCCAGCAACATTAAATAAGGAAAAGGCCATGTTTTTCCTCAGCATTTATCTCTTAGGAGAGAACATGAACGGAATTACTTTCTGAGGATACAAAATCTTGACAGTCAAGTTTCACGAAGGATAATTCTTTATGCTGTTAAAATAATGCTAATTCTTTCCCAGATAAGAAGAAAAACAGTGGTTCCTTTGTTAAACTATTTTGATCAAGCTTTTAGTTCAGTTAATTCCCTGTGTCTTGCAAACATAATAAAGCAATTGCTACATGAGTTGTTGCTTGAGAGGCAGAGATTGCAGTATCCTTCTGTCAGCCATCCAGGTAGCTCAGGACAGTCTTACACACATCAACAAATATCTATAAATGTACTTGCTTGCCCACACTCTCTAAAAGTAGGCCATAGAATTTTGGAGCCAAGACAGGTGATTATCGTTTAGAAACTCTGCTTTTAGAGTATAGAGAACAGAGGAAGTTCAATGCTTTGTGGAAATTGCACTTGGAAAAGAGCATCACATCTAAAAATCCTAGATAACCCTTTGGAGCTGGCTGAATCTCCTCTCAACACTTGATGGGCAGATATAAACCTGGATGTTGGCTGGGGTGTTGCAGAAGCCCTTCCTGCAGGAGTAACATGGACAAGGAAACCAGCCAATTCTCATGGAGAGCCTGGTGATCCCTGAAATGACTATACAGAGTAGGAAAGGGCTACAGTAGCATAAGTTTCTCAGAGTCCTGTTTAAGCATCATAGCAATGAATAATTTATAAAAGGGAGGTGAGGGGAAGAAGATAAAGAGGGACTTATATTTAGTATGCAGCCATATCTGAGACCACTGCTTCCTTATTATTATATATTAATTATACATTATACATTATATATTATATATTATACATTATATATTATATATTATATATCATGTATCATATATTATACATCGTATATTGTATATCATATATTATATATTATATCATTTATCATATATCATATGACATATATCATAAAATTCTAGGTAAGCCCTCATGTCTTTCCTTAGGTTTTCCTTAGAAGCAGAGGAATCTGTCAAAATATTTATTAAAACAACCTCAACAAACCCACGACATTTTAGCACTTTTAAAGCAGCAATTTCTGACAGCTTTTTATCTTAAGTTCTTTCAGCTCTCAGTGTGTAAAGCCAGTCATAGACTTGGAACATAAATATCTGTGTGTATACAAGCTCTTTGTATAAAAAGCAGATAAGTATTGTTGCAGCTGTATGCCTACACTTGTTTAAAAAAATACCTTCAAACTGCTTTAGCATTCACGAGTCAACTCATATAATAATGTTAGTATACATGAGACTGTGTCTTTTAAAAACAGATTACTTATAATGTTGGTACTAAAATACACAAAGAACAACTATATTAGTGATGAGACACTAAATGGAGAACCTTAAAAATGTTTTTCATTTAGCATTAGAGATGTAAAAATTAACATTCTAAAAGTTATTGCAGGCATATTTTATAACAGATATAAATAAGTTACCTCTGTAGCATTGCCTACCAAGAATAAGTAGTTTTATACAAAACCAAAACAAAATCCTCCCCTCCTTTGTGATTTACCTAAGCAACAAGAAAAGCATTTATGCAGCTGCACTGATCCTGAACACAGCTTGCCTGAGCTGGGGTTTTAAAAAATTTAAGTTTCAAACTAAAATGCTTAATTTTTGGTAAAAACAAATGAAAAATTCAGAAAGACAATGAAAAATTTTCAAAAAGACATCACTTACCAAAGGCTTGATGTGTCTTTCCTATCTCTGCTATGGCCTTTGGAACAATGACCAGTCTTGGGAAACATCAGAGGAGGGAGGTAGATCACAGATGTTATCAAATTTATGAGGCAATCCATGGAAGTTCCATATCTCTGGACATTGCTGTTACTTTAAGTTGTAAACTAGAAATTAAATCAATGTGGTGGAAAACTTCTCTACAGGACAAGAACAAAGAGGATTCCTACTAAGGAAAACACCTAGTACTTCCAAAGAGATCATGAAGAATGGGCAACAGACTGAAAGGACCTTGGGCCTTGCTCCTCTAGAGCAGCATTGCTGTCACTTCCTCATCGTGCTAGGTTAGAAATACATAACACATGACTCTCTTACTCCAAACTCTGGACTTATTATGCAGCCACCCAGATCTATATTTTTAAAATAAACAACCAAAACCAACCAAATAGACAGAAAACTAAAAACAAAAGAAAACAAAACAAACAAACAAACAAAACAAAAAACCAACCAACAAAACAAACAAACAAAAAACCAAAAAAACACAAAACAAACCACCGTTCCTTTGCACTGTAAGGTGTGTAGCTCTGAGCCAAACCAAGGTGCAAGTCAAGCACTCCTTTTTTCAGTAAAGATCCCCATGTACAGCTCTATGGGTTCCTATAGAAAGAAAAGAAAAAAACACTTCTTGAAACTCTTCTTGACAATAGCCCAAGATTCTACTGCATAACTTGTGCCAGGTACTCTAATCTGACATTATTAGTAAGAAGAAGTGTTTATTGCTTTCACAGGTTGCAGATCCCCTGAGAGAAGAAGTTAGATAAAGGGCAGAGAGGTATAAAAATGAAAAAAAAGAAATATCAGACTTTTATAATTTTCACTTAGAATTTAGAAGGTATATGACTGGTATAAATTCACAAAATTGTGCTTGTGCTGTTGGGCCTGACATAAGCTGAGGATTGAAGTTGTCTAAAGGAGAGATTTTTTCCAGTATGGCAGACTGCTGAAAGAGTATTCCTACTGTGTCTATCTGGTTTTGCAACACTATCATGTCCATGCTCTGATGCTGCAGCATAAAAATTGAATGTTTTTTTAACTACAAAATTAATCAGAATTTCATCTCACATAGTACAACTTTATTAATACTAAACAGGTCAATTATTATAAAAATATTGCCATAAATAATATAGGGATTAATAATTTAACACTTATAAAAGAATTACCATTTTTCATAAAACCTTACCTAATCGCCATTTGGATTGCCCAGAAAATTCCATGCACTGAAGCCTAAGGTTTGTGCTGTCCTTGTTTTGCACATTGAAAGTTCCTATTACACTAATTTAGGTCTTAAGACTGTGACCAGATTTTCCTGTCATAGCCCTGCACATGGGAATTACACAAGTATTGAGGAGTTCCCACTTTAGGAACTGACTCTATAGCAGATTCCTTGTCTTTAAGTAAAAGCTGCAGTTGCAAGTCAGAATACAGATTTCAATCCTCAATCTAGTCCAAGTCTAACAGTATGCATGATTTTATGAATAAGAGAAGAATTTTTTACATGAACATCAGATATTGTCTGACACTGATATCTTACTGCTTATTGGGAAAAGCCTAAGACAAATGAATTCAGTTATTGGTTTGGGTGCCTGGGTGAAATTTTCCATCCATTTATTCCTAATCTTGTAATTGCCTGTGAAAAAATGGCAATTAATTTTTCTTCCAGTCATCATCTGCCTTCACTATTTCAAATATAAAATGAAAGATGATAAGGTAGTGGGAACAGATCTAGATGTGTCCTGTTCTCATACTCTTCCCTCAGCATCCTCTTCTGTCTGCTATCATAGGGTGCAGGATTCTGTATACTTTTTTTCTGCCTAACTTGACTTTAAACTGAAAAGCGATAAGTTTAGATTAGATACTAGGAATAATTTTTTTCCTCTGAAGGTGGTGAGGCACTGGGACAGGTTACCCAGAGATGTCATGGATGCCCTGTTCCTGGCAGTGTTCAAGGCCAGGTTGGATGGGACTTTGAGCAACTGGGTCTAGTGGAAGATGTGCCTGTCCAATTCAGGGAGTTGGAACTAGATGATCTTTAAGATCACTTCCAACTCAAAAATGCTGTGATTCTATGATTTTAGTACAAAGCTGAAAGGCTGAAAAACATAAATTAAATATTGCCTTTACATACAAAGAAAGAACTGAACAACAAAAAGGACTTGAAAAATGAGGATCTAGGACTTTGTGCCACCTGGAATAAGAGGAAAACAAATCTGACAGAAATCAGAAATGAATTTTCCTCCCAATTGTGCACGACATAGAGCTATTAGTTATAATGACATAGTTTTCCAGAAGTACATTCACACAAAACCAGCAGGACTGGAGCTGGAGATAACACATGCACAAAATCCATTAGCAATTTGTAAGAGCTGAACCATGCTGACAGACTAATTCCTCTAAACAGCAGTTCTGGGCTAGGCTGTGCAGCACTTGCCACAGCACTTCACTGTGCAGTGCTGGCAGGCTTGGCACCACCTGCCACCAGCACCTCTAGAAATGTCAGTAAACAACACCCTTTTTTCTGCTGCTGCTGCTGCTGACAGCAGTGCCCAAAGAGCTCAGGTAGGAGCAGGTCCTGTGTGTTTATATAGGCATACATCAACATTTAACATGCCAAAGGGCAAGGGAGGTGATGCCCACCCCTCCCTTTCCTTCTCCCCGGAGGCAGTAATGCTCTCCACCTCATGGCTTTGCCCCCACTGCAGGGAGCAGCTAAGGCTGGAGATAGGTGTCCTGCTCTTCTGTAACCAGGACAGCAGTGCTGCCCTTCCTGCTCCACAGCATGCTGGAGCAGGGAATAACAAGGCTGTGGGGCCACCGAGTCAAAAATCCTTTTCATACTTTTGACAGAAACTCAACGTAATTTTCTGACAAAAAATAACACATGCTCTAGCCATCAGAAATATACTGGTAATATGTCTGTAAGTCTACTTTACAGAAAGAGCATAACTTCCTATGGACATCTGACAAGCAGTTCAGCTGAACTGCACCAGTTCCTGGTAATGAGTCTGCAGGAAGATCCCTGCACCTCAGAAACTGGGGAAATTGACATAGCGGCCAACAGTTTCAAAATCAAAGCACATTTTATGTGCTTTGCTATCAAGCAGTCAAGCTGTAATAATAGATTTGATTTCATGATGAGCATGTCTGAAAATCAAGCTCCTCCATGGCACTTCAAGCTGGGCAGTAATAATCAGAGGGCCCTAAAATCAACCTAACCACAATTCATGTCAAAATGTCACCTTTTTAACCTAGCTCCTATCTAACTCATACAACTACCACTTGCAGTACATACACTAAGAGAACAAGAAAAAGGAATTTAAAATACAGCAGTATAATCTTTCTGTTTTGCTTTATTAGCCTCATAAAGTAATACTAATTTTTTATTATTCTCATATAAAAATCCAAAGACTTTCTGTCATAAAGAGAACTGGCTTTTCAAATCATAGATTATATTCCAATTAATATGGAATTACTATTTTCCAATAAAATATGTGATGTGCAATACGTAATAAAAGAGGCTTATTTAAAGGATAAGAGAAATACCATACAGTATGTCATGGTATTTTTCACTGTTCTGAAAGAGTTAGTTCAACTATTTCTTCAACAGTTAAAGTAAATCTTCCAAGACAGGCAAAAATAATGTGACTACAGTTACACTGTTCTTGTTTCTGCGGGCACATTAATTCATTATTACTGAATTCTTGGTTTGTAAAACTACGTATTTGCTTTCAATAAAGGAAGATTGAAACACTTTGTTTAAGTGTCATATACGTCCAAATAATTATTTAAATGCAATGACAAGATGTAGGCTCTGGATACAGAGTTTAAGACAGAAACAATGGTTTAAATGCAAAAAAAATATAAAATTCTGTGTAACCATGATTTCACTGTAGCTAAATCTTCGATGAATGATACAACTACTGTGTAAAACAAAGAGTAAAATTAAGATCTAATCTTCGAGTGAGTGGCAGAAAAAGAAATAAAGGAACAAAGAAAAAAAGTGTTCACCTGCTTTACAGAGGAATACCCAAGCCCTTAATAATATTTCTACCAAATATTTGAGCTTTTTTTCCAATATTTTAGATGTAGCTGTGTTTTGTGCAGCTGGGGTACAAAGAAGGAACAGAAGATAGAGTTTGGAAGCAGATACATGAGATGTTATTTCTACTACGTGCAACACAGGATTTGGTAGCAAATGTTTCTGACACCACGAACAGAAAAAGGGCTGTATTGAAAGAAAAAGGCAAATTGCATTACATTTCTCATTTTGAAACTTTTTTCAGAAAAATTTCATGTTATTGTCAAATTGTCTGCTTTGAATATTACTAACAGGAACGTGGAGGGCCAAAAAGATCTTTCACTAGGATTATTTTGCTCTTTTAATTTCTTTAAGAATGCCATTAATAACTTTTCAACTTCATGGTACATTCACTTCATTATTTATTTTTGTTTCAGCTTTATTTTAATTCTGGTTTTGTAACTTCTTTTGGTCCTCATTCCCTCTCTTCTGAATAAGATTTTACTTTTATCTCTCGAACATTAACCCAGGTTAGGGAAACAGCTTCTCAAGTTTACTCTATTTGCTATTGAAAATTTATTTCACTTTTTATTTCAGGCTATACAGAAAGAGTGGGAAATAAACCTTTACACAAAAGATCTGTCCACATTTTCTTACTAAATCCTAAAATACTTGTGTAAGAGGAGTATCTGTGCTTAGACCAGAATATTTTAGCCATTTTCTCACTATTTCATAACTTATGGCTGAGGAAAACACTGCCTCATACATGGCAGGGCAAATGAACTCTAATTCTTGTCTAGCAGTTCGAGGACGTCTATTTACACTGTAGAGAATGTAGATTACATTCTGAACTCAGGATTCAGAGAATAGCAATGGAAATACAAGTAGCAGACAGGTGCCCACTGCACAAGTTTGGGAGGGCATGGACATAAACAGGCATGACCCTGTGTGTAATTGCTGAAGCAGAAAGGGGGCTTTCTTTCCAGTGCATTGTGTTGGGTTTGTGTGGCAAGGATTTGGTAGCAGGATCCCTGGAGCTGAGGTTCCCCTGCAGCAGGTGGGGAGGCATCTGTGTCCCTGCAGTCCATGGAGCTCCACAGGGGAGTAGAGATCCTCCTGCAGCCCCTGGAGAGCCCCAGTAGATGCTTGCCCAAAGGAGGCTGTGATCCTCTGGGAAGCCCATGGTGTAGCAGACTCCTGGAAGGACCTGTGGACCCATGGAGAGAGGAGCTCGTGCTGACCGAGTTTTCTGGCAGGGATCTGACCCTGCAGGAGACCCATGCTGGAGCAGCCTGCTCCTGAAGGATTGCACCTCATGGAAGGGACCCAAGCTGTTGAGATTTATTTTCACAGCTTCATTTATGTTCTCCATTGCAAGAAGTATTTTGTTTCAGTAATATGTTTATGTCCGAATAAATCAACCTTTAATAATTAGAAGCATTTTGGTAGGTTTGGTTGGCTCACTTTAGAAAAGCATTAGTTTCACGTCAGGAAAAGAGCTGACTCCTGGCCCTTTTAAACAAACAAACAACCTTAGTCCACCTCCAGGGACACAGATATAAACACTAAAGAGGGGCCTATGGTTGTTTTAGAACAAAAGTAGAATTGAATGGAATACGTTGCCTAGGCAACAAAACATCTGAGCAGAGGTAAATTGTAGAAAAAAGCTGGCCAGCAGGGAGCGATCCTGGTGGCATGTCAGAGACTTCCCCTGTAAAAGTAAGAGAAAAAAAGAGAATATTCCACAACTGAGCAAACATTTTAGAAACAAACCCCTACCAACTTTACTCAGAGGTAAAAAGATAGAAAACTTACTTCATCGTGTTGTTTTACAGCTCGGTCTATAGTGGTGTATGGCTACTTTTGAAGGACAACTTCCCCATGTTTGTTTTTATCAACTCTCACTCCTTTCAAGATACTCACCAATGCAATCCACTGCTTCAAATAAAGAGGGAGAGGTATACAGAAATAGCATGATCTAGATATGATTTTTTCAAATTGTGTTCCTGATAAAGTCAATGCCAAAGTTTGAACTGACTTTAATTAGGTTTAATTAGGAATTTAAGACCAAATTCAAAGTCACTAAGCTCTGGAGAGAGCTCATATTTAGGAAGGCTGGCTATGCTGGTATTGATTTAGGCCACGGCTGAGAATAAGTTCCTTTCTGTAATACGTTTTTATAATATCAAGAGGAGTTAAATTAACACTACTTTCAACTTCTGAATATTTTCTAACTTCATACCTTTCAAATGAGCACAGAAAAGGAGTTTTAAAACAACAACAACAACAACAAAGCATTTCATTATGGAGCAAAAAAGGAGTTTCTGTGACTAAGAAATGAAAAGATTTAATACTTCAAGTCCCTTGCACATATAATGAGACTGGAGAAAACAAAAAGACAAAATTTATTTTATCTTGGCATTGAAGCTAAAGAACTATTTGAATAGAGGAGCGATGACATATTTAGTGTCACCTCTGTTTATCTGCATGTGGCAGTGTAAGGGGCCTGTCAGTGCTGCGTGTCAGGACTTTATACGTGTGTGCTGGTGGGCGTGGGGGCCAGACGTGTACAGACACAACAGAAACGATAAGAGGAACAAAAGGAGGGAATTGAAGGGCTTCAAATACATAACATGGGTAATGTGATTGACAAGGAATAAGACAAGCAGAGGATAGAGAACTCGAATAGACATAATTTTTCTATTTACTGCGTTTTAAAATAGCCCATTTTCATGTGAGAATGAGATTAGAAATGGAGACAGATAGAAAAACAGCCTGTCAGTTAATGGCATAGCCAGGTAAGTTAAGACCTTATGAATTTTAATAAGTGTGTTGGCCCTGTACAAATTCTTTTTAAGATAGTGACAAACTTTCTGAAAGGAAATAAGATGACATTTTTCACACAGATTATATTGCTTAGAATTAGGTGTATGCGAACCCTCCCCTTCCTCACCACACCCCCCTTCCCCAGAGCCCCACTCAAACCAAACTGAAATCTGGAACTATTCTGCATACAAAGAATATTAATTATTAGCAGGTAGGCAGAGATTACAGATTATTATTTTGTCCTTTATGTCCACTGATGGTACTTGTAGTTAGGCAAGAGAGACCATTTTGAGGTGGCATACCATGAGGCAGCTGAAAGGCTGTTAGTCACACTGAGCTCTTCAGTTGAATTTTTTGCAATAGTAGTATGGAAGAAAAATTGGTGCTGTGTCAGCTCACTGAATGTAAATCATACCGAAGGGAGGAAAATGTTGTTATAATGCAGCCCTTGAGAATAGAGAAGGTCAGAGATGAAGCAGAAAGAAATTCTAACAAGTATGTGATGAGCAAACTTTTGAATCTTACACAATCTAAATCTGGTCTCTTTTATAAGTAATTCCTTCTGACCTGTGTCATTCTTGGAGAATACATCTGGCCTGACTTTGCAGTTAGCAAGGACATTTAGTTATTGAGGAGCCTCTTTTTTTCCCCCATGTCTCACTTTTCTGAGAGAGGGCGTGGGGAAGGTGAGGCAGAAGGGTTTCATGGACAAGAGAAAAATAATGAAGGTTTGACTTTCTTTATTTTCTTTTTTTGTTCGTTGGTTTTTGTTTTTGTTTTGGTTTTTTTTAACTGGGTAGATGGTATCTTTGTGAAAGAATTTTCCAGTTACTTTTTGACCCAATGACAGAAAACTAATGGATTCCTTAGCCACTTCCAGTCCTACTATCCCCTATTTAGCAAAGAAACCAAGTGTCAAAATCTGGATACTAAACTCAGCTCAAAACCTGTTAAATTCAGTGTAGGACTTTCTACTGAGTAAGAACTCTCTGCATCTGCCAGAACATGACATAACTAAAGTATTAAAAACTAGATGCAATAAATATTCCTAAAAAGACAGTTGCGTAAATATCTACTTTATTGTTTATTAATGTTTTGTCTTTCTAAAGGTCTTGACCTCATTGGAAGCCTGTTTTCAAGGAGATATGTGTGGATACAGGATATTGAATGAAGCTATTGTAAATACATTATTCATTTCTAGTCATTATGGATGACCTTATGTGTAACTTGTGAGTGACAGAGCATAGAACAGCTATGAATGATTGTTGTGAGGTCATCAATCAAGGGCAGAAATTAATTCTGCATCTACAAGTGCCTCATTGCAAATCTTGTGTAGTATAACCATGCTGTTTCAATATTTATGATTTTTGTAATCCACTATTTTTTAAAATTTAAGAATACTGCCTCGAGCAATGGAAGACAAAAATATATCAACAGGTTTTCATCTAAAAATGTCCTGAGACATCAGAGTATTGTTGGGCTCTTCTGGGAAGGAACAGATTATGCCTATAGCAAGTTGTATTTATGTTAATAGGAGCTGTGTCATTGAATTTTCAATAAGGACAGTGTCTCTGAATTTAGAGTAAACCATGTATTTGGAAGCAGTTTTTAAAACAAGTTTAGGAAAAAATTGTTTTATTTTTAATTTCCATGGGAAACACTATTAAATAATTAAAATTATTATAGAATTTGAAAATTTTAATATAGTAACATATAACATAATAGACTAACTTAAATACTTTCAAAGTGCACCACAGCAGTAAATTAACTCCTATTAAGAATATGTGTGTATCTCCTGTGTATTAAGAAAAAGCTGCTCTAGTATTAATGATGAATTCATAATGGAAGAAATACTTTTGCCCTTGAAAAATGCCTCAATGACAGATGAAGATTTGTCTGTATTTATTCAGAGAAGTTATTCAAAATAAAAAAAAAAGCTCAACTGATTCAATAAATAGGTAGACAGACAGATAAATAGAAAGAAATATTCAAAATTAATGCAATTATTTATCACTATGGAGGCAAGTTGAATCCCCTGCAAATAGAAGGACTTTTAAAACTTAATTTAGATTACCTAAAATAAGACATACTGCTAAGCATGCAGGATTAGACTACTCCAATCAAGTTGCACAAATATGAAGATTCTAGGCAAGAGTTAATATAGCATGTGGCAATATATTGAAGCCTAGTTCTGACTAAAAAATGTTTATGGATCATCTAATGCAAATCCACTTATCAAGTAAAAGTATTTTTAATATATTTTACTAGGAGTCTTCCTAAGAACAAGCTTCCAACTAAAATGTATTTTGATAAAGTTTTCCTTAAAATGCAATCAATGTACTCTATAATCTAGACTCATCTGGATAGTATGTAAGAAGGCTGTTGAAAGTCTGGCTTGCACACAGAGCCATTGTGCAGACCTTTCTTCTGAAGATGTTCCTCTAATGCCCTAGTGGAACTCAAACACATCTCAGGATATTTCTCAACTGAAGCTACAAATTTAAATGGGTCATAATATTCTGCGCAGATTTCAAATCACAAAATCATGTGTCAAGCAAAACTCAGACCCTCTGAGCCTTTATTAGGAAACTTGCAATTGAGAACAGCTTACCAAAAGGCTTTTCAAAAGAACTTGGGCCAAATAATGTGGGGACAGGAAAGAATTCCACTTTCATACTGGTAGCTGTGCAAAGAAGGGCTGGTCTGAAATTAGTGCTTTTTTGGAGACAAATATTCCAGAAATCGTAGCTAGAGACAATACTCAGCCATGCACTGGTGAAGAGAAGCTGCTGCACACCAAGCACCTTGGCTTAGCAGCTGTGGGCCCAGATGACTGCTCTTCAGTGCAAAGAGCAAACTAGCCCCCAGTTTCTACAGGACCAAGCTTAGACACATAATAACTCCTTGCTGGGATTACTAACAAAGCATAAATTTTTTTTTTAATAACCTGATATTTATATTGATAAAACAAAATGCATCAAGAAATAAATAGGCAAAAAATCCCCCTAAGAAGACTCACTGCAGTATTTCAGTACTTAAAGGCAGCTACTAAGAGGACAGAAGCATTCTCTCCCTTCACAGGGAGTCAGTCCCAGGGAGCTGACAAGGGGCAACAGGTACAAGTTACATAAGCAGAGGTTTCACCTTGGTTTAAGTAAGAAAATTTTACCTGCTGTAACAACATCCCCAGGGATGTGGTGGAGCACCCACCAGGAGGCTTTCAAGATGTAGTTGGACACGGTGCCAGACAAACTTGTCTTGGCTCCCTTTTCCACAAAAAGTTGGACTAGATGACCTCTTAAGGTCCTTACAACCTGAGCTGAATTCTATCACTATCTCAGCACATCAGAGAGAACTTTTTCAACACATTTTCCTCAACATTTTAGAACACAAATGTCTTTAGCTTTTCAGGAAACAATCTCAAAGTCAATACTATAAGTGTAATTGGGATTAAATACTGACCAAAGCCCCCACTCTCTCTGTGCTGTCTGTGAGAAGGAAAGAGAGGTTGAGGAAAATAAAGTTGTTTTTAATGGCTTATTTTACTTCTCATTATCCTGCTCTGAGTTTGTTAGTAATAAATTCACTTAATATCTTTAAGTCGAGCCTATCCTTATCTCAACTCATGAACCCTTCATTAAATTTTCTCCTCTGTCCAGCTGTGGAAAGGAGTGAGTGAGAGGCTTTTGTGGGTGCTAGGCATTTGGCCAGCATCAAACCTTGACAGTAGGACATTTTATGGTTCTATGATTCTAGCAGTAAATTAAAAACCATAAGAAATTCAAGAACAGATGATGAGATCTCATGAGAAATATACTTAGGCAAAACAGATAGTAATTTCAAATCCCACTTTTTTCCAAAGAAGAATCTAAAAGAAATTATAAATCAAATTAAAGAATGGGCAAACACGTGGATTGGACTACTCAGAAAGTGGGAAATAATTACAGTTGCAGTACATGAAACTGATTGTCTTCCCCGTAAATAAAAATTCCCCGTAAATAAAAGCACAGCTGTAACAGTAGGCAAGAATATTTACCAAAACACCTTGCTCATTTTTAGGTCTTTTTTTAATCTCCTCTTTAATGCTTTATTTCATAACTTTTATCTTCTTTTTTTAAGAACAATATATAGTAATCTTTATACATGCTGTGTTTCACTTGGAAAAGTTGTTTTGTTTCTGTCTTAATAGACAAACATCCATTCAAATTCAAATTTTGGCAAACATTATCAACTAGCAAATGCATATTGTACTTCATCTCTCACTAGACAGACTTTTCAGTGTCAATTCAAAGTGAAGACTGTGGCCTTTCCTTACTGAAGCACTACTGGGAAAAATCCTTTCTCTATATGTCACTGTAACAGCTGCAGCAACAGCAGCGGTGAAGATGTGCATTCATTCATACTCCACCTTCAAAACTTTGAGATTTCAATTGTTCAGAAGCTTCATAGAATATTCTTGTGTTTGGATTAATCTGTGGAGACTATCTCTGTGGACAAAAAGCAATCTGAGCTTGAAATCCAGAGGGTACCGCAACAAAAAGGGTACGCAAACAAATTGAAAATAAAATAAAGAGAGGAAAATATATAAATTTCTGGAGCTAAATCTGGCACTACACCAAAGGACTAAGAGTTTCAGTGTGAAATAGATCTACACAGTGAAACAGAGATTGTTTATTTTATCAATGTTCTCCCCTTTTCAGGTTGAGTATACTTTCTATGCTTTTGCTTCCTACTCTTTTGCTTCTACATGGTCCAATTAACATTTGAATCAAAAGCAGGTCAGGCTGACATATAACAAGCTAAGTCTCAATATATAATGACACGTGCTGAAAGTATACATACACGGTTTACTCACAGTCTCTGAAAATATAAATAAGGGCTAAGAACAAAATATATATGGCCAGATATAACATGTATACCTCCACCAAATCCAATATGAGACAAGATGGGGAACTGGTCTGCTTTCTCAAGGCTCAGCAGAAACTGAAGGCAGAAGAAGTGAGGGGAACTCACTTCAGCAGTTTCTATGACTACATCTTGGTTAGGGACATTGTGCACAATATTACAAAGCTCTTAATATTTTCTCTTGTTAAAAAAACAAAACAAAAAACCAAATACCCCCAAAAGCAAACTCATAAGCAAGCCCAACTTCCCCCACCCACCTGCAAACAAATAAAATAGAAACACATTATTTGCTCTAGTACAAAAGTTCCCAAAGTTTCAAGAATTACCTAAGTCCTGTCCTGTCTTTGTCTGATATCCTCATTTGAGGAAGATGTTACACCATCTCCTTTGGATGCAAATAGCTTCTAGGCTGGAGTTTTTTAATTTTCTGCAATGAAGATCTCAATCAGCAGGGGTAGAAAACACAACTAACCTGGGGGACTTGCCTACAACCAGTCTCTGACTTGTAACTGAATTTCGAGACGTAAACTGTGCAGTGTAAAAGCCTTCTTTGGCTTGTTTGGAAAGCTGAGCAAATAGCATTTTGAAGTCTGTTGTCTGTGTAAGAACATGGTGTATATGACTTTGTACAGCTACTGAATATGTTAACGTGCACAACTGAGACTATTAAGTTGAGGACTTATGTCTTTTACCTGTCACACTTCTACCTAATGTGAATTTTCTATAATATTAATTTCTTTTTAAGGCATACTTCAAATATTACTATAAACTGGTGCCAGACATTCATGTTTTCATGCAAACTTTGTCAATTTTGTCTTCTACGTGCATAAAAATGCTGTTGATAGTAAAATGGCAAGTATTAAAGAACCTTGATACCTTTATAAGCTAAATATTTACTTATTTGACAGAGGCAAAGGTAAAAAAACAAATATCACCCTTAGAAAAGATGGTACATCAATTATACATCAAGACACATGATTAGAATCCAGGTATTCTGTTCTTCAGTGTTTTATTCTTAACAACAGTCCCCACTATCACTCTCCACAATCCACTGCATTTTTAGTATAATGTAATCACCCCAAAGTACTCACACAATTAGAGACTTTTAACTTCTTTATTACTGGTGGAATTTGAACTAATTAATAATTCCCAAAAGAACACTTAACATAATCTACATTTTGACAATAGAGCATGAAAATTAAAAGAACAAATGTATGCACATTTCCAGCTGCCTTTGAATTATGATGGTGACATTAATAATTTTTTATATTCATTGCTCAGCATTTATTGAAACTACTCATAGAGCAAGACAAGCATAATTAAAATTAATGGAACCTAAGGAATACACAGAGGATCAGAAGTCAATGTCAATTGTATTTGCTACTGACAGACAACTCTGAAATTGAAGGTTTGTTTTTATGTGATTGATAGTTGACTGGTGTATGATTAATTATCAGGTTTCTTATTTTACTGCTACTGAAATTCTAGTAAGAGATTACCAAAATGAAAGCAATTATTTATGAAACAATTCAGTGGTAACTTTTGCATTTACTCCAAAGTAGTTCTTGGAGTGATAGAACTTATAAAACTTTAATATCTTGCAATGAAATTCTCCTGACCTTTCTGACAATACTGTGTCTTCAATTTTAGTTAAAAGCAGAAGAGTTGGGGTATCTCTAATACAAGATATTTTAGCTGTATGTTTATTATGTTGTCTCCATCTAAAATAAACTTTTGGTCCCTGTCTTAGATATTTTAAAGGTTTCTTCTAAACTACATTCTGTAACTTCAATAAATTCTTTGGATAAGCTTGGAGTCCCAAGCTTAGAGCAATAAGCTTTAAACTTGTGCCTTGTCCGTACTTGGGAATTAGAAAGCTGTCATCCAAGAGTTTGCAACCCAATAGCATTTCCTCAGGCTATAATATGTATCATAGGATTTTGAATTCACTTGAATTAATTTTTTGCAAGGACAGGCTTGTCAGGTGCTATGGAAACCTTATACTCTTTAAAGGCAAGGCTTATCCATATGAAAAATGTTAGTTGCAAATAATACATCACAAGATTTAAAGAGAATTATGCAGTAGAACTATGTCAAATCACTTTAACTGATGATATAACCTGAATTCATTGTTGGAGGCAAGGAATCAGGGCTACTGGAGTTTCACTATCGAGTTTGACCATCCTTTGCTTTATAGCTACCTACTGTCTGGAGAAGCAATTGAGCTGTTACCTAAAGCACACCTCAGTGAGCAGAAATATTTGGCTGACGTGAAATGGTTTACCTCTCTTCTCTTTTTTAACCATGTTTTCCTTAACTAACATCTGGATACAGATGAACAGTGTTCTATACAACATCTAGCCCAGGAAGTGTTTAATTATATGTTCTTCTGCACAAAGCATGCCCAGGTAACTTTTCTGTTTGTATGAAGAGTTGTGGCTACTCATTGATATTTCAGGGAGAGTTACCCAGCAGACTTATGTTGCTTTATGCCACATCAAGCAGACCTATGTTGCTTTATGCCATATATACTTTTAACTGTGATCTTCTATGCATTCAAACCTTTTGTTGCAACTTCAAAGAGCTAATGATGTAAGAAACAGATAATATATTTACAATTTTAACTGCCAACAGAGGCTTCTAAAATAATGACTCAAATAATTTTTATCTTGTTTCCTAATCAAACTTCTGGTTTCTTTGTATGAAATAAAAGAAGAAAAATGAAACTGTTTTTTTCCTCAACTGACATCAGCAATCAAGCAGCAGACAAAGAGGGTTACATATCGTGTTTGTAGTACACCATATTAGCTGGTAATTTGAGTTGATATGCTTATCCTCCCAAGTCTTTTCATTGATAATGGAGGCCCTCAATTCAATGCCATCTTGTTTACTTTGCACTGTTTTCTGGGATGGGCACTTGGTTTTGGGCTCCTTGTGGTTTGAAAGCATCACACTGAGCCTGACTCATGCATGTTCTGAGTTGTGCTAGCCCTGTACCATGCCAAGTCAACAAGTCATTTCCTATTTCCCTCACTATGTAGTAGATACTCCAAACAAAATGGAGAGTACCTCCACCAGGGACTTTGGAAGTCTAGCTGATCTGGATGTGAGTGACAACATTCTAAATGGAAATAGTTACAAGAGGCTTAAAGTACCCCAAACTTCGATTTGACATTAACTTGGATTCAGTTCATATACTGCTTATGAAGAATGCTGAGAGAGAGAAAATTTTTTTGAAAGATAAATGTACAAACATATACATAGAAAAATAACTACACACGGATAAGAAAAGCTTTGGAAGATAGAAAACAAGGATGCAAAGAAGGAATTACATCACTGTAGCAGAGCTTTGTTTTCTATCTCCTGTTTTTCAAAGTTCTCATCTGAGATGTTCTTTTCAGACTGTTTTGTCTCTCAGCATATATGTATGGCAGAATTTTAAATGTCTGTGCAAAAGAATTACAAAGTCAGAAAAAGTGGCTCCAAAAATAATCCACAAGTGCCTCCAAAAAAAGATTATCTTCCCATTTAGGAAATGAGTACATTAAAAATCATTTAAACTATGGCCTATTATTAAATTTGACTTTCATCTGAAGGGCTTGATTACTCTCATTGGCAACTTTTGAAATTACAATCCCATGTACAAAATTGCATTTGCAGAAGACTTGCTCTTTCATTTTTGAGTATTTCCTCCCTGCAGGTTGAGTACCAGTCAAACGTGCTTTTCACGCAAATTCTTTTTTTTTTCTTTTTTTCTCTTTTTGTTATGAATAAGCATGAAACAACAGTGTATGCAGATAAATCCAGAATCTGCACGAATAGCTTTCTGAAATTTGGCTCATAAGTACAGACAAGGAACATATATTGATCTGTATCAACACTGTACTTCTCTGGGTTGTTAGCTGCTATTTCTTTCTTGAACTGTCACAGAATTATCACATCAAACTGTATGAGAAAGACTTACTTATACTGAAGAATGGTTCAAAACCAGCTGACTTGCAGTCCTATGAGACCTGCAATATTCATGGCAAGTATCATTCTCAACATGAATGTAAATATAAGTATAACTTCAATCGACTGTGCACCCAGATGTGCCATAGATTTAATAAAGAGATCACCATAGTCCAGATCACTCAATAAATAGAGGCAACTTCTGTGATTCTACAGTTCTATGCAACCCACTTATTGTTTCCAAATTCATGTAGCCTTGACTTAAATTGTCAATTATAATTTTGTCTAATTGCCTAATGTAAAGAACTGTCTTCATCTGGCTGCTAGAGCTTTCATAGATAATGCCATGATGTTTTTTTCCTAATGAATAGTGAAGCTGAGCAATTCTAGATTTCAGTGAAATTGAAATTATCTTCTGGAAGCTGCTTTGCCTCATTTTCTTAAGCCAGTGAAGAGACTAACTGCTCTATCTTATTAACTGAATCCCTTCAAAAATGATTTTGCAAGCCCTCATGTTCACAAGTTTGCTTTTTAAACTGGTTTCACTGCAGTGCTACTCATCCTGTATAACAACATCTGCTTCACCTCACCTGAAATTCTACAATTCTGCATACAGCTCCTGGCTAATTATAGTTCCTGCTGGAAAAACAAATCAAAACAAAAATCTTAACAAAAATGAAGCACTGAAAGTCTTCCAGATTCATAAATATTCAACAAATTAAAAAATTAAAAAAAGGTAATTCTGTCATTTTTTCTCTAAAATTTTGAAATAAAAGTAAATATCAGAGAAGAAGGGGAGAGGAGGGAGAGGAAGGGACAGATACAGATTGGAGACTAAGGGTGGAAAGAGAAAGGAAAAAAGAGAAACAAAAGTTCTGCAGATAACACTTGATCCAAGGCTCTCTTTGAGCTGGGGTTCTCTGATCCTCTGCTTTTTTTTAAATGCTTTGTCAGAACCAATATTACTGTGCTCATTAGAACGGCATTTTGCTTGTTAGTAATTTAGATGTTGTGCCAAAATGCCAACATACACAGAGACAGCAGTGTTCAGACAGTACTTCTCTTGACAAAGTGGTCACAGATAGATGCTTTTCTTGATGTTTTACTGTCAATCAATATAATGAATGAGCTAACCATCAATGGCTTCTGGAGTAAGCCTTAATGAATATTAAGACACTTAGACAAGTACAAAGAGGACACTTAGTTCTGAATTAGGTCGTTTGTCTTGAGTTTAAAAGTATTTTTTGGGGAAATAACCTGTTGTTATGATTGCATGTATAAATTAGGAGTGATCTGCTCTGAAGATGTTACTTACTGAGCTACAAAAAAAAAGCCTGACTGCTGCCAGAGGCAATGCATTACCCATAGCAGAGCTGAATATGGGATTGTGAGCTTTGCTAAAATCAGTCCCTCTAACACTTCACCCTGTGCAGACTACCTCTCAGAACTTATTCCACTTGCTTTCTTTGCAAGTATTGAACTGCATGCAGCAGGAGAGTGACCAGAATTTTTTGTGGTGCTCAGAGTAGAAAAATAATTCAATGGGGAGGTATAGTTCTGTAACCAAGGCACTGAATATTTCTGCAGTGTTTTTGTCAAAGGACCCCTAGTTTTTTCTGAAGTCAAGTTTTTTTGCCTGTAATGGTAACTGGTGAGTGTTCTCTCTCTGTCACATGTCAATTCACAAGCCTTTTGTTATATTTTCCTCCCCCTCTCTAGTTGAGGATGGGAGACAGAGCAGCTTTGGTGGGCACATGGCATCCAGCCAGGGTCAATCTACCACAACAGCATAAAATTGAAATTAAGATACTGCTACACAGGCTTTTGTCTATTAAACTTTGACTTATAGGTCAAACAATGAGACCTCTGTAGGTGGACGCTACTCAGGATTCAGTCAAATATGAAAAGAAAAATCAGCAATAACATCAACATCTTTCTGCACATTGGTGTTGTTCTTTTTTGTGGTTTTTGTTTTATTTATTCCCAGAAAATATGCAGTTTCCTGTGACAATCCGATACTTCCAAATTGAAAATAATTGTTTAATTTTAGAGCCAAAACCTGACCAGAGTCCTGAGAAATCTGGTCTAGCTGACACGGCCTGAATAGAGGAAGTAAGCTGAACTAGATGATTTCCAGAGTTCTTTTCCAGCCCCAGTGATTCTGTAAGCCTATGAATCTATTTTCTCAATAACTATTGCAGAAACAATCCAATAAAGTCTACTTGTACCAGTTTGTCACCATTAGCCGAAGAAGAATGTCACTAGATCTTACTTTATGCAGCTAGACTCCATGTTCTTTACAGAGAAACCAGGAATAACTAGTAGCATTTTTCCTACAGCCTATCACACTAATGAGTCTTAAACATAAGACTGTGATAGCAAGAAAAACCAATGTACATATCAAAAGATTTGGAACCCTGATGCGTCCATATGCAAACTTTAAGATTTAGTTTACAACAGCGAACTTCCTACTGAAGTGCTCTGTGAAGTTTAAAGGGATTTTTCCTTTCTGGGTGTTGTGAAGTGGTGAAATGAAGAATTTTCCAAAACACACTGAATTTTCCTTCAAAGAGGATTATGCTGTCTCTGAATGTTCTCACTTATGAAGGATATTTTTTCAACTGTTGTTAGCAAAAGAAGGCTGCTTTTTCCCATGTCATTTCAACTTATACAATGCCAGACCCCAAGATGATGCATGTTCAGCTGGGCCAGGTAAACTAGTTATGAAAAAGATGTGATGTAAAATCAGGACACTATATGACAAAGTTTGTCTTAAGCAGTCAACAGAATTTAAAATTTTTCACATAAACCCTCTTACCCACCTTTAAAAGCAATAAGGGACTTTAAACGCTTTAATTTTTAAAATCAGCATAATGTTATAACAGTGGTAAATTGAATCTCACCTTAAAAAATGTGTACTGCAACAATAAATCCAGAATGTGACCAAGCATTAATCACTTAACATTAGAATATATAATGTTATTTAACTAATGACTTTTTCCCCCCAATTTTATGCTAAATGCTTATCATTGCAGTATGCAATATCATTACAGGAGTCAACTCTTGTTTAATTATTAAAATTTTTAATTATTTAAATATCAATTTAATTACTTATATTTAACTATTCAATTTTTTAATTATTTAAATGTCAAAGGATACACATCATAAAATATAATAACTTGAAGAGAGTCGTAATTTAAGAAATAATTCCTACTTTGGAAATGGGAAACTAAATGCTCAGGCTAAAATAATATTGCTTGACAAAGTTGGAGATTTTTTACTCTGGTGATATTCATGGGAGAAGTTTATTAAAAAGAGAATATGTATGGATACGTGTGCATACATGAAAGATGAATATTGAGTAAAATAATCACTACCTTGGGAGAGGTGTTTGATTAATTAACATAGGAGCAATTAAAATAAACAGTCAAAGTTATTTCATATTTCTGGCTTAAAAGCTAGTGTTTGATTAGACTGTCACGGAAACTGTCATATGTGGTCTGATTAGCACTTAAAAATGACTTGTTTTAAGAATACATAGGCTCTATACAATAAAAAAGTCATCGCACCACAGGAGAGAATTAGAGATAATTATCTCATTTTTTGATGAGAGTGAATTGAGGTATTAAGCATAAAGTCTTCCTGAAAATAAGTCATGACTACTTGATTTTAAATTCACACAGCTAACATCATTATTACTGGCATCCAGTCTCACACTGATTACTCTAATAAAATGACTTACTGCCAAAGTTAATTTCTAGAGGTTCTGTTAAATGAGAGCCTTGAAGTTTGCTTCATTTTCTGTTGCCAACTATGCAAAACATATATTTGACCTTTTGCCCTCCCATCACATACCTATTACAGACATAATACTCTCTCACAACTGCATTATCTGCTGTGCATGTACTGGCTCTGGAGTCAGTGTGTGATAAAAGGGGCACTGACATGTAAATAGATAGAGAAGGAAGGGCAGACTGCCTGCAGCCAGAGACAGTCCACTCCAGTAAAGGTCTTACCAAATCAATCCATGCAAGGTATCTGGAGCTTGCTGCTGGCATTATTCTTCTAGGAGTGGAAGGCTAAGCGGGGAGGGAGTCCAAGGACAATTGTATGATTCTGAGTTCAGAAGCAGCATCCAGGCATTGAGTGGTTGGGAATGACAGGTCTTGGACAGCCCTGGCACTCCTCTCCACTTTGACACAGACAAGCCAGTTAAGAGAATAATTATCACTCACCCCCAGGCAGCTGCAGAAGGAGAACTAGCAACACTCAGTCCTGTTGCATCTTGTGTTGACTGCCACAGAGGGCTCAGCTGCACAGGTTTCAGAAAAAAAGGCACTAGGCCCTAAGGAGAGACTGAATCCTTTGCTGTAGTGGTAAAACCAATGACCACAGTCCAGGCCAACTAAAGCCTCATTTGCTAGCTGGACAAACTAGCCTGACTTGACTGAGAGAGCAGTCCATCTTGTAGAGGGGAAGCCCATCTAACCTCAGCAGAGATGAGCATGGTCACCTTCATGACAGCAATTCTCCCAATGAGGACAGCTGCACAGTGCCAAAATCACCTCCTGCAGTAGTCCAGGGAGTGAGGGAAGTGGAAAGAGTCTTAGGGGGTGGTAGACTCATGGGAATAGGATTAATTCCTTCAAACTAACATCTATTTATTGACAGATTTTAAGTACAAAATCACATTTCTATGTCGTGCTCTGCAGAGGTGGGTGCAATTGCCTGCTAAGCAGGGAAAAAATAATGCCACAGGATGAACAAGTGCCAGTAGAAGCAATGGGGTAAAATGTTCCAAGCATAGTGGGGTACTGATCAGCAGAAAGACTGATATACAAAACAGGACTTGCTCGACTTGAATATTCTCCATTAAACCAATTTTTCCACTGAACTTTATTGTCTTACAGTCAACTCTATATCAGTCAAGATTTGTCTGAAAAACTGAAAACTGAGCAAGTTCTGTCATTGCCCTGCTGAGTGAAAAGGAAGAAGTAATTTATGTTCTTTCTTAGCTTCATGGCCCATGGTATTGGCAAAATGTGCCTGCCCTCTGTTTGGGGCTAATTGAGTCCAATAAAGAACTACATTATTCATGATTCCCATAATTGAAGGACTTCTTGTACCGATGGATGCTCTTAGCTCTATTTTTATAGAGTTCCATTTTTAATGTATACATTTCTCTTTTTTCTCCATTGCCTGGATGATTTTGATTTATAAGCACTGTAGGTCAACTATAAAAAAAGGTTTTGATTTCCTGAGATCTCTCTTTGAAAATGAAATGGCTCTTTTGAGGAGTAAAACTTGGCATAGAGCAGAGATAAAAAGTAGAGCACATATAAATAAAAATATCCTTGTAGCCATAGAAGGATGATGATGAGGGTTATCAAAACTATATACGACCTTTATTCCCTCTGATTCTGGCAGTTTCTGAAAACCAGAAGACTGCTGCAGTAACAGCTGAAACCCCAAAGGCATATAGATGACTATTATAGTGTTCCCATACTGAAATGTTCCAAAGCTAGAAAAGTTTTTATTGACCTGAAATTTTAGAATTAAAGCTAAGAAAAAATAAGGCCCACACACTGAAGATCTCAAAGAAACATAACAGGTATTGACGATTAATAAACTGTAATTTGGGAAGATGTTATCCTTATCTGCATATGGGCATGGCACAATTAACCAATGATTATGATTGTGAGATGTCTAAAAATAAATAATTATTATGGTGTTACAAGTGATTGGGCCAGAGTGCATGCAATGAACATTTCAAAAGCCTGTTGAGCCAGGAAGATATTTTCTGAACTTTTTAAATCTTCTTAAATGTTTCACAATTCCTCCAATAATTTTCTCTAATTTTTTTATTATTTTTACTTCCATATTCAATTTGGCTATTCTAATCAAAAGAAAAATTAAAACACTGAGTCTAAGAATCTTCTAGCATATTTGATACATTTCTTTAGTGAAGAAATTAAAGCCAAAATATATGCAATGGTCTTCATCCAACTGTTTTCCACATTACAAAACTGAATATATTATCTTAGATGATCTGGAAATTATTTATATCAGAACTTCTTATTTCAAAAGAAGTGATATATTCCTTGTTATGAATTATTGATTTATTAATTGTAGATTTCTTTCTTTAATGTTGAACTGCAACCATATTCTGGAGTATAACTTTATTAAATGTTCATTTACTTTCCTTGCTGAGGTGCTAAGTCTGTTATTTTCTCAACAGTGATTTTATGTTTGAATTTTCTAAGCATAGGAGAAAAGCTGTGAGTAGACAAGGAGAGCTCCACTCCCACTTTTGTTCTCCATTCCACAGGAATGCTATGATTAGCAAGGAAAAAGAAAGAAAAAGCCACCATTTTAGCTGGGAAAGTCCCTTTCATTCCTGCTCTCTCTTCTAAGAGTTAAAAATGAAGTATATAAACAAAGTTTTGTGACCTGTATTGTTGTGTGGCTCAGTTACTGTCTTCTGAGAGGAAAAATGGAAAATTAGACAGAATTCATTTTTCTATGTTTAGATGGAATTACATAAACTAGAAAAAAATATAAGCAATCTGCACTTCATCTGTGTAAGGTCTGCTGGATCTATGATATTCCATAACTTTTTGGGTGAATTACCTGTTGAATATAAAGTTTGTTGTCTTGTTTGCAAAAAGCAGTTAGAAAGGGTTTGGAAGAAATCAAAACAAAACACACTATGTTGCAAAATAGAAAGTAGCACAGCATGAAATTAAAGGAAACCAAGAATGAAGATAAACTTAAATTGTATGAGCTACAACAGGAAAAACTTTGCAGACGTGAACTGTAGGAAGAAGACACCTTTCTTAGTGCATAAAAAAAAGTCATCAGTCTCAGATAAAAAGTCAAAAAAGCAACACAAAGTTAATAACTAGTCATTGAAAACCTAAATTTAACAAAGTCCCAACAGGCCTATTCTGAATCTAAGTGGTCACCATCTTACAGAAAAAGTACAGAACTCTTGACCTTCCAGAAAATTGTTGCATACATATGTATTGTCCCTGCAAACAATGAGAAATTTCACAATTGTTTTCCTGAATTTTCTCCCCATGCTGTTTGTCCACTGCTCCTTACAATTTTCTCCAATTCCACAGATCACTGTCCTGAACATATTCTCTCTTTGAATTTAGCAGGATTTTGTGAAGAACCATAATTTATACTTCTGCAAATGAAATAGATTTTATTTTCTTGGTAAATGTAGAATGAAAAATCAAACCTAAGTCCTCTGTTACACTGTAAAAATTTATCAAAATATTGACATCTAACTTAAAAGAAAATTAAAAGATAGAGCTATGGTGACATATTGTCTTGTATCTACAGACATTAATGTGATGCCATTTTCGCAGCATCTGAGCTCCAGCTATTTTTCACATCAGTCATATATTGTTCTTGTCTCTGGTAAAAAAAAAAGATTCTCCCATTAAACTACAAAAGAGTGCAGAAAATTATAGTTGGGGGAAAAAATTATATCTCTTAAGAGTAGTTTCACTGTATAAAAAAAAGGAGCATAACATGCCGTCCACATGCTCTATAAATTGTCCAAAATAACTTAAGAGCTCTTTTACTGAGCTGGAGGGAATGTGGAAGCCCAGGACACTTGATGCATATTTGGAAGCAACATCCTTAAAAGAAGCCATGCTGGCAAATGATTAGGGAAATTGGCTATAAGATGTGAGGGGGAAATGGCAATAAAAAGGGAGCCTTTTCTTTCAGATAGTGTTCAGCACTCACAGTCTGCAGCAGTCTGTCCCTTTGTGTACACAGGAGAACTGATGAGTCACGCTACATCTCTGCCGGCAGTGAGAAACAATCTGGCTCTATACTGAAGATCAAAACCACACACATGTGTGGGCCATAATGAAGATTAAAAAAAACAGCCTTGAAAGGAAACAGGAGTAATTATTCTATTAAAAATAATAATGCATATAAATTATACTGCTGTAAATGGTATGTGTCTTTCAAGTTGGGCAGAGGCTTTTACAATCTCAGTGGAATCTTATCTCTAGAAAGAATTCCCCAATGTAAGTACAGCAGCCTAGGGATTTGTGCTTGATTTTGCAGTGCGTAGAACTCATTCTTTATTTATCTATTTGTCTAGTTTAAAGAGAACAGATTTTGTTTCCCTAGTAGGACAGAGAAGCGTAATCAGTACTTCCCTGCACATTTTCCAATTCAGTTGAATGTAAGAAAGGTTCATTGCCAATGGGAAAGGGTTAGAGAGTACACTCAAATTGTCACAGCCTCCATAGCCTTATTCTACAGTTATTCCTACTGAAAATCCTTTCCCTGAGGATGCTAAACACAGACAGATATCTGATTAAAGACTCCAAATCCCTGCATCAAGCATAACATCAGTATCAATTTACACTGAACCCAGCACAGGGCTTTGTGGTTACACAGCTGGTGAAGAAGCTATTTCATGAGAGCCAACTTTATAAAGAATAAATATAGTACTTAAATATGTTTTTATTCATTTACACATTAAGGTAAAAATATCTCAGCAAATCAACCCCACAACTGCAGCTGCTTTAGTACCTGGCATTTCCCCCTCCAGCCCTCACCCTTGATATTAGAACAGGTAAAGAAACAAATTTGTTTCAGCAGAACAGAATATAAAATTCATCTTCACTTCTGCATTGAATAGGTCCTCACAGAGGAGGTTATAAGTGTTTCATCACCAGCAGCTCCTGATTCTGCTTTTCACAGAGATTTCTAAACAGGATCAAGAGGGAAGCATTCTAGTATCTACACTGATCCTTATTAAGATCTTTGAAACACAACCAGAATCAACACGAGAGGAAAACATCTCTTGTGAAAATACTCACTGAAATTATCTTAACCCACTTTGGATTCCTCTTTTTCCAGGTTAATATTTGTTTCTGCCAAAACTTTCTCCCTTTCCTTTGCTCTGCAGTTGCAGTTCTGCAGTCAGTTCTAAAATGTGACAGAAGTTCGTCATATGGCATGCTGAGTTGGGGATGTTACTGAAACTGGACTCTACCTCTCATCTGTAGATAGAGACAAGTACACAAAGGCAGTTCAGCTATGAAGAGGATGAAATGCTCTTCTTCAGCAGCCACTTTCTCCCCATTGACTAGAGAGAACACCCAGAGTGACTACACACCTAACTATATATATACACTTCAGCTGTGCAGGGCTGATGCAAATAGTCTATTTACTTACTTAAAATAAAAGGCCCATTTCTCTGCATTAAATATATCTATATATATACTTGGCTTAATTTTTTTAAGGTATGTTTATTTTTCTAGTTGGAATGATAACTTGAGTTTTATATTTTGGGGTGCTAAATTTGGGTAGGAAAATAAGCAGGGCTATGGAAAATCAGGATGCAAAGGAAAAAACGTCACCAGAGGAGGTCTCTTAACTTCTTTTCTTTTATATGAATCTGCAGTGAAAAGTTTCCTTTTTGTACAGAATATCACTTGGCTTATCAACATCTCAAGTGCTGAGCAACTAAAATTAAAATCAGCTAAGCTTCAGTTCTGTCTGCCCTCATGGAACTGCTACTCAGCCCAATTTAATACAAAGAAAATTGACACTGCCTTTTTATGAGGGCACAACTGAGACTCTGTACCTTCAACTACTCCTTTACCTGTAACACAGATTCACAAAACATCAAAACTACAGCAAAATGCAATTTCCTCTGAACAGCAGCCTATGAAAGAAGAAGAGAATTTGATTATGGGAGACAAAGAGATGAGGTGTCAGTTCCCATTTTGAAATGAGCTATCAAGAGGCACCACTTAAGGATAGAGATTGAATAAGCATATTTCCGTTCTAACAGCTTTACTCCCTGCGATGTCACCACACAATAATTATAATGCACTGTAAGTGATCCAGGGAGGGCCTGCATAAATAGGAAAAAACACAATTTAAAAGGGGCAGGAGATAACACCTCCTTCAGTTGCTGTAATTTGTGTGAGTAGGGCTTCCCAACTTGTGTGTTACATAGCTCAGACACCTGAAAATTAAACACTACAAAACCAGGATTAGATCATACCAGGTTTAATTTGCAAATGCCCTGTCTTTGCTTTGTGTTATATTTACCATTAAAAAAGAATCATATTATATATGAGTTTTCTTTTGCCACTTCACAGTACAGCTTTTATAGTGACAGATGTGCCATTCTGGCAAGCTGCAAATGTGGCTCAGCACTTTCATCACTAAGGCTCATTCCAAGGGGTTTATAACATAGCTTGGAAATAAAAGCTTTTCTGTATAAAGGAGTCCATCTCAAACCAGAAGGAAAAAACCCAAACAAAAAAGACTTTTTTTCTCCCAATCTTACAGAACTACATGGAATAGAACAAAGTGGATGGCAGCTTTCTCCGAAATATTTCAAAACATCTTTGTTTCCTCTGTCATGAAATCAAAGCTGTCTGTCTGATCAGGCATAAACAACCCACCAGTGATTTTCTCTTGAACTCATGCACTGGACTCCTCTACTTGTTACAGGCTAAACATTCATTTGTATAAGAATGTGACCCTTGTAAGTAACTCAGCAACTGGGTTAGAAGCCAGGTTTCTTCCTCCTTTCTCCTTGCTGAGAACAGTACTTCTTCCATCTATAGTTTATGAGAGAGCATAACAACCAATTTAACTCATGGTTGAAATTATCTTTTATTGAACATGTACAACTTTTTATAGTGAGAAACAGATGAGAATTTCTTCAGAGTAATATTATAAGACAGGATATTTTTGTGCCCATTCATGTGTCTACTTTTGATTTATATATTTCATTTTGTGCTTTTGAAGAGTCACATGCACTTCAAACTGCCATCACTTTCCTATGGTACCGTTCAGTTTTCCTGTTATGCACAGAAAAAGCAATCCAAATGACAGGATTACTCATACTTAGAAGTACCTTATATGACTAAGCAATAAGTGAACAGAGCAATGTAAGCTAACAGTCTATCAGAAAATAGTCTTCCAGCTAAAATTCTTTTGAACAATAGGAAAATTACAGTTTATGATATGGAATATTCAAATTTTGAAGCAAAAAATTAGGTTAAGATTTCCTCGAAAATAAAAAAAATAAAATTACTGAAATCTATTAAAATAATTTTGTCAATGAGAGAAGAGAGAGTAAAACCCTGAGCAACTTGGTCTGATCTCACAACTGCCCCAGCTTTGAACTAGTTGTATTAGAGTTTTTCTATAGTTCTGTGGAGAAAAGTGCCATCATATAAACTACCAACCAGAATTTCACTTAGACAGTCCACAAGGTATGGAATCAAAAATTACAAACTGAATATACAAGAGAGAGTTATTATTCCACAGACCCACATTTGATCTTCACAGAGCTAAAAATCACACCATACAACAACTTGTGCCAGTTAAAATCACCAAGGGAGAAAGCTCTGTGGCCACACAGTTGCTCTGTACTGAAATCTTGTCACAACTTATATCACAAAGAGTTGCAAGAATAATAATAGTGAAGTTGATGGGAAAATCTACGAAGACACAGTGCACTGGATAAATTCCAATGTAATCTAGCCTTCAGCAAGAAGAAAGGACATATCAGAGAAAGATAGATATATTTGAAAACTAACGTTCTGTTTTGTAGAAATGGTTTTGGCAAAGGAGTTCATTTTCAGATAATTCAGACAAGTTCTTATTTAAGAGCAAACACAAGACTTTCTTAGAGAAATTACAAGATATATTTTCTGGTATTTAAAAAATATTTTGTATTCTTTTACATAAACTGGCAACAATAGTGGATCTTTATCCGAGAAGCTCAAATAACCACTGTTCAACAATCTACATTGTTAGAAAAATCTTTTTTGGCCTAATGAGAGAGATGTGTCCCTCCTCCCAAACATACACTCAAAACAAGACAAAATATCTGAGGAGACAGCACCTCTGTCCACTTTTCTGCATTGAGCTCCAGACAGTACTTTTCAAAGGACCACAAGTAAGCCGCTGTAAATTTAAGCATTCACAGTTTAATCTCAGTTGATTTTTATTAAAATTTATTTCCATTTTCTTCTTAATTTTCTGGGATGTTTGAAGTTCCTTATGCTGACCTGGTGCTTTGTCTTCAGTAGATTTTTTTCACATTAACTCATAGTGAATTTTTCCACAAAAAATATGGCATAAACAATATTGTTTCAGCATTGCAAAAATATCCAGGATTTTATTTCCATGCATTTGAATATTTGAAACATGACCATTGCTGTTTTCAAAGTGTTTTCTAAAAATTACTTATAATTTAACAATGATAAAAGATTGAAGAGCATCATGGCATGTGAATCTTCATTTCTTTCTTTAGTCTCTAGTCTAGGAGGAAATATCAATAACATTACAGTCTTTTATATAACACTTACGAATTATGCTCAGCATGAATATTTCCACTTTTCTCTTATGCTTCTTTTTGCTTTGAGACTCTCATCAAATGCACTGATTGGCTTTATTTTGAGAACTAGAACAGAAGTGATATAACTATAAAAATTTCATGTGTATATTTCTACTTTATAGGATGGAACTTTCCATCTTAAGATATTTCAGCTTAGCATTTGAGATCATTTTTCACTGCCTTTTTTGTTCAGTTGTTTGTTTTGAACCATTCTCCTTGATATGGAAAACAAACTGCTTAAGAAGGGAGAACAGTGTCAGTCTGGTAGTCAGACAGTGATTTTCTTGCTCTGTTTAAAACACAGGACATTCATGTTCTTAAGCATTGCCTTATTCCAGTCTTATTTCCCAGTTATGAGAAAGTTATTGCAGAACCATCAGATGTGGAGTGGGAACTGAGAACTGGGGCACGAGGATGCTCCTAAATAGGCACCACCTTGCTCTTGAGAAGAGGAAAAAGTGGGAATCTGCTGATTGCTATCAGTGAATTTGTGGTCTTTGCTTTCTGTCCTGGTCTCTGTGATGACACTCAACTACAGTCTGAGCTACCCAGCTGACACTGCAGTACATTTAAAGCGACTTCTGCTGAAGAATGATGCTGTATTTCTACCAGGAAAGCAGTATTAAGTCTACACTTTTGCATGTGCTTAAACTTTTCTTTATGTGGAGGTGTTGAGACCAACAGGCAAATAAAAGCATGGCAATTATAAGAAATTTACATGTTTTCTCACCTATAGTTCTGGGGCAATTAAGCAAAACCATAAGTATGTCATAATTTGATTGAATAAAAATCACCCAATTTGATAAATCTGAGAAAATTTTGAAGTAATTTGTGAGAATTTGGGGGAAAAAAAATCAAGAAATGTGTGATAAGTAACACAATAATAAAGAATACATTCAAGCCAAACTACTTCTTTTGCAGACAACAAAAGCTTTTGAAACTGCCTCAAGGTGGTTTTCTGAAAAAATAATTTGGTTGATAAAATTTCTAGGTTATGGGACTCAAACTTCCCAAAGCAGCTGCAGTGTACGATAGGCCAGGAACATGGGCTGAGGCAGAAGTACAGAGGGAGAGGTATGGAGGGAGACTTCTGCTTCATTCAGCATCAGAATGGCTTCAAGCATGCAGGCTTTGTTTCAGGCCAGATACAAAGCTTTATGTTTGCAGAACCACAACAGAACTGAAAAATAAATCAGAAGAAGGAAAAGTACTACCACCAGTATTTTTGAAAGACAAAATAAATATGCAAGTCGTTACAGTCCTGAAACATTCAAACGACAGGGGGAAAAAGGGAGAAAACTTTTAAAAATTACCATACCTATCACAAATATAATAATCTATCATTAAACAAATGCACAACTCTTTTCCATAAGGTTGTGCAGAAAAAGGGAAGATAAGATTAAACTAGTAGGATAAATTCAACATGAATAAAAATAAGTACTTTACACAACAGGCAGTGGCCTTCAGGAAATTCATGCCACAGGAGACTGAGGAGGCACCTGTCAGCCTCACTTTGAGAGGAGGATGAGAGAAATAAACAGATCCATAACCAACAAAAGGATAACAAAAGGCTCAAACTCTTTAAGGGATTGCAGAATTAGACGTGTAAACTCTAAGAGGCCTGGGTGCTAGTGAAGAGCTAGGGCACAGAAAACATTGATGCTGATGTGCTCTCCCTAAGCAGCATTTCTCTCGTGAAAAAAGCATTTTCTCTCATGAAATGAGGCATTTCTTATCTTTTCAGGGTATGCGGGACAAAAAAACTCATTAACCATCCACTCCTTCCAATTGCATATTCTTAAAGTAAAAACTGCAAATCATTTGAACACATACTTTTGATAATTAGATAAGAAAATTATATTAATCCAATAAAAGAGGTACAGTTAATTTTGTTCTAAAACTATATGACCTCTCAAGGTGTGTTTAAAATCTTGGGTGCAGAACTAGAAATATCTTAGGTTGTATTTCACCATACAGGTGAAATTTATGCTGTTTACCAGTCAGTTTAGCAAATATTTTACTAGTTCAGGATGTGGTTGTACTTTATAAGAGGATAGGATCCTTGAATCCTCCATAGTCTTGCTGTTCAGATTTCTGCTGCTGCAAAATTAGCATTGGCTTAAATCACAAGCTTGCAGGCATTATGAGTAGAAGTATAGTTTTATTCTAAACTGTATTTAACATTGAAGATAAAAGGAAATTACAGAGAAATCCACAGATATAAAGCCTGAATTTGAACACCATCTTCAGTTCACTGTCAAAAGTTCACTCAGTCAGGATAGTGGAAAAATTTATGTAGATTATCTTGATATCTTGAAGAGAGCTGGCAGCAGCAGAGAAATATGATGCCAGTTTAGAGACTGTGGTGTGTTTCCAGCCAACCCATAACAGTTACCAGTAGCTACAACCACTGTAAAGGCAGAATTGGTTAGTGCTATAACTCCTTCGTATATAGCAAAATGAGGGAGGATACATTCAGGATACTTCGTTCTAAGAAAATGTATAAAATAGTTTTATATATTGCAAGATTAACATATTTTGGTTGTGAATATATAATATTAATTAAAATCTAAAAGCTTAACAAGGAGTATCTAAAGCAGTGTGATTCCTGAATGGCCTTGCAAGAAAAGGAGGAGGCAGTTGATGAATTCGTGCCATCTTTTTTTCAGTGCAGAAATTCCGATATGTTTAGAGAAATTGGCCTAATGACTCAATGAATAGCACATTTCCTGCTTTAGCTGACAGTAAATATGTAACTCATTGATGTATCAGGCTCCTTAAGGTATTTTATGTATATTTTATTAAAAGCCCCTTAAGAAAAAGTAAAGTGCCAACATCATTAGCTATTCTACTATCGATCATGAGTCTCCACTGATTTTGTGCTCCCTAGCAGATATTTTCACCATGGATTGAGTTAGGGTGGAGTATTACTTCTTTAAATTCTGGACACTGTGTGTGTATGGAAGAGCTCTCTGTCCCTTTGAAGACAAGACTAGCCAGTGATTTCATTTTGCAATTTTAGATACCTTAAGATTAAAACAGGGTATTGATCGCCAGCTTAGCACAGGATATTTAAACAATTAATATGAAGCTGTAAGTTTATCAGTAACTAACCTCTCCTAAAATTTATTCTACTAACTGCAATTAGAGTCACATATGAAGTTCCTAACACCTTTCCACTTCCGTTTTACAGAAAATTCTGTATGGAGTAATTTTAAAGAATTAGCTTCTTTTAAATAGTAAGAAAAAAATTTAAAGCAAAAAAATATTAAAATTTCAAATTTATAATTACCACAGCAATACTGCAAATTACTTGGGTTCTCTAAATAAAAACCAGAAGGTCTTTATCATCTATTTTAGGTACCTGGGCTGCTGTATGACAAATGCAATTTAACTGCAGGTAAATGTGTACCTATTTCAGAACAGATACAGTGTCTTAATAAATCGATCTGCAAAGGTTCAAGAGAGAAAATATAAATTATACTAAATGAAGAATGATGCAGCATAATGACTTTAAAAAGGCCTCCAGCATCTCAATCAACTATGTAATCGGCTTCATTTTCCCTGCCTACAATTCCCCATGCAGTTTCAAATATCTGATATTTTTCTTCACTTCTTCTCCTAAACTCTTTCAACCAATATTTGGGAAACGGGTAATTCACACATTTTTAAGGACTGAACACCTCACGGGTGAACAGATTCCACCTGAAAGTATTTAATTATTCATCAGATACAGTTTTCTCCAGCTTAGGAAAGAACTCAAAATGTTAACACGAATGGGGAAAATTATAAGCATAAAGGATACATTTTCATTACTAATGCATTCTGAGCAAGACCTGAGAAATCAGTAGAATTCAGAGTCAGCAAAGTTTTGTAGGGCAAAGCACAGCAGATACAGATGCCTAAGAATTTCCCACTGTACATTGAATGGCTACAATGCTTACCATTGAGCAAAAATTAGTTTCAGTCCAGTGCAATCTCAAGCAGATCTGTCAGAAAACTTTTTGAGCTAAAACTCTAAGTATTGGCTTCTGACACTGCCCTTACCTTAAGCCTCAGTGAAAGGAATTATGGCTAGCACACTTTACCTCATGAATGTGATGGTAATTCATAAAAAACAAGGCCTTCCTCAATTGTTCAGTCCAAAGTGTTAAGAGGCTGGGGTAAATCTGTTGATTTATGGATATCATGTATGGCAGTTGCAGCTACACTCAAATCTCTCTATGAGACTTTTCTTCTTATTTAATGAGAGATGAAACATGCAGATACTTGCTGAATAGTACTCCCATCAATTATCATTGGTGCTTCCTTCAGCAATGTGACCTGAGACAAGATGCCCACAGACAAAACGAAGAGTTATTTATTGAGATAAAGAGAAAATAGAATTACGGTAAAATATAACTTTAATGAACATTCATTGGGCATTTGAGATTAGATGGCATAGCTAGAAAAACAAAATATTAAAGGTTTAACGTCAGAAATATTGTGAACTAGTCATAACAGAGTGCTTTATCTACCCATGCAATCACAGAAATGCAGAAAAAGGAAATACTTTTCAGGTGTGCAAAACAGCATGCTGTATCTGGAATGTCATTACTCACTGCTACCAGGGAAAAGACAAACACTTTGAAGTGGGATTGTAAATCAATTGTTAGTCTGAGAGACAAGATAACCATGGACACATAAGAATTACAAGGGCAGAAAATCTGGGGAGAGTAGACCTATATCCTGCTTAGGAAAGCTGAAAATGTGTATGTCTTCCACTCATTTGCATTCCAAGTAATCATCAGTGGTAATAATGACAGAGACCTTAGTGACTTAAAGGAAGTAACAATGTAAAATACAAGGCCCAGTGGAATTTTCTCTTTTCACATACATTCCCCCCTGCCCAGTTTTCTGCTTAATAGATTTGGTTGTTGCTCCAAGAAGAAATTATGTGCAAAACTAATTCAGTTTTGGCTTGCTTCTGCCAAAGCAGTTTGTTTCTTACAAAACATTTACTCCTTTGCTCCCTACAAAACATTGTATTACATGGGGGGAGGACCCTCAGCCGGGCAGAACTAAATAAGTAATTTTTTCTTATGTAAATATTTGTTCAGTTACATTAACATTTTGCTTCCTTTCCCAGGAGACTGGATTTCAAAATGGAAGTTCCAACTGTGTGGCAGCTCATTATTAGCAGCAGTGATTTTGTGATTCAATATCATCTTCAGTATACCTATTGTCAATACTTACTGGTCTTTTGTACAAACTTTTCTCTCTGTATTTCAATATCTTCTTCACACGTCTACTAAAGAAACATATCCATATCATATTATAATGCTTTTCAATAAAGAGCTATTGGCAATGTCCTTCTTCAGTTCAAAAGTAGATGATCAGGTGAGGAAACAAGAGGCTCTCTCTGCTTCAAGACACAAGTCTGTGCCAGACGTCTCAAGTGACCATGGGAATGTCATCTATGATGGACAAGGATCTTGTCACTAGGGCCATTCCACAGCTGTGCCAGTCCATATCAGCCTTTTGGGGGTTTCGTGCGAGGGATTTCTTTATGCTGACACCACTTCTCTACTGTAAAACACAGGTATGGCTCGCCTGCCTTTGAAAACTACAGATAAGCAATGCAGGGTAAATGCCCAAGCAAATTATTTTAATTCCCAGTTTCTAGCAATATTTTCTTTGCTACCATTTTGCTTTATCTTCGTGGTTGTCCATCATCTACGGGTAACTGACATGCATTTTTCTCAGAAATGAGCAAAAAACCTCATGGATATCTGCTTCTTTCAGAGGTGAGATGTACATTTGGTAGAAACACAGCCCAGGGAAAAATCACTTGTATTGATGGAAAGACTGTTCTATATGGAAGAAGTTTGTGTGAGTATTATTTATGATATAAAATCAATTGAAGCAGTACAAGGGATGCATACTTTTTTGAATGGGAGTGGGCATTTAAAACACATTTTAAGGTTTTTGAATTTTATAACTGTTCTATAAAAACAGACAAACAGTGAAGCATCTGAGATGTATTTGTTTGTTCTTAGGTTCTCACGAAGGGCTCTTCTTTGGTCACACTTGTGACCATCATATGGCAGCAGGATACAGAGACACTAATTTTAGGCTGATCAATGTCACTAAAGCTAATTTTAGGCTGATCAATGTCACTATAGCAGTCCATCTGTGACAAATACTTTAAATAGATCTGTGATCTGGTAAATCTATTAACCTATTAATTGTTTAAGCCAGTCTACATTAATGGGGTTTTCCTGTTAATGGGGCCTGAGCTGCCTTGCACTATGTAGACTTTACAGGACTAGCGGGCAGTACCTTGAGCATTTCCAAGCCACAGAGGCAGGTCTTTTAGCAGTTTTCTATTGATGGAAATCTTTTTGCCAGGGGCAACAACAAACATCCTGTCTAATAGCTCTCTTAGTGAATTAAAAGTCTTGTGAATTTCAGTTTCTGATGAACATTTTTTTCTCTCCTGTTTTCCAGTCTGTTCAAGTCTCTTCAGAAGAAGTCTGATTCTTTCATCTGGAAAAAGGAGAAACATCTGTTCATGTTACATAAAGAAAAGGTCTCAATCATTTGTAAATACAACAGGACCTTGATTATTGACTCTACTTCCAGAAATCAAATAATATGACACTTAGCTGTAAACACGCAGGTGATTAACTCCCACTCAGAAAATACTCTAGTTAGTCACCAATGGGCGAGTCTAACTCAAGAGTTATGCTTTAAATTAGGTCATTTGCCATGGCATGTGAATATTTTTATTAAAGCCAAGCTCCCATTTTCAAGTTACTATGGTCAAAAGTCAAGGTTTCTTTAATCTAAAAATATATTTTCCCACCGAAACTGCAGAACGAGTAATAGTAACCACATCTCTGTTGTTCTTTTAAAAACAGCAATCTTTTATGATTCTTATAATGTCATCATTTATGCAAACACTGTAAGTATTTTAGATCTCATAAGCCTGAAGCAACAAACACAATTATTTTATATAAAGCTCATAGAACAGAATACTTTAACAGGAAATACAGTTATTATTTTTATGATTTCAGCAAGCAGTGGAGCTCTGTGAAAGTGTTATCTACTTTTAATAACATCTTAATTTTCCTTCTAAAATTATATCCCTTTTCAAATATTACTGCTGAGAAACAATGGCAAGTGGATTTGATAATAAAAATAGTATTACAACTGAGCTCTATGATCTTCTGTCTTATACTTACTGTATACCAAAGCCAAGAGAAAATATGAAGGGAAATGAGTGAATAGTTTGGGGTAGGGGAAAATGTGTCTATTTCTCTAAGGAGGAAGAGAAAAAATATTTAATCAAAACTACAATAATTTTAAATTTTTATTCCAAACAGTCATTGTAAGAAGTATTATGGTTATGCTCTCATGGTCTCTCATATAAAAAGAAATATAATATATACAAACTACACAGATTTTTGAGGATTCATTCTATTAGTTGTCTACCTCTATAACAAAATGGGAAATGAAGCTTCATTCAAGAACACTTGATATCAAAATACAATAAATTAGAATCAGAAAGAAACAAAATATGTCACATTTTGTATTTTCAAAAAAATGATCTGCAATTCTGTAGTACTGAAAAGTAGAGCCATACTGCAGATTTTCTACATCTCAGATTTCACAATTCTGGGGAAAAAAAAGGTAAAGTAAGTTCCTTGCAAGTCTTGTTGGGAGCAGGATAAAAAATTGCGGTTACAAGAACTACCCAAAATGGATAGAGGTTATGTACGTTTTTATTATATATCAGTTTAGAGCCTATATTTTTTTCAGAATTTGTGTGTAGTGTATATTGTACCTCACATTTTTTCTGTCACATTTTTATTGGTTTATCTAAGAGTATCACTATGTGACGTAAAGAATGTTTAGATATGGCATTAATTTTCATTTACATGCTTAAATGATTTTATATCAATTATTAAAAAAAAAAAACACCAAAAAACAAACCAGAGAGCATGCATTGTTTACCTGGAAACAATCCTGTAGATTGTTCCTGAATAATCTCTAGAGCATACTGAGGGAAAGATAAGAGAATATAATTGCTAGAGAAATTAGAATGTAGTAAGATAACGAGATATTAATAAATCTCATCTAATAGAAGTAAAGATTATTTGTTTTCATTGTAATTCTATAATAAAATTAAGGATTATGTATTTTAATTACAACTCTCCTTTGAAAATTAAAAATAAATCCCTTTTATTGGTTTCCTTGCTTATTACCTCCCATCAATTGATTTCCCTACTAAGAAATGCTCATTCCACATACAGAATCATATTTTCTTACTTCAAACAATCTTCATATCCAGTCATTTTTTTGGTCCAAATATTGCTGTTATTAGTGCAGATACAGATCAAAGGGGAAAGAACGCTTGAGAAAAATCTCATAAAGCTAAATCAGAAAAAACTTCTGAGAATGTAATATTATTGACTTTATACATCTTACATTTACATTCATTTACTTTCGTTCTGTGCACAAGAGCAGTAGTCTTGAGTGGGAAAATCAGACAATGTTCAATTTCTAATCTAAGTCATGATTAGATTGCTTTCTTCTGTCTCAAAAAAACTAGTTTCCTGGTACTAATTTGATTAGACAATGAAAATAATCCAATTAACAATACTGTTAAGGGGAAAAAATGTTGATACCTCGTTCAGTTTCAGCTTTGTTGTTTCTTGGGGTTTTTTCTTTGTCTATTTTATGACAAAAGGCTAACTATTAATTTCTGACAATATAGCTTTGCAAATTCATTTAGCAAGGAAAAAATTGGTGCTTTTAAATGGGTGAGCACAACATTTGGTTGACACTTTCTGTAAACTCTAGCACATTGCCAAATTGGGTGACCTTCCACGAGCATTGATGCAAGATAGGCTTCTCCCATAAAAAGAAAGCTATTCAGTATCTTTTTGCTGAAATTCTATTTCAATATTGCCAGAACAGAATACAATTAAAATACTACTTCCTGTAGTCAGAACCTATATTTCTTCAAAAGGCAGAACTTTTATGTAATATGTTATTTGGATCATTCATGAGAACAACACTATCCTATATATAAATACAGTAGTGAATCTATTACTGCCTAATGTTCTTGACTACTTTTTGAGATAGCTGAGTTTGCAGTTAGCTTCAGTCTTGATCTCACTGAAAAATTGCCACAACTGTTTAGAACAAGTTAAATAAAAGATACATTAATTTTCTAATTTAATTTGGAGATATTATCCACAATATCTAAAAACCAATAACAACATTTTTAAAGTAGTGTCAAATTTCTGGATTCTGCTATATTTTAAATCAATTTTTTCCTGCTTTTGGTTTTAACATATTAAGAGATTAACAGTAGAGATTAATTCCCCACCAATGATACAGATGGAATGCTTCTGGAGTAAGAGAAGGCCAAAGAGGAAAGATGCATTTAATTTGAACTCTAAGTAAAATGGACTGCTGGCCTTTAAAGACAAAAAGTTTGTAAGTGAACTTGTAAACTTTTAAAGATTGGGGAAAACTGAGATGTATAAAAGAGCATGTCTTTTACACAGAACACCATATGAAGGATAAGAAACAATCCTATAAGAAATGACAGAGTGGCATTTCAATGTGATGCTAAGGGGACCAAAACACATCATTTTAGATCATTACTAAAAATCTAGGAAATAAGGCAGCAGAAAAAGAAAGCTGAGAATGAATAAGAAACTTGGTGGAATAAACACTATCACTCTGAAATAATCAAAGTACAAGAAAATTGAGTGAGTGGTCTGTGGTAGTGATGGAATCCTGTATCTTTAAAAGGCAGTTCCTATTATGACACGAGGACAAAGAGTATCTTTGTGCTGCTTTATGCATCTTCTCACATCTGAGGTTAAAATGAGAAGGTTCAGAGAAGGGCTGCCAGATACAGAGTGGCTGCTGGATGAGGAAGAAGTAAATTGGGACTCTTTAAACTGGACAAGTAACAACAGAGTTTTGAGCAATCAGAAGAGGTAGGAGCCATGTTATAGGATGGGCCAAGTGTTTGTACCCTCTTCAAGGACAAGAACTGAGAGCAAGCTAGCAGCCAGGTTCAAATCTAACACAAAGATGAAATGCTTCATGCAACAGGGTGTTAGATAGAGAGCAGGCAGGCTCAGGTTCACAGAAAAAAATTATTAATAGCTACTGTATAGATACAGATTACAATGAGGTAAGCAATCCAGACAGCTATTTAATGAAACATGCCTGCCTAATCTTACTTTTCCTCTATGAGCTGCTCATGACCACTGTTAGAAACAGAATACAGAGGGATATGATTGTTTGGTACAGTCTAGCAGAGTTATTTTTCCAATTGTGATTTGAGGAATATTTTACTCACAATTAGTTATTCATAATTGCTCTGTGTCCTTGATCATTCTTCACAGAGGGTATTGCCTCTACTTATCAGATATGGCCCAAACCTGAAGGAATAAAAAGCTAAACCCAATGAAGTCTGCTTTTAAGCTCAGATTCAAGTATGACCACAAATATACATGCATACATTACTATAAGCAAAAACATTGGTTCAAGAAGGAACAGATATGCCCACAATGGGAAAGGAAATAAGTTGTGCACCTCTGCCATATGTAATTTTTTAACAAAGTCTTATTCTGTTGAGATTTTGATCTGTTTCTTTTCCTCTGAAAGTTACTCCATGACAGCAAGGAGGGTGAGCAAAGAGGATGAAAAATAAACCAGTCAGAAATAAATGTTACTTTCATTTGTACCAAAATTAATTTATTATCACTAGATACAAGAAAACTGGAATATAGAGCCAAGCGGCTGCACTTGTCTTCACTCTTCCTAAGCCTATTTAACCTATACCTGATTTAGCAAAATCAGTGTTTATTACACTATTAGGCATTCCATAAAATAGCTCAGATTTTTGAAGGATATAAAGGAAATTTGATCCTCTGAAGACTGCATGAATCAGAAGAAAATTGTTAAAATTTACTCATTTTTTTAAAAAACAACATTGTAATGTATCAGGTTTTTGCAACATTGTTTGTCTCTTATTTTAGGATTAAATACAGACAGCAATGATACAATTATCCTGTCAGAGACTGATATTTCAATTTTACTGACTATATAAGCAACTCCCATTAAGGAGTGAATAAAAGAGACATCAAGCATGCTTTTTTTATTCTCTAGGTCCCATATATTTAGGCAAATGGTATTATCTATAAGGGTTGCAAAAGCACTAAATGGTGACACCAAGTGTTATGGTCACAAGCTAAAACACTGTTGTTGTTTAACCCCAGCCAGCAGCCAAGGCCCACTGAGCTGCTCACTCACTCCCCTACCAGTGGGACTGAGGAGAGAATCAGAAAGAGAAAAGTTTGAGAACTTGTGGGTTGAGATCATGACAATGAACTGACAGATCACAGCAGATAACTAATTGTATAATAGGGAAAGAAAAATACACACACACACAAGCAAAGCAAACCAAGGAATTAATTCAGTGCTTCCCATGGGCAGGTACGTGTTCAATCATCTCCAGGAGAGCACCACATGTAACCCTTACTTAGGAAGAAAAGATCCCTCCAAATGTCCTCCTGTTTCCTCCTTCTTCCCCCCACTTTATATGAATATGATGTCACATGGTATGGAATATCTCTTTGGTCAGCTGGGGTCACCAGCCTCCCAGGCACCCCCTGCCTCCTCAACAGTGTGGCAGTACAAAAAGCAGAAAAAACCTTGGCTCTGTCTAAGCCCTGCTCAGCAATAACAAAAACATCTCTTTATTATCAACACTGTGTTCAGCAAAAATCCAAAATATAGCACCATCCCAGCCACCGTGAAGAAAATTAACACTACACCAGCCAAAACCAGCACAAACGCAAGAATCTCAAGGATCAAAATGATCCGACTGGAACACTGGCAGCTGAGGTTAGATAAATCTCATCTGTTATTGCAAAATCTCATCTTTATATTACAAAATAGTCTTTGATGTAGGAGAGTGTGTAGTCACAAGCCACAAGGTGTCAACTTCAACCTGGCAAGAAAATATGTACATGAAAATTAAAACATTAGGTAGTCAAAGGGTGCAAGAAAGTGATACATCTAAACATTTTGGTCCTGAAACTCCACTTGGAAAGTCCATACCTGCCACAATCCTGAAAGGTGGAGGAAGACTATGGAGTTTTGACAGGGTCAACTGGAGACATCAAGTAATATGAGCAACGTCTTTCCTCACTGCATGTATTTCTGATACTGTTCTGCTGCTTTGACTTTGCAATACCAGCAAAGAATATTCATTAGTCTCCCTGAGACACCTTGAGGTATACTAGTGTTTCCTAAATAATTGTCTTCAATATTCCAGTTATTGAAGCATTTAAAAAAAAAAAAAAATTTAAACCAAAATCTTTTAAACTACAACCTCACACAGCCACTGAGCTAGCAAATAATCCATCCTGCCCCACCATGACTGCAGATACTTTGTGTCAAGTGTCTCATTTACCTGAAACACCAAACTGTAATCCCTATCCTCTTTTTAGTTTGACTCCAGCAATATTTCCTGGCTTGCTCATTGGTTTTCCTACATGAATTTAAACATTTACAATCATAGGAAAGAAGGGATGCAAACAATTTCCCCACTTATTATTTTCTCAAACTTTTCCTGAGTCCTTCCTTATAAGCGTCCTTAAATCTTCCTTTCTTCTGCCATTCCTAGCTACTGAGACTTTTATGCAATCGTGATGCCCCTTTGAATTTCAAAGAAAAATAATAACTCCAGCACAGTAAGTGTCAAGCTTTCCATCGCAGGGCCAGCCAATATACCCCTTGGCTTTGTATGTTTCGATCATCATAAATCACAGTTAGCATTGGTTTAACATCTATTCCCCTAGAAAACGATTTCTGAAGACACTCCTGAAAGCCAAGAGAAACAGGTAGAACACTATGAATGGGAGGATTCAGAGGGGGCACTGAAATATAAACTGTACTAATAATGCTACAAATCAAAATAATGCTATGCTGGCTTCTGACACTGAGGTATTAAATTCCCTCTAAGTCACTATAATAGGGCGAATGCATCAACATAATCTTGCTCCTACTGTAAAATCACCCACAGAAATAACAATTTACTTCTTCAACTCTTCTAACTCCTCGGTATTATAAAAGCCCTGTGTTTTCGCCCTTTTCAGACTCAGTTCTTGACTGCTGTTCTACAGATGACTTATTCTCTCTTTTTCTGTAACACAATCTTTTATTTATATGGAAGAGACACTATTACAACAACTTGGAACAAAGCCTGATTTTGTCAAGTAGTTGATTTAAAGGATTTGCATATCTAAACATTCTGTATGCATTTTAATGCACTTAAATAAGAAAACCATCTGCGCATTTCTTTCTTTATTTGAAACTATGCTTGGCAAACAATCATTACAATTATAAGTAGCATACCATTAAGCATATGGTTAAATGACAATGTATTTGCTTATTTCAAGATCAATTCACTTGAAAGCACTGCTTTGCTTAATACTGAAATTCATAGATCAAAGTTTTACAATGATAAAAGACATACACCTACAGAATAATGCTGCTTTGCCTCAGGAGAAGATGCATGACCATTGTGTCTTGAGGTTTAGAGCTGTACATAAAGTTAGGTTGTTGGCACAGTTCAACCTCCCACTTGGCTTCCTGCTCAAGGAAACATTTCTTAAATTCTGACAATTTCAGACACAGGGCCTGGAAAATATTTACCACTTTTCTATGAACTTAAGGAGACCTCATCTGAGCTGCAATATGTATTACTGCAGTTCTTCCCAGCCTATAATGAAATGTCACAGTCCCCAAAAGAAAGATAACTGTATGAATATTTGCAATATCCCACTGCCTCACAGTCATCTTTGACTCTCAGGATATGCGACAAATAAAAGGCAGGAGATCAAGCTTTACTTTAAAAAAGGAACTCATATACAAAATCAAGCAATTAAGAGGTTTAAGTCCCCTTTAACATTTCCTCCTTCTTACTTTTGCTATGGAACATGGCAAAGTTTGCCTGTGAATGCCCACACAAAAAACATAACTGAGCATTGTCTCTCAAGTCATGAAAAAAATCTGCTTTAATTTGAATTAAAAATGTGATTCTATGAAGCTGATTGACCTGCAAATTCAGTCTGGGATGTGATATTTAGACTACATTCTTTCTTGCTCCAGTATCACTCCCAGGCTAATATGTTAAAAAATTGGATGAAAAACCAAAAGTTTCCAACACATTGTCTCAGCAATTCATTTACTCAACTGAATGAACATGAAAACATATGGAAGAGAGGAAAATGGATATATGACTGTCTTGTCTCAATTGCATGTATAGGATAGTGTTGTATTTTCTTAATTGCACTCTTCACAAGTAAAAATTAAATTAATGAAATTATATGCATACATATTACCTTTGGGCAGAGCTGAAGAAATTCCTCTGTAAAGCAAATCGTTCTGTTTTACCAGTGAGGATGAGTAGTCTCAAACCACAAGGTGTCAGCTTCAACCTGGCAAGAAAATATTTACCTGAAAATAAAAACATTAGGTGGTCAAAGGGTGCAAGAAAGTGATATATCTGAGCTTTTTGGTCCTGAAACTCCAGTTGGAACATGTATACCTGCAACAATTCTGAAAGTTGGAGGATAGAGACTATGGAGTTTTAAAAGGGCTATCTGGAGACATTAAGTAACATGAGAAACATGGGTATTTGTTTATTAGTCACCAGAAATAAAAACAGCTCAGATCTCATTCACCTTTTGTATAACTTGCCACAGAATAATGGGCAGGTGATGTAAAACAGAGGTAATGCTTTGCATATTTAGGATTTAAATTCTAGTGTAGTGAAGGGCAGTTACAGTTTTCCATCAACTCGATGAACAGGAGCAGCACAGGGCACAAAGGGATCTTCCCTTATGTGGAGGTATTTTGTACACAGCAAGAGAAAACATTTTCCAAGATCAGTGCTAGAGGTTGGGCGAGTCAGCTCTGCTCCCTCAAGTAAACCATGGAGCTTTCTTCCTTTTACTTTCTCTCTATGCTTTTCATCATAAGAACAGTCTTTCTGTCCTCTTCACTCTGCTCTGACCAATCTTTTAAACTTACCAAACCGTATGGAAAATGGATTTTTTATTTGTGACAGGATGAAGCCAGGGTATTGACTAAATCTATTTCTCTTCCTTTCTTGCCGTCTGAAAATGTATTTATTTTTATCAATGGAATATTCTCAGTTGGAGAGCCCAAAAAGCCACCCTCAGGCTTTGCTCACATGCTTTAGAGCCTTGCTCACACGCAAACCACAGGTTCAGTCCCCTTATCAAGTCAACTAAACATCCTAACTAAAACAAAACTCCACTATAATGTTTGATTAGAGTTCTACCTTAACACCTGCAAAAGGACAAAAATTGAATTCCATTATATTTGGCCTTTTTTGCCTTAATTTTTTTTTCTTAACTCACTTTAGCCTAACAACCTTTTCACTGCCCTACTTTTTTTCCCATAGCCTCCTTCATAAACCTTAGAAGAAACACTATCTTTTTCCTTGAGCCTTGATAGTTTTAATTTGTGCTAAATTACTAAATGCTTCTACCTCACTGGTCACAAAATCATTCACAGGACTGCATACATAAGTAGTTTTACATGGCATATTTTTCCTGATCCCTCAAGTAAATACACTGGGAGAAATATCCATGTAATTGTATGCTTTATCACTCCTTCAATCTTCTTTTTTAATTCAGTCTTCTGATGTTTTAATTTCTTTCTTCAGTGAATTCTGAGGGGTTTTTTACCTAAAAAATACCCTTGTCTACGTGTTTCTATAGGTCTAATTTTAGTTCTCCTCTAATGCATTCTTCTTTTTATAGCATTCAGTATTTTGCTTAAATTCTTTTCATGATTTATGTATTCTTCTGTTGTTGCTTGCACTTTTCACATTGTTGTTGACTTTTATTCTTATCTAAATTGGTCTAGTGATTTTAAACTATATTTAGTCAAGATTGTTTCTTATGCTGAATAGATATTTATATAAGCTAGGATATTTATTACTGAGTCCTTCATATTTCACTCAAGCTAATTTCAGCCCAGTAAGATCTTTCAAGTGCTTGTTATGGAAAGGAAGTAAAGGAAGAATAGTAATGCCTTGAATCCAGCAAATTATCTAGATGTCCCATCTCCCTCACCCCAATTCTATTTTCTTAGTATTCATCATTTCACTTTCTATTGTAAACTAATTTAAAATTTATTCAACATTTATTGTTTTATCATCTCCAAGAGTAATAATTAGCAATATTGTGCCCTTTGGATGAGCCAGGCAGGACAATTAGCCTTCAGAACTGTCTCTGACACAAGCTCAACTCCCTAATGTAGGATGCAGAAAGCAGGAGATTTGCAACAATTCATATTTTTGTTCTGTCTTTTGTGCATGAGCATGATTATGGGGAATTTGAAGCCAACAAAGATGCTCCATGTCCAAAATTATTCTCTACACAGCTAGAATAAAAGGTTTCTAAATGAACAATGGATCAGGCCTTGAGGAAATATTTTATGCAAACTGTAAATTATAACAGTTTAGACTCCTTCAGGCTAATCTCAGATATTGACCATTCTTCTGTAATGTGAGCTATAATAGTTTCATTCACTTTGCTCTTATAATTATACACATCTAATGAATATTATGAGGCTTTTTTCCATGTTGTAGTCTGTCTTTTTGAAATATTGTGTGGCCTGAACTTAAGACCTAAATGATGGATTTTAATGATCTGGAGGTAATGAGCCTCATAACTTCCTCTTGCCGAATAAGCTTTCATTTCAGACAATTTTATTACTCCTTAGCAATATAAGTACCTCTTTTGTTTATGAAAGCTTCCATTCTCAGTGTTTTATCCATCCCTCGCCCATTTCATTTCTACAGCTATCACAGTTTTTGCAACATAAATACCCAAGTAGGAGACCCTGTAGGATATCCTACACAAAGAATAATTGAACTGGCCACTCACTGCTGACTCATGTAGTGTGTTCAAAAGCACAGGGTATGTGGATGATGATTTAAAGTGCTTAAAATCATCTCGCATTGAAATAAGCACATCAGTATCTGTTTTTAGCTGGTGCAAGGGTTTCTCTGCTCCCAAAGAAGAGCAAGCACCTTCATTTACCTCTGCACATCGTGCACTTCTAAAGGACTTTCCTTTGCATGTCTCTGCTGGGAAAGGCTGGTACCCTACTAAGGTCTCCTTCTTGCAGTTAGCTTGTTCCCTTCCCCATCCAAAGCATGCACTGGTAACACAGGTCTTGGGATGTTGGCTTCACCCTATCACCTTCCATTAAATGGGAAAAATTTCTAACTAGGACAGGCAGAATATAAAAAACAAACAGAACTCTCCTGCTGAGCCTAAGGCTGAACCATGTAAAGAGGAGGAAACATTTAGCATTTCTGTTGATTGACAATTTCAGTTAAGGCTGATAGGTGTGTTGTATGTTCAGCAGGAAATCAGTCTTCCAGCCCCACTGTGAATCGTAGGCATGGATATCGTTCTATTATACTTGCAACAGGACCAACTAAGGCTGTTAATGATGCCAGATATTGGATCCATGCCTCAGAGTAGAACATGTTGTCTTCCAGAATCGTAGAATACAATCATAGCATATAATCATAGAATATAATCATGGAATAGTCAAGGTTGGAAGACACCTTTAAGATCATCAAGTACAACTGCCAACCCAGCACCAGCACAGTAACCCCTAAACCACTGAACCACATCATCCAGCACCAGATCCAAATGCCTCTTAAACACTGGGAATAGTGACTCCACCACCTACCTGAGAAACCTATTCAGATGCCTGACCATTATAACAGTAAATATTCTTTTTTGAGAGGATGCTTTTCTCTGTCATTTCAGCGTAAACTGACACATATGCAAATTCTGTACTAAGCTGCAATATTCTGTCTCACCTGCTCCAGGATGTTAGCTTTCATGGTTAACTTGTCCCGTCGTCAGTTGTACAACTGGCAAAATATAATATCCACACTAACTTACCTTGGAATTTTTCTTTGCAGCTTTTCTGTATGTTTCTGTGCTATCATGCAAAAGAATTGAAGGGTGTACTCATTTCTTAAAAGGGCAGAGAAGCTAATAACCAGACACCTCTCTAACTTCTATAAACAGATCTTTGAAAACAATAAAATCCCCCACACTTCAATTATAGAAACAGTCTTCACTGAATTTATCTATCCACAGAAAACTAAGACTCAAGAATATTTGCAACAGCCGCTGCTCTCTTTTCAATTGAGGATTGCAGTACTGACTTTCTTGAGCATCAATATATGAATAATACAGAAAAAAAGGGAGCAAATGTAGAAATACTGCTGACTTGCTATTGCCAGATGTCAGATTTGTTCTACTAGATAGGGAACAAAGAAAACAAGCAGAAAAATGTCTTTGATATATCTTGATTGTTTAACAGTTTGTTCCTGTCAGCAACCTCTTAGAAACTTCATTGCAGTGAAGAAGCTGCACCCCAGAGATAGATGGTAATATGTTTATTTGGTTGGGAATCACAAAGATTTCTGTGCTGTAGCTATGTGCTGTCATCCATTAGAGGAACTGCAGGACTGTCACAACCTACTGTTTGCTCTGATTACACCTGCAGCCCTGATTCCAAAATGCTCTGCAGTGTCTCCAACACAGCCTTCTTTGATCTATGCTGCTGTAGGAAGGCATAGCAGTATGGCAAAAATATACACCAGAAAGCACTATTCGTTCTGATACCAATACCCATGAATAAAACTGCTGCCTCCTTTTGGGTGATGAATATTTTTTAAGTTAAAACTATACCTGGACTTATACATGCTACGTGAGAACTCTTTTACAAAAGAAAACACTGACTGAAAATTGTAACAAATCATAATAAAGTGAAATCAAAGTGAAGATAGGAAGACCATGCATTTGAGGCACAATTGTATATCTAGTAGCAAAATCAGCCATAAATTTTGGTCACAAATAAAACTGGGACTTTTCATAGCATCATCATTGATGAATCCATCCAGTTCTTCATATTTATCAGACAGTACTAAATCATGCATATGCACGCAAGACCTTTGATTAAAGTACTCTTTCTATAATAAATAGTATGTATGCATATTTAGATAGAGATCTACTGGTATATAGAGAAAGGCTAACTTTATATGTGGGAGAAGAAGATCTACTTAATGTATTTTCTTTTCTTTCACAAAAAATTGAAAAATACAGAAATACTATTAGACCCACACAACAGGATAGTAGGATGCACTGTTACATGTTACCTTCCTTAACAAGTTCACTAAAGTTTAAACTATTATGGTACCTCTTTTTAACACCCCTCTTTACTATCGACTGCTTAATAAAGTTTAGTAAACAAGAAACTCATTGTTAGACATGAGTTAGGTGAACAAGTTCCTGGAGATATCATCAATGCAGTCAGGCAACTACAAAAACCTGTGTGCATTTTTTTAACTGATTGGATAAGAGCATGCTTTCCCTTATCTCCATCATCAGTGTTACCACTCCATTCCACCATACTTTAGGAACACACATTCTGGAGGTTGAAGAGATCCATTTAATCATTTGAATTTAGAGTCACCTCTTGTAGCAGATTCCATCAATTCATACAGGTAGGAATCAGACTCAGCCATCTCAACCTCACACTGTTCAAAAGCTTTGTAAATAAACCTGAGGTATTTACTCTGTGACTGATCCTCTCTGCAAGGTAAATGTACAGCTGAATATCACCACCATCCTGAAAACACTACTGCTATAGATTTCACATGGATTTTAATGTATCATATCAATCCTTGGAAGTGCTCAAGGACAAGCTGGATGGGGCAACCCAGTCTAGAGGAAGTTGTCCCTGCCAAGCGCAGGGAGGGTGGAACTAGGTGTTCTTTTAGGTCCCTCCCCTTTAAGATATTTATAGACAAAGATTTAAGAGAGAGCAGTCACCATCTCCATCATTCCCCATTTTGTACCTGATGTTAAATATTTCCTATCTTCAAATACGTAGGTGTCCAGAATTCTTTTATTCAGTACTCTCAAATCTGATTTCAAAGTATTTTATTTCAGAGCTGTGTGCCGTCTCCTACTACTTATAACAGGATTAGCACAGAAATATATGTCATCTTTTACACCCACTCATGCCTCTGCAATCCCTTTTCTTTACTGAAAAGTATTACTGGCACTTTCTCATTCAAGGAGATTATTGTCAAACATCACTGTCAGATCTCAGTTAAAAAAAAAAATAAGCAAAGCCTTTTCAATTTGTGCTACTACAAAATAGTATATTCAGACATATTTTAGTGAGATAAAAATGCAATAGCATTTTTATAGATGACACAAGAAAAAGAGTTTCCATTAAATTTTTTTAAAATCCTGAATCATGTGACTTGAAAGATTGATCAATAGTGTCTTCAAGAACATAAATCTAGAATTAATAATATTTTATTTGAGCTTTCCAGTTCATTTTTATGACATATTTTTGAACTAGCAACTAGTGAAGTGCAACAGTTAGCCTGAGTACTTGCAGACATCACCTACTGGGAGATGTAGTGATTTCCATTAGTGCTGTCTCATGTGGAAAAGAACATTCTTTTGACTGAACAGCCTCCTGTGAAAATCTTATAAAGATTGTTTTAAAAGATAACCAACTAAAGTGATTGAGTATCTTGTATGGATAAAAAGCACTTAGATTATCTAGAAAAACATTTTTCAGCTATTAGCTGAATTGTTTCTTGCACATGAAAATAAATGGCCTGGATAATTTAATAGAATGTTAGTAGTTTGGAAGGGACCTTATTTAGTCCCAAATTCCCTGCCATGGACAGGGACACACCTACTAGACCACTTTTCCCAAGGACATATCCAATCTGGTTTTGAACTCTGTCAGGGCTGGAGCATTTACAACCTCCCTGGGTCACTTGTTCCAGTGTCTCACCACCCTCACAGTAACGAATTTCTTGCTTATCTAACCTGAAATTCTCCTCTTTTCATTTGTACACGTTCCTCCTTGTCCTATCATTCCTGTTCTGATGAAGTGTCTCTCTCCAGCTTCCCTGTACACTCCCTTTGAATGCTGGAAGGCTGCTATGAGGTCTCCACACAACCTTCTCTTCTCCAGGTGCAACAGGCTCCTTTTTCTCAACCCATTTTCGTAGTGGAGGTGCTCCAGTGCTCTGGTCAAATTCATGGCCCTTCTCTGAGCTTCCTCCAGCAGTTCCAAGTCCTTCTTATGTTTGGAGCATTTTTTTCAACCTTTTTGACTTTGCATAGAGAACCTTGTGTTACCTTACATACCTTTAGATGCAGTATTTTTCATAACCTCTGTTATACAAATCACAAAGCACAAGTGAGCACTTTAGTATTTACACTTTAATCACATATGGGAGAACCATTCACACATGGCATGCTAAAAGTTCAATGTTCAGTATTAGCTTCTAGTCCAGTGGTAGCTGACAGTACAACTGCAATTAGGCACTTCAAGACAGTCTGGACACTGCAGGGATTAGGAACCAAGCAGGACATTAGCTTAAGAAGCATTTCTGCTGCTTTCATTTGCAGTAAGCATTGAAAATCCAGTACTTCCCCATAACCTCTGTATGTGCTATATGACAGTCCCCAGAGTTTGGCTGCCTTAAATCAGCAACTCCTAACATTGTTGAGAAGAAACAGTTAGGTGGCCATTACAGTGTTCACTCTCTCCCATGAGAAACCAAAGAACTGTAAAAGAAACTTCTCAAATTCTCTTTTTGAGCTGTAGACAGCTTCAATCAGACCTGCACATGGAGAACAGAGAATGCAATAAAACCTGCAACAAATTCCATGTAAATCCAGAAATCCACAGAAGTACTATTCCACCAGAGGATACAAAAGAAAATCCTAGTGATATGAATCTGTTCAGTTGTGCATGGAGTGGCATGTTCTCACTGAAAGTAAAACAATGGTGGGAAAAAAGATGGTTACTGAAAATTTTCAAAGCACTGAAGTCAGATTTAGCTTCATGGAGATGTCAAATCATCCAATTGAAAGAGAAAGGGGCAAGCTGAAAACATAAGCCATATTTAGCTGTCAGTTTTTAAGTGATAAAAGTAGAATTTCTTTATGGGCCCTTGAGAATCAGCTTATGGTTATTGAAGCACATGTTCTTTCCTATGTAACTCACTTATGCAGAAACACAATATGTGAAAATGCTCTTATAAAATCCTTCATGAATCCTTCATGTTGATTCACCAACATTCTTTTAGATTTAAAAGTTTTGTTAATTCATCAGAGTTAAAATGAGGATCTCCAAAACTGCCCTTCAAAAATTCTGAAAAAGCAACAGTGACATTTGCTCCTGCTTAGAATAAGCTCTCTGAAGCAACAATTCATCTCATGCCCCATAAAGTCTATGTTAATAATGATCATAATTGCCAACAAGTAAGTACAGGGGCTGTGCATTACTGACTTTCAGGCTTGCAACTTTTATTTTATGAAAGACTAAGGTGCTGTTCAAACTTTTTCTTTGCATATAAATAATTCCACCCTCCCTTTTTATGTTGAGGTTTGATTCTCTTTTGCTTTCACAATTTCAAAACTCAAAATCCAGTTTAGAGAAACTCCAGAAAACAATGGTGTGAATATTCAAGGCCATCAGTTCCACAGTAGAATAAAAATAGCAAAATAAAAACTAGAGAAACCTGCAGTGAGCTGATGAATGTAAAATGATTGCAGTTTGCTGATGCCCTTTAACTGCTTCATTGAAATAAAGAAAAGTTCCTGTAAAAATGCAAATCGAACCATCTTTTTTGCTTCCTAATGCACTGGAACATTTGTATCTAAAGCATCAGAATACAAGCAAAGACTCAATTGAATAACAAAGTGTCAGTCCAGGGACATAAACCTGAGATTATTTAGAAGGTTGTTTTGAACAGTCAGACCTGTGCGATGTCTGAGTTCAAAGCTGGTTTGGCTGCAGTGTTTATTGCTGTGAAATTGAAGCAGGTGGTATCTTCAGACAGGGATAAAAATATACAAAAATTGTTGATGTCTACAAATTGGAAAATATATTTGTCATATAACATCTTCTGTTACACGATCCTAAGAGACATGCAAGCCTGAAACTATATCAGAGGTGGTAATGGCATAAATCATCCTGAGAGATGATTAATCAGAACATCTGATTTTTGTTCTAGGTATCACTTGTTATTCCTGATTTGATCACCAATGGAGACATCCTTGTTTCCTCTCTAACTGCATGGTCCTGGGATTTTCAATCTTTTTAAACACAGTGGATTTTCTGCCCATCCCCAAAACTCAGAAGAAACTCATCAGGGTTTGTACTGGAATTTCATTTTTTGTCCCCTTTGCTTTTCAAAGGATAACACTGACGACACTCTGATTGATACCGTGCATTTTTGCTTGCTTTGAATTAATTTGAGACAGGTAAGAAATGTTTGATTTTGTTTTGGTTTTGTACCTTTTGTATTCAAATGGTAAAAGCTGTCATTTTCAAGAAGAAGATGCACAATGGGGACATAATTTCTATTTCAAAAGCGGCAAAAATATTCCTTTCTTTTATATCATTGTTTTGAACTGCTGGTTTAGGAAGTCAGACTTGATGATGCAAAAATAAACAAAGCCTTCAAGCTTAAAAGGTGTCTTCATCTTGTGTTGAACAAAGCACAAACTGAATTTTAAAAGAGATGGGGCTATACAGTTGTATTGGCAACAAATCTAATTTCGAAGCTGCCCTCTGGCACCAAGACCAAACAATATTTGAAAGGACCATGCAGGGGATTATTGTTTGATCCATGTTTCAAGCTCAGAATTTTCACTGTGCTCCATTCTCTGATGATAAACATCTCAGCTTTCACAGGCAAAGCCAGGCACTCAACCTTAAGACTCCAAATGCCTTCCTGAAGATTAGGTGAGCTTGCAGGGAGCAGGATGCAGCTCAGAGATGTCAAACCATGGAAGGGAAACAAAGAACACTTTTGTGCTATGATTTTTTTTTTATTTATTAACATTATTTCAGCCAGAAGTACCATGGATTTGAACATATAGTGTGAGAACAATAGCAAGTCAAATTACCTAACTTTCCTGCATTTGAAAATAGGGAAAATGTAATGAGGTTGAGAAGGAGTGTCTGAAATATAAGGTTTATACCTAACTCCATATGTTTAGGAGCTATTTACTTTCATAAATTTTCTACTATTCATAATACATCTCCCCATTACTTCCGTGATACCTTTCACCTCCCTTTTTTTATTCATCAGGAACTGAAATATTTCCTCTCCAAAACTGGTGTGAAGGGAAGGGGAAGAAATGCAGAGCTAGTCATCTCTGCAGCATATAACACTGCTTTTTTCGTAAAGGATTTCTTTAGTACTTCAGTTTCAAATATTAGGGGAGACAGTGAAAAAAATTACAATTCTCAGATCAATCCCATGACAATAATTTTCAGAGGAACACCATTAGTTACAGAAAAAATAAAACATTAATGAGAAGTTAAGCCTATATAATTTTCGCACACTGTACATAAGCAATTTTTCAAAAACCGCACAAATTGTTTTCATTTTTTCTGCTTATCTTTACCAGTGCTTCATTATGTTTGAGCTCTTATATATTTTAATTTTACACATAATTTTGCTTTACACATATTTGAGATCTAGATTAAAACAGTGCTACTTTGCTACCTTAGGAATCAGTCTTAACAAGAGTAATCAATCAATTAATTACTTTGTGTTGGTGATTAAAATTGTTTTTATAGTTTATTCTAGCACTTACTTGTACTGCAATTTGAACTCAGACACCTATGAATATTAAATTAAGAGTCCAGGACTTAACATTTATGAACGATGAGAAAAAAAATCCTATGAATATTTTCCACCTTCCATGTTATGTTTAAAATGGAAGTACATGAATTGGCCAGACATGACCAAACTTTTCCCTTGTTCAGAAAAATAAGTCTGATTATTACCTTATGGTTATATTTCAGCATTGTGCCATGTTGAGTCAAAAACCTAAAAGTTGTCTGTTCTCTTTAGCAATATAGAAACGTTTTTGATTTATGCACACAAGCATGCACACACATGCACACATCCACTGTGAGTCTATAGCTAACTGGAAGACAGAAGGGGAAGTAAAGACTTTAAAGACTGTTCTCAATCTTAAGTTTAAACAGAAAAATTCTCCCAGCAGCTGTTGCTATTCATTAAAAAACACTATTCATAGATGTGAAAAGAGGTGCTGTTCTTCACTGGACATTCAAGAGAAAACCTTTGTAGAAAACATAGAATTGGCTTGTGACAAAAGGAGAAAGCTTACAGTGAGCAGAAATGGTGAAGGCACAAGCAGGGTCTCCAGTAACTTTCAGAGGCTTTAATAATTAAAATTATTTTAAAATAAGCATACCTTCTTCTCCCCAAGTGAGCTCGGTCCAATAATTCTATGCTTACTGAGAAGATAGACTTCATATTTTGTCCAAGAACAAAATAGGATTCCTATAATAATTCAGCTTCATGACATAGAGAGAAAAATTAGCCTGAACAAAAAAATTCCTATATAAAAGGACTTTCAAAGCTAACATAACCCTGTCTACAATAGATACTAACTTCACTGGCAACCTGAAGTGACAGTCACTGTAATTGAAGAGACACGGGTTAGAATCAATTGACTGAACATTAAAGTGCTAATCAGAGATATAGTGTTGATTGATTTTGAACCATTTTAACCCTACTTATCAAATGATCTGAACTGACAATTAGTAAAATGTTAAAATAATGAGTTCAGGAAGAAATATATTCAGTTCAGGATATTGTTTGGGAACTGGAAGGGGAAGCAGAGAAGAAGAAAAGACAGAACACATGAGTTTCAAAATGAAAATTATTTCTTAGGTGATGGAAGCACAGGTTCACCACTGCCTACATATGGACAATAAATAAAAGCTTAATTAGAAAAAAAGCTCTATTAAATTTAGATGACTGCTGTAACAGAAGAGTGGCAATGGGTATTATTCATCCTGAATAATGTATTCAGAATTAATAAATGTTTCTGGCTGAACATAAATTATCCAAAAAGAGTGCATTTATACAGACATCAGCTAGATATTTTTAGATTCAGAAGCCTTTGGAGCTCTCCAAAGTGATATTTTTCTGATTTTTTTTATATCTTTGACCACCTGTCGTTCACTGCTCCTATTGGGCAAACAGCATGCTTCCAACATATTTTCCAGTGCAAAGGGAACTCTGGGGGCCCAAGATCAGTCCTAGAAAAATGTACTGCCATTTTGCATTATTGAAGTAGCTCTAAGCAACTGCAAGCATAAAGAGAGGGAATTGTCTTGATTTCCACTACCCAAGGAAAAAGTATAAATATGTTAAGCAAACGTCTTATCAGAGACAAAACAAACAAGTAATGGCATCTGAATGCACATGGAGAAAAACTTCCACTGGAACCACTGAAACAGTTCAAATGGTGAATGTGCAGATTAGGACAATTTCTGTCAAACTGATATATGTCCACTTAACACAATGCCCTGACTGATGCTGTCCTTTGAAACAATAGGCTGCGAATACAAATAATCTCTAAATAGCAGCAGGTCTGGATTATGACACGGATTCTGAGTGCTTGCAAACTGGAGAACTAGGTTTCAAAATACAGCCTTAAGACCAAATTAACATCCATGAGTCATCCCTGTCTGTCCTAGCTAAAAACAGAAGCCACCAGAAGCTTTGAGGAAAAGATTTTCAAAATCTGCAGCAGGACTACTACACCATGTGAATGACATCATCCTAATAAGGCAGATGACCAGACCAGCTATTTGTGGACAAACCAACACAACTGCACTTTTGTCATCATGTATATGGGAAAGTGACTGTTTAACAAGAGGGGAATAAATGGTATCCAACAAGCTATACCCTGAAGATTTCTTCTTATGCAGTTTCAAACTCTTGACTGCAGCACATACTGCCCTTGTTTATCTCTCTGAAATACAAACAGCTCTGAACCACTCAATGCTTCCCCCACTTTTAACTCTATTTTTTGCTGGCTTTGTAGGATAAAGCTCTTCATGGAAATGACAGAGCCTTTAGCACATGCATCAGTTATTCTCTGGCTGCATCAGTAGAATCATCCCTGACCTACTTTCCTTTATTTTTTTCCATCTGCACTTTTGATTATGTTCTTATTTACAGGACTGCCACTTGATGCCTTCTATTTCCTGTTTGAAAATGTCTCATATATGGGAACTATTCTCTGCTACTGACCTTTCCAGATTTGATAACTTTGAGACTTCCCTGCCTGTTATTACAAATAATCATGCTTCTTAGGTTAGTGATTAATAGCAAACCCAGAACAGGATAGCCCTGCAATAGACTATCAAACAGAAACAGAAAATATACAGTTGCCAAGTCTGAAGATTTAGATATCAAGCCACAGCAGAAATCATTCCCTATAATATCCTGTTTCAAAATGAAAGGAGGGAACTATAGCTTAACCAAATGGAATACTGTGGGCAAGTTGTTTAGTACACCTCTGATAGTGCAAAATGTTCTGGAGCATCTAGAAAGAGAAATTATCCAAAAGAACAGGAACTAGTAGTAGATGCTAAATGGTACTTTTCATAAATCGATGATAAATACACTTTCAGAATGCATGCCTCATTTTTCTTTTTTCTTTCCCATATCACTAAAAATGAAACCACAGAGTTCCTTTTTCAGAGTTCAGAAATCTCAATATGTACTCAAAAAAGAACCATTTGACAAAGTCAGTAAAGGTAGATGGTCACTACAGACAGAATTTGGGTCACTATAGACAGAATTTGGTTAAGTCAATTTTCCCTTTCCAGTTTAAAGTAATCATTTATGCTTCCTTTAGAGATGACAGAGATATTCTACACCTTTCCAGAGGTTGATTAATCGTCCCTATTTTATGATGGGAAGGAGGCATCTAGAGATACAATTTACTACAGAGAAAAATAGCTTGACTAAAAGAATTTGCATATTCAGAAAATAAGGCAAATTTTAAAAAAGAGATCCATAGATCATACTGGCTGAAACAACAAACGCATAAAAAAGCCCCAGTGCAACAACACCCATGGGAAAAATGAATAACTTTAAGAGTATTCTTGGAATATGGCATAGCCAATAACAACATCCCAATTTTTGTTTACATATTCATTTAACACATAATGCATATCATCAGCTGTTATAAACTATCATTTTCCCATTAAAGTCAATAAAACTTCATTAATTTATACTAGTAGGATGTTTGCTTAATAAAATTTGCAATCAAAGGAAAAATTAGAACAGATGGGAGATAGAAAATAAGGGACTCTGTGAATTTAACTAAAGTAGAGAATATGAAGAAAAAATGTCTTTATTCTTTGGAAAATAAACAAATGGACCTCATTCAGGAAATTATGAAGGAGCTGGGACAAATGTTTTAACATCATTAGAAAAACCGTCACATGAAAGAACTCAGAGTATAGACTAAAACCTAAGGAAGCCTTAGGATTTAAAACCAAGAATGCATACTTTCCTTCGGGGAACCACGCAGAATGCAAGTATTTACTTGAGCAAATCTATACAGACTTTTCTTCAGCTGATTCCCAAAACCCATGATCTCCCTGTCCCTTTTGAACCCTGACAAGACTGCTATTGTACTTTCATGGGACTCTCTGGAATTTTATGTTGCTGTTTCAATACCAGGAATGTTCACTGAAGAACAATAGTACACTTCAGTATGACACACCTTAAAACGGGAGGAGATAAAGTGCTACACTGCCAAAAAATCTTTACAAGCAAATTACTGGGCAAGTGTTTTGCTTTCAACCTGAGTTTATAAAATTTGTACAAATAAAAATATATTTGTATATATTTTTTTGTAAAAATAGTATGAACTATTTTACTTGAAGAATATAAGAGCGTATGAATCTGTGTATTAGGAAATATAAATAGTTCCAGGACCAACTGTTGGCATTCTTGAAATACTTATAACTTTACAAGAATAAAGCATCGTCACCTGTATTACAACTAGCTATGATCTCGTGTACACAAAAAAAAGCTCGGTGTGAAAATTTGCTTTGAAAGGCATATGAGAAAGTTAAAATATTAAGAGTGCTTTGCTCCCCTGGGGACACAGTCTTCTCTCTTCCATCTTAGCTGTAAATTACAGCAGTCAGCTTGTCAAATATTCTTCAGCTATACCAGCAAAGTTTTAATACAGCTATGCATATCTGACAAACAGAAGTGTGTTTGTCCTCAGCATATTACACCAGACCTTTCAAGGGATCACTGAAATACTAAGGAGTTTTAGTGATATGCATACATACATGTCTGGGGCACAGATGTGGACATAGTTATATAAGTATTTTTTTGGTCTAACTCTGAAAAACTCAATAGACTTGATATCTGAAATAAATTTTATGTTTGCTGTTTGTTATTATTCAGAAGCTTTGCTGATGATGCTAGAATTAGATAGACTTAGGCTATGCTGTATTTATTAACCTTCGAATTTAAGCCATTCTGGACCCTCATATTAAATCCTACAATACAGAAGGTTAAGATTTTTGCATATGCATATATTTTGCATCTTTGCATGCTTTTTAATATATTACAGAATCACAAAATAAGTTGAGTTGGAACCACAAGGATCATCAAGTCCAACTCCTGGCCCTGCATAGCACCATCCTCAAGAGTCATACCGTGTGTCCAAGAGCATTGTCCAAATGCTTCTTGAATTTTGTCAGGCTGGTGCTGTGACCACTTCCCTGGAGAACTTGTTCCAGTGCCCAACCACCCTCTGGGTGAAGAAACTTTTTCTAACATCCAATCTAAACTTCCCCTAATACATTTTCAGGACCTATTATACATCTCTCTTTCTCGTGCTCATTGCATACATAATATGTAAATATGTGTGTATATGTATAAGAAACTTACATAAAATCTTCGTACATACACCTCTCTCCCACGAAGAAAAGCCCCCAACTTACAGTACTGCTCACACTAAGCTCTCCATGCTGCATGACAAGGCTTCCACCTAGAGAAAGAGAGGAGTGGTGACTTCTGCAGATCATGAAAGGCATCAGGAATGAGAAGCAAAGAGAAACAGAATTCTCAGACCCCTCCATTTTTAGGTTCCTGGAAAGTCTTTGTATTCTGTCTTTAGTTTTCTTTAAACTTTCCCCAAGTAAAGATAGCAACATAGATCGCTCAAAACTGAGTCTCAGACTGCCATGCCTTTGCAGGCTTTCCTTGTGTCTCACCTCCTACTATCAGTTCTGTCTTCCTGAGTCTTCATTTCTTCTCTGTTTGTTTGGCAAACAAGACAAGACAATACAATGCTTGTCTCTGTGTACAGGATAAAAGCTTTCCACTTCCCCTTCTGTCCAATGGTGATGTTGCTGCTTAAAACACACTTTCAAGATGAAAAACCCATAGAAAGCCAGCACATACTACAGAATTTCTGTTCTGTTGCTGACTACAAAATACAAGGCATAACAAGCATCCAACTGCATACAGAAAACCTGCAGTTACAAAGGCATCTATCACAATAGTATTTCATGGATCTGATTAAATCCAGCCAGTTATTGTGTACTCTGAATGTGCCAACAGCTCCATAGAGTATTCTTTAAATGTCCAGAATTAATTGCCACTGGTTTTTGCATATGCAAAGAATTAAACTCACAAAAACCTGTTATTTATCACCTTAAGTAGTATTCTACCCTAACAAACAGAAAATCTGGAGTAAAAACGTCCCTATGCCTAAGAATTACTTATAGACCATGACAAAAAAAACCTCAATGCAGTAAAACTTGCCAGTTGTAGGATAGGATTGTATGCCACATAACAAAGTATTGAAGAAATGGTTTAAAAGAAAAAGGCTCTCATTGTTTGTAGATGGGCTTTTCATTGGACTGAAAGAAAGAGGTATAACAGAAATAAAGGAGAATTCTCCTGTTACCTATAAGGTTCCTTGAGAATATATAAAAGCACCTAAACTGACAAGAAAGCTAACTAAAGGCTTACCAATATTTGCATTTGTCAGAACAGCTAGCAGGAGAAATAGGATATTCATCTATATTCTACCTTATAGTTTTGTGGATTTCTTCCCTCTCTTCCATGATGAACTCTCAAGTGCCCTTTCCAGAATCAGATGCTTAGGCAAAAAGGAATCAGCAATTTCCATTATAGGTGCATCACTCCATGTCAGAGGTAGCAAAGATATCTAAATATTTCTGTTGGCAGAAAAATATAGAAAGCAAGTACAGAATTAATTTATAATTAAAGTCTTATCTCTGTAACATCTCTTTCCTTGCCTTAGTATTCTCGTAGTTTCTAAATATACTATTGGCAATACTGGGATAAGGCCTTAAATTGTTATCTTTAAAAATAATAATTTCTTTAAAATAAGAATATAGGGGGAAAAAAGTTGCTTTCTCACATTGAATCACTTCAAGAGGAAGAAATTATACCATTTATTAGATCAAGTGAGAACTGAGGAACACACAGGCAACCCTCAATGCCAGAGGCATAGTTGCTGCCAGCAGAGTTTTAATGAAAACATTTCCTGAGATTTTTCCGCTCCTTAACATTAGAGTTTCTTTAACTTCATTTAAAGGAATAAATGAGGAAAATACAACTATGTCTTAGTGTTTCTTCCTTTCCTAAGTATAGCTGTAAAGAGAAAATAAAGAGCAATGTTCAAAAATTAGCCCAGAGGGAGGATGATTAGCTGAGTCAAAAAATTTACCACCACTAAAGCTAAGTCAAACTCATTCAGTTTAAACTGAGACTTTCTTTGTCATGTTGTGGGCATGTAGCCTGACACTGGTGCACTTTATGAGAAATATTATGCTTTCAAGTAGTGCTATGGAATTTGCTAAAATTTAGAATTTTTTAGGGTTATCTTGGAGTTCAGATATAAAAAACTAATAATGCCCATTGGTAGCTACTTGTATCTTACCATCACAACTATTTTTGTGAAAAACTATCCCATGTTCACAAGGGGACAGCTGTTTGCAGCATCTCTTGTGCTCTTCCAGGAAGGGTAACACATAAATTCTATTAAGAAGATATTATTGCTGAAAGGAATACTCATCAAGTATACTTGCATGCTTGCAAATCCTGATAATTCTTGGGGCTTATCAAGGAGGATTAATGGTTTCTGCAGGGACTTGAATTAGTATTTTTTTTCCAAGTAATTCAGAGATGTGCAGCAGCAAATAGAGAAACAGCATGTATGACGTTAGATTCATTTGTGTTCTATGAAAGTATAAGGCAGTGCCAGACCTTGTTCTGTAAAAATTATTATTTTTGTCTTTACATGACAACAAAAGTTACTCTGTACATAAATATCACAACTTACAATATAGCTGTGACTTAAACTAGCAAGAGGAGAAACAGGACTATTTGGTTCATTTCATTTACAGTTCCACAAAAACATACTGTATATTACTTATAACGTGCTCTTGCTTCCTTTTTGAATTCCTTTTGAATTCAGAAGGTCATCTTATCAAGGTGTTAGAGGACTGGAGAGGAAAAAGCAATAGAATTAAAATAGAGAAAAAACAGCTTGCATTAGGTTGGGAAAAATTCATTATTAGTATTAGTTACCATTAGTTACGTGAGTAAAGAGATACAGCATCTGAGAATGAAGGCACAGAGCTGATCTTATGAAATCTTTTCATGCTTTTCTTCAGATTCCATGTGGGATTTATCATAAACAGCCTAATAACACTAGACTTTAATGCATGTACCATCAATATCCTGAAACAGCACTTCTATACCTAACAAATGTATGAGAGCTGAATGCTGGGTGATAATGTGCTGAATCCTGGATATTCTTTTACATCTCCTGTTTCCTTAATTCTTACATTTGAATAGACCTGTTCTGGCTATAATTACTCTGAAAACAGCAAGTAACACCCAGAGGATGCAGTTAATACCAGCTTTGCCCTTCTGTGATACACTGAACATAGAAAGATGAGCGCACTTGCCATAGATAACTTTGCCATGTTCAGGAGACCCCACCTAAAGCCTTCTCAGGTAAAACTTTTCTGCATTTAAGACTTGTCTTTTTCCCTTGCCTGAGGCAGGCTGCAAGAAAAACTTTCTTCTTGTGCAGGCCCCCTTTTGAAGCATTTCCTCCCAGTTGTATTCAACAGTCTTTTGTAATAAATACCTTACCCATTCCTGGCTGTCATTGGTTCCTGCATTAACAAGGCCATATAACTAGAAATAGTATACCTCTAAAAAGGGCCTATGTCTGAATTATTCTGGTTTTCTGCAGAACCAAACTATACCTAAAAGTCCATTGGTGCCTTTCTCTTCATTTGCTATCTTTGTTTCCCCTCAGTTCTGAAGACCAAAATCAAGCAATGGGCAGCCAGGGAGATTTGCTGAATTTAATGTACTGAAGTGGTACCTTTGGGGCTTCTGTTACCACCTTTTGGCCAATCGTAGCTGTCCAATAGCTCTTGGCTTTGCATATTTTTGAAATTTTTGAGTATTGAATGACTTCCATCTAGAAATTCATTAAAATAACAGAAAATTCAAACTCACTCAATGAACCTTTTGCCAATTAAAATATAACTCCCCCCGCTGCACTTGTTTCAAGAACATACTAAAATAAGTGGAAAAAAATCCTGAGTCTTTCAAGGTGAAAGACTGCTGAAAGTGGGTGAAATAATTTTAAACACTCTGTTTGCAACACGGTTTGCCCAAGATAGGATGAAAACAAAGACACATTTACTTTAGTGAGACACCAATGTAGGAGCCTAACTCGCAAACTCCATATATTAGCAACAGACAGATAAACAGAGATGGGCTGAATCATTCCTGGGATGTGCTTATCTCTTCATACTAATTGCAAGACACTCTAAGGTGACCATGCTTCTAACCCAAGCTTTGCAGCTGAGTGTGTCAAATTAGATTAGGAGAATCTGTGCCAGAGTAAGGAAAGATGTCAAGTTTTCTAATTTCACCAGATTATACAATCAAGAGGCAGGTAGCAATCCCTATCAAATGTTTCTGATGTGGGTAGCCATATGGAGCATAGGCTCTACTCCTGGTAATGAGTGTCCTTTTGGTCAGGTAATTTAAAGCTGTGCTGGTTGTAGAATACATAAGCATGTGTAGGGTGCATTTACCCTTTTCTTTGCACTAATGATGACACAAAAATCCTTGGTTATGTAGCATGAACATATGTAACCAAGGAAGATAGCATGTCTTTTTAGGAATGTGTTAGCACACAGTTTAAAGCTAATTTGAAATAGCATATGCGAATCACATTTAAACAATGGGGAAAATAAAATACATGACAATGTAATGTAAAATACATGTTACTTTATCAGTCAACAAGACAAAACAGGTATTTAACTTGCTGATGTGCCACATTGCTTTTTGCTCTTACATTAGGCTATGCAGTCTTAAATTCATTATTTAAGGACTGAAATTTTCAGTAAAATAAAAAGGACAGAAAAGGTAAATGTGTACAATTCTTTCAGTACTCCTGTTGAAGTGATCTTGAAAGCTAGGCCAGGTTTGATCCTCAAGCTGTCTCTTACCGAGTTAAAATCCCTTAGTCTGAGTTTCAAGACACAGATATCTTCCTAACTATTGTGCACTAAAGGCAGTGTTCTTTAGGGTTAGTTCATACTGCATTCCACATCATATGAACTTCAGTTCTAAGAGCATTTGGGTGAAAGCAGCTCCCAGAGCAAGACATCCTTCCTTATTGTTGTTAGGCCTATGGGTTCTGTCTAAAAAAACAATGAAACAAAAAATCCTGTCCTCAGCCTTAAACTATTATTAACTCAAAAGACATTTTATTAACAAACAAACCCATTTCTAGTTTACTGCTAGGAGCTGTTTTCACTGAAACAGCTGTTAAACTCCCACTGACTTGAAACATTCAGTAACTTGCCCTTCATAGGAACAAAAATGCCATCCAGTTTCACTGACTTGGTGGAAGGCCAACCCAAGTTTCAGAAGGATCAGGTTCATTTTCATCATTACATGCATACATTCTCATGCCTGTGAATGAGAAGGTGACTTAAAACAAGCAGCATGGATTTACTAAGTGCAAATAGCACCTGATCAATCTGCTTGTCTTGTATTTTAAAGTCACTGGAATTGAGGAGGGAAGAACAATGGATTTTATTTACTCGGATTTTGGCAAGACTAAATACATGCAATATTGTTGCACAGTATCTTTTATTCAAATTAGGATCTTGTAGTCTGCATGGGTGAACTAGCAGATTCATAAAAAATGTCAAAGTCATCAGGCTTAGAGTGCCATGGTTAATGGATGATATGGAGCCTGAAAGCCAGAAACAAGCTGTCATGGTTTAAGAACGGTATTTCCCAGCTTACTGCTGCCACTGAAACTGCTCCAGCACTCACTCTTCATTTGCCCTACAGCTGGAAGCAAAAAAGTCAAAGATCATGGGTGGAGATAAGAATTTATTTGGAGTAGCAATGAGATGAGAAAAAAAAAAAACAGTAACAGCAACAATACTAAGAGCAGAAGCGTAGAAAGAGAAGGTGATTTACATGCAAAATGCTCACATATCCTAAAACAATAAAAAATAATGGACAGTCTCTCTGCCCTCCATGCTTTCCTCTCAATGGGAAAGGAGCACCCTTTCTTTCTGAAAACAAAGAATCCTTTTCCCTGGTCCCTGGCAATGATGTAAAATGGTATAGAATGACATCATGGTATTGGTCATGCTCACACAGCCCCAGGCTGTGGCTACGGGGCTAGTGCTGAAAGGAAAGCAGTGAAAATGTGAACTGACTGTAGTGCTGAACCGACAGTTCTTGTGCAGATACTGCCATGGGGAAAGGAGCAGCTGGGGACGGCACCAGCCTGGCCAAAACTGTGGAGCCCAGTGGAAGGAAGCTCAGCTGAACCCAGAGGAGTGCAGTGGAAAGGAAAGCAGCAACAACTCCAGGACTGCCCCCCAGCACAGCAGAGCAGTAGAAGCAGCAGCTGAGGACCCTGTGCAGACCAGAGCCCAGCCGAGTGGTGATGGGATCCAATCCGATAAGCAGCTTTTGCAGGGTTTGTTTGTCATTGATTTTTCACTGGTTTTGGCTAGCGAGGTGGGAAACACTATCCACGGAAGCCCCCTTGCCATCTTGCTTTTGTTCTCTACTGCCACATGTGTGGCACATGGGAACAGTCATCGTATTTTCTTTGTCTGGGGAAGCCAATGGACATGACCTACAGGGACCATACCCCATTTAATTTTTGTTCCCAGTGGTGAATACTTCTGGGAATACCACTTTATTGGGGGTAAAACGCCTCTCTTTGTATATTTTGGTATTATTTTTGTTTTTATTGTGCATTTCTTATTCAAATTTTTTTGTTTTAAGTAAATGTTTACCTCAGCTCATAGTCTCTGCTTTTGTCACTACCATAGCAGAAGGAGGGAAAAACAGGAAGTGGCTTACTTGGAGTTTTATTTCCTATTGATGTTGAACCACTAACATGGATTAAGTGAGAAGGATATCCCAGTATCTATGGGGAGGTCATCCAAGAAACAAATCCAGGCTCTTGATGGCAGTGTGTACTGCAAGGAAAAGACACATCAGGCACAAATTTAAATAAAAGGGGCTCAGACTGCATATAAGGAAAAGCTTTTTCACAGTGAGAACACTCAGATGTTAAAGCAAGGTGTACAGAGAGGTTTTTCAAACTCCATCCCTGAAGGTTTTCAAGTCCTGACCGAAACAGGCTTAAGTAACCTGGCCTGACCTACCTGGTTCTGCTTTGATCAGGAGATTGGGCTGGAGATGTCCTGAGGTCTTTTTCAACACAAATTAGGTCCTGAAATATGGATGCAGAAAAACAAGAATAGACAAAGAAGGAGAGGAAGAATTGCATGTCAAAATAAAGTGAAGGTAGAGCAGTGAAAATATAACCAAGAAGGCATTTATTAGACATTCCTTAGAAGTCAGGCATGCAAGTCTCATCTTCATAGTCCATGTCTGGAAGTTTTCCCTCTTGCACACACGAAAGACTTCCCCCTCCCAAACCTTCCTTCTTCTATTATCAGGGATGGTCCCTTGACAATGAGAGGATTAGAGTCTAGCAGCTGTGATTCTTACTGACAAATTGAATCTTCTTACCCATATGCACAAACCGGTAATTTTATCACATGTTAAGTTTCTCATTATAGTAGGAAAATGTCTTTCCAAATATTTCATGACACAATCCCTTGATAACTATTCTGCAAGATCCCTGCATAGGACAGGCAGTGAATCAATTACACATAAAGCTACTATAAGAAAAACAGCTTTAAGGAATTAGACCTGAACAGTGCTTCCAAGCATTATCTTGTTGAAGTTTGATCTCTGTTAACTCGATTTACACATGCAAATGTGAAATTGCTGTCACAAAGGAAGTCTCCTTTAATTCCCCAGTGCTTTGCTTTGTAATCATAAAACTGTTTCAAATGTGGAAGATAGACAAAATCACAGAATGAATCAGGCTGGAAAGGACCACAGTGGAAACTGCGGTCCAACCTCCTCGCTTAAGCAGGGTCATCCCAGAGGACATGGCACAGAATTGCCTCCAGACAGTTCTTGAATATCTCCAGTGAGGGAGACTCTGCAACCTCTCTGGACAATCTGCTCAGTGCACAGTAAAAAAGTTCTTCCTCATCTTCAGGTGAAACTTCCTGTGCATCCGTTTCTGCCTGTTACCTCCTGTGCTATTGCTTGGCACCACTAGCTGAGCCTGGCTCCACCCTCTCGACCCCTTCCCTTCTGTTACTGACAGACACTGATGAGGTCTCTCACAGTCATCTCTTCTTGAGACTGAACAGCCCAAGCTCCCTCAGGCTCTCCTCAGAAAAGAGATGCTCCAGTCCCCCAGTTATCTTTGTAGTCCTCTGCTGGACCCATTCCAGGAACTCCATGTCTCTCTTGTACTGAGGAGCCCAGAACTGGACACAGCACTCCAGATGTGGCCTCGGGGGCTGAGAAGAGGGGCAGGATCATCACTCTTGACCTGCTGCCAACACTTTTCCTGATGCACCCCATTGCATGCAGAGCTGGACTGTGCTGGAGCCAGTGAAGGTCCCAAGCGAAGGCGTAGCCCTTGGGATCATCCCTGCCCTTGTCTGTCTCACACACTGAAGGATAAAAAGACAATGCTATCAGACTTAACCCTGCAAGGACTCATGCAGCATCAGTCAGGCTTCATAGAATTTTTGTGAGTGCCATCTCTCTTAAAATACTTTGCTTATAGAGAACACCAATTACCCTCTTGAAATGGACACGAGTGCCTCCGTGCCTGTCAGCATTGTCACTTTTCAGAGAGGATCAAAAATTATTATTTTCTTAGTCATCTTGTCCCATTATGGAGGCAGGATACTTGAAAAATACTTTGACAGGCAAAGCAATTACATATCTTGCAAGTATCTTCATGTTACTGGATCTTTTTTGGTATTATCCTGCATTTTCCCTTTCATATGCTGGGATAGTTTAATTTCTAGTCTTTCAAAAGTTTATTTCTCTATTTTCAAACCACTTCCATATACAAACTCCTATAAAACCCCATAACATTCTGTTTACTATAGAAACAGATAACTTTTTAAATTGAAATCATAATGGTTATCCCAAAAAGCTCTTTCAAGCTCCCACTCCACCTTTCTTCAATTCGCCTCTGAGGTTTTTTCAATTATTCTGTCTTGAAATTATGATCAATAAAATTCTCTTATAAAAAGTTCAAATTGCACTTCTAAGGTTTCTTTTCTTTTACTATAACAACAAGAAAAATACTCTTAAAAGTAGAATAGTTCACATAATCATCTCTTATATCAGGGTGTTTTCTATGTTGTGTGTTGCAATACGGTTCATTTAGTTGTTCCTTGACTATTTCAGTATCATATCCTCGACAAAGGTTTTAGAGATGCAGCAAAAATACCTCCATCATCTACACAGCGTAAGTGTTAAACAGATGGCACAGTTATACAAATGCCAGGTAGTTGTTGCAAAGTAAAAAATATCATGGGGCATTTCCATGCCATACATTGTTGAGTAACTTTGGCACAGTTCAGACTCTAAGATCTGCGTATTTGAAGAGAAAAGGTAGGTGCTGGGATGTAGGTAGTCAGAATGCAGGCGTTTTAGTTGGAGGCAATTAACCCATCTGAATATTTCCGCAATGTTGTACAGGTTTTTCAAAACACTGCTAATCTCAGGAAGGTATTTTTGTTTCAAGACATGTATAGGCATGAGGATGACTGTTCTATGAAATAAAGGTAATAAAAGCAAAGAAACAGCTCATGTCCTTTATCCAACTAATTCACATATGGAACCACAAAAAAGAATCTTGTCCATAACTATTGTAAATTATTTAATAGAGGAATCAATGTATACTTTAAAGTAATGAAGTCATTTTTTTAATCTCTAAAACTCTAAGCATAGGCAAGCAAAATAAGTAAGTGCAAGTACATATTCATCTCTCATATGTAGTCTTGAATTCTTCATACCTGTTGATGCCTAAATGCACTAAAACCCGTAGTTGTGCAAATCCCTAACGAGTAGTGAGCCAGAAAAAGCTTACAGGAGGAGAGTCAGGAATCTGGTCTTCTAATCTGGGCACTCTCTGGCACTGTAGCCTTTCTAAGGTTGACTGAAATCCATGGTTATATTTAATGTCTTCAGAATCTGATCCTTGGTATTATTATCATCAGGGCGGGATTATCAAATTCATCACTCCAGCCCATCTGAGAAGGTTTTTCTGGGCACAGTCTGTAGGTAGGAAGTTAACACGTGAGTGACACGGCCCGCCTTCTCCACCCCGCTCCGACTCGCCCAGCTAGCTCCTGAAGGCGAGACCAGTGCCGAGAGTGGCCCACTTCCAGGATTCAGGGGAACCCGGAATGTGGGTAGGGCTCTGAACCCTCACGGCCGTACACGCGTCCGGGGAGGAGCAAAGGATCGAGACAGAGTCCTTCTGAGGTTCCGGGGAAGCGGGATTTATTGCGGGAGAGAGGACAATCCGGATCGGGGGAAGGGAACCGCAGAAGGCAGGGAACACAGGTGTACAGCAACTTAAATAGGGGCCCTCCCCCAAGGGAGGGTACAATACAGCACCAATGGCTACAGTTTGGGGTGTAACATAAGGCAGGGCTGATTATACATACAACGAATAGGGGGAAACATAGGCGGGGAAATACATGTAACATCAAATCATATGCTAAGAAGGGGATGACTGATACAGAAGATACTAGAAGGATGGGGGGGCTAGGAGGGATTGACAGTCTTCGGGGCAGGGACTAGAGTGAGGGACAGGGAAGGTTCTGGAACGTGGGTTGGGGCTTGGGTTGATTGATCAAGGGAAGGCGGGAATTAGGGCAACTGAATTATAACGGGGGGAGGGTACAAACAATAGAACAAACCATCTAATAACAATAAAGTAACGCAATACAACACATGAGCATGTACTTGATCATCAAAATTCAAGATGCTCAGTCTAGCTTTAATTAAATCCCACATTTCATTGTAGCAGATGTGAATGCGTTGCCACAGGTCAGCAAGGGCTGCAGAGTTTCAGATTTGCTTGGATATGTTGAGTGAAAAATCGGGAAGGATTTACTTTGCTAGTTACTCACATGACTTCAGTGTAACTACTCCTACTCTCTCTAGAATAACTGGAGAGAGGAAAGAAGAGGCTATTAGGAGCTCTTATTTTATTTGCTAAACCACTAAAAAAAAAAGAAAAAAAGAAAAAATGGTTTCACTTCCTAATGGAGGGCTGCCCACTACAAACTATGGTAAAAATAAGCACGAAATCACATTCCAAGAACACTGATGCAACTTTAAGCTATTTACAAGCAACAATACTATAATTTCTTTTCTGCAGATTTATAAAAGGCATCCTTTTTCAATCATAGCCAGGCTGCTAATCAATTATATGCAAAGCAAACTTTTGCCTTCAACTATAGACTTAAGATTCAAGGCATCTTCTTTTTTGAGAAGATAGTTTTTTAAAGTCATGCATGAAAATATTTTTTAAAACCCTGGCACTCTGGGTCTTCATTTTTATTGCAATCATTAAAGTAAACTCAAATTTTTAAAGTTTTTCACCGATGGTTAAATGTTATATTATGTTATACTAACTTGATGAGGCCTTGGAACTTTGTGATGAATATTAACAGATCAAAGGTATTAACAACAATCTTTAGAAGTGGGAAAAAAAAATCCCACTAATGATCCTGGTAGAACTGAAACTTTTACTTTAGTAAAAACACTTCAGACTGTGCCTTATGTGATGTCAAAATCAGAGTTCAGGAAAAATTTCTAGTTGCCTTTTTTGTCAATTGGTACATACTGTTTACAAAATATTTATCAATGCTTCCATTGTGTAGTGTATCACGATGAGAGAGAGAAAATATAAAATATAATATACATTACCAGCAATTCTGAGGAGTTGTGTTGGCACTAGATAAATAATAAACTATTTCACAACAGTAAAAGTAAGTATAATATATCAAAATCCCTGCCTACACCTACAAATCTTTATAGCTACTGGAAAAACACAGCACCCAGGCCAGACTCACTCCGAGGTCCAGCTGGGGAGGTAGAGCTATTCTTTGTGCAGCTGAAACACTTCACCCCCACTTTGCAGAAGGTTTTCACCAGGGTATGTCCGTTTGCACTTGGGCCTTGAACATCTCATTCCACCTGGGCATGCTGGCAGAACTTAGAGGCTAAAAACACTGACACACAATCCAAATAACCTCAAAGCTTGACTCTTTCCTATGATAAATAGTGCAAATCTGCAGAAATGGCTGACGCAGCATCTGAAAGCAAAGGTAGTTCCATGTTTTATATGGTGGGTATTGCACAGACAAAATGTGCTTTTGACACTTTGTGAACAGCTTCAACACTACAGCCCACATTATCCTGTGACTGGTACAGATGAGCCACATATTTAATTTCCATGAGCTCAGCTGACCAGAAAGGGCTCTGCATTTCAAGTGAGAAGCCATGCTCTCTCTCCAGGGAGCTGTGTGCTGAACATCTCAGCCTCTCACTCACTTCCATTCACCCCCTTCATATATCAAAGCAATAAAGTAAAATTTTTAAAAGACATGCCCAGCTATTGCCTCAAACAAGAGAGCACATAAGATACTTACCTAGAGGATGTTCCTTAAGTAAAAAGGTATCGATTTTCCAACTCGTCATAAGCAACTGCCGGAGGAAGGCACTACTTCTGACAGCAAATATTCAGGCAGAACTAAGATAATCCTACCTACAGCTACCTATATGCATACAAAAGAAAGAAATATCTATTTCTTTCTCTTTCAATAAGTCAGAAGAAGGGGCACACCGCTAGATCTTTGAAGTTTGTTGTAAAACCTTATTCAATATCACGTAGAGGTAAAAAGACTGAGCATGTACTTTTTTTTTGAACACAGATGAATGGCCTGATTTTAATAAGTGCTAAACACCTGCAGCTTTTATACAAGTGGAGACTGTCTCTGACAGTAGACACATAATTTTCAAAACAGCAGCATATCTGGAATATCAATATGATGAGCTAAAATACTGCCCAGTTTTAAGAAGCCACATTCACTTAATCATTGTCCTGTAAGCACATAAAAGGATTACAAAAATACAGATGTTATTTACCCAATAGATCCATTTCACTTATTGCTTCTGTGGCTCCTTAGCCCAAACAGAGAAGCAATAAATTGAGGACACGTGAGTATGCCAACATTCCCAATTCCCATGACTTTTAATAAAAAGAAATTTCTTCTTCGCACAACTTTTATCTTCAGACTTTTCCAGTCTTCAGCTTTATGTAAATGCAGAATTACTCCAGAGTTAGCAACTTTGAGTTCACACCAGGATAACTGAAAACTCTTCTGTTTTTCTTTTATAATCAGAACATCTGAAAGTAAAATGTAGTTCTTTTTTTCCTATACAAGAAATATATAATTTAAAAAGTCCTGCACTTATGAAAAAATATGTAATTAAAATTATAATGAAAACACATAAAGAAAATATATTCTCTGGCTTTTAAAAAAGTAAGAGTCTGTAAGTATATTCAAGTAGGGAGCCATTCATTATTACCCTGGATAATACACAAATATTGAGACGTACTTCATCTAAGGCTTCTCATCCAATGATTTCAATCATTTCATTTGGAAAACTGCAGGGAAGCTAAGATATATTTTATAGCAAAAACATATACAGTATACAAGGATTTATAGAGGCTGCCTCCTAGAATAGTTGGAATTCCAGAAACCTTCACAAAATGGAAAAGAAATCAAAAATATTGAAAATCAAAATTCTTATCATTTTAGCTGCATCAAGAGTGTGAAAGAATGGAAGGCAGCAAAAAAAAACAGAACAGCAGAAAAGTCAGACACATTCAGACCCTATGTTAAGCTGGTCATTTGAACAAAGAATGTAATTCAAGATTGAGAGAGCTCAGCAGCTTGGCTGATCCTTCACTCCTAATCACAGGACAGTCAGATAGCTTCTTTAGTCTATGGCCTTCTCTGATTCAAAAAGTTACTATGGGCTTGGGATGCAAGTTGAGCCCTGACCTAGAGAAGCCAGACAACATGATCAGAACAGTCGAAAACCAGCCCACTGCCTATTAACCTGGGGCAGCTTTGGTCTCCTACTCTGAGGAGAGTTTGACTTCCGAAAGCGATGGGAGTTAATGTCTCTGCAATCTTGCATCCAGCTAGATAATCATCCAAAGGTGGATTAAAATCTTCCTCATTTGCTGAAACATTTTAAGTACATGTCAAATTCCAGGCATGCAGGAAATTCTCACTGATCTCAGTGAGACATAAGATTATTAATGAATATTACTTTCAGTGCTGTCTTCAGGAGGGATATTTTCCTAAACTAGGATATGTAGTGACTACGTGTCCTGGTTCTGGCCAGGACAAGATTAATTTTTGCAGTAGTCAGAGTGAGGGCATGGCAAGGACATGGGGGTTATTCTATACTACCTCACTCGTTTTCCTGGAAGGGGGGAAAGGGTTGCTTTGGATCAGGGCAGCGTGGCAGAGCGATCAGTCAGGTACTGTCAGTGGTTTCTGCAGAGTGAGCAATAATGTTTCATTTCTTATACGCTCTGAGTATTGCTGCAAAATATTGTTCATTTCCTTATCTCATTGCTGCTTCCAGTAAATTGTTCTTAGCTTTTGTGCCCCCAGTTCTCCTCTACAGCCTGCCCCAAGGGAACAGAGTGCGGGCATGAAGTGAGAGGGATGGGGCAGAGTGAGCGAGCAGTGCATGGCCTAAAGGGGCTTCAGTGGGAACACTAAATGTGGGAGAATGCAGCTCCTAAACCACAACACTAAGTTAATCTTTAGGGGCAGTATTGTATTGCTAGACTACACTACAGAGGAATGCGCTTCTGCACAAAACTTTTGTTAAGTGGTAACAGTAATGCACTTTGGATAAGTAGTAACAGTAATTATTCTGGCTTTCTCTTCTCAGAAAAATAACCTTAATTCCAGAATAGTTTAAGCCTAAAATTAAGCTTCAAAAGCCTTCTTGATACCTAGCCTGCCACAGATACCTCAGATTTGATTTTAGAATAAAGTTTTGTTTTCATAAATAAGGATACTAGGAAATAAATATTGAAGTGCTAGTAGAGGAAAGCTAATAAGGATGTCCACCAAAACTTTGGGCATCAGGAAAAGTCCTGTAGGCTAAATTTCCAGTTCAAGGGAAGAACTCTGTTTACAGGGATGATCCTGTCAGTATAGCAGCTCTCGGTCTGCAACAGGAATCAGTGAGCACATGCCTGCACCCTATTTAGTATATCCAGTATATCACTGCTTCACTCAATCATGGGGTGAGCTACAGCAAAATCAGAGAACGGGTATAAATTGACCTATTATTTTTTATTGTAGCAACAACAGCAAAGAAAACCAGGGTGAAAAAAGATACCAGCAAATATAATCAAGAAATAAAATGAATTTTATAAAAAGCATTGGAACTTCTTTAATTGTCAAGGGAGAATACAATTGCAAGGCACAAGATACAACAAAACTACAAAAGGTGCACAAATATTGAAGTAAAATGTGTATTATGGAACTGTTAAAGAAAGCTCCACATCTCACTGCACACTGTTTTTTCATGCCACCATTGTACCTGTGGGTGGGAGTTGCCACTGCTGCCTGAAACCTTGTTGGTATATTTAGGAGAAATATTTCGAATCAAGGGCCAAAACCATCAACATGGAAGTCTTGAAATTGGCTACGCCTGTGTACATAAACCAGATGAAAATAGCAGGCACTGAGTTTCTTCCCACTTCATCTTCAGGAGAGGCAACTGCATACTGGAATTTGTCCTGCCTCTTGCTGACAGTGTTATAAAGCACGAACAGAGCATCTCTTGGCCAGCTGGGAGAGATACAAGTCCAGCTCTCTGTATTGGGAACCTCCTGCTATACACGCTCTGCCTCTAAGGGCATTCCTCTAGCAAGGGCTGCAGCCACCTGCCCATCCACAGCTCCCCTAAGCCTTAGGGGCAGGTGTCACCTCACACTGTCCTCAGACTGTGCATGAGTTGGCAGGTGTCCTAGGCCAGGCATCTCCAGACTTATCCTGCTCTGCGTCTATCCAAAACAGTGCTTAAAGTTTCCTAGAAACACAAAGGAGAACAGGAAAGAGAGCATTTAAATTATTTACCACCGTGATCCTTGTGGAGCGACATGAAAAACAGGCCCTTCCAGTGCTGTAGAATTGTATTTAAAATTCATTGTACTGGAACTGTTGTTCACAAATCCCAGGAGGAGTCAGCCAGTAATATCCAACACACTAAGATGAGAATATTCCCCCAAATATCTCTGACTTTCCAAAGCTACTGGCAGATTGCAATTGAGACTAACATGGAAGTGGGCTAAGCCACTTGGGTAAAACATCTATTTCTTGGCTCGGGGTCAGTTCTGTGAGTAATCAAAATGAAATGCTGTGCTCACAAGAATTTAGTATTTTATTCCAGAAACAGTTAATATGAGTGGGCAAGGGGGACACTAGGGAAAATATTCTCTCTTCTACAATAGTATTTATTGCATAGCATTTCTTTTTTTCTTTTTTTTTTCTTTTCCTTAGGACATAAAGATTTAGGTCAGGAAATATTTTTCGTGGAAAACAACTAGTTCATTTGCAAATCCTCCTTGGAATGCACATGCTCTTGGCAGGTTAACATTTGCCCAAAGGGGTCTCTGATGAGGAGAAACAAGGACTTCTGGTTCCATCAGAGCCAGCCCTTAGCAGTAGCCTAGATCAACACAGCATTCAGAGACATGAAAACAAAAGCATCTCCTCAAAACAATAAACAAAAAAGGAAGTGAGGGGGAAGGAAGGAGGAGGAGAAGAATGCTGTTAGTTTGTGTATGTGGGGGCGAACAACAGTAATAAGAAAAAAACTACAAAAAACAAAACCCCTAAAACCAATGTAAGATATCACTTCAGTTTTGGTCATGGTTTATGTTTTGTTGGGGGATTTTTAATGGTGTAATAGTTTTATTTACCTGCAGGGTAGGGTAGACGTCGTCTCTGATTCGACCTCCAAGTAAGCAGTCGCTTTTTTGAGAACTTTTACCTTCTTGCTCCCTCTAGTGCTCCAAGAAACCAGGCACGATTTTACTTAGCTCTAACAAGAATGTTTTCTTCATTATTTCGTTTCCCCATGTGAGCAACCAAGCAACTCGATAGGAAAGGACCAAGACTGAATTTATTGTGGCAATAATTTGAAATGTAAACCTTCACTTGGCATGCTGCTATGTAATCCAAATTGTTGAAAGGTCTTTTCCATTGCTTAGATTATTATAGCTTATTTTTTGCAGAAAGAGCAATATTCAGATTTGAGGCAAGAAGTACAAATATGCACATCACTACAATTGCTTTTGAATACTTTTTGACATTGATGGCATAGACTCAAGCTGTGATCATCAATTAAACATTCCTATTAACAAAGAAAAAACCATGTCTGTATGTTGTACTTAGTAACTCGTCTGTATCATGGTGCAGAGCCATAAAGCTAGCCATTCTCCACTTTAAGCAAACAACTTAAATAAGTTTCTAAGCTTAAAGGAAAAAACAACCTCTACTGGCTGTCATCATTAACATTTGCCACCCTACAGACTGCTAGAGATGGCAGTAAACCTGAACTACTTGATTATACACGAGAAGCAGCACTGCTACATTTGCACAGGACAGCAGGTAGCAAATCCATCCTATTCCCGAAACACCACTGCTTGTACATTTTATTAAGTTCTTTTTTGTTTGCTTGTTTGGGTTTTTTATATTTTATTTTAAAGAGAAGCTATGAAGTTTGGGTATGAAACATGAACACACCACAACACACTTAATGCCCATAATTGCAATTGGCCTAAGACAACGCTGCTCCCAGGCACCTCGGTGGAGCAAGTTAAAATCTGAAATGTCAAATTAGGATGACAAGACAGTGATAATTAGCTTCCTGAGGAGTAGAAGTACTTACAGTATAAGCATCTGCAGAATCTGTTGTGGAAAACATTATTCTGTGATCCAGACATGGGTAGAGCCTAGAAAACTAGTACTTCTACTTTTTTCCAGTCTGACTTTTGCCAGCAGCAAGCTAGAAATGTCCTCATGGCAATAAAGCATAACGAGACCAAATCTTCTGCTACACCAGCACAATCCTTCTGGCACTGTGTAAATTTGAGATGGAGAAGAGCAAAGCCCTTGATTCTCTTAGTTTTCAAAGACATTTTTAAAGCTATTTTTGTTACACAGAGGAATATCACGGATCAAAACTATATTAAAATAAAATGTTATATTTTTCTTTAATCTACAGATTACTGTGTCAAGCTTGCCATAGACAACAGTAGGCTTAATTTAGAAATATTATTTGACGTTTCCATGTCAAAAAACTATCATATTTTTAATGATACATCAAGAGGCCATCACTTCTTGCTTATATGACTTTAACTGAAATTCTGTCTCCTTCACTATGCTATGTGCCTAAATCTTTGAGGGAAGACTTAAGCCAGCTGCTGTGCAGAAGAAAAAACTATAATATAGCAATGAATGCTGGAGAAAGTTTTAGCTACATGTCCAATGCTGATACAATGGCAGATGCTTTTGATACACAGGTGTACTTTTTGAGAAATTCACTCAAAACATTTTCAATGGTACATATTATTCAAAGTTATATTCTTTTCTTTAGAAAATAAATCCAATGTGAACCAAGAAAATGAGTCATCCTTGTTTCTTCTAAGTCTTTAATGTTTCTGGCTGCTCAGAGTTTGGTTTCAGATCAAAGCAAGATAAAAGTGAATTAAAGATTCTTCTAATCTGTTATTCATATCTGATTAAAATATATTTCCTTTTACCTACTGCACAATATGTCATATATTTTGTTTTATTATGTTTTGGCAAGAAAATGGAATACAATATGTTTGAGGAAAATGAAGTTTTATTTAAATTTAGTAAATCCTTTATCTGCACTTATAGCAAAACAAAATTTCTAGAGAAGTAAGTAAATAAGTTAGAATAATCGTTAACATATCTGCCACCAAAATAAATGTTTACACTTAGTTGATCAAATTTGTATGACAAAAAATAATAAGTTTTCAAAAGAACCTAAGCAAATGATTGTCATTAGAAGGCTTGAAAAATAAAAGTATAGGCTTAAGATAATTTTAAAAGATCTGCTATTTCATTTGAAAAATTTTACAGCCATAAGAATTTTCGTCATCCACTTCTGTTCCCGGTCATTTACTTTCCCACATGAAAAAAAAATCCTACACAAAACAAAACATTTTTGCTACCATCCAATATAAAAAAATAAACAAAAAAAAAATAAACCAAAAAAACACAAATCAAAACAAAACAAACAAACAAGAAAATACAAACACACACACAACCCTCCCCCTCAAAAAAACCCCAAACAAACCCAACAAAAAAATCCCCAAAGCAAACAAAGAAAAAGGAAAAACAGTAAGAGGAATAATGAAATGAAACCAACAAGAATGGCTTGGATTTGCCTGGTCTGTTATCAAAGACTATTTGTTACTCTTACTAAAAGATAACTGTTGATACTTTGGAGTAGATAAAATTCCACAATTGCAGACAATATGTCCCTATAAAAAGAAATTACTTCAAAAGATGGAAAGTCCACGTAAAGATTTTTTGTTTCCCCAAACCAAGCAATAGGGAAAAAGCTCTGTTATATCCTCAGTAGCAGTACTATCTTTGCAATGCTGCTAATTGACATAATTGCTTCTGCTGGAAAAAATAGGATGAAAGTACAGGTCCTTGGTTTCTCATGCTTTCTGGTACACTGTCATCATTCTCAGGCATTCCTCTGTGCATGTTACACCTACCATAGTGGCTTTTCTGGGCAGGTATTGTCTTTGAGATGGCTCTTGCCATCCAACTTTGCCTTCATAACATGATGGATTTGGACTGCTGCACCCATTCTGGGCTTCACTAATGCCAAAGGGCAACATGTAAACACAGTATCTGCTTTTATGTCACTTCATATTACTGTGATCTAAATTAATGTCATGACTGTTTTATATGCTTCTTGGCAACAGAGGCAGGAACTTCAGTGACTGGGGTCACCTTGCAGCATTTTGTACATGTCTCCATGTCCCATTCAGTTCAGAAGGAAAGAGCGGACCTGAGAACACCAGTCAGACTGGAAACTGCAGCTCCACTTATACCAGTATCAGAAGATTCAAACTTAAGGAGAAAAAAAATATTGCATAGATTTCCCAACTCTTTTTGCACCCACTGAAAAAGCCCTAAAATGTGACCATTGCTTTTGAAACACTTTTACTACCTGGACCCTTGATTGTGTCAACAAGGATCTTTCTGTGAGTCATCCACATTTGTTACCACTTTCAAAATGACACAAAGAAAGACTGGTAGTCAATCTGATATTTTTTTCTAGTCCATTAAACCAATAAAACTCTAAATTTTTAGAGTCAATGAAAATTAGTTGTCAAAAGCCCTCCATAACTTTCTGCAATTATTGAAGAAGCATGTTCAAACCTCAGTACTGATGAGGCACATAGAGAAAATCTCGCTCTCCCCCTTGGATTGAATGTTGGCGCAAAAAGAACCAAAAGTTGCTTTCTTGATTATTATCTATTGTTTTAAACAGTTGTTTTTCTGAACACAACCTAGACACCCCCCATAACATATTTTTGTAAGTGGTGCAGAGTGTTTTCTTTAAGGTCCTCCTGAACCAGGTGTTTTTCACCTGACACCTACTGATGCACTCTCTGATCGAAGACATGGAACTGTTGGAGCAAGTCCAGAGGAGACTCACAAAGCTGATAAGAGTACTAGAGAATCTCCCCGACAAACACAGGCTGAGAAAGCTGTGGTTGTTGAGCCTGGAGAAGAGAAAGCTGTGTGGAGATCTCACAGTATTATTCCAGGGGCTGAAGGGTCCTGCAAGGGGCCTATTCTTCATCAGGAACAGTAGTGATGGACCAAGAGGGAATGGTTTCAGACTGAAAGAATAAGTTTAGATTGGGTATTTGGAATAAATTCTTGACTACGAGGGTACTGAGGCAATGGAATAGACTGCCCAAAGAAGCCATAGATGCCCCATTCCTGCAGATATTCAAAGCCAGGTTGGATAGGGCTCTGAGCCATCTGGTCTAGCAAAACTTGTCCCTGTTCACGGCAGGGGGGCTGAAACTAGATGATATTTAAGGTCCTTTCCAAACTATTCTATGATTCTAAGATGCCAGATAAGTACAAGTGTGAGTTTTGGTACTGAGCAGAATAGAGGCAAGACATCATCAGTGTCTTTGAACTCTCTGAGAGTGGTGAATTTATTTAGAGAAAATTCTCTGATTATTTAGCAGAAGTGAAACAGAAAAAGTCATAGCCCTTCAGTGTCAATTTTGGAGAAGTTTTTTGCATCCAAGATCTTGCAACCAATATAGTGAGTAAAAGGCAAAACATCTACCAAGGGAAACATTTTCCTCAGATGCTGAAACTTTTTCAGAAAAGCTGGGGTCTATTTAAAGACCTGTGTAACACAAAATATCAAAAATCCATGAAGTCAGCTGTCATTTGACAGCATGGGCTAAAAGCCAAAACCTGAAAACGCTGATTGATAACTAAGAATACTAAAGTCTACTAAAAAAATAATAATCTTGAGCAAAGTCATAGCAAATATAACCTTGGTGCAGACAAAAACCTCATCCTTCCTGAAAACTTGTGGCAGTTTCTCTGTTGCAGCTATGTATATGCAGTCACAGGTATTTATAAGGGAGAAAGACTTGCACCAAGAAGTTCTCCTGTTCTTCCTGCAGCCAATACCTTGAAGTGGTTAAAAAGAGGGCTCTTCACACTTTGTAGAGAGATGCGCCCTTCAGGTACAGAGTTACAGAGTCTGCTGTCAGTCTCCATCCCTGAATTCAGACACATAGTAGATCTCCAGTGCTCCTGCTCTTCTCAGCTGAAGGTTATGGGTTAAAGCTAAATCTATACATTTCACAATTAGAAACATATAATTATGGACACCTTTATTTGCACTTAGATTTAAGGTAAAAATCTATAAGTACATGCAAAGAAAAACTCAATTTCTCAAACATTTCTGCAAAGACTATTTTCAAAATTTACTTAACCTTTTATGTATAGAAATACTTAAATACTTCTATTTTACCCAGTTGCTGGACACCCAGAAAATCGATTTTTAATTGCACAGCTTGCAATGACCTCAACATAAAATTTTATGCATTAAATTTAATTGCCAGTTTGTCTGTAACATGCAGGTAGTTTTAAAAAAAACAGAGACTACGAATTTATCAGCACATAAACAGCCTCAGCTCTGGGCCATAAATAAGCATTTTCAGCATGTAGCTGGCCACCGACAAGTGCCACTTCTAATCACTTAGTTAACTTTGAAAGGGAAAATAAACCCCAATAATACAACACTTCAATATGCTGTGTATGACCTTGATTCTTACCTTTCACATACTGAGAATACTCTTTTGGCTAGAATCAATCTATTTTGTATTCACACATTGCTAACAGAATTATTTATGATAACAGACTTCTAAGAAAACAATTTCAGGTTCTTCTTCTTAGACAATTATCATTAACTACAAAGTATCAGATGACTACAACTCCTCAGCTAGAGCATTACAAGCATATTCCGTTTGCTTCAGCTTAAATGTCACATGCTCCTTCACTCATATACTCACCTATAATTATATAAGTCTTAAGGACCAGTTCTCAATAAAATCTAAGGGAAAAAACTCCACAAGCTTTCACATATTGTGGAAGCTGAATCACATTTCAAAATATTTTAATCTGAGGGAAACACTGGAGTTTTTTTGGGGTCTGGTTATTGCATATAGTAAGGCAAGTAGAACAGGAATTAAGAGTGATGTAAAAGTGATATATGGAATAAAGTTTGCATTTCCCTGTTTCAGCACATGCTAAGGACAAAAGTGTTTCTGATACTTTTCTCAAATTACATGCATTACGCTTTGCTATTAACCAGCGTTTGTCTCAATAGGAGGGTGAAAGGACTCTTGTTTGATCTTACCTTATACCACTGCATGTTAGATGATCCTGTCTTTTTCTGCTGGACACCTCATAGCCAGTTAACCCCAAGGCACTTCTTTAAATTGCCCATAGCATGCACAGGCAGCAAAATTAAGTATGTGTGGTGTTCTATAGATGGAATAAATCAGTTGCACGTGGAAATCTCACCTATTGACTTTTACTTACATAGTTTATACTTCATTTTTCTCCATTTATATGTCATAAAAAGAAGATATGAACATTGGTGCTTTGATCAGCCTAAGCTAAAGATGCGCATACACCCCTACAGTGGAGACTCTGATCATGGCTTTTACAGGGCCATTATGAAAGGAGTCAGAATTTATCCCAGCACATAGCTCTATGTAGCAATAAGCACGACGGTACTGCAGGAACAATATTAGAATGTGATAGAAAAATTTAATAAAGAAGAAAGATGCTTTGATTTGTTTCAGTGATCCATATCATTATTCAGCATGGAGAATTAATCTGCTAAAACATTCAGCAGTACCTGGCCCGTTGATAGCAGCAGATTGCTGCTTTCTGTGCAAGAATGAGACAGCTGTGATTTCTGCTCTGGAGCTGCTGCCCACTCCCATCGCACCTGCAGCAGCATCAGTTCTACTTGTATTGTAAGGCTCTAATACACAACTCAGAAAACATTTTCTCTTTAGCTCTTGTAGGTCTGAGATAGTCAGCTCTCAATCACTTTAAGTAAGATCTTTTTACTGCTAGCTTTGATCTCCCTATTCTTGAGAAAGAAAAATTGAAAGTGCTGACATAAAAAGATTAGATCATATTAAACTGAATCAAAGAAAGTGTCAGCTTTACTACTTACTAGGAAAAGACCAGGAAAGCAATATCCTTAACTAAATTGGTTTTAGGCAGATCTAGGAGTTAAGCAGTTCCAGTAAGAGTTCGATTCAGCTTCCAAATTTATGTGATTTCAGACCCCAGTGATTCAGATTTCACAAGGACAAGCAAGCTCAAAAGGCACCTAATTCCTTTGCTGAAAATCATATTACACACCTTGCACTACCCTGGGCAAAATTTATCATCTGTGGTCATGACTGAACCAAACCAGAGAAATAAGTTCTTTCTTTCCAGTAGAAAAACTGTACAGAAATTTAATATGCAGCCATATTCAAAGTGCCATTTGTACACTAATACTATCACCCTTCCACCCCCACTGAATATGTGACACTTTGATTTAAAGTTCAGACCGATTGGGGTTTTTTTGGTCACATAATTGTATTACTGTATGAAAATTAAAAGAGGGCCTGAAGCGATCTGCTCAAAGGTTGGCCAAAGCCCTTCTTTTGACTTAAGCTGTGGAATAGTCCCTTAGAAATATCACTATCATCTTCCCAGTTTTAGTGTTGAGTATTTCAAATATTCACTTGATTTTATAATTTTGAGCTTAATTCTAGTTTACTGTTCAGGGTGAAGGGCTTGCTTTCATAGTCAAAGAAATTTCCAGCTGAAATAAAACAAATGAAAAAAATGAAACTTTCCTAACAAGCATCACACAAGAGAAATATTGTTTAAAATCCTCAGCTGTGTTTGATTCCAAATACAGAGGTGTTAAAAGAAGATATATTTCTTCATGAATTATGAATTCAAGGATTCTTTCATCATTAATGTATAATTGACCTTTTCTGTCCAGACTCCTAGTTTAGTGATTTATTTTGATAAATAAATAAATGAATTAGGAAAAAAAAATCTTCAAAATACTTTTGTTGAAACTTTCATATGTTAGGAATGCCACAAGTTAAAGAAAGGGAAAATATCCTCTGAGACAGAACCTGGTACACTGGCACTCAATTAGATTTTGACCTTCTTTACCCATAAAGGATTGGTAGACAGACATTGTTTGCTGCTTGCCTGAATTAAATTGGGTCTCCTGAGATGCATATGAAGTAATTTTAAAAAAGAAAAACACTGTTAACTGAATTTACTCAACCATCAGTCTGAAGCAAACGTTATTTACTGTATTCATCTATTAAACTAATATAATCTTTCATATTTTAATCGGAAAAAAAGTGACATTTAATTAGTGTTACACAGCCAAGACTTGAAGAAGCTCCCCTATCTGAGCAGTCAGCTAGGCTACCATTTTTCAGTCTCACCACAGTGTCTTGTATGCTTTTATGCTTCCCTTGGTCAAAACAAACTGCAGGATTGTTTTATTAATTCAACTGCCTGACACTTTTCCTGAGCAGGAATAAGCACTCTTTTCACAATTTCATTTTCGAAATTTCAGAAATTGTGAATTCTTTTCACAATTTCATAGAAATCACATCTTTTGGCTCAACTGCCTTACACTGCAAGGACTGGAAGCATCTCCTTTCCCAAATCCCTAAATTTCCTTGAGTACATTTCATTATTGTTTTAAGGACTTGTGGTTGAGACAGACATATTAGTTTATAAAAACAAAACAAAAACCAAAGAAAATTAATCAGTCATGTCAGCAATCTACCAACATAATAAATTAAATCTGCCAACAAATATAAAAGAAAAAAGCCAAAAGCCCTGTGCATGTGACTGCCATATCTTCCCTTCTACTTTTTTTTCAGTTAAGAGCTACAGAAACATTCTTCTGTTGCATGGTTTCAGACTATGACTCGAGACCCTTGGCTGTTCCTTGAATGCTCAGTTTCTTCCATCTTGAGGTGCTGAAATTAAGCAGGCTACTTCAATTGCGGCATATTTCTGTTTCTGCCCAAATTTCCTGTCTCTGCCTTCTTTTTTCTTTCATGTCCACTACTTCTCTCACATTCTGATATGTAAAATTGACTGGTTTTTGTTCTAATTGGCGACCTAAGAAACATTCTACTCTCAACCTCATGAAGAAATTAAAGATAACTGTTTTCACATCAAATATGGACATCAAATTGTGCTATGGCATTTCTACAAGGGTGGTGGCTGTTGGAGTTTAATGGTTCCTAGGTGCTCTGGGTCCTGACTAGCTTGGCAGAGTTCTGATATTATACCAATCCATTCTAATGATAAAGAACTTTCATAAACTCACTCATTCTGACCCATATGTACTAGCAAAGCCTGTAAATCTTTAGGGTTTTATTTATTTTTCAGGGACTTAATTTCATCTTTTTAGAAATAAGCAAACTGAATTCCGGATTTTAAAAAAGCATAATGGTCCAAAGCACATGAACCTCAATAAAGAGTCTTCTGAGTCAGCTTGCAAAGCCTAAGACACAATTTTTTTTTTTTAATATTTCATCATTGTACAGCAGGGAATTATAGCAGCAGCTTTGCAATATTGGCCATTTAAAATCAAATTCTTTCATCTCAAACTGAACTTCCCTCACCACTGCCCACCCAAAATCATATTGTAGCAATTAACTTCTAAGTCACCAGCTGTACAATTTTAGCTATTTGGTAATATAGCCAAATAGAAGTGGAGTGAGCTAATTTTATAGGAGCTTCAAAGACTTGGTTTGGGTCAGGGAACTACCTACTACAAAAAAAAATGCATACTTTTTTTTCTCCAAGCACAATACACAAGGAGTTTTTATTCATTAAATGCTCACTTATTTTAACACAAGTATAGGCTGAAGACGGTGGTTTTGTCTGAAGTATCTAGAATCAATATTACATTTATTGAGAAGTTTATTGATCACAGTCTGATTGTTTGTCTTATTTTCCTTTAACATTCCCATTAAACAGTATTTTGACATTCTTTTTGGAGAAAAAGGAAACTAAAAGATGAGAAAAACAAACTAGTCATTAAAAATGTACTTGAGGATACTTGCAGCAGCAACCCGCAGGCTTAGGGGAAAGTTCATTGTCAAGTATGATTTATGAAAACTTGTTAAATTTACTTAAGAAAACTGAGAGGCAGACTAGGCTAGTAGACTAATAACTTCCTTAACATAAACCTTACAGAATACAGTGCATCCTTGATACATTAAAAAGGTTAATTTAGTTTGTCACAACACAGAACTGAATTAACAGGGAAATCTAAAAGCTCTCTATGTGTGTGATTAAATAAAAATACTGCATGATAGCCAAGTCAGTGCTACCATTCAATTGTTTTTTCTTGCCTTATCATGTAAAAATTATATATTAAATGTGCATGCAAGGAAGTACTATAGTCAAATGAATGCAGAACCACCATAAAAAAAATCTACAATGCACTGACATTTCAGATCAGCCTTTTTTTTCTCTGCATTAATTAGGCCATTTATATTACAAAATTCCAGTTAAGTTAAGAAAACATTACTTTTTGGCAGATTTTTGGTCCACATATCATCAGTTTCTTGCTTAAACAAGAACTGGTACCATTTCTTCTGGCCTACAGATGAAAACTCACCTCTGCTTCTACTATTTGTTTCTCATACACAAATCGTTCACAGTTGAAAAGTTATTGCATGTGGCTTGTGTGTACATGTATGCAAACACACACAGATATGTTATGTTGAAGCTGTGTCCTGTTCTGAGCCTAGACTGGGAGATGATCATGATGAACAACAGGAGATCCTTGTGAAGAAAGCGAGATTCCTTGTTGCTGTGTTGCAAAATTAATGAATACCTGTAAGACATAATAAAAAGAAGGATTTTTAAAATAAAAGTACTTGAATTCAGACTTTGGGGATATAGGTGATGGTATTTTTTCACTGCTCTCATTTGCTTTTTTGACAAAATAATTTATGACTCATGTTGAGGGAAATCCTCTACAAACATGTTTTATAAACTCTAGAAATAAGGATCTCTAGGAGTTGATAAATGATAAAAATTATGGTAAAATGAGTTACAGAGATATAAAAAATATATTTTATGCACAAGTAAATGTGAAACAATGGTTTTAATTGTCTTTTTTAATGACATACCTAAAGAATCTGAGTCTGTTGTTTCTGCCAATAAATATTACAGATGGGGGTGCAAATATTTCAAGTGAAAACACACTTCTGATTCAACAAGTAATGTGCCTCCTTGAATTGTTTGTTTTTTTTTTTAAACACAGATCTTACTATGTAAATGCATGTTTCATTTTTAAACACACAACTATTTCACAGCAATGCATGTAGAAGGAAAAATGATTCTTCTTTATTCAAATGATCCTCTATCATCTGATGATATATAAACAAACTTGGGGTGCATTATAAGTGTGTTAGTGTGAAGAACTGTTTTCCTGTTTTAAACTGACACAGTCAGGGAGAGGAAGCCGTGGTAGGTGACTGAGGTGATGCATCACCCTGAAAAATGGAGAGGAAGTAAACCTGAGTGAACAGTGCCTGAAGAAACAGGCTGAAATTATCTTATACTCAGTCACCCAGAGAATAGATCATTTACAAGTAGTTAGTAGACCAGCACAGAGGAGAATACTTCAATAATGATTTGCACATGGGAAAAAGGAACAAATTCACACCATCAATCATAGAAAATTAATATTTTGACTAGATGTGCCTCTTGGTTTGCAGAATGAATAACAAGCAGTTGCATATGAAGATGCTGTACCACATCACAGTCACCCAGAAATCCCATGCTTGCCATCAATGTCTTCTTTTTTCTTTTTCTCACAATAGGATTTCACGATCTTTAGCAGTCAGGTCTCTTCCAACCGTTTGTGCATTTAAAATTCTCACAGGAAAATGTTCTGAAATTCTAAGGTCTACCACAATTTACAGAGGCTGGTTCAGCCTTTTCAAGGACATTGGTAAGATCCCAACTTTCGGATTGTGGAGGTGACAGTTCACAGTCCCACCTTGTCGTCCCACAGCTCCAGATTCATCTAAGCAGATTATGTTTGTGCACACTACAAGTATGTGGCTTGCTGTCATGCTTTACTCCAGTGTAAAAGCAGCATGGGACATGGAATTACTGTGTGAACTGAGATGGAGCTGCTGGAGTATTGCATATATTCAGGTAATAATCAGCAAATGATAGAATATTCTACCACATCAATAACTACAATATACAGCACATTTAGATAAAAGGGAAAAAAAGTATAGGGGCTGGGAAGAAAAGAAAGAAAAATGGTAAAATACCTGCTCTAATGTGGTTTGGCTAATGGAGTAGTGTTTGATTTGGAGAAAAGTTTTGTGATTCTCTAGGACTCTGAAGAGCTCTGCTAAACATCCCTGACTTCTTGGTACATGGTACTCAAGCAGATTAAGATGTTGTCCCTGAAAACAAGCAAAAAATTATAAAAATAGATAAAAGTGAATGTACTTTGTGATGAAGCTATACTTGCTTATAATCAGTCTAACTTCAACAGGCTCTTATTGCAGATTAATATGGAAAACATGAGCTTTTAAAAAAGAACACATTTGTCTACATTCATAGCACAAAGAGCGGTTCATACTGGGATCACAGATTTTGTGAGTATTCTGAGGTGACAGCTTGTTAATCTCATAAAAGATATAAAACTTTAGGGCAATTTTAATCTAACTGACTGATGCTGTTCCAATGCAGTCTGGGAAAAGGTTGAGCATATACACAGACACACGGCTGTCCAAGCTCAATACAGACTTATACGCACAAAGAGGTTTGCATCTAAGACGGACCTTGCTTTCCATGATTCTTTTCCTAAACACAGTTAAAGTCTTTGAGAGTTTTTAGTGAAATGTAATTGCTATAGGTCTTTTACAAGGCTTTGTATTAAATCAAAGAATCTCAGTAAAGGCTGAGACTTATCAACTCCAGGCCTTATGAGAAAGCAGTCAAATCAAATACTCTTAGTGACTACACTGTAGTCCTATTTCAGGCGAACCCAGATTTGAGTCCAACTTCATCAGTAATAAAAGCAAAAGGAAATTTTCAGTCAGAGAAAAGGCCTTTTTATTTACATTGCCTAAATGTCTGTTTGGAGGTGATTTAACCAGCATCACAAGTCCAATTTTTTTATTAATTACTTAATAGAAAAATAAAAGGGATATTCATATGCACTTTTCCCAAGATCAATATATCCAAACATGTACATACTGTTCTTACCAGCCCCAAATTAAACCTACCATATACTACAACAAGGAGTTTTATCTGTACCTTAAACTGTGTTCCAGGAAAATTCAGCTGTAGACAGTCCAAAATCATTCTTCCATAACTTATCTCTTTGCTAAGCCAAACCTTGACAGAATAACCATCTCCAAACCTGGGAATGAGACACAGAAACATAATCCATGAAGACAAGGAGAACATTTGGTTCAATTGATTTCCCTATGATAATATCAAATATTAGGCATACCCACTGCATTATCACTGTGATTTTACTATAGTGCCATTGAACAACAGAATTTCAACGAGAAAGTTTTAAATTTAATAGTAATAGAGACAATAAACATGTTATGCCTAATTTTAGTTACTAGCGTGTTCCACTACTCAATATACTTGACCTTTTGTTAAGTAAACTATGCTTTAATTACTATATTGCTTTGAGTGGTCAGTATAAAACTATAAAGATTACTAATTGCATATACAGAAAAAAGAAAAAAAAATCCTTCAACTTTTCTAATGACAAAAATGGGCATGTAGCACAATTTTTCAAATCTGTTAGCAAAGCTGCCCCTTCAAAAGCAGATTTCAGCAGTGAGTACAACGATGTTTTAAAGATATGCAAAGGCAAGTGTAGGGTTATTTAGGGAGACAACAAAGTTAACAACTTTTCTTTGGTTCTGTGACCATGTGATCTCTCAGAGAATAATTTAGGAAATTAACTTCTCTTTCTTAACACAAATGTGATAAAATTTAAATACTGACAATCTAACCAACATTATATTTTTTTATTAGCTTTACTCACTGTTGATGGTTATTTGGGAAAGTTACAATAAACCAGTGAACACTGAAATGACAACCATGTTCTTATGCACATTTCTTGTGCTGCACCAGGCCCCAGACTGGGGTGCACAGACAGAGCTCAGCAGAGACATGGGACAAAAAGGACCTGTGCTGTGCCCTTTTCCTCCTTTGCAGCTACATGTTCTCCTTCTCTTGGGCTCTCCTTCTTGGTTAATTGCTAGGGAAAAACACCAGCAGGAGCCACATCAGAAGAACTTTCTCCTGCTGTTGCTGTTTCCTGTTGGCAGTGAGCAATGGAAAGGCACAGCTGAAAGGGGGACAGGGAGCTTGAGCAGCACTGCCCATGTCTCCCCAGAAATCTGCCACTTCCTCTATCTTTCCACTGACCACCACTCCCATATCCTTCATTCCAGCATAATTCCCTTTTCTTCATTCTCAAGCCTGGAAATTACTCATTGCCAAATCCTTTATTCCAATGGTTTGGTTCCTAGTGGTTACATCTGTAATATGCCCTTGTGCCAAAACCCTCCTGTCTCCTGTCTTTCCTGTGTACAAATCGTGATTCAGGGCAGCAGCTGGCTTAATTGGGTCTGACTGGTGAGAGGCACATTTTCATGTCATCAAAGCAGAGGATATATCACAGCACGTTCTACAATGCTGCCCTATTTCAATACATTAAAAAAAGTGTCTACAGATTATCAATCAAAAGGTGAAAAAAAGATAGAACTATTTTGAAATATATGTCCAGTTTAACCAGTGCATGAGTGATTCCCAGCAAAATATTCCACATGAAACACCTCATGTTCCTCACCTATAATAATTGTGTAGCAATATAAGGGCTTTAACTTTTATTTTGCATTGGGTCAGAAACTCTGTTTTTATGAAGGAACAGTCTGCATTGATTTAAGAGCACTGCAAGATTCCACAATGAAAAAAATAGACTGCAGATTTTATTCTATTAAGAATTGCACATTAATTCAAAATATGATTTTCAAGGATCTCAAACAAAAATCCTGTTTTTTATGTAGCATAAAACAGTGGCAGCTTCTGCATAAAAATGAAAAGCCCCATTACAGATAAATGAGTGCAGGGTTTTTTAGTCTTTGGTTGGTTTGTGAGGTTTTCTTGTGGATTTATTTTGTTGTTGGTGGTCGTGGTTTTTTCCTTTGGTTTATTTTTTATTGTAGTCAAATGCAACCACTGAACTACTTGAAATGGAGTAAGAAACAACCTGATGCAGTGTCCTGTCTGTTGGTTCATGAACTAAATTGTATTGAGTCCAGACAGCAGGGTACTAAATATTTACTGGAGTGTGTAGCCTGACAGACGAGCAGTGCTGATTCATCAAGGAGATCCAGAATTAGGTGGAATCCAAAGCAGTGTCTGGCAGATTTGCTTTGCAATGATTTACTAAGTTTTAAATAGATCTCTAATTAAATGTTTTAAATGCATAACATCATCCCTGAAAAAAATACATGTGACAATAAAAAAAGTTGTTACAAAGATGGATATAGTTAACAAGGGTATTCGATTTAGTTGACAGCTAACCTGAGGCAACATTTTTCAAGAGATCATTGATTCTGATAAGTTTTTTGGCATTTCTATACAACGACCATTGAATTACAGTTTGAAAAATGCTGGTTTATGGAGACATTCAACAGTCTCATAAAACGAAATTGCTATATGCAATGAGGTTTCCAAAGAAAATGAATCAAAATTCTGATTAGCAAAGACAGAGGAGTCTGTGCAACTTTGGTTTAGTTCTAAATTGTGAGTTGCATAAATGCCAACATGGCACCAATAAAAAGCTTTAAAAGATTTTCTTCTTTTGGCTAGTCGAGTTATGATGCTTCTATACCTTGATTTTATACTTCATTTTAGTACAAGAGCTCCCCATATCACGTAAGCTGATCAGCAATAAACATTTCCCCCTGCTATAATCAGCAAGCTGCTTCTGGCAGTGCTCTGAGGCAATGGAAACTGAGTTGACCATTTTGTTCACTCTGTTTTCCTCCCTGATTCAGACAATTTAATGAATTCAGAAACCCAAAGTGGAATTACAGAGAAAACCACAATCTAGTTTGATTAGCACTGTTAGGATCAAACCTTTAGCACCTGATAACTCAAGATCTAAAGAGGAAGACATTATCATTAGAATGGCCTAAGTTGAGCCAGCAGACTCATTCAGCAGCCATCTGCTGCAAAAGAATCTTCATTTCTTCAAAGCTATTCAACAGAGAACGTATTGTGCACTTCTATGTTACTTTAACAACACTCACATTTCTATTTTTGTATAAACAAACACACAAGACCAAATATTCTGACAAAATAAAATATTTTTCTTCTCTCTATCCCTCCTCTTCTTCCTCAGTCAAGCTACTAGTTCATGCTTGACCTTCACCTCATTAGTAGTTCTGGGAGTATAACTTACTGAGTGTTTTTTCTGTTAAAATGCCAACATGAGACTGAAGCTAAAATATAAACACCCAAATAAACTAATTAACTTGACTATTTAATAACAGCATCAGCTGCAGAAGCAGGAACTTACAAGAACAACAAGAACTCCAAACTTTTAATTTACATAAGTCCTCAAGGTATCTAAGTACTCAGGTAACAAGGTAGCAAAAGGAACATAAAAAGGTAGCAAGGAATGGAAATATTTCCATAACAAGAATTACTAAATGGGCTAAAACTTTTCATCATGAAAGAAAGATGATGAGGTGGTCGAAATGTATTTTTAGGGAGTGCAAAATCATGACTAAGCAAAGAAAATAAGAAACAATTCTTCACTCATATTTCTTGTGCAAGAGCAGGGGACATAGAGTAAAATTGTAGGAAAAGAAATGCCAAGTCAGTAAGATGAAGTAATCTTCCTTACACTTTATAGAGAAACTATACAACTCGTTGACATGGGATATGCTAGATGTCAGAACTTGACATGAGGCCAGGAAAACTCATGTTGAGGATCCACTAAAATCACTTCTGATTTAAGAAGCCTCTAAAAAAGAACCTGCTGAAGGTGGTTGAGTAATGTGGTAAAATAACTTTCTGGGCTTATCTTGTTCCTGTACTTTTCCTTCTTGACCACTTTCAGAGAGATAATACTGTGCTAGCAGGTGTTTGATCTGACCTCAGGCTTCATTTGGTATAAATATCATCAAGAGTTGGTCAGCCTGGGTAAATCATCCAAATGGTTCCTCAGAAGGGTTTTTCAGCCCCACACTGCCAGCAGTATAAAAATAGTTTATGTAAATCGACTCCAGATATGAGTCTACACAAGTTCCTGTCACACACCAAAATAAAGTGTAACAAAATCTATACTGATGAGGAAGTCCCCTGGATGCTTTCCTGGTCCTCTTTTCACCTTGCAATGGTAATGGAAGTGGATTTAGCAGCCCAAAGGCTGAAAACTGTCATGAGTATCAAGGAGAGGAGCTGCCACTTGGAGCAGAGTAACTCCTCAATGTTGCCTTCTGCCCATTCCTTGGACCTCCTCGTTCAGAGGTTTGAATGGGGATAAGAATCTTTGTTGAAACACAGCTGAGCTTGCATTTGGTCCCAAGGAGTCCACAGAGCAATTAACTCAATGAGTTTTCTTAAGCTTGACCCATGAAAACCTGCTTTATGTGAAGGGTGAAAAAGAAAGCACACTATTAGCAGACTTTTATTTGCTTTAAAAAAAATAGTCTGTTTACATTTAAAAGCCTTAAGAGCTTTCTTGTCTACAAATGAACAAAACCAAACTTCAAAATCACTGTTTTAAGTTACAGCAAGTCCAGAATAAACATCTCAGAAAAATCACACTCTTCCCAAAGCCTATTTACCAACTCTCTTCTCCACCAGTACAATTTGCTGAATGTAACCCCAGGAAATTAAGAACATGGCTCCATTTCCTAAACTCTGAGGAAAAAGAAAGGCATCTAATCACCCATGTGCTTTTTTCCCCCCGCTAATCAGAGTACATTTCCTGGAGAAAGTATATATATATATATATATATCTATATATATATATATATATATATATATATATATATCAAAAAATGATGGCTCACAGAAAGCTTACTGATGGAAATATAATGTGCGTGCTTTGTGTATGCACTACTTGGATCAAAGGATTGCTTCAAAATTATATTATTGGATAGAAAAATTAAAGTAGTAAAGAGAACATTGGCACTTAATATCTGCAAGGAACTGCATCTTTTAGAATATATGCCATAAATCGAAGAGAGGGAATAATATTCGACTGTGCTCTTTATCCCTCTGCTTTGGTTTACACTCATTTGCAGGCAGATATGGCTCTACTTTCCCTAAGTGAATAGAATCATGGAATTGTTTAAGCTAAAATAGGCCTCATCTAGGCAAGATAACTTAGTTACACCAATATAATTGCTGAAGCTTGGGATACACATCCAGGTCATTCCTCTCACAGCCTTAGACACAAATGCCATTTACAAACAGAACAGATCTTGAACAACATTGAAAACAAAACACTTTGAAAAACATTGGAAAAAAGAAAATAAAACTGAAATAAAGTTATTAAAACAAATTCATCACAGTTTAACATAATTTAAAATCACACAATGTATTTAATTATTTCATGTATTAAAAAACAAGCAAAGTCAATATCAAGGAATGAAAAAAGGTAACTAATTTTTAAATACTTACTTTTTTTTTTTAATGCTAAAATGAAAAGCAAATACCCTGGAACTTGTAAAATGGGATTTCCTTCTGCATTTATTCAGAACCTCAGCATTGCTGAACAGATGAAGTGATTAGATGCAAACAAACAGACATAAATAAGTTATAAAATCTCTCTTCCATGTACTATGCATAGTTTTTTTCATCATTTTTTAAGTTATCATCATTTTTCCAGGGTAACAATAGGAACAAAAAAAGTTATTAAAATTATGACTAACACTCATTCAGGTACATTGTACATGCACTATTTGTTCACACACTCTCAGGCTTTTTTATCAAACCATCTAAAGTTAATTTCTGTATTCAATAATATAATTATCATAACAGTGAAAGTCCCAGACTATGAGCAGTGCAAGGCACATATTGCCTTGCTCATTGTGCTCTTGTAAATTCTTAGGTGTGATTTCCAAATACGCAGTGAAACCCTCAACAAACCTTGTTAATTATTTGTATATGTGCATACACAAAAATCTCTCCACATTTGAGTTGTTTATCTGCACATAGTGGCAAGTATCAGGGATTTTTTTGTTCTTGCATTATCTATATATTTTATTCCCAAAGAAACAGGAGCAGCAGTGCTATAACCCTGTTTAAAGCTGATGGTACAGCCTATAAAGAACACGCACTGTTTTCTCAAAGCACCTTCTGGGCTCTACAGTGAAAGAGGCAGGAGTAAGTAACGTTATCATTGTGTTGCTATGACTGGGTTTGCATGTACTCTTTCTTTTAACAACATAATAATCACAGTATTACACCCTAAAATATCTATTAAAAGACCTTATCAACACCTCAAGGCCAAATCAAGCTAAAAAGTGTTTCATGGAGACAAGATGTAAAATTAAAATTTAAACCACAGGTATATTTACTTTATGCAATAAACTTAAATTATATCATCACAGAGCACCTTGTCATGAAATCTCTATTGTGACTGCCTTACGAGATTCACTGGATGTACCTTTTGAGACAAGTGGCTTTATTTATTGCAATGCCTAGAAAATCTTGCAAATAAGACAGCAGATTGATAAGAAAATGGAAGAAAAGGGAGGGAAGAAAAAAAAAGGGGGGGGAAAGAAAAAGGAGGGAAAGGAAAGAAAAAGGAGGGAAGAAGATCCTTCACGTTTTGGAACTCCCTGGGGAGCCAAATCTTACCCTTTCATCCTCATACACCTGTGTGGTCTGTGGTAACTCACCTAGAGCAAATCTTTCTTTACTGCTTTCCTGTCTTGTTAAGGGCCCACCTGGAGATGAAGGGCTCCAGCTGGCAGGAGGAATTCACAGTTCCTTCTGGAATACCCACATCTACAGCTGGAGTTAACAGCAGTTTTGTTTTTAATGCAATGTTGAACAAATTTAAAATATTTAGCCATAAACTGCTCAGATGGACTACCCAAACACTTTTAACTTTAGCACCAATCTTTGGTTACTCCTCTATAAAATGGGAATAATTATTTCAAATCCAGTTTCCCAGAACAGCTCTGGAAAACAGAGATGTTGATGTTTGTGACAGCTTGATCCAATAAATGCTGATAATACTGTATTTAAGGACAGGTTTGAAAAATTCCTAGTAAAACACATACTAGGGAAAGAAGAATATGAAATCGTAATTAGCTGCTGCTGATTTAATGATTTATTTAGAGATATAATGCATCCTGTGGAAAATATAGCTTAAAATGACCAAAAAAAAAAAAAAGCATTCTAATGCACATGCACAGTAGGGTTGAATAAATATTGTACAAAGTTTTAGGAGAGTCAAAAGATATTGTTCATTTCTGAACTCTCAGTCTGTGTGTTTTTTAAGTTTTAAGAACTCTTTTCTTCAAACTTTCCTCTGGAAAGGTAAACTAATAGCTATATTACATGATTACACATCCACTACCTTAATACATTTTTCATGCACAAGAGGAAGGCTTATTTTGGTCAAGAAGAATGAAAATTATATTAATTTTTATATTTTATAGCATGTAAGAAACTTAATGCTAGTATGCCAATTAATAACACTGTGTCCACCAAAGACTGAAACATTGATGAGAACTATAATTTTAACCCTCTTTTCCATTTGAGAAATCTACATGTGTGAGTTCAAGGAAAACAATAAAATATTCTCAATCAACCTTTAAAAAAAAGGTAAAGTATAAATAGTCTGGCAATATATTTTCCATTCTAACCCAGCCATAGTAAATGAATTAATTGTTGGGTAATTTAATCAGATGGCTTGCTGATAAAATTTGAGCAAAAACTTGATGTCCAGCACCTGACAAATTGGTATGGGTTTTTCTGATATGAGAAGTCTGTCCAGATGGCCCTAGAATGAAAGATAATATTCAAAATGTTGTTCCCAGAGAATTGGCCAGCTGTATTTCACATGAAAATGCTTCTGTGAATTTTAAAAAAAGAGCATTAAGGATAATGGAGAATACTGAAGAGAGCGTTTAAATGTAATCCATACACAATTTAGCGTAATTGACTCTGTTGGCAGGAGTTGTCTGAAATTAGGCTTTAATGGGCACAACTGTTAACGTATCAATCTCAGACAAACTACATCTAGAACTAAGATGCTAACTTTTTGAAAATTACCCATCAGTTTTTTTCTTCTACCCAATAAATTTCTTTATATTGTTTATAAATTTGCCACCTACAATAAAAAGCCTTTCTAAAGAAGTTTTACCCTTATTATTCTGCTGAGAAACATCTGCAGGTACTTGAAATTTGTTTAAACATATATAAATATAGTCAAGGTCCAGCAGCTGGAAGCAGAAGCCCAAACACTGACATTTGTAGTGAGAAGACATTTTTGGATGAACATTTCCTAACAGGCTTGCAGAAGGGCTGGAAAAATCACTCTTCTATACCCCTATGAAGCATTTCTGTTTCACATTAACATCTTCCTGGAGTTCACCCATACCCTTCACAGCAGAATTTTGTCCTGCCATCTGACAAAGCTGTACTCAATCCAAGATTATGATCTTTCACATCTGCCAAAGGCTGAAAGTGTAGCCAGAGAGAAAAAGCTGAATCCTTGAACTTCCCACCACAGCAAAGAAGAAAAGTTAACAGGGCTCCAAGGAAGATCCATTAAACCTTCACCACATATCCATCAAAAAGGTGATCACAATCTGAACTCTATAGGCTGGAATGGTACCAAAGAATAAACAAATAAAAAAAATTTGAGTACTTCCATCAAGACAGACAGAATTCAACAAGATGCGAAGATAGAATATAATTTTAGCATATGCGCCTACATTTAGAAGAGGAAAGAAAATTCTTCACACACACAAATAGAATGACATGTAATATCAAAATATGCTTCTATTTCTTACACTATTTGATTTATTCTTTTATAAATAAAACTGTATAAAAGTTTTAAATATATGATTTAAGTATTCGTATACTTCAATTTCGCTCCTTGATATCTTCAAACACAGATCAGGACACTTGTTGATTTTAAAATACTTGTTAAATTTGATTTGTAGAAACAAATTGAAAACAGACTTAAGGATGTCAAGAGCTTCTTATAAATAAGAACAATTTAAAAAACCGCAAGTTTTAAAATTTAACAAAGAAACCATGATAATCTACAAGTATCACCCCATTAATTTATTTTAGTACCATTCTTCCCTCTTTATATGAACGTGTATACTACTAGCCTGATACACTCACAGACATAGCACAAGAAAACACCACCCAAAAATACAATTTTTTAGGGTATTGGTAATTAAATTAACTCAAATGCAACAAAATCAGTTTTGTTTATGCTTTCCTTATATTGCTTCATGGAACTTTTATTTTTTTTTAAAACAAAATGTAAGAGGTGATGGGTTATTTACTGTGAGATGGTGCACGGGACAAATATAATAGACAGTGCTAATTGGAGGAAACACTGAAACACTAGGAAAAGACTGGTGATTATACCAGTGGAGGTGGCTGTTAAGGAAAACATCCTTCCTTCCAGGTAGATATTTCCTAATAGCAGCTTAAATTTATTAATCCTTGTGGTCTACCACTTTAAATGAAACAGTATTTTCCTCTGTATGGCAATGAGAGTGAGAAGGATGATAAATCATAGGGAGGGAAGGAAAACAGGAAGGAATAATCACTCAATACTCTTCCACATCCTGGAAGCTTTTCAGGATGTTCACAGTGGAACAGAAAGTGAGAAAATAAAGATTTTAAAATTATTTAAAGCTTAATTATTTCAATGGATTTCTTTGGAATTCTGCTTCTCTGCCCCTTCCCCATCTCACATAGATGCAGGAATCCTCCATATGGTATATGGTAGCATAGCATGGAAATTGTCCTCAAGTAAGTTTGGAACTTGAATTGCATAGAATCTACAATGTTTTTTAATCTCCTAGCAATTACTTTAAGTGTTAGGTGTGTGATAGCCTGGGTTTTATGATAAAGGATCATATTGGCATGTGTTGGAGCAATGTCTGGAAGCTAGACTAAGCAACAAACTAACAGGAGTACAGGAACAGTCTTTGACTTCTTCCCAGCATTTGTCAAAAGATTCCCAAAGAAAACACTGAAATGTATTTTCTTCAAGCTTTAACAGCTATGTGTATGTGACGCCTTAAGACTGTGCTCTCTACAGTGGTTTTGTTCTTTCCAGCCAAGAAAACATATCAGGCAGTCAGAGAAAATTCAGAAAACTGCATGATTTTAATTAAATCCTTTGATAAAGCTCATGGCTATTTTTTATTAATAAAGGGTTCTAAAGTTTTTTAAAAATTCAATAGGCTCCTGAGCAGTTAGCGTGGAAAATTTGGAGACTAAATCAATCAATAAGCTAGGAGTTACAGGGATTTTAGTCCTGCCTTAAATGAAAAACCCTCATGCAGCTTGAGCTACACAGTTTGTGTAGAAAGTCTCAGCAATATTGATCTCAAGTGCACTTATATTCCCATGTGAACATCACTGATGGACATACATTAAAGAACCGCCATGGAACACAACCCTGCTGACAGAAGGTGTGCTTTTTATAAAGTTACAGCCATTTAAAAAAAACCTGCTATGAACATGACTGCCAAATATTCTTATTATGACTTGCTTTGGAGAATTTGAAAGAGACACTCCTATAGCCTTGATTCTGGAATGGCTGATCTGTGACTATCACTACAGTAATAATAGTACCAGCATCATCTCAATAACAGGCAATATGATGACACTTCCAACAGGATACTTCTGCATTGATTTGCTAACTGTGATCTGGAAGAGGTTTATCTACAGAGGCAGAGCAGCACATTGAGAAGAAACTGCCTTTTTTATATGAATACAGTGCATATTTATGAGTATTTTTCCTGGTCTAGGGCAAAATTTGGGTGGAAACCTCTAGAAAGAAGATTCAAGTGATCCTCCCCCAACTGGTTCGGGAAAATATTTCCTTGGAAAAAAGTGGAAAAAAACCTGTTGATTCAACAAGCTTTGGATGTCTTGTTTCTGTAAGAGGGAAGATGAAAAGATGCTGCTAAAGGAAACATCAGAAGCGGCAAAAAAATTATGAAGTCACTGATAAGATAAAGGGGAAGGTAGCCTCTGTGGACTGTCTGATTTTGCCCTCTCAAGGTCAAGCTGAGAAGACAGAGACATGTACTATCTCCAGAGGATCTGAAACATAAAAAGGAAAGACTCACATTCATCACAGCTGACTTTGTGCACTCAACTGAAGTGCCTAAGTAATGCTATTTTTTCCTGACTGGGAGGACGTACATCTTCAAAAAGCATTTCCACCTGTCCAAGAGCTGCACTGTGCTCTGCATACTGAGCTATGCTGTCCTCTACATATGAGCCATTTCTCATATGAAAGAAATAAAGGATGCCTTCACACTCACTAATCTACTCCAGTCTGTGAGACAACAGGCCATTCTATGCTGTGAAATTTGGGAAGAGACAGGATGGCAAAGGCAAAGACCTAGATATGAAAGAAGCAGAAACTGCTGCAGATCAATTGACTTCTCATGCCTCCAGAAATTGAGTCAAATAGGCACTGAAAGGTGTGTAAACATGAAAAGAAGGCTACAATCAAACGGAATCATCAGAATTAGAGATGCAGACATCAATATTTTTTCACTATTCGGATAGTGAAACATCTCAAAGTTTGTCTTCATGAAAAAAAATTTGTAAGGAGAGAGCTAGCGTGGGCCAGGTGCATTTTGCTAATGCAGCTGTGAAGCAAGGATCTATGGCTCTACCCAAAGGGAAGGCCAGAAAGCCAAAAGGGTTGTCAAGGGACAAGAAGTTATCCAAGGCACATAACTTCTGCCTTATAATCATGGCAGACAGCAATTCCAGAGCATTTCTGTAGAGCTTGTTCCCAATGTCAAGTGCATCTGCACTTAAGAGAACTAAGTGCTGAGCTAGTACAAAGCAGTGTAGTTCTGCTGCTTGTAAATGAGCTGTATCCTCTTACACAGCTGAGTGTCTGCATGTCCCAACAATTACATTTACAACTGAATGCAAATGTTCTAGCTATAAGTTGCAGCAACTTTCCCCTTAGCTTCTGATCCTCTTTCCTTTATGATGGTTTGAGCCCATCCTCTGAATTAAACATCCTCATTAATAGGTATTAAATTAACTCATGAGCAGAGTTCAAACAGAAAAGAGGCTTATGCACACCAGGAAAAGGATGCAGAAAACAGCATAAATATCTGCAATTGTCAGTGAATTTGGTAGGAAGCAGAGAGAGTTCAAAATAGATGTTCTTACTGGCTGCTGACCTGTAAAAAATGTTTCTTCCTGTTATGAAAAACCCTCAGAAGGAACCAAATTGTATTTCATCGCCATGTTGAATTCTCACAATCTATTCCTTAGGTTATGTGCAGAAGTGCTACATTTTAGATGCAGATCTGTCTCTTTTAATTACCAATGCAGACTACAAAGCACATGTCACACATCAGTTTAGCTTGCTAAGTTATCCTAGTTGGCTCTTTTAACTTCAGTGATAGCAAGAAAAAAGAAGATGTTCTTAGCAGTTATAAGTGCTTATGCCTTAGCACTACAAAAGCATCTAGCCAACTCTTAGATTAAATAAAGGTGCAGAAGTTTTGATATTGATATATAATACCTGTTTTTAATGTGCTGGGGAGACCCAAGACACTTGAAAGCTCCATTGACCATAATAGCAAGCCTTGTGCAGAGAGCCTCACATTCTTCCATGCTACAAAATAAATCGAGGGGAAAAAACCAGATGATTAGTAGTGAAAACTGAGAACATTGTTTATATCTGACTTCAACTAAAGTGGAAGAATCTGGAGAGCTGCAAAAACAGGCACACAAAACCTTTGGCCTCAAAGGGTAACAGTCAAAGTTGTAACCCTAATCAGCATATACCAACAGTTATTACCATATGACAGCTAGAAAAGAGCCTTAAATCATTATTTATATTTTTAGTCCATAGCTAATTGGGCAATTCTGGTCAGAACATAAAGGTATCATTACCACAGGAAATGTCCCATAAGCAGTCTCAGGAATGGCACTGAGAGAGTCTTTAAATCTGTTGTTCCCTTTAATAGCCGTTTATGATTATTCTGAGATAAAGGGAGAATAATGAAAAGTTTGCTCACCCTTTCTTTTCCATAGTATATGGCCTTGAAAAAAAGTTACCCTCAGTCTTATTGCAGGATACAAGAAGATCCAAAACACTACAATCCAAACAGAATTTAGGGAATGGAAATGTGTCTGAATGGAAAAGCAGGGTCTTCCTAAATGTGACTCCTTCAGATGATAAACAATGGTTTTGACTTGTAAAATTTTTGGCAGATGGGCTGCTACCCTACATATTATGCAGAATTGTGTGAGCAGCTCTTTCAAATAAGCACTTTAGACTTAAGGAACCAGTCAGGACACACCCATCATCTCAAAGAGGACTCAAAGGTCCTACAATTCAGCGTGTCCCCTCCCCAACCCTTCTGAGGCAACTAAACAAGAGATGTCTTGTGTGCCTCAGCCATGGGCCAGTCCAAATCAAAGTGCTTTGACTGAATGAACATTGGCAATTGAGTACTGCCCTAGGAACTATTCCTTTATAATGAGACAGGGCTGTGCTGAGAACTGCCAAAGTGCTATGTCTGAGAGAGACAGGGAGAGGGCTGACACATCTTCACACAAATCAGGCAATTCACTAACTCCTAATGCTCCCCTTGGTATAATGCTCTCCAGCTGTGGCAAAATTACACAAATTTAGTGCTCTAGGGACAGTCAATAAAGCCTCACTCCTCTCCAGTTAAAACAGAAGTTTTGTCTCTGAAATGTAAGTAAAAAATTATCTCTGAAAAGTAGGTAAACAGTCCTCAAAACCTGATTTTTACACAGCAAATCCTCTCTATACCTTACACATGTATTTGCTGACATAAGAAAGTTCACTTCATATGTAAAATTCCTGTACTTATACAAGTAAATAATTTCAAAGCCCCAGTGGCCTTCAGAAAATAATATTAATAGTATAAAATAATTTCTCCTTTCTTTACCCTGGCACAAAAATGTGAATATCACTGTACTTATTTTCTGCTTCAAGTCATTCATTCATAGGGCTAAATGTAGTTAGTACAATCTGATGGATTTTGTTTGCTTGTTTACATCACATTAGTAATGAGATCACAGATCTCTTCTATTTAGCTAGTGTTTGACAACGAAAGGTTCTAAATCTGGACTGAAAAGTCAAAGCATATTTTTTCTTAAAATCACTGAGCTGAATTCATAATGCATAACCCATGTTCCCTAAATCTGTGTGCACTTAGGTAAGCACTTGGCCATCAAACACAGGCACGCGATTTTCAAAATTCAGCTTCCATAAATGAAACACAAGAAACGTTTTAGAGAATTTTTCCGTCAATAATGGACTGGGACAACAAATACATTTTAAGAATATCTAAAAAAAGTCTGAAAACAGAAAACATTTCAGGAAGTTTGGCCACATTCCTTTATTAATTAATCTATACTTCAAATCTCATTTGGCCAAATATTTCATTGCTGTTTTGAGTTTTGAATTTTGTCTTCTCTGGACATGTTTTCATGATCTCTCCCTCATTTAAATAAATTTTGTATATAATCATGCATACTATATATATTACCTAAGGGAACATTTAATTTATTTAATTTCACTATAGATGTTACAAAACAGTATTGATGTTTCCTCCATTAAACCAGTATACCAGTGACCATGTCAGAGAACTGACAAGATATTTAATGTAGGTGGACTGTTCTAAGACGATGGGGTCTCTCCTACCATTTCCAGTAATGCATAAGAGAATAGCTGATCCTTTCATCTTCAGGATGCCATAGTTTGCTCTTTTCATACACTGATGCAAAGAAGAAACTGAATAAAATCAGGTTTTTCACTCACACCTCCCTTTGTAAGGATTTTTAAGGTAGACCGATCCAAACCAATAAACTGATGTTCCACGCATGAAAAGACACTAATACACTGAGTAAGAAGAGCATGGAAAAAGAAGGCTGTGCCTTTGCTGTGCCTGCAGCCCCTTGAGCAACACTCCATTCTTTAAAAACTAAATATGAAAAATATTTGGGATTTAAATAGGTTCCTTTTTCATGGATAGGAAGGAATTACCATAAAATTTCAAGTCTTAATCTATGTTTCACAACAGAGTGAGCATGCCTTCAGAATATACTGCTCTGCAGCACAGGAATATGGTGGCTGCTGGTATAAGGGTCTTACCTATGGGATGTCAGCACAGCTGCACAACCATCCTGAACTTCCTTCAGAATAGCTTTCCAAAGGTAGCGTTTAGAGCAGGGATCCATCCCAGAGCTGGGCTCATCCTACAGGAAAAATGAAAATGACACAGCAGCATGGAAAAGGCATACCACAGGTTCTGCCCAGCAGGAAGAATTAACACAATTCACAATATAATTGTATATTTTTCTCTTCAAATGTCACATTTTCAGAGGGTCACTTAAGTCACACCCTGATCAATGTTTTGCTTTAACACATACAGTTTAATGTCTAAACTTATGGAAGGCACATTTTAGTAAAGAAGTGTATATAAACAATATTTAAATATAACCTATGTGTATTTATACATGCTTATCATACATATTTTTTTATATATCATATATGTATCGTTGTAAGTATTCATTATATTATATCTGTTTTATTATATACACATGCTCTTTTTGATGAGACAGACTTGCAAGTGGTTTTTCTCACTTTCTGGAAAATTTGGTGACTGTTTCTGGTCTGCATACACATCTCCTGTGAGCACAAACAACTGGAGAAGTCCTATAGCTCCCAGATGTCTACACTGTCCATCCCACACCCAGATGTTTGATAAGATGTTTGGATTTGACATCCTATACCAGTTACTCCCACAGTCCTTTTAGGAGGAATTTTTACCCACAATGGAGAGAATTCACAAGATTAAATAACATTAACTCAGTGCAAACCAACTGGCAAACGCATTTCCCACTCAGATAGCTTTCATGGAGAAAGACATGCTGCTACAAAATCTACATTACCCCTTCTTATCTTTTCCTCACTAAATCAAAATTTTACTTCTTCCACTCATGGAAACAAAGGAATGATATTTGATTTACAAATCCAGTCTCTTTTACTACAAAACTAAGAAGAAGGAAACTCTTCCAGTTGTCTTTTATCCAGTGGGATTCCATGGGGAGTATCAGCACCTGTTAGACAGGTATGGATTTGGCCAGAGTATTTTCAGCAAGGAATTCCAGCTGAAACCTGGAAGCAAAGTTTTCAAGAAACAAAGCAAACAAAATATCCAATTTGAAGCTAATTTTAGTGCTTCACTACCAATGTCAGAGGTTAAAGAATTCAGTTCAGCCTCCCATTATCTGTGGAGTGCTAACAAAGAAAACATAAAAAGCAATAAACATAAAGCAACCACAATATTGCTCAAATTAATAGCTACAATCCTGGATGCAATTTAGAAGCAGATTCAGTTGTTTATATTGGTGTCTTTGCTTTCAGACAAAATAATAATAAAAAAATCTCCTTTTAAAATACTGAAAAACTCCTTTAATATCTGCTAGCTTTCTGAAGCCAGCAAATGTTTCAAAGAATTTGATATGTTTAAATATCTTTCTTTCTTCTTTTCATTCTATATGCAACAGTCTGTGCCCTGCAGCAAGAAGTAGGCTGAAATGGATACTTGCAGTAGTACACTGTCATAAAGACATTCAAAACCAGTTAGAGCATTTCCTAAGATCAGGAAAAAATACTGATTTAAGATAATCTCCCCCTTTTACTAGCTGAACCAGGGTCAGTTAAAGCATAAAATGCAAACAAAATATCTTCACTTAGAAGTGAGGCAATGGTAGGCAGTTAGAAGTAGCAAAATGTGTCTAATCTTCTGGAACACCAACCCCAGAGAATATCAATTTTATCTGGCTCAACTTAGCCTGAAATCTCTTCCTGGAAGCCCTGTTTTTCCCCTCAACTCTGAGGAGCAGCTTTCCTACCCTGACTGTCTTAAAACCTTTATTGCACTACTGAACTGGTTTAGCTCTTCCCAGCCAAGTTTTGAGAAAGCAGTGTTCAATATTTTCTAGTGAAACAACAGGCAGTGGTATGAAAGAGAATGCAGTGTTGTAATGATGCAGTTCTCAAAGCTTTGTAGCTTCATGATCTTCACTGCAAAAGGCATTGTTTACACTGGAATGGCCAGTGTCAGGCCTGAATGGGCAGTAGCATACAAGAACCAAAACAACCCGGGATAAGTAATTCAAATTAATACAATTCATAAGTATTACTTGATTGTTTGACTTGTGAATACAACAAAATATAAGAACTAGCCAGGTTTATGAAATAAATACAACCTAGCAAGAATTAGGAGTATCCTGAAAGAGCATGGGTCAATTATACATATTTATTGGGTAAATTAAAAATATTTTAATGTATTTGGACCATGGAATACTACAATTGTATTTGTGTTGAGGGCTTTTTGCTTTGTGCTCACCCAATTGCTCCAAGGAAGAAAAAAATAGGAAAGAAAAAACAATTTCACTTTCTATTTATGTGAGCACTGGAGAATAAAATTAAAGCCATTCACATAGCAGAACAAAGAAGACAGCTGTACATCTGTGTATTAATTACTCCCTGACTGATCAGGAAACTACCTGATTTTCTTCAGAGCAACATACAAGACGACAAAATTCAGTGTAGCCCATTTTTCATAAGCACAATATTACTTTTACTCACCAGTAAAAGTATTTGGGGTTTACCAACTAAAGCCACAGCAGTGGAGAGCTTCCTCTTTGTGCCAGCACTGTATGTTCTCACCAGTTTGTCAGCATGAGCGTTCAGGTGTAACCGGTCAACAAGGTCCTCTGCAACCTGAAAATTTTTAAAGTTTGCAGATTTGAAGGGCAACAAAAAATGCATTTGTGCATAGATTGTGCAAAAAACATTCTGTTCATGACTGTTAAGAAAACATGCATATTGTTTCCTTATTTACCCACACTTGCTGCATATTATTACTTCTGAATCTTAAACACAGACAAAAAGCCGCTCTGGGGCCCCTTCATTCTTCAAAAATTATAAGGATTTTCTCATACGGAAATCTGGCTTTGTCAGTGCTCAGCACAGTCATTTGTATTTGGCTTGTGTCCTTGGGTCAATGATCTAAAACATCTCTCATTTCAACTTATTCTCCACTATTTATTTGATCAAATACCTGAGTAACTGAAAATTCAAGTGAAAAAATTCTCCATCAGCTACCAAAAAAAAAGACGAAAATGTCAGAAAAGCAAGTCACAGTCGTGGATTTCGAGTTCCTTTAATTAATATATTAATCAAATTAATCAAATAAAATTAATCTATCAAATTAATATAGCTTTTTAATAACTGAGAGGGGCAAGTTGATCCTAGCTGAATTGGTTTTAATTGCCTTAACAAGAATGTATGATCAGAGCAAGCTGGGAAGGCATGTGAGCACAGCTGGAGACAATGCTCATGCTGTCCCCTATGGCCTTTCTTCCTTACCCTGTCACAGACAGTCCTGACATGCAAGGCTCCCTAAAATAGTGGTGCTAGAGAATATTAAATCTATATCAGCTATTACTGCTGGACTGCCCAAGGAGATATTGCTCAAAACCATGAGGGATACAGCAGCAACTTCTCTACTTGCTGCTGCCAAATGCACCCTGCCAAGCAGCCGGGGGGCTGTGTCATCAAGGAGTGATCTGCTTTGTAACACAGCAAGTGTGTTTTCCACCTATACCTAGGACAGCTGGAAGATTCTTGTAAAACAAGGAGTTGCATGGTGCTCTTATTGCCCAACATTAACTTCCAGAGCACCCCAGCAGTATGGTTCATTCCCTTTGCTTCCTCTACGTGGCCTTCAGCAAAAAGCAAGGAGGGACTTGAAGGTTTGATCATATCAGATGGACAGCCTCCAATTAATCCAAAAGTCCAATAGGAAAAAAATTCAATAAACAATATTGTGAATTAATATTCACTATCCGTCATAGAAAAACTGCCACAAGCATAATAATACTTTCTATAGGAGAGTTTTATGCAAATACCTTTGGAAATGAATAAGATATTCATGACCCTTTTTGCAAGATTTTTCAAGCAATACTTATCAAAGAGACATTTCTGAGAGCAAGTTGTCTGTAAGAAGGAGCAATGCTGCAGCAGTGAGAATCTATAGTATTATTGTGATGATCCTTGGACAGTATCCATAGTCACTGTGTTTGGGGTACCTGGATGTATAACCTGACAGCAGTGCATACTCTCATACAAAGCCACATTTCAGAAATATTGCTCTGTCTACATTAGATGCAGAGGAAGTTTTTTTAAAAAAGAAAATATTAACAGCTGTTAAACTAGCCACAGGAAATATTATACTGTAAAGTTCAAGGCTTCTGCTATATCCAAATTCATTCACAGTAATTTACTCCCAATTAGAGATTATAGCTGTGGCCTTAAAAATGGTTAATCACCTAAGCTATATTCTAAGATAGCTGAGTTTAGTTTCGTTATGATTTTTTCCTCTTCCAAATATAGGTCTCATTATACACCAAAGGAACACACAAGGTGAAGTCTTCTAAAGCATATGGTAGACAGCTTAACCTGTCTACAAAACTGACTTGACTGCTACCACTGGAAATGCATGAATGCTAGTGACTAAAGGATTATCCTTCTACATATTCACCAACAATCACACAAATTACACAGAAAAGCTCATAAGAATTTAAGACCAGAAAGTGAAAGAATATACAATCCCAGATTTACACCAAATATACATTTTAAATTACAATAAGCTTCAAAAGTTATTAAAAAGATGATCAAGACAGGACTATGCATCACAGCTGAATGTAGTCAAAACTATCCTTTAACTATGACTAGAACCACTATTTCTAAGACTGCTTTGAAGTGTCATCTAAAGTCAGCAAAATGCCTTTTTTTAAAAGAGACAATGAATGCTGCATGGGGAAGAATTGAAAAGGTCAAGGAATAGTGCCAGGGAGAGAAGAAAGTAACCATTCAAGTTAGATGGGTCTTCTTGTAGTCTGTAGTCCCCAAGGAGACTCAATCGCATCAGGTATGAACATAAAGCCCTTTGTAGGGAGCAACATTTAAAAGAACTGACTTTGCAAGATTTTTAATTCCTCACTTTGAATTCTCCTCTCTGTGGTGTGTACTCAAGCATTCAGCATGACTCCACAATCTCCTGTTTCATACAAGGAGATAAAGCCTGGCAAGTGTCCCTCTATAGAAATTTTTCAGGACAAGGTTTAAAAGTTAAATAGGTAAAAAAAAGAGGGGTGGGAATAGTACCCACTTTGCTGCTGCTTTAAATGTGGAAAGTTTCCAAGATAAACCTTGCAGATCACCAGAGCACAACAAAATCTGGCCTGATACCTAGATACACTCCTTTGGTGCAAAACGTATCAAATTAGAACCGATTTGGACCTGAACCACATCAGCAACATAAAGGCAGAAGGAAAGGACAACTTTCTTACTCCCAAATATTTCCCAGTTGCACCTAGAAAAGTGCCCTGTTCCTGCTACCCCCCTCAACTCTTACATTTCAAAAGAGCAATGCAGACTATGGTTCAGCAAATATAAGACTATAGAGCTCAATCTTCTTTCAAGAGATGACCCTAAGACCTTTTTCTTTAATGCATATTATAAGATTTCCAGTAATGTTTCCACTTCATCAATAATACCTAAGCATGAATGAAATGAAATATTGAATTAAATTAAAAATATTACATATTAGGTATATATTGCATATTAGCAATATTATAGAGGAGTTTGAATATCTCCATTATAACTTCATTTGTCTGTATAGCCTGTGGTTTGCATCATAGTACACTGTAAAATGAATACAAAAATCCCTCTTAAACTACTTTGGATGAAAGTCAGAACTGAGCGTGTGATCAATCCTCAGATACAGATACACACGTATATGCCAGAGAATTACAGTTTTAGTGGTTTCCTTCTTGTAGGGAATGTGAGATATATACACAAGCACCTTCTCTCCTTCCTTGTCATATTCAGCATGATGCTCTATTTGAATAATGTTTCAATGTCCTTCAGCAGCAAAGAGTGAGGAAATACATCAATTTACTTAGCAAGTTGGCAACATTGAGGCCAAATCAAAAGCTACAGAGTTATATGCAAATATATACATTGTAAGCACACTTGAACCATGAAAATATTTAATGTCTATTCATGGCTGTAATAATGTATTTAAACTTTTTCCTTCCTTCCTCCCCACACCAGCAGTAAAAATTATAACAGACTTCACATCTATCAGCTAGTTATTTCCCTATTTTCCAATGTTTCTTAAAACCATTTACTTTTTATTCTCATCAATTCTAATATATTTAGCAAAAGCTTTTCCCCACAATTAATTTGGGTTAGTCCACCTAGCTTTAGAACAGGCATTGGAATGAGCCCTTCAATCCGTAGCATCTAAACAAAATTCCCCAATATTTTGCAGAGTTCCTAAAGACAACATTCATTCCAGAAGAGGCCATAAGATAATTCAGCTTTTGCACAAATGCTGATTTCTGTAGGAGTAAAGGTCAAACAGGCATGGTCTCCTCCATCCATCACAGAACTAAGAGGTACATCCATTCCACTGAAAAGTGGAAATTGTGTAACCACTAATGCCTATGGCTTTCCACTCCCTTTAAAAATTACTTCTAATATTCAATTAAAAAAATAAATGGTGCTAAGGACTTTCAGTCTGTGTATTTTCCAGAAAAACTTGGAGTTAGTAAAGACTAAATCTATTCAAAGACTGGAAACATCATAATGTGTCTCTCCTGACTTGAAAGGCTGTATCCATCATTGCATTAGTTTTCATCATTTCTGACACAATCAATAAAATGTAAAACTTCTTGCTATTTATTTAAAAGAATCCTCTTAAAGCAAATCTGACCCAATACTGATAATGTGTATTGTACCCAGTATAAGTGATAATAAACATGGATTGAATTCTAGAGTCATCTGAAAAATAACTTTATATGTCCAAAGCAGTAATTTAAAATGTCAGATTCTGAGTAAGTGGAGACAGTGTCGTTTGAACATCCTAAATAGCAATTATTCATCCATTCCACACAAACCAGTATTTATTTGGCTTTCAAGTAAACTCAGGATTGTTAGATTTCTTACATTTAGGAAGTGTATATCCATGGTCAAGTTTCTAGGGAAGCAATATTTTTTTCCCCCAAAATCTCATAAAACTATAGACACTAATTCTGCTTGAGGTCCAAAAAAAAAGTAATCATACAAAGAATAAATTAATTTACAGATTCCCATTTCCAGCACGTATAGAATGCAAAATGTAAGGAAATCATTGAGATTCTAGAACCAGAGCAAAATATTCCTGGAGAGTTAATGGGAAAAAAAAAAAAAAAAGCATACTGACATGTATGAGTTACCTCAGAAGACCCGAAAAAGCTTCTTTTGAGATTTGCAACAGAAGTTTTAATGCTAATGAGGGATGCCATTTGATGCTATGCTAATAATTTTAATTTTTTTAACCAGCTGAGTTCTGTATTTTGGAACAAATTGAGATCTAGGAAATTGATATATTAAAGAAATAAAAATTAAAAGTACTATGTTTAATCAGTATCCTTCTAAATAACCCAAAAGCTTTACTCTAATTTTCCCAATTTTTAACAAAAAGACATTTTCAGAGCAAATTTTTGAAGCATAACAAAACTTCACATTACATGTGAAGCTTAACGTTGATAGTAAATGACCCATTTTCCTCCTCCTTTCCCATTCATTTAATTACTGTTTTGGAACATTAAGTGCACTCAACTTTATGTCAGGCACTTAACTCCTGCTGCTGATAAATCTGTCTAGCAAAGGATTTGGTCCTTGAATTTAGTGCTTCAATAGACAACTTCAGCAGCAACACAACCTGTAAGTCACCTGCCTGCTCACCAATTTCTCATGAAACAAAGTGAATGTATGTTTCTTTCCTTATCAAACCAATGTGCTCTTTAGAATATATGTGTCTAATATTGCATATTAGTGCAATTAGTCACTGGTAAATATTCAGAGGCAGGCTTGGACTGCTGTATCATAGGCAGGAGGGAATGATGAGAAAATAACAGCTTATGTTTCCATACAGCTGCTCCTCTAAAGCATTCCAAAGCCTTATTTTCTTTATAGGCAGCTAAAATGCTCGCTTTCTCCAGGCACCAGCCATTTCTGAGTTGAAGCACAGCAGCTGTTGAGTGCTTGACAGCAGTGCCACACAGGAGGGCCCGGTGACAAAAACATTTGTTTTCCTCTGAGATAGCTGCATTTCAGTGTTTGATGGAGGCAAACCAGAGCAGCTAAATATTATTTGCAGGAGCGCTTTGATGCCTTGATCACAAGCATATGGCAACAAAGTCTGCTCTGCAATCTATGCAGACAAAAAATTAATACAACTGAAAGGAAGAATGATCTCTCTTTCACAAATGTGATGCTATGGCACAGAAGGTTAACTATAAAGAATAGTTTAAGCCTATACCTAGATTATCTGAGGTCCAGGAAGGTTAATGTTTGTCTTCTCTTAGTGCACACAGTACCATAACTCATATATAAATGAATGATTTTCATCCATTTGAAGAGGGATGTGTATGTGAAGTACCATACCACATGATCAACTCTTCCCTAGCGGCTATGGAAGAACTGCCACTTCATGGGCTTTAGTGCAATAACAACCATCCCTTAATATATTTTGGATCGAGGGAAATATATGCAAGTTTTCAGTACTCTGCTAGTAGTCCAAAGTAAAAATTAACACCAGTAAGTTATGAAGGGGAAACAATCAAACAAAAGACTGTATGATAATTTCTGAGCAGCCTGCAAATAACATGCTGTTAAAACAGGTAAAAGTCCAGGCTTTGTTCTGGACAATGGATACTGCCCAAGACAAGGGGCAAAGACTTGCAAGAATCATTTATTTTCCCCAGACTTTTATCTAGAAATACCCAAATGATCAGCTTAAGACAGTAAAAATTCAAAATATTGCCTGTCCTTATGAATACTCAATGTCCTTTATAGGAATCATACTTTTTCTGAAATAGCTCAGAAAAAAGAAAACAGGCTGCAGAGAACCAGAAAGCAGTCCTCTCACATACAATCAAGGGATTGGTAGCAAACCACTTATTAGACCCTGAGGCAACAGCTAGAAAAATGCTGGGTAGTAGGGGAAAAAAAAGGAAAAAAAAAAAAATCAGTTCATGCAGTTTTGCTTCCAGAAAAATGAAAGGAAAACAACAGGCAGTATTCTGAAGGTTACGAGGGCAGAGCTAGAGCAATACCTACCAATTGGGACCAATCTATACAGCAGGAATAGACAGATACCAATTTCATATCACACTATTGTTTTCTCATTTTAATAGAGATGCAATTAAGCAGAAAAGACTGAACAGCTCAAGTCAGGTCATATTGTAAACTTCCATCTGCTGATACAGAAACCACCCCCATGTTTTACACCGTATCCATTTCCTACTTAATTTCTGGTATTGGCTGGCTGGTTGCCTCGTTACAGAAAAAGGAGCTCAGACTACTGATCAGAACAGCTACACCTGTATCTGTAAATCCCAGAGCCCCCAGGGATATTCCCAGATATTATTAACTTCGATGCTAGTAAGCTCTCAAAGCATTTTCTTTGGCCTGTTCTCCTTGTACAACCTCATGCTTTGTGTGGCAGCTGGAGCATTTAAGAGACTACTCCCATCTTGTCAAGTTTATGACAGCAGAGTGCTGACAGCTCATATCCCAGTGCCCATGTGATTCATTTATTTATACAGAATCATACAAAATTTTTAGTTCCTTCAAAGTTAAATCGTATCTCTGAAGAAAAGTTTTTTCAGAGGTACAAGACTGAAAATATGGTGTTCTCTCGCGGTTCTTTAAGTGTAATAGTGAAGGCATTGAACCATTCATAAATTTAATTTCTTTTAGGGTTTTTGTGCCTGAGATTTCATTTGCAGAAAAGTTATTTTACTATCTGCAGTGATTTTATTGTGTTTTGAACTGGCATAAGAGATAGAAAAAATCCACATTATTTAAATAAAATCATGGTAATGAAAAATCTTATTACTAAAGTTGTTAAGATGAAATGTTAGAGAGTTTCTCATGTTAAAAAGGTACAATAGTTCTATAAACCGCACAGTCCAGCCTGGCAATAGTTCCCTCTGCAAATCTGTTCTAGATAGTTACCTTATGCATATCCTGCTTTGGAATTCCACGCAGTGTGCAGTAATAATAAAGATGCTCCCAACCAGTTAAAAGTTCATCTAGGGCATCTTGCTGTGGACAATATCCAATAAGAATACCTTCAGAGCTAGCAGAGAGTATATCCATTTCAGACCTGTTTAAAGAAAAAGAAAAGTATTTCAATGTTGCTTAACAAATCCCATGGCCCTGGGTTCCACCCCTGGGATAAAAAACAAACACACACAACCTCAAGTCTGCAGATAAAGGAGTTTGAGTCTCTCTGCTGTGGTTACTTAGTGCAGCACCACCCATACACAATGCACATTTTTTGTGCCTTTTGGGTTAGTACAACCACCAGCATGTCACTGCTGTGACAGCGTGTGTCAAGGTCAGCAGACCAACACATGAGGAAGAGACACCCATGAGAATTAAGGCTCACCTGTTTTACTTCTCTTATCTTTATGGTAGTACCTGCTCTGAGGGGACGAATTTCAAACCATACAGTGCTCATATTGGATATTATGCTATATACAATATTATATTCATATCAATCACGTTGAATATTGAAAAGGAAGGACTTGAGAGGGAAATGTTGCTGTGTATTCCTTGTGTGTCTATGACCACACGTACGCATGCGTGCATTCTCTGAACAACAAGAGTAAAACCAAACACTGGATATCCAAGCCTAGTAACTTAAAAGACAATACAGAAAAAAGTATAAAATTATCCTGATTTAAGAGACTTTGGCCTCCACTTTGTAGCTCTACAGCATTACTTGAAATTACATTCATTGCTAAGAAGCAAGCTTGATTGCAAGGGTGTCTCATTACCCATAATGACACTAAATCTATCCTATTTATTCCAACATCTAATTCAACACTCAATGATGCTGATTTACATGTACAGAAAGACCTGTCAAAATGAAGATACTTTAAAAAATCTGAGCTTTGAAAGAAAAAAGTTTTCAAAAGATTCTGAGTAACAGAATGTTTTTCCTCTTAGTGGTTTTCTACATTTCTCATTAAAAGAACTAAATATATGATTAATCATTTAGACACAAAGTAAATGCATTAACTGCAGGATCTACAAATACCAGCACTAGTGGAAATATAAATATGTATCTCCTGTTAACAAGATTCAGGAGTCTGGGGAGAAAAAATTCTGCATTTTACATAATGAACCACAGCATGAAAATATATTTTAATGCTATCAAAAGATAAATTAACATGATTATGAAAAACTTTGCCATGGAATAATTAGAATGGTCCTTTGCTGTTAATGGTAAAGATATAAAATCATGGTATCTTGGTTGTTTTGGATGGTGCTATGTAAGTTATCTGCCTCTAGACACCTCTCTAAACAATGAGTTAGCAAAAAATAGAAGGGTGATAGGGGAAAGAGGAAAACAGAAATGTTCCTCATTAATTTATATCCACTTACAGGACATTTTCAATGAAGTACATACAGAATTTTCACTGTCTGTTTCCAACCATACCTATGGCAAATTAAATCCTTTTTCTATAGTCATCTTTACCATAGGATATGGATTGAATAGTGCTGATCTTTTTGTATAACCAGTCAGAAGCAGTGAATTCCTTATTTAATTAATTCTAACACAGAAAGGTACTATTCACAGTGAAATGTTATCTAGATGCTGCCAAACACAGAGAGATGTGTCTGAGGTTTGTTTTGCTAGGAAGATTCATGCACAAGGGGTTTTTTTTTGTGCAGCTGCTGACTTTTGAGAAACAAGAGACTGGGCTTTTGGTAACATGCCAAGTTCAGTCAGAAAAGAACAAATCACACTCAGGGGTAATTTCAGGGACATTCACTCAGCATGAACCCTGTAGCTGGATAGAAACATCTTGTCTGCAATGGGCCCCCAGCACGGAGAACAAAAAGTTAAATATGGATGGCTGCAAAAAAACAACAGACAATCAATTTTCTTTAGCTAGAACACTATTAGAGCATCCTTACTCAGTTTACAACAGGAAATAAAGTGTTCTCAGCGCTAATTGTACACACAGGGTTCTGGTGCTCTCCCTATGTAAAGCACCCTGTCTTAGGCGAACAATATCCCACTCTCTGACCTTTAGATTTCATAAAGGAGAGCAAAGTGATAATGCAGCATTTAATATTCTTATTCAGTTTTCTCTCTTATCTTGCAAATTTATCCATTAGTGCTGACCCTGAACACTTGAAGACTTCCCATTAACACAGAGATTCTCATGCATTCACGGACCTTTCCACCTCACTCCTCCTCCTCATCTGTGTATCTTTCAAATCAAAAACAATCCAACCAGAAAACAAACAAAAACAATAAAAAAGCCATATTAGGATTCTTATATTTTAACCAGACTTTTTTTTATGTGCAGTATAATGCTTCTTCTTCTCTCATTAACATCACAGAGTAGATTTCCAAATCAAAATTATGGACATTTTCATTCAGTTAGCCAGGTCCTAAGCTCTTTCTGAAGATATAAACAATATAAATAAACAATAGATGAAAGAAAAATACATTATAATTTTTAATTATAGTAGGTATTGTACAACAGAAAACAAGTTCTCATCTTAGGAAATTGATTTTCCTTGAAATTCAGTTAATCTCTCAGATTTAATTTTTATGGGTCTAAATTAAATGAACATTTCAAGTACTGATGGTATGATACTAGAAAATCTTCTCAGTAAATTATATACTGTAAATACTTTTGCTTTTTTTTAATTTCTGATTCGATTCATTAAACTAATTATAATCTTCTTCTTCCTTAACAAATATCATCATATAAGCTATTATCAGAATCAAATTAGAACTATATTTTTTAATATTTTCTGAAATGTAGTATAGTATGCAGCAAAATGCTGATTCTTTTTTTCTCAAGCTAGAGAAAAACAGCCATTTGTTTTCTGCCCTATTATTATCAGGATGCCAGAATTTTTCTCTATTCATTCACATTAAAAACAAGAATCCATGTAAGTATGGATTCCAACCCCTCTCAGGCTTTTGTCCATGGTATAGTAGACACAATGAAATCTAGCATAATATCTAAAATCTGTAGGGAGAAAAACAGGTTTTTGCACTAATAAACAACTTTCTGTATCTTTATAATAACACCGCATACTTGTTATCTTTAAATTGTTAGTAATTTTGATTACATCATCTGATCAAGCTAAGATATAGAACATGTTTTCTCCTTCATTTTTGAACTACATCCTTATGCTCAATAAACACTTCCCCTCTTTAGTTAAATTTTCCTGTAGAGTGAACAGCTGCAATAAATGACATCACCAGAATATTTCCAGAAATCTTTATATTTTAAATATAGTTTTAAAGTCGCAGAATTACATTTCTAGAACTCCTTCAGAAGTGGTAAACAGAACATCTGGCATCCACAAGAAAAACAGAGGAGTCTAGCACTTGAAGCATGGAAGATTTTCTATTCCATCCCTGTCTAAGTACTTTGGTGAGAATGATATTTTGGTGCAAGATGATATCCTGAGAAAACATCCAGGACTCAATCAGACTTTCCTCACTATAGAGTGCTCATCTCATAGTTTTGTACTATTGAGGAAACAAACTTTCTAGACTTTAAAGATACTGGGATCATAAACTAAAATCAGAGTATAGAAAATATTTGATTCAAAGTTGTTCCTCCAGGGACACTTTCAAGGCTTTCTACATAAATCTATTCATTCTGAGTGCTTAAAGAAAAACCTGCAATCTGCTTACAGGTTATATGGGGGTGGCATGGGGCACTCTGGTCAGAAAGCCTTTGCTGACACTGGAACGAAACATGAAAGAACAAAACCCCTGGGATGAGTGAATATGATATTGGACAAAACTTCTTTCCTTCTCATGTATAAACTGGACCTGCAGTTTCCAGAAGGCCAGAGTGGCTATTGCAGAAATAGATTTGGATCTTGAATGTTACCAACAGTGGTTACCAACATTGTTTATAGGTAGTTGTGGGCTGGCATTCAAAGGTAACCCTCAGTGCTGGGTTTCCAGAGACAGCTTAGTACCCCTGATATCAGTCTTATGGCTGGTTTTGGAAAAATTGTTTCCCTTTTGGCTCTACTGTGCACTTTATTTCACTTTTATATGCTTTTTCTGCAGTTTTTGAATGCAATTAAATGCAGTGATATATACGGTACTTACAATACCATATATATATCTGCTTCTGCAGAGAGATAAATTCCATTAATTAGTCAAAATGAAATATAAATTTACAAATTGCAAAAGTACTTAGACATTTCATTGTACTCATTCAGTTCAGTGCATACTAATGCTCAATTAACATAACAAAAAATCAAGGTTAAAATATAATTAATGTAACTATAGCTTCATTATAATTAGACTAATTATATTGATATACAGTGTAAAAATAGCTATTTCAGCCATTATATTGATGCAAATTTATTCTTCCTTTCAAGTTAAGCTATTTGAACTACATTTTTAATTATTTATCAAGCTGAATATCATACCTATCAAAAGAGTAAAAGTTCTAGCTATAAAGAAATACTTTAGTTTTCCCTCTATGTAGAGGAGTTCTATGGTCCTCTGACTTTGTAATCCAACAACTGACATGACTGACACTTAATTCAAATAAGATGGGGAATTGCTGTCATGGAGGATCTCTGTGCAGAAGGAAGATGGAAATTCCTGGGAGAGAAATTAATTACATGAGGAAGATTGCCAAATGCTTCAGCCCTTGATGGGGCAACTTATGAACGAGATGTCATCTGGTTTATCTATTTTTTTGCATAGGCACCCCACTATATTCTAAGTATGAACTTAAAGTCATCTCTATTCAGCAAAGTACAACAGAGAAGATTGCAAAACAGAGAGCACCAAAAAGGCAAACAAACCACCAGTCACGTTATTTGTTATTTTACATTGACCTTGCCATGAGGCTTAAAAGGATTTTGACACTTTCTCTTCAAAGCTGTGTGAGAGAGCTGTGTGCTCTCTCTTCACTTGAGAGAGGTTTTATGACAGAGTCACTAAAAAGGGGTTAAACACAAGTACAGAAAGGGAAAGAAAATAAAGCTTGGCCAAAGTACACACAAACACAAAAAAAGTGGAAGAGATGTACAGTATCTGCTGGTATGTTAGCCCTACAGACATTCAAAGACTATGCAGAGTCACTTTGTTCTCCTTTGTTATACCACTTTGTTAAATGTCAGCTTTTCTTTTTACATATTTAATGCAGACCTTACTTCTTCAAGCTGTTTGACAGAAAAAGTAACTACAGAAATGTTTACAGTTTCATACACCTTTCATTTAGACAGCTCCCACATTGGTGGCAATCTAGTTATGGCAGTAGAGCCAAGCATGAGATAATTTTAGTCGATTTTTAATCTTGTAGAGCAACAGCTGTGCTACAGAGAACACAAAGAACTCTTCTAATTGTCAAGCAGATCATGCAGTTAATTATTAAACATATTTAAGCTTTGCAACTCTTTAAAAGCCTGTCAGTCTCTTGACATCTTATAAAACCATATTTTCGAAATACAAGTAAACAAATGTTATTAAAATAATCTACTTTCTAGTAATTATCCTTTTTGCTTTTGATATTTCTGCCCATTATGAAAGATACTGCTGGTACTTTGCTATCAATATTTTGTTTCCAAGCCTTCTGAAGTAACTGTTTCAATGCTTCATGTTCCTTTGGTGCGCTTCAATACTGGAGTGGCAAGTATCCCGAATATGGAGACACTCTCTAGAAGTTAATTATTTCTCTGTTTCATTTGCACAGCTATGTCACTGATAACAGCAATATCAGTGAGGTACACAAAACAATAAAAAAAGTGAAATCCACAGTGAAAGGCATTATCTTCATAAGATTGGCTGTGGTTGGTGATAAATTCCTATTATTTCTTTGACTGGACTATTTTAATCACACAACAGTAACAACTAGAATAGGCCTTCAAAGGTTATATAAGTTGCCTAGAACATTTTCTTCAGAGAGATATAAAAATTAAAAAAAAAAAAAAACAAAAAAAAAGAAAACAGGTTTAAAAGAAACTAACACTGCTCAGCTTGTATATTATATATGTGCATTAGTCACACAAATTGTCAGATGCAAAGTTCAGGCACATAGTGCATTTAAAATACCCACTTAATTTGAAGTATATAAAAAATAGAAAACCCCAATTAAAACAGATCAGAAGCCTTCCCTCCCCCAAAATCATTACCCCACCAAAGGAGACCAGGAAAAACCAATTTGCAAAAACGATGAATTTGGCTCTAGTATTTAACAAACATTTCCACTTAATGACATCCTGACTTATGAATCCCAGTGATACTGAAAACTAACATATGTAATACCTACCTTCTATGGATTTTATTAGCTTTTGTTATGAAAACAGACACAGGTCTCAGATTTTTAGGAATAAGCTTTTTTTTTTTTGGTGGTATTAAGCATTCAGCAAACAACCAACCTAGAGGCCAACAAATCTTTTTAAAGTACTTGAAGATGTGAATCTGCTCTTATGTAGTGTTAAAAAGGAAGTTACTTCTCAGAAGTATATTTTTTTAAAATTACTCTGAGACTAATAGCAGCAGTTCCTTGAATACAAGTTGATTATTGGTGTGTGAGGCTCTTTCTCTATAACCCCTCTGCACTTCCAAGATATTTTAACTTGAATTGAATTGAAGGTAGAATTTCAAAAACTCTACCTTGTCTTCAACTTATACCTTTGAAAAATCCCATCTTCCATTCCTAGATTTATGTTGTTCCAAGGTGCAATAGCTGTCCAATAAAATTCAAGGCCATTATCAGGGCACCTGCCTCAAAAAGACACCCCTGAATTCATTTTATATTTAGTATCAATCAGAAAAATGTATGCATGGACTTGTTTGGTTTTTTGTTTGGTTTCTTTGTTTTTTGTTTTTAAAACAGAAACTTTCAGGCATAGTTATGCAAAGAAATGGAAACTGTTGTTAATTAAGGATTTTCTGCATGGAATAAAATTAGCATCATCAAGGTAGGGTTAGATTAGATGTTTGGAAGAAATTCTTTACTGTGAGGAAGGTGAATCACAGGAAGAGGCTGCCCTGACAAGCCGTGGATGCTGCATGCCTGGAATTGTTCAAGGTTAGATGCAGTTTTGATTAAGCTGGTCTAGTGGAAAGTGTCCCTGCCCATGGAGGGGGATTAGAACTACATGATCCTAAAGGTCCCTTCCAACTCAAACCACTTCTTGATTCTGTGAAGGATCCATCAGACTACAGTATCTGGTCATTTCACTAAGGGTAAAAGATGTGCTCTTTCCAGTCAAACCCAAAATCTACATCTAATCTGCCTTATTCATCAGGAATAGGTATCAGAGGTAATGTTTTTAATGGAATCTCCTTCATGATGTAAATTTTAAACAAAAAATCTAGTTCTGCTGACCAATAAATATTCTGCAGCTGCGATCAGCAGTTGCTTTCTTCTGCTGACTGTAGGCTCTGTGCCAGGAACACCAGGCTTCTGAGTACACTACCAGAGTAAGAAAAGGAGAAGCCTTCTTATCATAATATCCCCTTCCTTCATTTAGCTGAATCATAAATACAAACCAATCAACCTAAAATTCCCTGCAATTAGTAATTTTAGTCATTCTTAGCTGCTGAGGAGTGGTTCTCCAGACATATTGTGGTTACCACCTCACCTCTGGAAGAGTAAGCAAACTTGCCTCGTAGTGATTCTCAGGCTACAGCAACACAATACACCATGATCTGCTCAAAAGCACTTTCCAAAATATGAAGCAAGGAACAAAGTCAGGAGGGACACAAATTTCTTCTCACAGCCTCGAATTGTTTGTTTCTTTAAGTTTAGCTACTGCATAATAGCAGCTCTTGGTTAAGGTTGCCTTCTTGTATTAGCATTAAGTTTTGAAAACTTGGGAATATGGGATTTACACTCACTTCAGCTGCTGCAAACACAAAATCCATAAACTCGATTGACACCACCATAATACAAGGCAATAATTAACGTTGTCAAGGGAATTTTGTGCACTGAAATTCAATCGTCTAAGGCTTTCTCTCAAGTCTCCTAAATGTGTCAAATTTCATTACCTATGTTTTAGTATATGGTAAACAACATTGCATCTTAATATATGCTTTCATGTTGGATTTACAAAACACAGTATGGGAAATGAAAGTGACACACACAATGTCCAGGAACAGCATTTAGCCTACTGTAAAAAGCCAGTAGCACACTAAAGTTGACCTTAGAAATATTTTTCTCTGTTTAACCACAGGTACATAACAACACAGCTGATAAAAGGAATCCAGGCATTGTTGAATTGTTTTGTAACTTTTTTAAAGATTATCTTAAGGGGTTCAAAATATATATAATAGCAAGCATATTGTAAATATCAATATATACAATAATGAATTATATTCTTATAACTTAATATTTGCTTTCAAGTAGATGTTAAAATTTTGGAATTGTCACACCAGACCGAATAATTTACCCAGATACAGACCTGGGACCACATTGCACAGGGACAGCCATATGTGATCCATGAATGCACAGGTGGGACCCAAGGCAAGTCCCATTAAAAACTACAGAAAAATACTTCTCAGAATCTAAACAAAACATGGGAGATTAAATGTCCTAAAGCCCCGATGGCAATATTTTAGGAAAAAAAAATATTATAAATAATTTTAGTTCTCCAAATCTCAAATCCTCTTCAGACTCATGCTATAAACTTCTGAACTTGTCATATCTGGTGCAAAGCCATCCATCAGTTTCAAAGAATAATGAATGCTGATTTTTATCTAATTTTAAATCACTTATGTTATTTCTAATTTTGCTTAATATCTGAAAAATTTTGTCTTCTGTTTAAGATAGAAAATTATAAAAATGAAAAATGTCTGGAAAATTATAAATGAAAACAATCACCTAAAAGTCTCTCTAACCATTTTAAAGTCTCACTCACACGACTTCTTCTCTTAAGAATATTTTTCCCAAAATATGTTTGTTTTTTTAAAATTATTTCTGCTTTATGATCAACATTTTTTATTATGTGCAATGAAAGATAATGAAAAAACACACTGAAGTAAAATTATGTTTGATAGTGGTGATATTGCCCATTTCAAAAGTACAAATTTTCCAGAAAACTGTTTTGTAATAACTGAAGCTACTTATTCTTTGAAGTAAAATCTGATGATCATTGTACAGAAGGAAACAATGAGCTATGAAGGCATTTCCAAACCAAACAAACATAACTTGCCAATTTCAAAACTCAAAAATGTTTCCTTTAAAAATTTCTTAATTAAACTCTTGGCCTGTACTTGTTCAAAAAGTGTTTTGAAATGTACATCATTTAGAAAAAGAACCCAAAATCCATTTTTGTATGTGTATATACATACCTACTACTGACTGAAAAAAACCTCTTTCCCCTCCAGTTTTGCTGGGATCTAACCCAAAGTCCATTATTCATTTTTCACTCCATCAGAATGATAAATCTCACCAACCCGACCTCTTACCCTAATTATATAGCATATTGATCAAGTAATTAATTAATTACTCTGAAGTACATAAGTGTAGGAAAATATTTTAAAATTGCCTGTTTGAAGCACTGCTCATCTGCCTAAGCCTGGAAAACTTGTGTCCATGCTTTCTAATGTATGTTAAGATATTTTTTTGAAGTTTTAGAAGGAGTATGTTACTCTTCTTAGAGTTTCTCTTTTGCTACCAGACAAATTTATTCTCAATTAAAAAAGCTGTCAAACAGAATTAAATAATGCTAAAATGCCTTTCCACAGAGACTTAACAGCAATAACACAATATACATTTAAAAGGGAACAAAATAGGTCCCTAGAGTACGGTATAAAGGACTGAAGATGTGCTGAGTCTTTGATCGTGTGTATTATCAATTAGCACTGTTCTGATCAAACCCTGTGTTATTTACCCAGTAGGAGTCCTGATAACAGCACGTCCTGCAGATGGGATGATATCTCCAGTCAGCATCTTAAATGTTGTGCTTTTTCCAGCTCCATTTGTTCCCAGGAGTCCAAAACACTATCAGAGATATAAAAAAAAAATCAGAAAAAAATATTGCCCCTTAAAACTTCTCAACTTTACACATTTCCTATTATATGTCTGTAAGAAACTGTACATGGATACAATGTGTGTGCAAATTCCCTTTCCCATAGCAAATCAGTTGAAAATCCCTCATATATATATAAATAATTTTGATTACCCCTTAAGTACTAAAAGTGATCTATTTAGGATTCTAGCCCTCCTCTTAAAACCTTGCCCAACAATTAAACTCATTATTTATCCATATTATTAGTAAATACTACATTTGAACAGGAGGATTTTAGGTCCTGCTTCCAAACTCTGGCTGTCAGTCCCTAGAGTCAATATTTCCAAGCTTCTCGTGAGCTGCTTCACTCTGTACAAGTGAACACCAAACATCCAAGAGACACACTCATCTTGAACACTTATTTCAGACCCCCAGCTGCAATAACTAAATGCTAAAGCTGGGATAGGATTCATATTAAATTTACACACAGTCTTTTATGATTTTGAAATACTTCTGTCATGAACATTCTTATTGATTGATAGGCTTTAATCAACAATAATATGCTCCTGGTTACCTCAGTTACCCAACAGCTGATCAGTAAGTAGCAGGACATCACTGCACCTGTGCCGCCATGTGCAAGTTTCTCAGATCTTCCAATTTTATATTAGCCACCAAGTAATTTCTCAGCAGTTTAGAAATTAATATCTCTAATTTCCCAAAAACTCCAAATAATGAATAAAGCCCCCAAACACAAACATGTTCAGCACTAAGTTTCTATTTATTTAAATAGTTTATTTGTATATGCTATATTCAAATGTACTGTGATGATTTCAGCACGGGAACTAAAAGTGTGCTGTGGTAATGAATTCAGATCCAGTCCATAGTTTGCTATTGAGTTGGGTATATTCTGTTTTCTCTTTGAGCACTAAACTGCTATGCTACCTTACTTGCTTTTTCTGTTAGCCTATAGTACAGTCATTTGGTAAAGATAAGCAAGAAGTAAAAAAATTGAGATTCTGCTGAATGCTTAACCAAAAAAAAAGCCAGCATGAACAGTTGCTTTTTCAGCATCCACCAGAGTTTCTGCTTTTATCCAGTCATTGATTTTCAGAAATTACTACAACTGAAATTTTTCTGCTGCTATCTACAGGCCTACAGCGTGTAGGCACACTGAATATGTCTCAACAATTGCTCAGAATGAAGTGTTACTTTATAAAAGGAGACAAAGAAAGAGCCCTTTACCTCTCCCCTTGGTATGCCCAAGCTTATGTTTTCCACAGCTGTGTTCTTCTTACTGAAACCTCCGTAACACTTCCTGAGGTTGTACAGAAGCAGGACATCATTAGCAGTTCTTCCACCAAAGAGTCTCTGCCGCTCCATCTCTACATCAACATCTTCTGAAGGGCTGCCCATGCTGTTAGCTGAGCAATGGCCCCTACAAAAGAGGAGGATAATAAGTGATACATGGCAAACTGGTCATTGCTGCCCTCTGCATAACTGTTATTTCCATGGCTGTAACCCCTTAGCACTTGGTGATCAATTCTGATCAGAATTCAAGGGGAAAACAACTACTTGTATTTTTTCTGTAGTTTGCATTAATTCAGGTATGCCATGGTATCAGAAGTATTTATCTTCAGTTGTTCAAAGGAACATACCCCATTTTCTTTCTCCAAAAATTAGTTTAGTGCCCGCTGTGGCAGAATACAAATGATAACACACCTTGGTTTCCAGAGGAGATCCCAATGAAGGAAAAGACGTAAAAGAAGCAGTAGTGTTCCCTGAAGGGACATTTCCACAAAAATCCAGCCCAGGAAATCCATCTCAAAGGGACTCACGTAAGAATCTATTCCAAAATTCCTGGTCAAGTCAAATTTGATCTGATTGTATGAAAGTTCTATTAAACCCTGGCCTAGGCAGAATTGTGGGAATATGATGAATGCCCATTTGAGGATATTGTAGACGTTCTGAAAACTCTGTATTAACATGTGGCAAGGATGGAGGGGAATAAAGAAAAAAGGAAAAAAAAATTAGTTTTCTCCAACAGCCTAATAAGCCCTCTTGCAAAACTGAATACTGCATTCAAATCTCACTTATGGCAAACTGAATTCTAAAGCACATATTGTGAACTATTCTGGGGACAAGGTTCATATTATATTGCATTTTACTTTCTACATCCATGGCATTCTAATCTTAGTTGAAGTTCACAGAGGGTATCAAAACACATGTAGCCATGATTCTTCTTTTCCCTTAACATTTTAATATTTGAATACTATTGAATCTCAATTACCAACTTAAACCCAAGTGAATACCGAATTTGTTTACACACTTGCATGACACATAATCCAGATTTAACTTCAAATATCAAGTTTTTGACCTGTACACAAACAGAGAGTCATACTCATTCGGAAACTCCTTTCCATCAAGTGGTTTAAGTACCATTATGACTAATTAAAATTACATACATGGCGTTAGAATGCAGTGTATAAATTGCTATTCATACAGTGCATCAGTGATCCTAGGAATATGCAGCTTATCTTTTATGTCAATATTATTCACATTTTACGATGCATATAATCTATTTAATGGACCAGAACAGCTCCCATTATGTGCCAATTACAACTTAATGGTCTAGAAAATGTCAAAGTTTCAGTTAACACTGTTTTTCCATTATTACAGCATGCTTTTTTGGGTTACAGACAAGTTAAAATTCAAGATGGGAACAGTCAATACAGTATATTCTAGGACTGAAAAATAATGAATATTTTAAAGCCACATGGGGTTTTTTTCTGGAAAAATATTATCTGTATAACTATGTAAACACACAACATATGAACATTCTCAAATATATATATGCATGCATGTCTGTGTATACATCTCAGTTATGAAAAAGGTAAACCAAAGATTTTATACTGACCTGCACTTTGGAAATTATAGCTAACAAGCGAGGTAAGAGGGTCACCAGCATGGTACACAGGCCAAACACAAAATTTAAGGAGATGTAAGAAATAAAAGCTACATCTGAACTTGAGAAGAATCTTGATACAAGATACATCCAAGGTAAAGTTGCATATCTGAAAGTTTAAAGAAACAAAACTGTCACAAATAAGTTATGTTTTTGCCTCACCACCCCAAAAAAAGTCAGTTATCATGCTAGAAAAAAACCACAACTATTGTTCCTTATTTTTAAGACAAACAACTCCTCGGAACAAGTAAATTTTAAAAAGGGACAAATTTGGGATACATATTCTTTAAAAAATTGGCTTATACTTCCATAGAAGTATAAGACGTACATATATTTACTGCCACGTTACGCGCAGATATAATCCATTTTTGCATATAGCAGCTGCAGACATTTACTTTGACTGTACCAGACAGCTCGTAATCCTGATTTCTGAATGACTGTAAACCCATGTAACTTATCAAGCCTCTTACATAGATATAGAATTAAAACCAAACATTTAAAGCTTAAATAATTGATGCTGAGCAGTTATCTTTTCTGAGAGGCTTTTATAAAAGGAAAAAAAATAAGGAGGAGGTAAGGAACAAAGAAAGAGAAGAAAAAGAAGTTAAAAACAATAATTTCTGAACTGGAACTAATATTTGTGCCAGTGATATGTGAGAATTGAAAAATCCTACAGACCATGTTATTACTTTAACCAGGTTGTCAGTAGAGTAATAGCTATCAAAAATGAGTGCATAACACTATGAGCTATGAGGATAAGACAGCATGTCCACAGCTACATCATCTTCAGTGAGAAGTTTTAAAGGAAGAAGGAAGGCACCTCCATTATGACAAGTCAAATATGCCTATCCAGAATGGAGCACACATATGTTTTTATTTATAAAGAGATGTTTATAAAGATTAAAACAAGGCCCAGACAATCAGAGCATGCATGCCATGTAAGGAAAATTTATTTTCCATTCAACATAGTGCAAGATATATCTATCAAACAAGCAGTATATAGAATGCAGGAGCATAGGTATCAGCTTACACTATAGCACAACGATAAGTATATATGCAGTGTATATATAAACACTTCCTATACAATAATAAATATGTGTATAACTGGTTTAATAGTGAGCTCAATGCAAGAGCAACTAGCCAAAAATCTGTGAATTCGCATCTTCATTGCCTTAAAATGTAGTTTAGATGACTAAACTAGGCCATGAAAGTCATTTTACTAAATGACTTTAGAATGCTAAACTAAGTCATTCCCTTTTGAATTCAGTATTCTGTACTTTATAGATTAATCTTTTGCATTGGAGAATGCCAAAATCCTTTACCTTAGAAAACAAAATTGCAAATTCTGCTGGGAAGTAATAATAATGTTATCTTCAGTTTGTAGCAAGATAAAGGTTAAATGACTCAATGTTTGGGTCTCAAATGAAATTGTAAGTATTCAAGAACCCACGATACTTTTCAGCATCCTTTTTCCAGTCTTCATCATGCAGTCTTTTCTTCCCTTCAGTGATACCAAAATCACTGTTCTCAGATAACAATATCATAAATACAAGTCCATCCTTGGAAACAGCTCAGGAAAGATACATGATTTACAGTGCTGTTGCTGTGCTTTAAATGAAAGCCAAATTTTATTTGTTTGCTTATAGCTGCTAAGAAATGAGTAAGACTTTCAGAATCCTAGTTCCATGATGTTCAAAGGCAGCCTTTAAAGTTGTGGCCAGTAACATCTACATTCCTATCCTCATTCTCTTCCTCCAGCTGCAGTTGCAATTTAGCATTTTCTAAGTATAAAAGATAGAACATTTTGGACAAAATTGCTTAAGCATTCAGACTAGCAAACACCTCTGCAATCATCCAAAAGGCAAAAAGATGCAGTTTAACTATGTTTTTAAAGGAAATCACTTTTAAAGTAGCACACTAAGAAATTTGATTATTCTTTAAAGTACACCCTCTTATCTTTAACTTTTTATATAACTGGGCTCTTTTTATCTTTGTTCTAGATCAGAAAATCTGTGCAAAAGTACCCTGAAAGAAAAAACATTTTTAAAGGAAAATAATGCAGATGATGATGGCATGAAGATGAATGAGGATTATATGCACAGTATTGGAGAAGAATAAAATGGCCACAATAGCCTTGATCACATTTACAGTGTAGTTAGAGTGAATAAAGGGTAGATTAGGAAGAGTGGCAACTCTGAAGTTTATCAATGTCCTTGAGACATGTTAAACTTACAGACAGCTATTGGATCTTTAATGTATGTTAATACACATTGAATACACAGATTTCCTTGTTAAAAATCATTGAAACATCAGTTTTGTCATCTAAAGCTGAAGGAGTACAGGAGGGATTGTATTGAGGTGATTAAGCTGCATCTGCAGTCAACAAAATAAGACCCATTTTCATTCAATGACTGTTTTTCTAAAATACTCAAAGTTTAACTAAACATTTTGGTTAAAACAATGCCAGCATAACTGGCACTTAATAGTACACTGTAAGCAGGACCAAAGCCCATAGCACACCAGAAAAAACCTGCCATGACTTCAGTAGACATACAGATCTGTGCTGTGTGCTTCAATTGCTGCATGGCTAAGATTTCTATAGAAGCCTGTGCCTCGCTAATATGACAGCAACTGGAGCACAGGAAGGATTCAATGGTTGCAAAGCTAATTAAAAAAAGGTGTGAGATTTCATTGTGTGAAATCTTTGCACTAAGACTGGCTAGAATTTGTGCCTTTATCTTGAAGGAATCACTGATGGATGTGCAGAAGAAAGGAGGGTGATACAAAAGATACAGAGAGAAGGAAATTATGACTTTTGATTTTCATACAAGTTATTTACAAGATCCTAACATCATGACCTCTAGAATATTTCATACTAGCTTCGCTATTCACATCCAGGAAGACAAGCTCAAACTGGAATTATATGGAAAAATGATAAATAGAATTATGCAAAGAATTTTGAAGGTTTTATAATGGAAGACTTGGCTTGTTTTGGCTAGCAAAAGGCATTTGATGAAGGAAAATTATGAAGTATGCTTCTGCATAAACTTATGCTATAATTTCCAAGAAAAGATCCAGCTTTGAGGATACCTAAACAGTTTCAAAAAATGAGTTTCTGAAGGCACAAAACCTTGAAAACAGTTTCAAGAGGCAATATAGTAAATTGGGGTATTTTTTTGAAGAATTTATCTGAGACTCTTTCTGGAATAGAACATGTCCTGACCTTGTAGAAAGTCGTTTCTTCTTTCCTTCCCTACCATTCTCTCATGAAGCAGCTATATTTCATTATCTAAACATCTGTCATGTAAGATATGCCCTACAAAGGTACCAACAACTAGTTGCTTGAAATAAATAATAAACTTCTCAGAAGCCTTCTCCTTTAACAATTAATCTTCAGCATTCCAAACATCACCTTAGAAAGCACATGGGAAGAGTTATGAGTCCCAGTATGTTTCAATAGACCTGGGGCTTCTGCCTTTAAATAAAAAAATAAATTTAAAATCAAATTCTATTGGAAATCTTGCCCTGAAATCATGGTGTATTACAGAATTTGTGCATGTACCACGAACTTTTAATTTTGCCCCTTGAGTGACACAATAGAATGTACTATTAATTTGATTGATCCCAGGGCTGAACAGGCTTACTTTATAGACATATCCATCCTCTGTTTAACCAGCTATTTTAACCTTCCACAACAGGTTTTTTTGTTGTTTTTTTCTTTCTGTTGGTTGCTTAGGTTTTTTTGGTTTTTTGTTTTGTTTTTGTTTTTTGGGGGTTTGTTTGTTTTCTTTTTGTTGTTGTTTTCTTGTGAAACTAAGCAAGAGAGTAGCATGGTAGAATTTTCGTCTCTCATAGTACTATTGGGAGACAAATCTCCAATCAGCCCAGTACTTCACATTGGACAGCCTTCTCACTGGAAATATAAACTCCTGGAGTTATCTTGAATTACAGAAAATGTACAGAGCTGCAATAAAAGCTGTTTCTTAACTTCTTGATGATATTCTGCACAGCTAAGCACTGAAATTCTGACCTATATTAATATTCCCTCATTTTCTGGAAGATAACATACAATCAATTTCGAACAGCAAACTACTGTTATACAGGCTGAGTATCTTCTGAGACGTTTGCACTCTTTTTATTGTGTGTGTGTGTGTGTGTGAGTGAGTAAATCTCCCTCCACTTTTCGTGTTTAATTTTCAAGTTCACATTTCAGCCTGTTTTCTCACTATATTTTGCTGAGTCATAATTGCTTACAAAGACAGAAAACCACGTATCCACCGGCAGGTGCAAACTGCATCTAAAGATTTGTTTGTTTCTTAGAAGCTGTAATTCCATAGTAGCATTTCCAATCACATACCCAAAGAGTATCAGCAGGAGAACAGTGGCTGCCAAGTTCTTTCGGAAAGTGAAGGCTGATAGCTGGAAGGCACTAATAACACCAACACACAGGGTGACTGGAACCATGTAAAACAGCTAGAAACAGAAGGAAAAAAACATTGAGTAGGTGAGCATCTCTTACTGGTCTTACCTAACTTGCATAGAAGTGTTCTACAGATTAACTTCTCCATATTTGCAATACAATTATAGTATAAGTTAGAAAGAAATAGGCAGAAGAGCTTGGAGATTTGACAGTCTGCACTTGCTGTGAAACTGCCCCCTACACAAGAAACAACCTGGCAAGATAAAATCTGACTACAGAATATCCCCCTTAATCCTATTTCTATTGACCTTTCCAATACATCCATTTAACAAGCTAACTCTTCTAGATAATGAGTCCGTATGGGGCTATTGCTCCAAAACATCAAATTACACTGTGAATACAGAGGCTTGGTTTCAGAAACAACAGTTTCACTGATTGGTTCTGCAATCATATGGGATAATCATAATGAAACAATTTTAAAAGATATTTTAATGAAGGATCATGTGTGCTGATGAAGCAAATTATATCTTTTATTGGGAATGGACACAATATGTAACAGCATTACACCCATTAGGCAACAGGAAACTCTGTTTAGTCTCTTGACATAACGGCAACCAAACACTTAAGGGTAGCAGGGTGGGAGTGGTACAGGAGATTCATATCCAAGAATTGAAGAGAGAGGGTTTCTGTTTGCAAATTGCAATGTCAGGATGTGAAAACCCGTGCTCAGTTCCACTTTTAGTGTCTGCCTGCTCTGTGCACTGAACCGGAGCTCACTAGGGTGCTGACTGCCTCCATTTCTGCTTGTGTAATATTTAGCTTTATAGCTTTAACCTAATAGAACTGAGATTCTGAGATATGACTGCAATAGAGGCAGTAAATCAAGGTCTAGCTAAATATTCGGTGTAGAAGAACAACATACTGTCAAAATTAGACTTTCATACTGAAGTACAATGAAAACCTGTTCCAAATTAAACTAGAGGCCATCATGTCTTTGCTACTGGGAAAATATACTTTTTTTTTAAGAGAAGGGCAATGGAGTAAAATGTAGATGGATATAATGTTCTCATCTTATTCACAGTGTACCTTTTCTTTGCCATATACAAGTATCATAAAGTACCACCCACAGATATATGTTTCAGTTAAGTTGAAGCTGTATAAAAATATTGTAGAGAAGTCACAAAGCATTTGAGTCCCTGTATTTTTCAATAGACCTGGGGCTTCTGTCTAGAAATAAATAAACAATTTAAAAATCAAATTCTATTGGAAATCTTACCCTGAAATCACAGTGTATTACAGAAGTTGTGCATGTACGACAAAACAACTTTAATTTTGCCCCTCTAGTGACACAAGCTTGATCTGAACAAAATGTCTCTAGTTCTCTTTAAATTTTCTTAGCACTTACACTTTTTCCATTTGTTGAACATAGTAATGAATATCATTCATGCCTATAAATACAGTAAGAACAGCCTGATTCTCATGAGAGCAATTTCATAAATCAAATACTTCTGCAGACCTAGTAAAGATTCTGCTACCAGTAATACAGGACATAGCCTGTAATACTTGAAATACGTAGAGGGATTTAAAATTTGACAGTTCATATATTCATGTGTTCAGTATCCCTAAATGATCTGCAGCACAATTAGCATTTAAAGCAGTGTCTGTTCTTGCCCACATCATGATTGATCATGCAGTACTGTGTTGAATTTGTGAGAACATTCTGGGAGATTGACAGAAAATAATGAGGAGTTGACTTTGTTCACAAGGAGAAACTGAATGATGAAGGACTGTTTTTAACCAAGCCTTCTTATCTGAAGCAGCAGCAAAAAGAAATAGCAAGATTGATTGGCCAAGTAAATAACATTTTGAAAAATGTCCTCTTACCTCAAGATTGCTCAAGGATGAAAATACTGATTTCAAGCATGGATGGGTGAAGATCTAATGTTTCAGAATTAGAACGGTCTAAATGAAAACAGTGTTCCAAAAATTTCTGTTCCTGACCAGTGTATCATAGAATCCAACTTAAAGGTTGGAAAGGACCTTAAGAGCATGAGGTCCAACCATTAATCCAGCACTGCCAAGTCCACCACTAAACCATGTCTCTCAGTGCCATATCTATACAGCTTTTAAATACCTCCAGAGATGGTGACTCCACCACATACTCGTGCTACCGCTTTCAGTGCTTGCCACAAGTAAAAGGTACCAATCATACATATCTCTCATATTATCCACAACAGCACATAATTATCCCTTAAAGTAGCTGACTAGTATTTTCAGTCTTCTCCACTAATTTGTAAGGTTTTGCCCATGCATAGCAAAATCCAAAGCATAGAAATTCCTGCTAGGAGCTGCTGTGTGGAAGATTCTCTCTGTCTAGGCTGATTAACCAACTTCCTTTTATTAGCTAAAGCTACCAAATCATTTGCAATTCTGCTTTGGGAAGCAAGGAACACAATCCTTGCCCAGCATTAAAGTAGGAATGGTGACTTAGAGTTTGTTAGCATGTCAGCCAAGAGCTGTGCACTCTGTGCAATTCTAATCTTATTTGTGTATCTTGTGACCATATCTCCTTTTGGTTATTTATAAGAAACTGCCTAAAATGTATACCTGAGCACATCCTGCCCCACATAATACATACCATATCACAGCAGAAGTTAGCAAGCCAGTAAGTTTTGTAACCCAGGCCCGTGATGTGTTGCAAGCGTTTTGTCCCAGATACTCTGTCTTTCACTGTGGCAGTTCCAATGGATGCAGTGAGGATTGACAAACCCAGCATGATACACAGTGCCACCCCACACTGACGGATGTTCTCCATTCTAGGGTAAGAAGCAAAACAATGCAATGAAAACACAACGGGGAAAAACCCCTCATTTTTCAGGCCAGCTTCTCACCAAAACTCTAGGACTGGACATTAGGACCTTAATCCTGACTGCAAACACCATAGAGTCACGGAATGGTTTGGGTTGGAAGGGACCTTACAGATAGTCCAGTTCCAACATCCTGCAATGAGCAGGGACACAATGTCTCCACACTGTCAACATCTAATTAAAGAATAATTAATAATTAAATAATATATATAATATATAATAATTAATAATTAAAGGAATAAGATGTGTAAAGTTACAAAACTATAGGTGAGTTACAGAGCGCAGCATGCATCCGAGGTGTAAAGTGAAGCTTGTGCAAATATTTCCCCTTTACAGAAAACTAAAATTTAAACCCTCAAAAAATCATTTGAAAGTTACCCTATTTAAAACTGTTATGACACATTCGGCATAAAATCAGTATATTTCTTTACAAAATACTGCAACCATTTTTGGTATAAACAGTGGGCTTGACAGACAGACCACACTAAAATATTCTTCCCTCAGTAGAACAGAATTGTGCCTATCAATTCACAGCATCTATTGCAGGAGGTATATATTCTTATTTAATTGATAGTTTCAATTGTCTCCTGTGAAACATTTTAAGAGTTTGCTCACATTTTATCCTCATCCAACAAGGCTCCTCCATATGGTTGGCTGTAGAGTGTTATCCCTGTGAAAAGAAAAATAAATCATAAAATATTAAATCTTTTTAAGCACTCCAAGTTCTGGAGTATACTGTTAACACTTGTTACACATATGAATAAAAAGGCTAAATACTTAGTAATCAACAAAAAGAGGTCAAACACCAGTTTTCAAAACCAAACACTGTCTCCTATTGAGTGATTTCCAGTTTTTAGTGGAGCCACTAAAAACTCATGAATAAGCATAAGTAGTAGCTGCTTTTCTGCGTTATGAAGTTCAGAAATTGGTTCAACAATGCAATACATTGCTACAAAATCTACATCACAGAAGAGACCAAATATAAAATCTAAAGTAGAATTTGTTTATATACCTAATCTTCTGGGGTAAGGTAGATTGTTACTGCAATTTATACACTTGGTTAAAATTTTAGATTAGACCTTTCTGCAATTTTTAGATTACTGATGTTTTGCTGAGAAAAACTGTTTAGCTAAATTCACAAGAGAAAAAAAAAAGTCACACCTTTGATTGAAATTTTAGAGCTCTGCATTAAAATCACACACAGCTTAGGAGACCAAGAAAAATCCTGAGCAGACAATGCATTCTTAGGCTTATTTTGGTTCTTGGTGCAACCAACCTGTAGCAATCTAGCAAAAATAACTTTGGAATTGGAAGGTAGTTTAAGAACAACAACTGTGTCTTTTTGCTTTTTTTCTTTTCAAGCGAAAGAAGAAAAATGGTGGGGGGTGAAGGTGCAAAACATTGTCACTGAAAAAGTTGCTGTTCCACTGGACTTGATGCTGTTTGTGACTTACCTCTTCTGGAGTGCCTGACAGATGTGCCAGCTATGCTGGTTTTGTGCTGGACAGAATTAATTTCCTTCACAATAGCTGACATGAGGGTGTGTTCTGGATTTGTGCTGGAAACAACGTCGATAACACAGGGATGCTGTAGCTATTGCTGAGCTGCCCTTGGAGCCAAGATATTTTCTGTTTCTCCCCTGTTCCGCCAGTGAGGAGAACAGGGAGGGTGCACAGGGAGTTGGGGAGGGGTCACAGTGGGACAGCTGACCCTGACAGACCAAAGGGACATTCCATACTCTATGGCATCATGTTCAGCCTGTAACATGGGGGAAGATCGAGGAATTGGAGGAATGTTTGGAGCTATGACATTCGCCTTCCTAAGTCAATGTTAGGTGTGATGGGGGCCCTGCTCTCCTGGGAACGGCTGAACACCTTCCTGCCCATGGGAAAGGGAGAATGAATTCCTTGCTTTGTGTGTGGCTCTTTTTTTTTTTTTTTAAGTATTAAACAGTCCTTATCTCATCTTATGAGTTTTATCACTTCTAATATTCTCTCTCACACTCTGCTGGGGAGAGTAAGCAACTGGCTGTGTGAGTGGGCCTTAAGTTAAACCATGACATCAGCATTATTTGATTACTGGCTAAATAAATCTATGCTGTTCCAAATTAAAACAGACAAAGAAAAAAGCTTAATCCTAACAGCAATTATAATTTCTCCAGTATCTTCGGTAAAGATATAAATTGATGGTAGCCCTAGATTTTCTCTGTGGGGCACCACTCAATTGAATTTGTTAAAGTCCAGATGCATAAAGACAAAAAAATTTGACTAAGCACGCATTTATTTTGCCCCTTTAATTTTTCATTCCTCATCTTCAGGACAAAGTAATCTAAAAATCATTAAGTCACTGCATGGTAAAAAGCTGAAAAAACAGGATGATGATTAACTCACACACAAAACTTGTACACGATAAAGAGTTTTCAAATAATAGCTAAACGCAGCACACTGAAGCCCAGTAGTAGTTAGAAAAACAAAAGAAGTTTCAAGTCAATAACGTTTTGATGTATCACTAGTAGATACCTTGCTATTTGTAGAAGTCTTTCATGTCATGTGCCTTCAGGCACTGTTTAAAATTTTCCTTTGTTTTTCTTTTAAAGCATTAATTTTTTAAACAATTGCTGATATTTGTTCTGAAGCAAAACTGGCATATCAAAGAAAATTATTTTCTCCCACTGGAACCACTAAATTTCCATTTATGTAAAGCAGAAATAGCATGACAGAAAAAAGTTTTGTTTAGTTCTCAGAAAGTTTTTTCTAGGCTTTTCTAATGTTTGAATAAATGTGGGCATATTAGTAGAAATAATCACAGAGTATGGAGAATTGGAAGGGAGCCAGCAGGATCATCAGATCCAACTCCTGACCCCACACAGGACACCCTAAGAGTCACACCATGTGCCTTAAGAACATTGCCCAAACACTCCTTGAACTCTGCCAGGCTGGTGCTGGGACCACTCCTCTGGGGAGCCTGTTCCAGGGCCCAATCACCCTCTGGATGGAAAACCTTTTCCTTTAGGATAACCCAACCTAAACCTCCCCTGGCAATTTCCTTGAGTCCTGGCACTGGTCACAAGAGTGAAGGGATCTGTACCTGCATCTCTACTTCCCCTTGTGAGGATGCTGAAGACTGCAATGAGGTCTCCCTTCAATTTCCTCTTCTCCAGGCTGAGCAAACCAAGTGACCTCATTTGCTTCTCATGCAGTGTCCCCTCCAAGCCCTTCACTATCCCTGTGGCCCTCCTTTGGGTGCTCTCTAATAGTTTAATGTCTTTTTTATATTGTGGCACCCAAAACTGCATTAAACACTTAAGGTGAGGCCACTCCAGTGCAGAGCGGAGCAGGACAATTCCCTTCCTTGCCCAGCAGCAAGATCTCAGAGGGGAACTAACAAAACTTTCAGATTACTGCATCGGTATTAAACAAAAGTCTACAGCAGCTGACTTGTGTTCCATATATGAAAGTGCACTGCTTTAACTTTCTAGTACAGAATAAAGGGAAACTGTGAAAAAAAAGATAACTGCAGGGAAAATAAAAACCCATGACATTAAATAGCATAATGCTCCTTGCAGTATTGTATCATACAATGCCAATCAAAAGGCAAATTTCACTGAATTAATTTCCTTCTATGGAAGAGTCACGAAAACTAATCACACTTCTTAAAAGTAGCAAATACTTTTGACATTCAGCTTCCATTCAAACCATGTAGATTAAACAAAGGATTACATTTTCTTCTAATTTACACTCATAGCTGAAATTAAATTTCACAAGGTCATGGAAAACAAGTAAGAAAAGTGTGACTGTGCTAAACTAAGTTCAGTTGTGCTTAGAATCCAAAATTCTATCACTGCATTAACTATAATACTTGCCTTTACTTCAGTATTTTAAGTTTCTTCATGTAGTCTGGAGCATGACAATCTCTGAATTTGCTACTTATTTAGCACAATGATTTCTTCTCTCCACCTCATTGTCATAAAATAGATTATCAATTTATATAAAGCCAATCAACTGGCCTGTAATTCACAGAGGAAAAAAGTTCCCTTGAACTCAAGAAAAATGTTATTAATTTTCTTCAAATACCAGACCAAACCAACAGAATTAGTATGGTATTTGCTATTATATATAATTTTTTTTATTTTAAAAACCCTTCCATGTGCTTATATAACCTATCCCTTCCTACAATTCTTCTAATCACCTAGACCATCTCTTTATGCATATCTCTGTCCCAATCCAGCTGTTAACATGATGTAAAATGTACTTATTGATACTTTCTTGCCTTTATATACCTTTTTACTATGTAAAACAGTTATAATGAGGCTCATTAAGTTGAAAACTATCTGCTATCTTTGAGGACTTTAAAACTATAAATGACAGATAAACTCAGAAGTTCTAAATTATAAAGCTCCTATTAAACAGATGCTTCTGGTGTTTATGTAAGGATTTTTTAAGGACTGTACTTGCAAACCTTGTGTGAATGGCCCTTAGGGCAAATTTTACCATATCAGTATTCACAAGGGAAGAGCAAGTCAGGCAATAAGACCAAATTTGCTATGATTCAGCACTAACTCTGTCAGCTACTTTTCATAAATTTCTCAGTATAAAAATTATTTCTTCCACATCTACAGATTGTCATTATATTCTCCTGACTTAATCACAATAAAAATTTTCTTTCATGTCCTAAAACTTCCTTTGTCTATGTCCTCAACATGCAGTTGGTCACATTATTTTTACAGTGATGACAGACTTTTTTATGAGCACAGGTGAAAAATTGTAACAGACACCCATTCCAACCTTTCCAAAAAACCCTGCAAAAGCAATTCAAGAATGGGAAAAACTGTGACCATGTAGAATCTTACATTTTAATGCTCTATTCAGAACGAGAACACTATGATGAAATACTTTTTTAGACTATTTAACCTTCTTTAATATACAAATGAAGAGTTTCCAAAATGAAGGGCATGATTTCCCCTCTTTGAGCAGAGTGAAGAGGAGGGCATCTCAAAGAAAGGAACGTCTCTGTATGCACGCTAGTTGATATAATTATGCGTGTATAGTTCTGAAAAGGAATGAACCCAGACGTCAATCCCAACAGAGAGCACAAGCAGCCAGTTACTTTGGCAATATATTTTCTTAGCTTTTTTTCCTCCTATGAAGCTTCTCTTACTTTCTTTTCTCAGTGGTTTTGCCAATAGTTAACTGTGTTTTTATGTCTTTTTTTTTTCCCCTCATTTTTGTCTTTCATTAATTTAAAAGGCTCAGTTGTTCTCTCTTGTACTGCTCAATGAAAGACTTTGCTTTATACAACTGAGAACAAGGGCATTTTTACCAGTCCTGCAATGGAAAAAAGAGGTGAGAAGTAATCAGCTTTACAGTTTACCATACTTTACAGTTTAACTCTAAGTTTCAGGAGTAGCACAGCTGGGGCCTAGGCAGGAGAGTGTATTTACTTTGAACATGTCACTAGAAGTCCCATGCTACATGCTTAATAGTAGAAGTGGCAAACTATTCATTGTACACTCTTCAGCTTCTCTATGATTTCCCTTTTGTATTCTCCCTTCCAGGTGGAACAATCCTACTCCTTTTCCTTACATTGTTCATTATAAACAAATTTTAGATACTAATTTGTTAAAAAGGCATTCCTAAACTAGTGAAATAAATTATTTATAAAACATTAGAAGGATTGTAACATTTCCTACAATAAAATACTATACTTTTCCATTCTGGATAGGAAAGCATACAGGAAAAAGGAAAATGCATCCACATTAGACAAGTTTGCTGTGAACATTCGGCATCCTGCCCTGTTGCCATTCCAGAGCTGCACAACAACACCTTTCCCTATACCAACATCTTATTAACAGTCTGCAATCTGTGCCTTCAAGAGAAATTGCTCTAGATCTTTCATCTCACATCTAAACCAGTGACCCTCTGTCAGAAAATAAAGACATGCACAATTTAGCATAACTTTAGAGCGTTAGATGTTTCCATCCTGTACATGATAAAGAATAGAAAACATTGGTATTCCAGTCCACCCCACCTGGGTGCAGCTTTCCACATAAACACACTTCAAAATCTGTAGTTTTTCAGTAAAAGTGAGGAAAGTGATATGAACCCAGCAATACTTTTTTAGTGTCAGTTGGGGAAACCTAGATGAAAAAAACCTTAAAGCTCTTCAAACTTGTATGACATTACTGTAGATTAGTCAGAGCTGTCCTTAAGTCTATTTTGGGGTTCTGCACTGTATTCTGGGGCTGTCTAAATCTTGGCACTTCTTTGCAAACCATCTCGTATGTCAAGCTGAGTCTTGCATGCATAGATCAGTTTAGACCTCTGCTACTGATTCTGAATACCACGATTGTAGTAGACTTGAATAGAAGTGCAATCTAGCTTTCTTTATTCCAGACATTTTATTTCAGATTAAATAAAATATGTATAAGAAAAATTGAGGTAGTGTCTATTTTATATATATACGTGTGTGTGTGTGTGTGACAATATTTCTATTTATATAAAATGAGACATTACTATTAAGTGAAAATTACAATTTCGATTTTATGGAGAATGTCACAGGCAGCACCATCATTAATGGCTTCTATTTTAGTTTCCCCCACTAACTAGACATGGCTAAGGATGTTCCACCCTAAGGCCATTTCACAGTTTCCTTTTTAATAAGGTTTAAAGTTATAATTTGCAAAGCATTCAGGAAACAGCCACTTTCCACCAAAATTCATGTGAAAATGACTCCCTTGATCTCTTCTGCTCTTTTGAAGAATTGAATACGAAATAAATGAGAATGCTACATGAAAGCTTACAATGAATCCTAGTATTAAAGGTTTTTTAAAGAATCAATGACTTCAATAGAAATCTTATGATGGAGCAGCTGCATTGCAAAAGGCTCTTCATTTTTGTTCTTTGAACAATGATGTAAGAAATTTTTTGACCTCTCTACTTTACAGACATGATTATAAATGACAACCACTCCTTTTTTTTCTTTATATAGCCTTAACCTAACAGGGAGATTATAGTCCTTCTTCTATACTCCAGCATGATAAACACATTCTGACTCAATGTTATACAATTAGGTGTGAAAAATAACATTTTTTCCTTGGTCAAAATGTCTATCTTAAGCTTAAGCAAAAAATATTACCTTTTAGTTTTTTATTCCTCTTACTTCATTATTGCATTTTTATTTGCTCACAGTTACATTACTTAGTTGTAAGAAAGCAGCATTTCAGAAAGAGATTAGAAAATATCATTCATACAAGCTTGAATACCAGTCAAAGGTGAAGGGTTTTGATAAAAATCCAGCGCATCTTAGTTTCTTTGTTGAAGAGTCTAACTTTTTTTTTAAATTCATTTATTAACATATTTATTTTCATCATCTGTTACTGAATTTATAACCCACTAGAAAACAGAATGCATTTGATTTCCTTCACAGTTGAGACAGATGACTTTTTCCCACAATGGGTTCACAGACTTATATGATGATGAATGTAGGGGGGAATATCCACATTATAGAAAAAATTACATACTTTTATACAAATATTACTGAACTGCTCTTCCAAAAGAGACAGCTGATCCATTAACTACGCTAAACTGACATAAACTGACTGGGCCAGTTTCTGCTGCTCCATGGAGTTATATGCACCTCCAGCTGGGCATACACATTTTCTTCAATAGACACACCACTCTTTACATAAAAATTACAAGAAACAAACATTGTAACTTTCCAAGCATCCTCACAGAGAAATTTACGAATAATCACAAATTGTTAAAACACAAAGGTGAGGAGAAATCTCTCTATTTGCAGAGAAAGCATTTGAAGATCTGATTACACAGTAGCAAAAAGGACAGATTTTTTAATCACTAAATAAATATAATTTTCTGCTTCTGCATGCTGAAGGTCAGTAACTGAGACTGACAGAACAAAAAATAATAATTTTTTTCAAAGCTTTCTGAATAGATGCAAATCCCTATGGATTTCTGTGTAATTAAAACCAGTGCAAGGCAGCATATGTCCTCTATAGTATCGGGTAAAATTTTTTCCTTCAAACTTTCATACCAAATCATAAGTCTCTATTCCCTGTATCTTCATGACTGCAGAAAAGACTTTAGACAAAAGCAATAAGCCTCCTGCTCAGCTCCTTATTATCAAAACCTCCCACAAACTTGGACCAGTGCTACTGACGTCCATTGGAAGTTGCTGGATCTGTCCTTGTGGGCAAAGCAGGTAGAACTCAGCATGTGGTCTGTAATGACTGTTCCCTCCTCCAAAGATCTTGGGAGAACTCAAACTGGGTTCATGCTCAAGAAATACACATAGGATATAACTGCAAAGTGAAAGGGTTGCTTTGCTTTTGTATGAGCACTTAAGTTGTTGATCTCATTGACCTCGCTCAAGTTTGTTTCACTATCATAGTTGCTCCTCTTGTGTTTACATCCATGGCAACGCTCTACTTTATTGTAGTAAGTTTCTTGCTGTATTTTTTTTTTTTTTTTTTTGGTAAAGGAAGAAAAGACTTTGTCCTCACAGTCCCTTTTAAAGGGCCAAATTCTCTTTATGTCACTTAAAAGTAATACAGAAGCACTGGTTCTGTTGACAGGAAAAAAGTTGTTCTGTGAAATAACATGTCATTAATGCAAGGCAGAACTACAAAGCCACATTTATGCAACATCTTAACAAGCTTCCTCACAGCAATTTCCAACAATATTCTAGAACTGACCTTGTCTATAAACAGAGTTTACAGGCAGAAGAAGAAAAGAAGTCAAAACTAACAGATTTCAGTGTAGGAACACAGCATGTGGTCTTCTGACTGCTGACTTACAGGACTGCATATAACAATTTGAATAACAAAAGCATATGAAAAGTTCTTCTCTATTAAAAAAGTACCCTTGAATAAGAGAAAGTTAAAAATCAAAGTGAGCTGAGATCAAGAGGCCCGTATGGCACTGGAAAACTGTTGAGTTTTTAGAAATAAAATATACGTATGTAAGGATCTCCACAAAAAAAACATACGTATACATGTGTGTGCATACATGCACACACATATACAAACATGAGTACAATACATACATACACATACATAAGTAGGTAACTTGACCTCTCTTCCCAAGATTTCTGTGACAGCTCTCTCTGCGTTATGCCTCAAAAGCATGATCAGTCCATCTTTATTGCACTTCTCCAATAGATGAAGACATAAATTAATTACTTTCTAGTTCTTAAGCTCTACTTCAGCAGGCAGCTAACATATTCTGCTACAAGATTATACAATGAGTCCGTACGTGTACAAATGTCAGTACAAGGCTTGAAGTATTTCTTAAGCACTGTTGTGCTTGCTGTGTTACTGTGTCATGCAATGTCAAAAAATACATAATTCCCACAATCTTTGGGATAGCTATCATTTTCTCTGAATGTAAGCAGGACAGCAAACCCTGATTCTCCATAATAAATATAAAAGGAAGGGTACACAAACATTTATGTTCCAGAATGGGTTCTAATGGTACAGAAAAAAAGCTAGCCAGTACAACTGATTAAGTGCAGAGAAAGTTGATTAGAAATTGATTAAAAATTCTCATTAAAATATCTAATTTCATTCAAAGTTTCTGTGTAAACACATTACCTTTGATCCATTCTCATAATTCATTTAGAAAAATAAAACCTCAGTCATCTTAAAAGCAAGCCATTGTTGTTTTTTCTTGGACATTCCAGAAAGTTTTCTTAATGAATCTCTATTTTTAGATTCTCACGATTCCTTGCCCATTTCCACTGATTTAGTCTTCTTTCTTCATTATAGAAATCATTTTACCATTTACTTTAAATCATTTTACCATTACAGACAAACCGTCCTAATGTTACAAGTACTCTTAAATATTGGTCATAAGCTCTTTTTAAATTTCTCTAAACCAAATTCCTATTTAACAGAATCTTAAGAGTGAAAGGAACTGGAATGAATAGGAGTTAACCTGAACTTCTGAAGTTAATCAAGGCCAGATTTCAAACTAGATTTCCACATCCTAAAATTTCATCTGTATTAATAGTTGAGTCTTTGGCTGCAGTCATTATTTTTTATGTCAGTTCATAAAATTTTTACTTTAACAAATTTTTATAAATAATAAGACATAGTAGCTTTTCCTGTTCCTTGAGTAACAGGATGCTATGAAGCATCACATTGCTGTGTGAATTTACAGGCTAATATGGATTTGCCCTGGATATTTATATAAGGAGATTTAGCAAAGTGCCAAAGAAGATATAAATCCACAGTCTGTTGTGCCTTAGTCATGCCATTTAAGTAAGCCCTAGCAGTGGTTTCAGAGGGACTAACATCCCAAACCAATTTACACTTAATTATTCCACAAGAATGTCTTTGTAAAGAACTTATATGGCACGTTGAGCTTTAAAATCAAATTTTACATTACTTATACTACATTCTCCACATAAACTTTCTGTGTAATTAAAATTTTTACTTTTCAGTCCTCCAAAGAAATGAGACTCTGAAATCCTACTGTAAACTGAAAGATTTTCACACTTATTATAGCTTATTTAAAAACTACTTTCCAAAATACATTAAAAACACAAAGAAATAAGATTACCATACTGTCTCCAATCCACATTAGAAGGTAAATTCAGCCACAGAACAAAGTTATTGAGTTCATTTAAGTAGGATGGCAGTGAATGGAAACCTTTTTGGTTATACCACACCTGAAAGAAAGAATGGAAATTGTCAATCAAAACTTAGTTCAATCTGGATGCTGCTCTGCAAGATCACATACCTTTAAGAATTGCATGAAGGATATCTAATTCCTGTTATGATGTTTATTTATAAAAGAAAGTCAACCAGGCACAACAGAATCTGTTGATTTGCATAGGTCTTTGAACAGTATGCAGCAGTTTTCTATTGATAGAGCTGTACACATATGTTTATTACTAAATTGAGATTCTCTGGATTAATGGAACAGTGTCCCCCTACCTTTACACACGTGGTTGAACAAATAGAGACAGAACAATGTGAGAATAACACCTGACAATTGGATCAAAAATATAAAAATATGAGTAAAACTAATGCTAAAATTGGAAGAATCATTGAAATTCCAAAGAGACTTCTCTAAATAATACCTGCATGTGACACACAGCATAAAATATCTTGGAACAGAATATTCTAGAAAGAGGGGGAAAATAAAGAATCAAGTAGGAACTGTTTACAAGGTATGAAGCTGTTCCATAGACAAAGCTGTCTTCACCTTCAGCAAGCATCAGTGGCTTGTTAACCGTGGAGGAAATTGATGCAGACAAACTTTAAGGCTTTAATTACGAAGCCAGTCTCTCTGAGGAACACAGGGAAACAATTCTGTTGTAACATATAATTTATCTTCAGATCACACGCTGACTTGATGAAATACTCTTAATCCACACTTCCACTTGCAAGAACCATTGCTGAGAGCTTGATATGTCCCAAAACCAAATGTACTGAGGTTTGAGTTTCCTCTGCAGTTAGAAATTTATTTTTATCATTCATTACTGTTAATCATAGTGCTTTTGAATCTATATTATCCATATTGAAAACTAGGTCAAATTATTGTGTATGTTTATTTTCAGTTTCAGTGGCATTTAAAACCATCTGATTACTATCCATTTGTCACCTCATAGCACCCTTTCTTATCTCCTTTTTTTTAAACACTTGAAAAACTCCTAACATTTCCCTCTTTGATATCAGCCTGTTTGTACATCCTAGGTAGAGCAATTCTCACTGTCTCTCTGTACTCTGAATCATAATGCAAAGTGAACAGGATTTAATATACATCTTTATTGCCTTAACAGTCCTCTTCTAAGATTTCAGATTTTTTAGATTATTTCTAGAATTACCATCTATGCAGTTACATCTTAGAAATTTCCTTAAAGATTCTCTAATCAGTCTTTTGATGCTATCTTCATTTACTTGCAGATAATTCTGCCTTTTTTTTCCCCTCTTTTTTCTTATACTATCCAACTACAAACCTTATTTGGACCCTAGTTCCAGACTTGGACTATTTTTTCTGACACATTCTCCTCTATATTTCCCAGTGCAGGCTGCCTAATCTTCAGTTCTTTTTCCCTTTCTCAATAATAATTTTCTTCTGATTAATTCTCCTGACTACCTACTTGTTTGGATCGCCATATGTTTGTGAGGTAAGGTTTATAATATTCTGACTCTCCATTTTATTTCCTCCCATCTATCCTAGATCATGATTCCAAGAACCACTCTGAGGTCGATTGTCATTTCTTCTCTGCCTCTCACCCTTGAATCTCCTTCACCACAAGCTCTGTTAGTCATTTAAAAAAAAAATTAGCAGCTTTGATCTGCCATTATTTTTGCCTGCATTACTTAACATTTTCTGCTCTTCTTTATGTGCTGTTCACAACTGCTTGAGATCTCAACAGCATCATCGAATCATCAAGGTTGGAAGAGGCCTTTAACATGATCAAGTTCAACCACTAACCCAGCACTACCACTCTAACTCCTAGAACATTAAACTACATCACCCAACATTAGATCCAAACACCTCTTAAACACCTCCAGGGATAACTCCACCAATTCCTTGGGAAAACTATTCCAATTCCAGACCCCCATAACAGTAATTTTTTAATAATCTGAATCTCGCCTGTTTCAACTCAAGACAATTTCTTCTTGTCCTGTCTGCAGGCACAGCAGAAGAGACCAGCCACTGCCTCACAACAGCTTTCTTTCAGGGAGTTGTAGAGAGGAATGAGGTCCCTCCAAGATTCTTGGTCTCAAGACTAAACAAACCCAGCTCCCTCAGCCATTTCTCATAAGACATGCTCTCCAGACCCTTCACAAACCTAGTTGCCCTTCTCTGGATACACTTCAGCACCTCAGTGTTATTTTCAAGTGAGGTACCCAGAACTGAACACAGTACTTGAGGCACAGCCATGCTGAATACAAGGGGAAAATCACTGCCCTGGTCCTGCTGGCTATGCTATTCTTGATACAGGCCAAGATATCATTACCTGGACACACACTGGCTCATATTCAGCTGCTGGTCAACCAGCACCCCAGGTGCCTTTTCTGCCAGATAGCTCTCAAGCCACCCCTCCACTAGCCTGCATTGGGTAGCTGGGACACAAATGCTGCATTTCACCTTATAGAACCTCATGCAATTGTCCTCATCCCAATGACTGAGTCTGTCCAAACCTCTCTGAAAAGCCTTCCTACCTTCAAGCAGATCAACACCCCCATATAGTTGAGTGTCATCTGCATATTTACTGAGGGTGCACTCAATCCACACATCCAGATCACCAACAAGGATATTAAGTAGGACCAGCCCTAAACCTGAGCCCTGGGGAACACTGCTAGTGACCAGCCACCAAGTGGATTTAGCACCACAACTCTCTTGCCTAGCCATAGAGTCAGTTTTTTACCCATCAAAGAGTCAGCCATCCAAGCCACAAGAAGCCAGTTTTTCAAAGAGCATGCTGTAGGAGACCATGTCAAACGCTTTAAAAAGTCTGGACAGACAATATCTGCAGACAGCCTTTCCTTCATCTGATAAGCAGGTCACTTTGTTAGGGAAGATCAGGTTGCTCAAGCAGGACCTGCCTTTCATAAATCCACATTTTCTGGGCCTGATCCCCTGCGTGTGCCATGTAATGGTACTCAAATGTCTCAAACTCTTATGTCTTCACATTTAAAGAAAAAAGAACAAACTCTAACATCTTTCCCTCTTTGCAGAGTCATGAAATTCCTTTGTTGTCCTCCAGTTCAGTTCCCACAACTTATTACATAAATTATATCTCCCATTCATTAATCAACAAGAGAAGTCTTTAAAATGTAGTGAAAGAGAACCTAAGATTCCTGAGGAAAACTGAAAGCTTTGCACTGCAGGACCTTCTGCAACTAGGGCAAAAAGACAGAAATAAGTAATCAAGGGTAACCTGTCTTTTTCGCAGCCCCATACATCATCTCTAATTCTATCACTTTTTGAAAGGTTTTCACAGAAGAGAAAGTTTTATATACACATATAATGAAACTCCACTGCAATTTGGTCTCTTGTATTGGGGGAAAAAAAAGCAATTAAAAAAACAACACAGCAAAATCCTGACAACACATCCTCATTTAATTCAGGCAGGGGAAATGTCACAAAAATTCAGAAAAAAACCTTTGAAATATAGTAACGTAACCAGTATTCAAATGAATACCACAATAGAACATTGTGTGTAACAATATATTTCAATAGCCAACATGTTAATTAGAATTATCCTCCAACCTGCATTATGTAGCTGAATCAAACTATGAGGAAATAACAAAATTGAAGATGGATATTTAATTTATTATAAACTGCAAAAAGAGACATTTAAGGTTGTTCATTTCATCGGAAGGTCTTTCTTCTAAAGAGTTATTTCTTATTCGAAATTGTTAGCAAAAGTAAAATATAAAAAAAACCAAAATGTATTAGCTCTCACTTAAACATCTTTCATATTTCTTTTGTGCCACACAGGTAATTATTTACAGAGGGCAGAAAAGAGCTGAGGAACAGAAAACTACATATATCAGTACAATTAAATTTTATTTTATTTTCTATTCTATCCCTAGTTAGGAAAATTCTTTCCCAAGGAAAAACACAATCCCTCATCACATCAGACTGAAGTTCTGTGGAGACATGTTTTACATTATTACATAATCTTTTACTTACCATTAAAATTCCAGAATAAATATAGGCTGACATTTCAACTAACATATGGTCTACCAAGAAAAAAGGATGAGAAGGAGCAGAGAAGTCCCTAAGCATTGCTGGACCAGATTCATGATTGAAATTAAACTAGAAAGATATAATGTTTTCCTCTGAACGCTTGTACAATTACTGTCCTGTAAAGCCTCAAGTCCCAACCTTTGGGATTGGAAAAATGTACTCTTCCAATGACAACTGAATAGTACAATCTGCCTCTTGGCAGTATTGAAAATTACCACATGTTCTTCCTATATTTCATTATGCTATAAAAATCAGCAATTATGAAGCTATCAAGGAAAAAAATTTGGGCCATATTGCCAAAGGAAGCCAAAGTATATACAGTCATGAAAACATAAAAAAAAAATGACAAGTTGTGCTTTTGCTACATAGCAATCATCACTGAATGCCAATAATCAATGTTTTAAATCAGCCATATTTGTCATGTCATAGATATATTCTCTCGCTCTCGTGTGCACATATACACATTCTTATGTGCATGCATATATATATGTAGTATATCAGCACAATATGGTTAGGTACAGTAAAAGAGTTACTAAAGAAATATTTTTAATTTGAACAAGAAAAATTGTTGTTTTCTCAAGTACTGGAGAAGAATGTATAAAGATTCAGAAATTTTCTAAAATAAAGTGAATCACACAGTAATTCTCTTCAAATGCAAATTTCTCATTTTCTTTCATAGCAGGCTATGTAAATGATACGTTCATTGTCTCATGAACAAACCTGAAAGGTCAGAGTAAAATTCTGGTCATTAGTTACTGAAAGGTTAATGCAATAACTTGACATTGCATCACTTGAAAGACATTTCCAGCAGATGCTTTAGATAACACAGTGCCCTTTATAAATTTACTCCACTTTTTGCTTTGGTCTGAAATATGAAGCTTACTTACTAAGAGCATAACTATAATTTATCCCTGTCCTAATGGCAGGTGGAGCTCTATACCAAATACACTAAAAAAAGGAACCTGACAAAAACCACACTGCAAGCACGTCAAAACAAGAGTCTAAAATGATTAAAGATAACACAGGAAAAATGGAAGTCAGAAAAAAAATCTTGCTGAAAACTTTCAGGTTTCTCCTAAAAGAATGATGGAACTGGAGTTCAAAGCTATGGAATATATGGGACTAGAAGCAAGATTACAAATGACCAAAATGAAAATCTATATACACTCAGATATGTATATAAAATAGGGAGATTTCTAACAAATTATATGGAAAAGGCATCAGAAACAGGAAGTGATTTTTGCAAAACAGCATGAAATTACATCGGATTGGAGAAAATATGTAGTTTTTTTCTAACACTTTGTCTGAAAATGCATTTTGGGATGGAGTTTATTTATGCTGTTCCTTGTTTTCTTTTTTATAAGAGCAAATAAAATCTATATTTACTTTAAAAAAGTAAAGGCAGATATCCTAATCTGGAATCTGGAAAATGTACAGCTTCCTTTTAACAAATCTTATTTTCTTCAAATACAAAACAAAGACCTTTCACTGATATGCATCAATACTTCTCTAAGACTGCTGCTCCTCTACTTTTAACACATCTACATCTAAATGGATCCCAAAAATCAAAGAAGAAGGATTATTCTAAGCACAGCTGAAATAAAGGGCTTTTCCTTAAGGCCTTTTGCTATGCAGTGGAGACGTACAGTATATATTGTGAAAACTTGGGATGAGACCTGGAGGCTAACAAGCACTTACCAATGCAGGGGATTTTATTTCCCTTGGAACATTTTAGAAAGGTTCTTTTTAGAAACGAATACTATATTTGTTATGCAGAAGGAACTGCCCCTAGAAGATGTCTTTACTCTTAGGCAGAGGGTGGTGAGAGAAATGAAGCAAAGTAAAGTATCCCTTGTAGGCATAAAAAAGCATCAATAGCAATACATTACTGTGATGTTCAATGCACTTTGGCCAATTCTGACATTGGCTTTTTGTAGAAAACAAACAAAAAATATTATTTCACTGACCATCTAAAAACAAGTTTTAGACTTAGATTCTAAAATTAGTTTACTGAAAAAATAAAAGAAAATGCATATCATTTGACCAATTTAAAACTGTTTCTCAAATACAAGAGAATACTTCAAGAATTATGAGTAAAGAGTTAGACTATAAGAGACAGAAGATTTTTTTCTCCAATATTCAAGTGCCATGATTTTATGCAATGGTTTATTATTTGCTAAGTGCTGTGATGTCTCAAGCCTGGAAAAAGTAATCAATACATACATACAGATGTGCATACATACATGTAACTCTTACCTTAGCCAGAGGCTGAGATTTGGTGCTATTCAATTTTTTATCTTGAAGTTCAAATGCTTTTGTCCCTCCGAAAGACCAACCACCATATCTGGTAGTAGAAATTAAAGCAACAGAAAGTTATCTGCCTTAAGCTCTGCAGTTTTCTTGCAAGGGTAAAGTTGAGATGGCTACACTAATGTTTTATTTTTCAACTGAAAGTAAAACTTCACCCCTCACAAACTCCTTCCTTGTTAAAAAGTTTTTAATCAGGTCAATAGTACCAGCTTTTTTCCAGCATAGGTATTCCCTTTGATAAGAATTTTTGCTTTCTGAAGGCTGAAATCTTTGAGCAACAGCAAAGGTTGTGAGCAAGTGAGGTATTACTGACTTCCAGAAGTGTCTTAATCAGCTTTATTTCTTCCTAAAGCATTCATATACTAGCTCAACTCTTTCATCCAAAGATGCTTACCTCTATTTATATAAAATCAGATGCACCTGCTTTTAATATATAAGTGGATAACGCTTTCTTCTCCTTGATGAAGTCATACATGGTCTAATATTTCCGCTTACTTTATCAGCAGTGGTTGAGTTGTAAAGGCACACAAGTAAACTTCAAAATACAGCACATAACCTCTGTTGCTGATATCACAGAGCATGAAGTATTGCCAGGGGCATACCAGCCCTTTTCACTTCAAAGCAAATATAAATTGGAGCATATCCACCTCTCTTTGATTGAGTTCTCTGAGGAATGGAAATTATATTGTTCACCTGGTTTAGATACACATCTGAGATGCTGAAATTACTCACCACGTGGAAGAAACTTTAGAATTTTGGACTAATCATCATGCCTGGAGGTAATCATCATGCAGCTGCTGGAGGAAGTTCTGAGATGTGACCACTGAGGGTCTTTCATGTTACCTTGAACCACAGCCTAACTCTACACCTTGATAACAAACACCAGATAAAGACAATGACCCTCTATATTGTAATATATGACAAAGGTCTATGCTTTGGATCAGGAAGGACTGTGGGGTTTATACACAAAGGATAAACAAAGGCTAGACATTTTAAGGTTACCTTGTTTTGTTGAAAGACCTCAATAAATACTCTTCTACAGGGAACCCTGAAAGATTATACAAAATATGTCCTTTCTTATTCTTCACATAGGGAGCAGAGATATTGAAACTTGGGCACATCTGAAAAAAGTATACATAAAATAAGTAAAGCACTTTTTAAAGAGTGGCACTACATTTAGCCTTATTTTCAGATTTTTATGTAGATTTTACAGCATTTCTTTTTAACTGCATTTGCCTTTCCCAGCTTTAACAGACTTTCAATAAATTACGAATAGTTTTATGTTTATAAGGCAACTCAAATGACTGTGCCACCTACATATTAGAAATCCCTTTGATTTCCCTTGCAGTCCTGTCAGTCAGTTTGTTTTGAAAACATCAAAACTAGTATATAAGTTTAGGAATGTTTACAGCAATGAAAAAGGCAAGACTGCTTTTTATTTGTTTTTCCTGAGAAGAAACACAAAACAGGCCCCAGATAAATATGAGATGAAAGCAGAATTCTAATTAATGTTATAAGCTTCTAAAAATTTCATTGATGAGCTGCAGAGAAGAATAAAGCAAGATGTCTTCTAACGATTCAGTGGGACATTCTCACGACCAAAGAAAATGTGACAGATATTAGATTCGATTATCTCAGAAGCTTTACAAAGTACTTTATGCCAATCAATTGAAAAATTTTAATGCTTATTTGATGTCTCAACCCCACAGAAAATAAAAATTCACTCTAGAAGATTGCTCTTACATAGCTCACACATAGAAGTTCTGCCTCCACTGTCAAGTGACCTCTCCTTTCAGTTTTCATGGTTAATAGACCTCTCCCTATGAAAGTTCCCATTTGTATTTTATCCTTGTATTTAAAGTATGTCTCATTATGATTAGAGGCAAAATTACTCCTTGTCCAGAAAAGTAAAAAACTAGTTTCCCCCTTCCATTTTTCCCAAAAACTGTATTGTCATATTTCATGTGCAATTCTTACTCTAAATAATTACATCTTTATAAACAAAAGAAACTTTTTTTATAGGATATTCCCTTTGGGGGAAATACATTTGTCACCTCAGACAGTTTCATATTTTTGTTTATTACTCAACTCAGAGCAAGTCAGCAGGAAAAATCATTAGTTAAGAAGGTCAGAAATTCATTATGTCTTTCAAAATCCTTCATTTCTTGAAGCCTGTTGTAATTTGAAATCCAAAATCCAAACCAGAAGCAAACGCTAATAATTAAATCTCATTCATATGTAAATTCCCTAATGGGTTCTACCAGCAAGGTTCACCTGTCCTTCCCTTTGAAAGTAGGTAGTCTTCCAGATGTTATGGAAGAGTTATATTTTAACCTTGTTTTGCATGATGGATTTTCTCAATCAGAGTCCTATAACATATTTGAAGTAAGTTGCATCTGCTGAAAATAGTTCAGCTGTCTCTGATCTTGTTATTTCAGATCAATTTATAGCCATTTCTTGTGCACATATGTGTTCATATACATAAACAAGAAAACTGTGTACAATTTCGTTAGGTTAAACAGAATAAAACTCTAGTCATAACAAAGCAGACTTGTGAGGATTTATTTTCTCATCACTTTCACCAGCCCTTCAAAAACAGCAGCCAAGGAATTAGAAGTAATATACACACAAATTTTTTTATACATATAAGTAAATCAGAAATTACATACCTCCTGTTTAGACACACATTTGCATGAATCTTGAGGTGACATAGATTCCATCTGCCAGCATGAATTATTTTTTCTAATGGGAATAAACATAATAAAATTATAACTAGCAAGTGAAAGCAACATGTCACTTAACAGAAGAAATCCAGAGAGTAATGAGCAAATCTGGCATGCTGAACACATTCTTAGCATTTGATCACAGCAGCAGCTGTGTCTAGTGTGATACAAATTTCACTCATTTTTATCAAAGTTGATTTATTTAAAAAGAAAATATACATATACAATCAAATGAGCTTCATGTCTCATATTTGCAGCAATTATTAAAGTATAGTCACTACTGCATTCCTGAATTTGGAAATCTAGAATCCTTCCTAACAAATATTTTCCTTATTGTCCGCTCATCATCAGGATACCAGGCTTAATCAAAATCATCCTGAAAATAATCAGAAAACTGCCACTGATTTTAAAGCTGTATGGATCAGACTTCTAACAGTAAAGCCTACTTTGTGCTTCACCTGAATGCCAGAACTGATTTGTCACTAATTCCTAAAAAACAAAAAAGTTCAAACTTTAAATTTAGGAAATAGTTACATTAGTTACAATTACCTGTATTGTGAATGTGTGCATGTGTGTTCCCAATCAGAGAAGTATCCCAGCAGAACCTGAGAAAGTTTTCCTAGGTAGTCATCCTCAGTGCTGTTCAAAGAGGGCCATAGGAGTATGAGGAGTGAAAGGGAAAGAAAAATTTTTAAAAAAAGAAAGAAAATAAATACAGACATGTCAATGTGTCTAGCTCGGTTAACCTTCAGTCTCAAGGTCTTATGCATTTTCCAAGAGATTAAAGGACTATAAAATCCATGCATAAGAAACATACCAAAATAATCTCATTTTTAAAAACTCTGTGAACATGTAAAGAAAATTAATTACAATTTTGGCTAAACAAATCTCAACATCTACCCATAGGCATCCTTCTCCTCAATCATGTATTCCCAGTGGTTGGGATTGCTAAAGTCTTTTTATGCTTATAAAATAAATTTATATTATATTTATAAATTCAAACAGCATCTTGTTTTGTTCATCTGTATATTTGCATAGTAGAGAGAGTAACCTATACGTGTGATTAGCATTCTATACAGATTAAATCCATAGATACTGCACATTTTTAATTAATTAAATAAATAATCTAGTTGGTTTCAAAGCTGAACATGTGGAAATTAGTTTGAGAAAGAAGAGAAGCAGGCTTTGTAAATACCGTGTGGCATTTTTAAACCCAAGAATTATTTTGAGAAAATAACTTCAGATCTAATCAATTTTTTTTTTTAATTAAGCATGCAAAGGCTTGTTTAAATACACTTGTTCATTTACATATAAATGGTCATGGCTAGTATTAATTTGAGTTCAATCTTCTCCAAAGTCTTTGCCCTTTCCTCCAGAAAATTCTTCACGCAAAGCTTTTCTAATCTTATGTTACTTTTATAATAATCTATAAAAGTGTACTAAACATCTAAAAAATACCCCACATAACTATTGTAAAAGTATCCTATCGCTCTATCCAGAATACAAATAAGTCTTTAAAACAGGAGAACTCAAGGGTAAAGGTCCCAGAACCCTGGATACTGATGATGACAGATGAGCCCTTTACCTAAAGAAGGATTCTGCATTATCGTAAAGTCTTGGTGTCAGCTTGAGAGGAGGATAATCGACGGCCAGCGGCTTCACGCTGAACAAGGCCATTGCCAGTGCCACGAAGAGGACGGGCAGCAGCACGCTCGCCAGGCTGCCCCTGAGGTCTCGCCGTGTGTGGAGAAACCTCCTGGTCAGAAGGGCAGCCACCTGCGTGAGGACAAGGCGGGCTCCACGCACGCTCGAGGCTCCCGCAAGGGAAATGTCTAAGTGAGACAAAGAAAGAAACCTCTTGACAAAACCAAATTCAACTTTCACATGCTACATTGTCAAATATAGAACACAGCTGCCTTTTAGCCCTAATAAAATCAAACAATATAAGCCTAGCATGTTCTCCTGAATGGAATACCACATCACTTCCAACTATAACCAACTAACTCTTCTTATGAGGGAAAATAGATAATCAGTTAACACATCTCTACAGCTTCCCATGTACAGCTAATGGTTTACTGAATATTTTCCATAAATATTTCCTGTGACACTGCACTGGTTCAACCATTCCTTGTGCATTGCCACTTTTTCCTGGACAAACTGACAAACATGGCCTCTATTAGCACCAATGTCTTGATCTACCTTGACTTGAATCAGCAGCAACTTTTCCACAGAAATTTCAACAGATCCTCTTCAGGGCATCACAGTTGCTAGGTACATGGATTCTCATAAAAGGATTCCTTTCATTTCCCTGCTTATATGGGACTGATAAAATTTTCATATTTGTTAGTTAATTCAGTTTTCAGAGCTCATGGGCTGTCCTTCAAGTTCACATGGGCATGCACCCACAGCTTATTAACATCTCACAAATCAATCAGTTTCCCAATAGACTCTCTCAATTGTATTTTATCATTCTCTGTCAGGCACTTGTGAATCCCACCAATCACTCTGCCTTCATTTTAGCCCCTAATACCTTCTAGGTACATGCAGGTTCTTTTCAAACTCTCTTGCCTGTGGCTTTGCCCACTTGAATGTCCTTCAACCTCTTTTCTTCCTCACAGCATAGCAGTGTCTGGCAGATTTACTGCCACAGGTATTTGTACCATAGCAAGACTGAATAGCCTGTTTATTACAGTGTTCAAAGTCATGCTATAATTTATGAACACTGGTGATTTGTGTCTATTACCTTCCCTTCTGTGTATTGAGAAAACACTAACCAGCATTTTCACATTCCATGTTTAAATATATACATGTATGGAAGTTCTCAAGTAACCTCAAATTAATCGTCGTTCTCTTAGAAGAGGTTTTTTTCTGAGTTAACAGAATTTTAATCCCACACCCTTTGCATTGTTCTAATGGAGCATTTTTAGCCAAGAGAGGCAAACAGGGAGAAAAATTAATCAGATAATAAGCCAAACTTCTGACCATTGTCATTGAACAAAACAGCTCAAATCTTGTACTCGTTACTCCACGTAAATACTGGTTAATCACCCTCAGTCCCTGGGAATGTCAAATTCTCCAGAAAATAACACCCAGCATATGAAAAACAAAAAATGACCAGGCGTAAACATGATACATTTGAATTGTGTCACCTGAGAGCCCAGCATGAGTATAAGACTGGTTTGGTGAATGAAGTATGAGCAGTGTGTGCTGTTTATTTTAATTTTAAAAAGCCTGTGACACGGTCTCCCACAGTCAAATGGAGCGTGGAGGACAACAAGGACCACTGGCTGGACTGACAGGCACCGCCCTGCAGGCTGGGAGCAGGGATACTGGATCCAACTGAGGAGCAGCTGGTTAGTCAGAGTGTCCCTCGGGCAAAGATGAGCAAAACACTGGCTAACAGTACCTTGTAACACAGATGTGTGTGCATACCTGCACCTGGAGGGGATCCACCCTGTTTGGAGTCATCTTTATGTCAGGTACTGGCGACAAGGAAAACCTCCTGGCAGCAGGAGCAGCTCTCTGGCAGCACCTAAGAACCCTGGTGAGTTCAGGGTGCAAAATCTCTGCTCAGGGAAAGTATAAGCTGCAAGAGGGACCAGCTGTTACCTGGGAAATTCTGACATCATAAATCAGAAAAATAAATTTCACTAAGAAGAAAACAATTTTTGAGACCAGCCTGGACATGACAATAAGTAACCTGCTCTTGGCTTGCTTGACCTGCATTTTCAACATTAATATTCTCTCATTTTAACAGGCTTTAATTAACTCTAATTAATTTGAGGGTTATTTTGGGGGGGAGGGCAAGGGAGGAAATGCCAGTATTTATTTATTCCTTTAACTCTGAAACTGAATGTTATTTCTTTTTTCCCCAGAAAATCCCACAGAACAGAAATTCTCCCTTTAAGATGCTCTTAACTTGCTAATTTGACAGCTAACATAAATGGGATTTAAGGTTTTGAATCTCTGTGGAGAGAAAAAGTAGCTCCAGAATTCAGATTCTGATTCAGCATTCAAGTGCCCTGATCAAGGAGGGTTACATTTTAGGCTTGGAATTTTTTGCTCTGCAAACTGAAGTAGGAGGAAGAGATGCTATTGTTAAGATTTTTTTTTAAGAAAACTTCTTAGGAATGTATTAAGTTCTTTATATTATCATGGTAAGACTCTCAATAGTTGTCACAATACAAAAATTGAGACACTCAGAGGCAGAAAAGTTTTCAAGGTATGAGTGGTTTTAGAATAAAACATATCCAGTAAGTTCTACCACCTCAGCATCCCTGAAATCGTAAAGTATACCATCTCCCATTTATCAAAGTAGCAAAGTGCCAGAAAAGCAGCACAGAATTAGATATTTTCTGTAGTCCCAGACCTGCTAATAGATCATTAGCATGACATGTGAGTGAAAGAGGCTTCAAAATATTTGACCCTTTGAATCTCTGAAAGGCAACTATGACATCTACTTTCTGGAGATAGAAAGGGAAATCAGCACTGTCATTCATTCTTTTTTTCTTGACAGGCAGAGCAGAGGAAAATGATAACAACTTAATTCAGATTGCCAAAGGAAGGGAGACTGTCATCGTGTGTATAAATAATTGTCCATTCTGTCCAATATCCTGACTCTTATTCAATATTCATAGTGCCAATGAGCCAAGATATGTCCCAAGAAGATGCAATAAACCATTATAGTGGAAGTATATGTATGACGTTTGACTCAGGCACTTCCTTTTTTTAAAGTGATTTATCTTTTCTAGAACCTCATATGTTTATTGTTTAAAATTCTAATTGAAAAGGGTGCCAAATATCTTTCTGAACTATCTTAAACTTCCATCTTTGTGACCTTGAATTCTGTCATTTTTTTTGTGTTTCAGGTACAAAACAAAATTCTTGTTTATTTGTTTTGAATTTATTCTATTCGATGATACTGGATGGGCTCTTAAATCTTGCTTTAGGAGACAAGTTATAGAAGTTTTCAATCCATCTTCTGCATAAATAATCTCAACCTTTCACTCTCCTCTTATAAAAATCTTTATAGTCCTAATCAACGTCACTACTTGTCTCAACTCCTCTTATATTAACACTTGATCAGTCTCAAGATATAATGTGTTCAATGCAGCTATCAGATGTGGAAACACTACTGATTTATACCACAACATTATACATTCTTGTACTGATCAACTTGTTATTTTCTATATGCATCATACCACTTCATCTGACTGCAGCCACACTGTGAACTGCAGCCTGCATTGGGCTTTCCATAATAGACTCAATATGGCTTTCAAGATTCCCAAGGTGTTAAATCACTCTTTCAACTAGAACCTACAGAATTAATTTTTGCTTCATAAAACTTGTAAGTAATTCACCACCTACGTCTGGTATGCATGTCAGCATCCATAAAAAGAGCATACATTTATGGGAAAACAGCCTCTGATTATCACTGAGAACCATAAAGGCTAGAAGACAAGACCAGGTGACCTCTCTGTTATGAAGTCAATTTTTATGCAGAAAGCTTGTGAAAATATCCCCATTAATAATTTAGATCACAGAATTAAAAACCTGACCCAAGTGTTAGAAGCTGTCTTGCTTGACTTACAATTGCAATTATCCACCAGAAGTGCAATTATGTTCACAATTAACTTGTACTTCCCAATTCATCCAGACTCTCCTTTGTATTACTGACAAGACTTTTGCTAGTTTCCAACACATAGGTTAATATTAGGTACAGGGAAACAGAACAAGTCCTAAAATCCAGAAACAAGATTATCACAATCCTTACTTATAGACTACTCTTGAATTAGGAGCAGAAACAATTATAAAATTACTATGACTTATTCTTGCTTTTATATAATAGAATAATGAGTTCTCTCTATCCAAAACTGATCAGAAAAATGTTTGTTTTGGGGGTTATTTCACAAGAGACATTCCATTGGGGCATTTTTAGATATAAATCCTCCTATTCCTCCCCTCAGGCTATTTTTAATTTTAGGCATTGGGCACATTTCTTCTAAAGAGTTGATTCAAATTGTTCCCATCTTAAGAATTTCCTGTCTTAGAGTTTCTCCCTACTCCATACATATTGATTGTATTACAATTAAGTAACATTTTTGAAGGGAAAACCTGTAGGGTTTTAATTAAAAATTTAGCTTTACATTCGGAGTCCCAGATCCCAAAATAGGATTCTGCATGAGTCTGAAGACCTTTGAGACAGAGTAATAAGAGATCTAGGTAAATGTAGAGCTCATCAGTAGAATTAGCATATTTTAAAGCCAAGGAATTGGTGCCTGTCATGGCCCATCCTTGTAAAGAACCCCCTTTACAACTCAGATCTCACAAGCCCTTTCCCTCAAATCAGACAGCTGACTGATCAGACAATTTCCTTCTTTTATCTAAGATATTATTCTTGTTCAAGATCTGACATGCTTAATATTTTATCACACTGAAGACCACTGAAAGGATAGCGTGAACAATACATCTGATTCCTATTGAAAAATCAAGAAAGAACCAGCATAACCAGAAAAATGGGCTGCATTCTCTCACTGAGAAACTCCAACACCCAAATCTCACAATCTAAAAACCTGTCCCTAGAAAAACTACTAGCAAACTCATAAAGGAGCCTCATAAAGCTCTTTATTATTTTTTATTTCCTAGAATAATGAGTATGAGCAAAAGTTCATTTTTATGCAAAAAGCTTAGGAAAATAAGGTGGCAAACTCCTTTCAAACTTACGACTGTATTTAGAAGAAATACATCCAAATGTCAGGCCTAAACAGAGTAGGAATTATCTACTCCCAGCAATGTGTAAGGGGCTGAAGAACTGGTAGGATACAAAGGCACTTAAAGCTTAGAGGGAGCAGCACTTTAGAGTACCCTCACACTTGACACGTTGGAGAGGACATATAGCTGACTTTCAGTAGTTAAGTGAAAGACAGAAGAGTAAAGTGGGTTTGTGACAAAGTAAAAGTTAAAACATTCAGGTGTTAAACAGCAAAAAACCTTCATCCATAAAATAATTTTCTTTACTCTTACTTGCTGCATTGTTATCCAAGTAGTGACAGAGGTGTATCCAAGCAAGAGTATTTGATCCTGGGCATCACTCTTAGCATCCAAGATTATCGTTCAGGTTTGTTGTAGGAAGTAAATACATTGTACAGATAACATAAGGCACATAATTAAGTGGCAATGGAAAACACATGTCCAGAGAAGGACAATGAATCTGATGAAGGACCTGGAAAACAAGTCTTATGCAAAGTGGCTGAGGGAGCTGGGGGTGTTTAGCCTGCAGAAAAGGAGGCTCAGGGGTGACCTTATCACTCTCTACAACTCCATGAAAGGAGGTTGTTAGCAGGCTGGGGTCAGTCTCTTCTCCCAGGAAAAAAGTGACAGGACAAGAGGAGTCTTAAGCTGCACTAAAGGAGGTTTAAGTAGGGCATTAGGAAGAATTTCTTCACAGAAATTGTGATACGAGGTTGGAATGGGCTGCCCAGGGAGGTTGTGGCGTGACTGCCCCTGGAGATGTTTAAGACAACACTGGATGTGGCACTCAGTGTAATGGTCTAGTTGATTATGGTGGTGTTAGGTTATAGGCTGTATTTGATAATCTCAGAACTCCTACCTAAATGATTCTGTGATTCTGATTCTGTAAATTTGTTAACCAAAATATGATGTCCACTCTTTTTTTTTATTTTGTTGGAAGAGGAGGAACTGTTAAAACAAGGAATTTTCAGTTTACAGTTTCATGTTAAATATGACTCAGACAAACACTTCAAGCACCAATCTAAAATACTCTACTCCTCTTGGACCTTAACCCTACCATGGGATAGTTTTGGGATAGGTAACTAACAGACTATAATTAATAATTAAATAATTAAAATTAAGACTAATTTTTGAGTACTGAATAACTGAAGATAATACATTAGGGGTATATAATAAAATGGCTCTCAAAATAACCTGTATAGAATACATCACTTACATTTTCAAGACTCATTAAATTCAGCAAATTACTATGCCTGTCCCCCAAACTCTCCAACTTTTGTAGAGTTTACTAAATGAACTTGATCAGAGTCCCTGCCTGAATCTACTTTTTTGACAGCCAACCACCATCACACTATGCTGCTGCAGAGATCTACAAAACAGTCAGAACATATATTAAGTGTAAAAGAGACTACAACTCAAGGTCTTAATTTTTTCTCGAGGCATAACAGAGCCTTGTTCACATTATGAACATCATCCTTTATTTTCAAGAACTTGTATTTTCTCAAAGTTAGAGCATACTAGAGGTATGAACAATAGATGAAGTGATTAACACCATTGAATGCAAGCAAAATATTTCTTCACAATTATACAAAGAAGATTAAAACTAAAAATCAGATTCTAGTTTTCCGTCCTTTACATGTTTACAATCAGAACCACTTATAGCCAACATTATAATTCTCTTATATGAAATATGAGTTTAGATATCTGAAATGCCCATTCAAGACAGAAAGAAGATAAGCCAGCCTCTTTTTAATTAATATAAAATTAATACTCATATACCTACAGAATTTCCTGTCTTAACCCTTTATTTAATGCAAGAATATTCAATCTCATACCAATGCACACAAACCCCATTAAGTTTTGTCATCACTCCCATCAAATAACAGAAAATCTAAAACAACAACCTCACTGCATGTTTTGTAGCAGATAAAAACTTTAAAATAGATATGCATCACAATCACACTCTAAGTGTAAATTTGAAGAAGCAGGAAAGTCCAAACAGCATTTAGCAAGCAAATAAAATTGTGGGAAAGACAGTGAAGCGAGACCTCTGCTTTTAATTTATGGACCTGCTTTATACTCTTGCCTTCCCAAACCTATTTGTCTGTTTTATCTAGTCATTGCATTCAGTCTTAAAACTAGACTGCAAGCTGTCAAAGGTGGTAAGGACCTGGGTTTTTTATTCTCACTATTAGTCTGTAGGGTGTCTGGAACAACAGGGCACGACTTTAGATTGGGCTTCCAAGGCGCTGCAGCTCATACAATAAACAACAATAGCTACTCCAGCACTTAGGAAAAAACACCCTTTTTTCTGCTCAAGTGTGAGCTGGTGTCAAAACACCTCTTGTTATTTTTACTAGAATGGAAATGGGCAGGAATATAGCCATAGCAGAAACTTGTCTGAGTGTATATTTTATTTGGGAATGTAACACTTCCAGGTTATAAAAGTACTACCATTACTTTCAATGAAGGGAATTAATTTTCTAGTGCAAAATACTCTGTTTCTTTGCCTTCCCCAGCCATAAGAACACAAACAGTACATGAGCATAAAGAAATGGGAAACAATGGTGCTGTCTTCCTCTCTGTCACCCTACAGACACCATGGAGAGCCAAATGCAGTTGCTACACTGACAGCCAAGGTAATCTTGTGAATGGCCACCTAAGCTACTCTGGGCCCAGTGGAAGAGGAGGACACACTGCTGAATGCACCGTTGCAATAACTCATAAATAGAGGGTTTCACTTGCTCCTACGTTTGTGATGCCTAAAACAATCTTGTTTGTTATATTTCCATGGTTTTTTCCTGCTTTGCCATAATTTATATCTCTTCATTCTAGTTGGGGTTTTTGCCAGCTTAAACCATACCAAAAAAGAGATTGGAATTAAATACCAAGGTCTTTTTTAGACTTGTGTGGTAAACTCTACTCTGGCTTGGGAAACTTCATGATTATGAGATGGGAATATTCTTTGGAAACAAACAAAACAAAAAAGGCCGTAGTGCCTTGGAAGCCCAATCTAAAGTCGTGTCCTGGTGTTCCCGACACCTTACAGACTAATAGTAGGAATAACAAACCCAGGTCCTTACCACCTTTGACAGCTTGTAGTCTAGTTTTAAGATTGAATATTCTTTGGAAATAATAAAAAAAAAACCAAACAAACGTTTCAAATATTCAGTCAGGTCAGATAGACAGACAATCATGTCTTGGAAAAGAAAATTACTGCAGATTAGAAAACTCCATGTTTCTGATTTTGAGTTTCTGCATGGTTAACTTGCAACATTAACAACTATGCTAATTTCAATTTCCAGGAGACAATTTTGCAAATAGATATCCTTTTTTTTTGCAGTACTATCTCCCCTGCAGTGATGCACCTGCAATGAATTGCTACACAGAGGAGGAGGCAAGTAAAGAAAGAGTTGAAAAACAAGCACAGAACAAGGCTACAAAATGGAAGTTTATTTGCGCTTTCTGTTTGTACTCTTCGAAGGCACAACAGTAGAAGTGAAACACAGACTGTCAGAATTGAAAAAAAATATATATCCCAATTCATTTCATATGTATCTATATATCTATGTCAGACTTGCCCAAGAGAAAGAATACATTTGTGGACACACAGGTAAACAACCATCACATGCATCTTGTGCACTAGAATATATTCTCTTATTACAATAAGCAGCACAATTATTGAGGTTGGTTCGTTTTCTTTCTAGAAGTGTAAATCAACACTCAAAGTTGTTAGAATATAAGCCATTGAATTCAACCTATAAACTCAAGTTACATTTCAGGATTGAATCAGACGCAGACAACAGGGCTACAAACCACAGTACTTTTGCTTTTTGGTGGAAAACTGGTGGAAGGGCAGAACAGCAATAAAATCTGAACTCTTGCTCTACCACTTCCTATAACATTATATGGGAGACTTAATGCTGAATATCTTAGTATTTCCAATTAGACAGATTAAATACAGCTAAAAAAGAAAGATCTAGGTATTCAAACCAGGTGTTCTCAAACACTTCCCGCTGGGTATGTGCTTCCCAGAAAGGGAACTTTTAAATAGAAGCTGTCCACCGTTGTACTGCAGATGACTTCTGTCATGCAGCTGCTGAGTTTGCCATGAGTGGCCTTTAAAAACACTGTGTTCAGCACTCTGGAAGAAGACTCTTGGAATTGCTCAGAGATAACTCAGACATTAAACAGTGGAAACAACTTCAGCAAGGCTCAGATTTCACCGTGACAGACAAGGACATTCTGACCCACTTTAACTTTCAGAATCTGTGCAAGTATTACCTTAATACAAAGTACTTGGTCTAAAATACTGCAGCTCCCATAATCAGGAATATTTTTAGACCATATATCTACTGGAATTATTCTAATAATGAAAAAATCATATCAAAGTTTGTGCAGGGGAACTGAAAGTTCTGCAGGAGGCATGTTTTATTCAGACCTGAATCAATAGTAAACAATTGAAAAATGTGTTTGATGAATAAACTCGTTCCTCAGGCATTCTGGTATCTCATAGTGGTATTAAACAGCTTCAAGGATCTGGATTAGCAGAACCAACTGCTCCATTTTTTCTAATGTCTCCAATGACTATGGTAACCTAAATAAACTGTAAAATAGATCTAAAGACAGATAAAAAGAGAAAAAAATTACATGGCTAAAAATTTCCACCTATACAGATCCAACACCAGATCTACTATCATGAAATCTCACTCATAATTCAAATGAGGAATTGGCTAGCAACAGTGTAAAATATACACCTCGTATCACCTTATAACAAATTTACCATATAAAAAGTTGGCCAAAAAAAGTGCAATCCTAACTGTTCCACATACTGCCCTTCATACTGAAGGTACTTTACATGTTGCCCCTGTAACTCCAAAGCTAGTTTTTTGTTAGTACTGTAGATTGTTGCTAGTATTGGAAAAACAGAAGTGTGAATATTGCTAAAGTTTTCGTGGGCTTTTCGTGCACAAAATGAATGTTTTCATGACAGAACAGAGACAAAAATTTCACCAAAGGAGATATTTTTGAGAAGGCACTGGACAGGTGAAAATCTAGTTTCATGTAGAAGCATCTGCCTCAAAGAGAGTCCTACTAGCACAACTAAGATGTGTAGCACACTTTCTATATACATATGGCATTTACTTCCCTAAGCAATGTTCTGCTTCAGAACAAAAAGTAACCATCTTACTCTTGATAAGCATTTATTTTAAAAATTGGTCATTTTCATTACTTACATAATTGAAGTTAAAGTCTCTGTATTTGCTGGTGCAACAGCATTAATAAAGCAAAACTTAAAAAATACTTGTATGCATGTGTGTATATATGCACACACTTTCTTCGTCTGTAAAAATATATATACACAAACAAAAAAATCTTTAAAATATACACTCCACTTGTAAGCTCCAGCAAGGCAAGAAACAATCAGAATTTACTTTTCATATAAAACCTAAAGACTAGCTATTAGCAACATATATTTTCTGACACCATATGTATGACTTTGTGTTGGTTGTCTAAGAGCAAAAATTTTCTCTAACACAGGCCCCATATTATGAGGATGAGAAATAATAGTTTATCTAGAATATGAGATGCAAGCACTATGTTTGGAAAAATCCAATTGCTGAACAGCAAAAAGAGCATAATCTAAAAGAATTTAACTGTTTAAACTTGTAAAAAATTATTACTACAGGGGTAGCAAAAGTCACATTACTATTACACTGGGAAACCCATCATTGCTGTTACACCAGGCAATTCATTGCTATTCAAATCTCAGTTGCTTCTCACCTAAACCACATACTGCATACAGATTTTTGGTGATGCTGCAAATGTGAAAAAAGTGGAATACCTGCAAAAGTACATGCAAGTCATACACAAAAGCAGCAAATGAACACAGGAATGCTGTCTGTCAAATCTCAATTATCTTTTGAGGAAGAGTTCTACTTCGCTTTTATTGTTTCCTTTCTTGCCTGTTTTTTCACTTACTTAAAAATAATTACAGCATGAAATGGAATACGAGCAGTCCTTCATACTGGAGAATAAGTCTTCTGAATATTTCTTTAAAAGACAGGATTTTAAGACTGCCATGAAAGATCATATAGGTTGTTTATGCTTTTTTCCAGTCTGTAGTTTTTGCAACAGCCTCAGTTTATAGGAACTAAAAGAAAACAGCACATCATGGAGTGCAAAGGAAAGGCTAGAGGGAGAGACACACACACAGAAGGGAGCAAGTAAGAGGGAAAACAGTCGCTGTATGAAGAAATACACTGCCAAGAAGAAATCAAAGAAGGGCTTATAGGCAAGATGTAAGAGCTACACAACTGAGATCATTTGATCACTTGTTTTTCAAGACATTAAGGGGCCTCGATGTTGCTGTTAATTAAAGATTAGCTGTTGGAAGGGCCATAATAAAACACACAGCAATATGGTCTCCTTTCAAGATAGCAAAGGAAGGAGTTTATTGTAACACACGCTCCTTATAAGCACTAGATCGCTAAACCAAGAACAGAATAGAGCTCACTGTCAGAGCGAGCAACACCTCTTGCACAGATGTTTTCATTATAAACATCAGAGTTCTCAAAATACACACTCTGTAAACAATAGCAGGTGCTTTTGTTTGTTCCTGGGAAAACCTCTGTTCCCAGACCAGCCTTTGGGAAAGCTTTCTGTTTTCACACAGCTTTCCCAGGCTACTGTGTATCCACACCTCAAGTTCTACCAAATACCTTTGGATAAATAAAGCGTTCCTAATGCACCTACAACTATATGTGTTCTTTATCCCTCAGCTCAAAGAAATATCTGAACACAGTGGAAGAACTACCAAGAAGTCACAGTTCTTTAGCAAGCACTAACACACAAACAACTCAGATTATGACAAAGGCAAGGAAATAGGTTGTCAGAAAAAAATCAGTTTCACAATATTCTCACATTCTCATACATGCATATCAGGCAGTAAGAGCTGTGAGATGCTAGTATCAAATACAATTTTCTGTTTAGAAGTTCCTTGAGATATATAGAAATTAAAAATATAATCATCGCCATCAGAGGTTGCATGCCTACCTGTTCTGGTTACCCACAGCTTAAATAAAGTCTCTCTGAGGATTCTGCTTCCCCTAGGCAGGATAGAAGAGGCATCATCTCTTCCATCATAAGATGTGGCTATGCAACAACTTTACTCAATGGTTTTCAGATTGTAGTCTGAAGACTACTGCCTATTTCTAGTTTCTAACTTGTTGAGGTTTGAATCTATAACACAATTTACTGGTCCAAGCAAACCTTCCACTCAAACTGAGATTCATACATATTAAAAACCAGCAAAAATACCAAATTACAGGAAAGGGGCTACTAAGCCCCTTTCATAAAGTGATTTTTATGAAACCAGCTCAATTACATCAAGACAATATTTTCATGAGCAACTAATTTGATTTTCAAAATACAAATTTCCAAACAGATTGTCTTTTCCTCTGGTTCTGTACTACATGCAGAAATCGATAGTCTTTTTTTCAATTGAGCACCCTTTTGGTAAGTGCCAAAAGGGCATTTTGCTGACCATTTTCTTCTCTAGAGCTGAAGATCACAAAAAGTGTGAGGAAGGCAGGTAGGGTTAATTTCCTTCATGTCTCTGAAACAGGAAGATAAATCCTAGGACAAAGAGGCTGGGAATATGGATGAGCTTCTTTGCATTATAAGAGTATCATGCTTTACTAGAAAGCAGGTGTATTTCCATTGTTTTCCTAGCAGTCCTCTAATGTCTGGGCCTACCTAAGAGAGAGTCCAAGACGTCCGTACTGTGGATGAAAAGAAGGAAATAATCAGGCAGCAATCACAAAGAAAACAACTGGTAGGGAAAATATTTGGATGAGAGAAGAAAGTAGTGGGTAAAAAAAGTGTAGCATTTGAAGAAGGAGGAAGAAACAATTTGCTTTCAGAAGAATAGGAGTTGCAGTTGCACAGAGAGAAAACAAATTCATATATAAATCTTAAATATCTCAAATGGCCTTATTTTTTAAACCAGCTTTGTGTGACAATTGATAGGAAATGTTATAAAGATGCTCCATCCTTATTGTATGCTTCAGAGCATCCTGAAAGGGTGAAGGAAAAAAGATTGGGGTTTGAAGAAGATAAAGCTAAACATCTGAAGTGCTTATTAAATTAAGTTGTCAACACATGCAAGAAACATGACATTTCCTTCAATGAACTAATTAAAACAACAGTAAAATAAGCCAAAGGAAAATATAATGCATCCAAGATTTTTAGACCAGCTATTTTGACAATTTTTTAGGGCTTAGTGTTGAATTTAACTGGTAATGTTACCTGTACTCTAAGACTGCCAGAAGACTGACATTTATGCTTTATCTTTTCCTTATTGGGAGATAGCAAAAGTTTGAAAAATTTAATACCAGTGTTCATGTCAGCAGCCACTTCTAAACAGAGACACTGATGTTTCATGTCTACAATATTCTTCTCATAAATCAAGTTACATTTTCCAAAGTGAGGTACTGAAATAATTCCTAGGTTCTTTTATGCAAATTTTACAGGAAATTGAAAGAAGTGAGGTCCATTTAAAAATAGATGTTAAAATATAACTTAAAGTGTATTGTAAAGATCACTGTCAAGTCTTTTTTTTTGTAGTTACAATGAACTCAATTTGTTGTAGTGGATTAAAAGATAATGTTTAAGAATAGAAGAAACCTTGATCACCTACCAAAAGACATCAAATTCTACTCTGCTGCTCATGTGCAGAAATCAATAGCACCCTTTACCATAGCATATTTTCTGCAAAGACCCAAGCCTTGTGTCAAATGCACCAGGAGAAGCAACATACTTCCCTGGATAGAAGAACTCCAACTGGTAATGAACTCTTGCCTGTCTTTAGATTACAGCTATTTGCTTACTTTTTGCTTCCTTTATTTCATTTCTCTCTTCTGCCCAAATAAAAGGTAGAATTATACCTTAACAGACAATATTCTCCATTAATTAAAAAATAGCGTCTTCAAGCAAGCAACTTTTCTATCTTATTTTTGATAAGCTACATTGGTGCCTTTATAAGGAAGCTGCCAACCTCCAATATTAATTCTTCTCTGCTCGCTTTCTGAATTCTCAGTTTCTCTCTAAAGTAATTCAAACTTAAAAATGTGGACGGAAAGGTTGTACTAGTTTTGTAGCATCAGTCTCATCAATTTTGAATGGATAGTCAAAATGACCTCTTCACATCATTTTGTACATTAAGCTAAAATATAAATCACCTTAGCTGTCTTAAAATGCTTCTGCACCAGGATCAGCAGATAACTCAGTATTTTCCAGGATATTACTCCCTATTACACAGATATGCCTAGCATTTAGCATCATTAAAATACCCTTAATTTAGAATGGATTCAGCTTTTCAAGTGATCTAAATCAGTCCTTAGGACTGGTCTTACTTTTCACCTTTAAGCAGTTGTTTTGCTTTTTTTTCCGTCAGCAAGGTTATATTTACTTCAAAGTCATTCATGAAGATAATTAAAAGGCAGAGTTGGAACCCAGCTGAAATTCACAAAAGCTCTTCATTTTGATGTTCCACTACTAACGACTGCTTTTTTTTTGTCAACTACAATTTTAGTAAACTAGCTTTTAGATGAGCTTTATGAGTACCGTGTATTGTTGATCTCACCAATCTTAACAGGAGTAATGTCACATTTGGCCCAATATGGTTCAAAATGGCTAACACCAGCTGCTTCAGAGAAAGGGTTAAGCAATGTTAAAATGTAGTGATGCATCAACTTGCATCCACACCCAGACTTTCAGAGGCTAACTTATCCAAGAAGTTCAAAGGCATATAAGATTTAATAGCTCTTCTGTTACTATGGCTATTCATACTATACTTCCATTAATAACCTTTGGCTCTTTGGAACATATTGGAATACACTTAGTCTCTGTAACAATGATATGGCAAGAAATTTCAAATGTTATGTATTACTGTGTGCAAAAATATAAAGAATCAATTTTGAATTTTCTACAGTTTCATTTCACTACACCTCAGGGGTTCCAGCTGTAGTTTACTGCCAGAAGGGACTAGATCCAAAGTCGGTATCTTCCAGAAATTTCTAAGACAATAAATGCTACAAAATGAAATAATTTGGCTCTTCAGAAAAACATCTGAGTATCTTAATTCAACAATATTGGTCCCTGAATGAGCCAATGAGACTGCTCACTAGGCTATTACCTGCTTTTGCATATGTTCAGATTATTTTGCCATTTATCCATGGTTAGCTACTTACCTCTTGGACTTGCCCTCCTGCATATTTTTGTATGTATACTGCCTGCTGTGGATTATGATAATTTTATTGGCCCACACAGAGTTGGTTTCTCCATTTTCTCTAGGCTATTTGGCTTCAATGGTCTTGTCAAACAGTCATTGCAAGCTCAGTCTAACCATTTTTATGCATGCTCTGTATACATCTAGAAAACAATAAGTATCTATTGTGTGTTCCAACTGCATAGAAATTAATAATGCATGACTGTATTATAATATATGCATGCACTATGTCTGCACACACAGTCATACCTGACTTAAAAACAAAATTTTTACTGTTGTCACAAAAAGGTGAGTTTTAATCTAAGGCTTTTTCATTGGAATAAAACTAAAAATTTGGAGAAAATCATCCACAAAGGAAACAGATATTACAGTGTGCTTTGCATCTTTAAAATTACCAATTTTAAAACTGTTACAATTAATTTAATTAATGGACTGCTACTTACCTCTAGCATTTGCATTTAGAAATATTCAAATAATTCTGAGTTTATCTTACATTATTTTTGTTGCTGACCTTAAGCAGAAGCCAAGCAACAGCTGCTCGCCCATATTCCCCCTCCTCCAGCAGGATGGGGAAGAGAACAGGAAAAGAGAAAGTGAGAAAATTTGTGGGTCAGGATACAGGCAGTTTAAGCAATAAAGGAAAAAGAAAGAAAAATAAACCCAAAACAAACAAACAAAAACCAAAATATCCAACCCAGAAAATACAAAGGTAATCTCTCACCACCTCCCACAAGTGGACATGCTCAGCCACTGGTAGTAGCAGCAACCTCCTCAAAAAAAGCTTTTATTGCAAGCATGACACTCTGTGACACTGAATAACTCTGGTGAATTTAGCTCATCTGTCCAGGTCGTGTCCCCTCACACCTTCTTTCTTGTCCTCAGCTTACTCACAGCATGGAAATGGGGAAAAAGAGAGCCTTGGCACTGCAAATATTATTCAGTGATAGCCGAAACACTGGTGTGTTATCAACACTGTTTCAGTCAGAAATCCAAAACACAGCACCATAGAAGCTGCTATGAAGAAATTGAACTCAATTCCAATCAGGCACAGTACACTAAGACAATGTTAAACATGACTTCAGTGAGATATGGTCATATTTTGCTGAAATAATGTCTAGTGTGTTTTTGGTAGTGATTGTCAGCCTAAATTTCTGCAGTTTCATTTAAGAGACATACACCTCTCTGCTATGCCTCCTAGTCTAGGAGACATTAGACATCCTTTTGGTTTCTGCACAATCCTGACATCTCAAGGGCTCAAGAGCAGTAAAGGACAGCCAACACCCCTACTTGAGCTCAGATCTGTGCTTGGTGAAAGTATCTCTCTAGTCTAAATTCTTTTACAAATCAAATAGCAGAATCCTGTGATCTCCTCAATAATCCCAGCTGCTTGCTCCAGGGGGTTTTGAAAATTCATTTGACTGCTTTGACAACAGGAAGTTTGGCTGCCTTTGAACCTGCTTTCAAAGACAAAGTCATACAAGTCAAGCTATTGCCCATGGAGTATTCTAGTTAACTTTGACAATGATGGATACCTTTCATGACCATTCCCAGATCTCTTATGCCTACACTTCACAACTGTCCTTAATGATGAATGACAGTCATATGCAATGAATGACAAGTTTCCAGTATCTCATCCCCAAAGAAATGGCATTATCATCACATTTTTGCTACAACTTATCAGGCTGAAAAAATACAGTCTCTGATTACTCAATTCTTTATTAATGTAATAACTTGAACAAATACTACTTTATACATTTTGAGATGCAGATGGGAAAGTATATCAAGTTCTTAGGTAGGATATACTGTCTTCATTACTTTAGGAACTGTAAATCTTAGTCTTTAATGAAAACGTAATGTGGAGAAGACAGATGATGATTTGAAACTAGTTCAGATGTCCTAGCTGAGTCTTGAACAAATAAATTTGGATTAAACAAGGGAAATTCAAAACTGTGTTTTGAATAGAAGTCTCATTCTCACCACTGACAGAAGTGGCAACTGTATTGGCTTAGTGACGTTGTTTTCATTTCATACACTTACATCTTCACCAATTCAAGAGGGACTGGAATAGCCCAGCAAACACACCCTCTTGAAAAGGTCATCTATCCAAGCTTGCATTTTGTGAGAAAAGGTCTCACCTTAGGCCACCATTATTGGCAATGATTACTTATTACTGGCAGATACAATTGAATTTATCTTAACAAAAAAAGAAAGCTTGGCTGAAAATTGTTATTTCTGTTACAGTAACGTTAAATGTCCGCAGATCAGGACTTCCCTGCGCCTGTACTTTACAGAAACAAAATGGAAAGTACTGCACATAGGACAAAATGCTTGACATCTAACCAAAGAAAACTATAATCCAAATGTCAATCTTCGAATAGAAAGAAACACGATAAGGACTGAAGCACGAAAATCCCAGAGCCAATGTGAAAGCATTCATCAGCTTGATGGGCACTGACATTAGAGAACTTGAGTCTTGGATTTTATAATAAAAAATATCATTATGATCATAAATGATCATTTATGATCATTAGTGATGATTAGCAATTCTTCTTATAAAAATAATTTTTAAAAGAGAAAAGTCTTCCTGAGATTTGAGAAGTGTTCACAAGGACCTCCTCCCAGGCTTGCAGGGCAGAAAAAGAGAGAATATAAAGGATTTTTCTTTAAAACAAGATGTCAAGGAATCTGAAATAACACGCCACTTTAGAAGACAAATTTTCTCTCACTACAAGGGGAACCAGCTTTTTTCTCTTTTGAATTGTACATGGATGAACATGAAGGTACTTTTCTAATTGCTTAAAGATTTTATATCTGTGGTATATGTCTGCAATATTTATCCATTTTCAGTATGGAACAAAGAGGATAATTAGCTTCCAGGGACTGGTACAAAGTAGTAAGCCAGTGCTCCTGCAATGAGAGAATGCTCGTGTGCACATGTACCCAGAAGAGTGGGAAGATGACTGAAGTGACAGAGGTAAACCACAGCAGGCATATAAAAAGTTACTACCCAAGGCAGACACACGAAAAAGGAATTACCAGATGGTAGCAAGCAGTATTCTCCATTTGCTTGTGCATTTCTCAACTTTGGGAACTTCGTGCATGCTTACATTTGCATTTTTGATCTCTATAAATCTAGTTGCTTCAGAAGGCCCATAATTTTTTACTTACATGCTGATTCAGCACCATTTGTATGGTCCAGGTTTGCTGCCTGTGGAACATAGGGCTTCTTTTCTGAGTCCTGCAGCAGCTTCAGAAAAACCTTCCATGAAAGTCGAAAAAAGTAATTTATAATTTTCTATAATTATATATATATATATATATATATTCTAAACCATCCAGACACTCAGAAATTACTACTGACTGCTGTAACCACCTTGCTTATGATGCTTCAGCTAGAAATCTGTGGACACAACTAGAACAGTTACCAAAGAATTCTAATTGTACTAGTACAGCAAAATCTAATGTACAAAATCCTACGAACTGAGAACCTACAGATTCCAGGGAATTCAGTGTCTAGGGACACTCAGGAAAAGTTCCTAGACATGTGCAAGCACATGGACAGTAACGTTACTGAAAGACATTTAAAGGACAAGGCAATCATCAGAGACAGTCAAGGTGCACAAAGCCTTGTAAAACTAATACTACAGAGAGGACTGGGCAACTGTGTGTTTTGTAGCAAAATATTAGTGTGCATACCCCAAATTGGGTAGAGATGATAGGATTCTGTTACCTAAAATCACCATGAGAAAAACTGAAATTACTTTTTTATAAAAGCAACAATCTAAAAATATGCACCAGATTGAAATTGAAAGGATTGAATTTTCTTAATTAGAGGAACACGTCAGAAGGGACTTAAAATGAAAAAAACCTCGCAGAATTAATCAACTTCGTAATAATGAGGTCTATTTAAATGGTCTATACACTTCGCCAAACATATTTCTGTTCAACCTATTTCTTGCTTAAATCTGCTTCACAGTTCTGTCCACATGAAGCTTTTTGAATTTCATAGGTATGTATTCCATTTATCAGTACCTCTGCCTTGCAAAAGCTTGGAATGGCTCTCATAGTGAGCCTTTTTCACACACTCCCCACTTGTAACCTCAAGCTAAAAACACAATTAACATTTTCTTATCTTAACCTGAACTGCAATTTAAACAATGATCTAAGAACTTCAGATAAAAAGAAAGATAAAAATTAACAGAAAATACGGGTACGATGAGCATCTCGAACAGGAAAAGAACAACCAAATTCTGCTTTGTCTTGATGAAAGTTTTCTTTTGCTCTTTCTTCTCTGTTTGGGTTGAACTGCAAGACAGATTATACCCACAGTGCAACTTTAAGAAATCATTAAGAAGCCATTTATTTCTTCCCACAAAAGAACCTGATATCAGCTATAACAAAAAATTCCTTGTTTCCAAGGAGATTATATAATAGACAATAAAAACCAGTCAATGTGAAGTACTTTATAGCTCTTGAAAGATATTTCTTGACTTTCTAAGGTCTGAATGTTACAAAGCCGTATTTTGTTTAGTCAATATAATTGCCATTTAACAGTGGTTATTGATTGCATTTGTTACCTGTCAGCTTTCAGGGAACAACTTTGGCCATTAACAACTGCAAGGCCAGGAATTTCTGGCCTGATGGTTCCATATTAGACCCTGGAGGCAGATCCTGACAGTCCAAAGCCACATTCTAATTTGTTTTCTTGGACCTGCTTGCTGATGGCTCTAAACACCAGTTTTGTCAAGCAAACCAAACTAAACTGTAACAACTGAATCATAGAATCACTGAATTTCCTGGGTTTGAAGGGACCTTTAAGATCATCTAGTTTCAAGCCATCTGCCATGGACACCTTCCACTGGAAAAGATTCCTCAGTACTCCATGCAGCCTAGTCTCGAGCACTTCCACGAATGGGACATCCACAGCTTCTCTGGACAGCCCAATCCAGTGCCTCACCACCCTCACAAAATAGAATTTCTTCCTAATGTCTAATTTAAACCTACTTCCCCTTCTCCTGTCACTGCATGCTCTTGTAAAAAGTCTCTCTCTGTCTCATAGCCTCCCTTTAAGTACTAGAAAGCCACAATTACGTCACTTCAAAGCTTTCTCCTCTTCCAGCTGAACAACCCTAACTCTCTCAGCCTTTCCTTCAGGAAGAGGTTCTCCATTCCTCTATTCACCTTGGTGTCCCTCACCTGCACCCACTTCAGTAGGTCCCTGTCCTCCCTGTGCTGGGACCCCAGAGCTGATGCAGCACTGCAGGTGGGGTCTCACCAGAGCAGAGCAGAGGGGCAGAATCCCCTCCCTCCCCTGTTGGCCACGCTGCTTTGGATGCAGCCCAGGACACGTTTGGCTTTCTGGGTTGTCAGTGCCCATGGCTGGGTCATGTCCAGCCTCTCACCCACCAGCACCCCCAAGTCCTTCTGGGCAGGGATGCTCTGGATCTGTTCAACCCCCAGCCTGTGCTGGTACTTGGGATTACCCTGACTATGGTGCAGCACCTTGCACTTGGTCTTGTTAAACCTCATGAGATTCCCATGGGCCCAATTCTTGATCTTGTCTAGCTCCCTCCAGATGGCATCCTGTCCTTCAGGTGTGTCAACCACATGATGAAACATCAAAGTAATTGCACCTCTGTGGCTAGGACAATGCCTACACTAAAAAACATTACCTGCCTATGTTTACTTCAGTGTAAAAATAGCTGCGGTCACATTTCTTTATTTAATCTCATTAAGTCACTGCAGAGAGGATGTAGCTATACCTTAAAAAAAAAAGAAACAAACCCACCAAATTCCTTTCTAATACATCCTATCCCTATTGTACCTTCATTGAAACATACTCTGATACAGCTGTAAAGACAGAAGGCCACCTGCATTGCCCAGTCCTCCCCATGGTATGCAGTTTTCAAACATCTTCTTAAGAATGGGAATCATAAGGACTACATTGTACACAACATATGATAATTTACCTGATGTTGCACCAGATATTGTGGACAGAAGTAGTATTAGCCTAACAATTTTATTAACAGAGTGAGTAGCCTCCGAGACACACAGGTATGGAATTAGGCACCATGACAATGTTCTTGCTATATCTAAATGGAGGTATATTCTAGACCTCAGAGTGCATCTTTTCCCCACATACCTTAGCTTTTCCTACTTGCTCAGTTAGTCAGAATGCAGTGTTAATGACAGCAAGGTTATGGGTTCAATCCCCATATGGGCCATTCACTTTAGACCTGCACTTGATGACCGTTTTGGATCCCTTCTAAATCAGAACGTTCTGTGAAATTCTGTTTCATTTCTGTTTTGACTAGCATGTCCATATCTGACCAAGGACTTGCCCTTGTCAGGGACAAAAAGTGCTTTTTGTCCTTGAGGAAACAAGTCTGGCCAAATGACAATACTACAGTGAAATAGATTAATATTAAATAGATTAATAGAATATTAATAGATTCCAACACTAGAAGCTGTTGGAACACACTGCATCTCACTAGAAGGTGCACATAATTTCAAGGACATATAGGGCTTTCCCTGGAAAGTTTTGATGTGAACTCTCAGGTCATTTCAAGGAAAATAACTTAAAAGCAGTACTTAATTAACAAATTTTTACACATCTTTTTTTGAAAAGATGCTACAATCGTTTTGTTCTCTCCTCAAAGGAAAGCAAGAAAGCAATAAGCTTTGAAATCTCCAGAGTTGCCATAAAGTGAAACAGCATCCTCCAGAGAAGTCTTAGTATATGCTTAATTTAATTAACTACCCTTCTATTCTCCTTTTGGCTCTACCAACATTTTTGATTACAAGTATTATAAAAGGCAAGCCTAAATTTGAGCAAATATAATATTAGTGAGATTTAAAGGTGTCAGAAACTGATCTGTGAGAACTTCAAGATTCCTTTGAAATATGAATGGAGGTCCATTTTCCCTCAGTTAATATGATTTTGAGAGTGTGAGTGTCCCTCAGAACAAAAAAGAATAATGGTGAGTGTATAGAAAGGATGAAAAAAAATACATTTCTTCCTTTAAGGCCAGGTTTCTTTGTTTTCAGATTGAATGGCTTGAATAGATTAAATAGTGCTATTATGTGCTATCTTTTTAGTTCCCAATGCAAAGAGGCTTTTGATAAGAAAATAGAGAATTGAGGTTGTAACGACAACTAATGATGAGATGCAGAGATGACAGAAATCAACCCAAATTAATGCATTAAATCTTCAAGCTGAAGAATGATGCATTAATATCTAATACCACATTTAAAGATGTTTTTAAACTTCCCCTTCACAAAACAGCTAAAAGCAAACTCTTAACTGAGTCACAGATTCCACTCACTGAGGAATCTTCCTCATATCCATGACAACTTCACATTTACTTTATACATGTCAGTTCTGGAAAGTTCTCTGTTATCCCACGGGGATGTAACCCAGAAGTATTCTCAACATATACATTACCTCTAAATCAATAATGTTTGGCAGTGAAAAATCATATTCCTTATACCACTTTAATCATATTATATAAGAAAATAGAAACTTTTTAATTAATTTTTTATTTGCCTCAGAACTGTATCACAGGAATGTAATTTACTTCATAGCATTAAATAATATGTTTATTAAACTTTTAAACTATGTATGAAAGGAGACATTAGTCTCCTATCATCACCTCAAGTAAAAAAAAAATATTTCTAAAGGATCTATAGTACAGTACTTGGATAGTGGTGGTTTAGGGAATCTTATTATTTAGAAATTATAGATGAGGTAAAAAGAGTCCAAGGGAAATAACCTCTTGCCGACATGGCTATTTACACAGAGCTGAATTCAGAGTGATGAAGATGCATATGAGTCTCTTCCTCTGATCCATTTACTATATACACCCACATACATGTACATATATATGTATATGTGTTTATGTATACATATATCAAAGACTCTCTCTCTCGGTATACACAGAAAATATTCTTTAGATATTCCATCACGTAGTTTGGCTAAGTCCTAGATTTCAGAAGTAGTAAGTTGGAAAATATTCTTAGCAAATTTTTTTTCTGTCCAAAGAGCCACCTGATCTGAACTACCAGACTTGAAAGTCCAAAGATTGTTTGAATGCTTTAGGTTTAGGACAACACTGCTTCTCATCAAGTCAATGATGCACTACATTTCCCTTAAGTTAAATGCAGAACAGTTAAGGGTTACACAGCTCGTTAGTCTTCACATTAGATTCTTGAAATAAAAAATTATGTCATAGTAGAGTGGGTGCTGAAATTAACAGCAGAGCAAAACTATAAAGTATAGATTTTAGGTTAATTGGGAGTTTTGTTTGCTTGCTTTTTGCTTATTTATTTTTTTAAACATGCTTCTCACAAGAAATTGTGCAATATAAAAGATACAATCAAGATTCTCTAACTAAGAAAATGTCATTACACAGAAAAACAAGTACCTCTTCCAAAGTTGTGTCAGAAATTCCATAGCCAGTCACATGCAGATGCTGAAGGCTTTGATCTAAAGCTTGAAAAAGACCTTTAAAAGAGGTCTTATCTGCCCTTTCTGGAATCACATAGGTCAGCTCAGTCCCACTGTTCTCTTTCAAGAAGGCTTCTGGAATGTGGGTCTGTACCAGAGATGTGACCTGAACAATGTGCTTAGGGTCCTGGATTTCAAACACAGAGGGCTTTGAAGAAAGAAAGATAATAATGCAGAAAAAATTAAAAATTACTAGAAGAATTGGTCTTAATATTAGAATTCATGCAGGAAAAATTCCACTTGATGAAACTACATCACAGCTGGGATACAGAAACTACCTCCCAGGGATAAAGGACAGTGAGACAAGCCCCTTTTCAGCTAAATACTAATATTCACCATTTTCAAAGATGACATTGTGTTCATCTAAATAACAATAATAATACTACCCACACAAAACAACCAAGGAAGCCAACAAAAGCAAGTTTTGCTGGTTCTTTAATAATTTATGTTACATATTACTTCCTGTCAGGGACATGCATCTCCCCAAAACATACTTGGCAGGCACCGTCCAGTGCAGCACAGTACATTTTTAACGTACCTTTTTAATGAGTGTCAGACTGTGTCCCTGGCCATATGTCTCCCTCAGGTAAGAGGGAGAGCCCCAGCACCTCAGCTGGCCACGCTGCAGGATGGCAATGCGATCGCTGAGCACCTCGGCCTCATCGAGGTGGTGAGTGGTGAAGATGAGTGTGCAACCTGCGTGACAAAGATTGGCTACAAAACCCGGGTTCTAGAGAAACCCCTCACAACCGTCCTTTAGCCTTAAAGCCTTTGTTATCCAGACTCTTCAAATTCTTAACTACAGGACACAAACAAAATCTGCTGTCAGAATTACAAACTGAGTTAGATTCAGTTCTAGACTTGCTTTGCCCTGTTTTATAAATAGCAAACTGTATTAAGGCTTTAGAACCTCCAGCTGCTTTAAAAGCTTAATAAATTCCTTAAAACAACATAATAGCAGTGTCCCTTTCAATGGATCAGTCAGTGTGAGTTATTACAGCTAACAGAATGCTCACTAGCTGAAGAGTTTGATTCCCATAATCAGTTTTAGAATTAGTGTAGCAGACTGACTGATTAATATATATTTTCATTAGAAGTATATAAGCATCAATACACAGATCTATGCAAAATGAGAAATGGAAACCAGAAAGTAATTTTGAGAAGCTGAAGAGAAGGGAGAAACTTCAGGACAGGACTTAGAATTAAGATGAATAATTTTGTAGATTATGTGTCTTTCTGTACAGTAGCAGATAATTCTTGTAATACTATTTGACTTGTCTGAAAGTTACCAAGTTCAACATAACAGTCCCTCAGAAATTAATGTATTTAGCTTCTGATAATATTTTGGCTACACTTTGACTATCCAGTTTAAATTTATTGAAAAAATATCCAGAAAGAAAACTAAGATGAAAATGATGCACATAAATTTTGTACCAGCTTTGTACTTCAGAAGAACATCCCAGATACTACGGCGAGAACATGGATCTACTCCACTGGTGGGCTCATCCAGCACAACTGTCTTTGAGTTTCCAATAAAGGAGATGGCAATTGACAGCCTCCTTTTCATTCCCCCAGAAAGGGCTCCAACAGGTTTGTACTGATGCTGGGATAAATCCACGTCTTCCAGAACTCTGAAACAGGAGTACAGGAACAGAGCCAATTTTAAAAATGTTCTTCTAGTCACATTCTGTCCACTCAGAGAACTACTGAAAAGTAATTGCAAATGGAAAGCTACAAGATCACTACTTCTATCTGACTTTGGCATCAAAGACAAATTGGAAAAAGTATCTCTACCTATAAAGCATAAATGCTTATCATCATCAGATGCACAGATTATAAATAAGCGTTGTAAAGAAAAATTTTAAATTAAAGCAAGTAAAATAAATACTAGTTTGTCCAACAACTTGAGCAAACTCCAGATTAAAGCCCCTTTAAACAATGATAAAGACTGCTAGTTTCACAACTCAAGCAGTGCTTCAGGTTTTGCAAACTACTTAATGAACACTAGAGATGCCTGAAATTTTAGGAAATGTGTTGGCATTTGAAGTAAATAGGGTAACACCACTCTTTTCTTTCAGACAACACGTGTTTGTGAAATAAACTGATCAGTGATCCCTGGGTAAAATCCAAACAAATCTAATCTAATTCCTGTGTTAAGGACTAGGACATATCTTACAGATGTTTCCAATTCAGCTCTTGCCCTCTTATGCTGATCTTGCATCTGAGCATGGTGTGGAAAAATGATTAATAAAGGCAATATTATAAGACCTTTAACTTATTTTTCATCACACTGAGCATCCAGTCACTGACCTAAGAGCTTTCAACTGCTATCAGCTTGGCAAGAAAGACATAGAAGGCTCAACAGTCCTAAGCTAAACTCCTGAATCATTTTGGTGAATATGCAGTCTGTAAGCCATGCCATTTACCCTGAGAGAATTTCTCATTTTTAAGAAAACACATTTTAATAGCTATTCTATAGATATATAGTGAGGAAAATAATTCCTAATCTCTTTAGGAGCCCACTTTTTTTGGTTAATCAAAAGCTTTTGTTTCCTTTTCTTCTTGCTTTTCTAATTCCTCCGAAGCCCTTTAAAGCATTTGTTGCCTTTAAAAATATTTTTTCTTAGAGCAAGGCCTGCAGAGTTCTGAGTGTTCTCATGTGCCATTAGTATGACAGACTGCTGCTAGAATTACAATTCAGCAGTCTAAGTACCATAAGGTACAGAACATAATTTTACATCAATTTTAACCATTTGATAAGTTGGTTTTGTCTCTGCAGTTCTGGAGAATTCCTTCAGTTTTTTTCTGGGGAGAACATAGTGTCCCACACCTGAGTTTGTTCAGATCAAAATTTAAAAGTAACAGGTTTTATGATAACTACCAAAAAGGAAAGCCACTTTGCCACAAATGCCGGTGCATATGCCTGGCTGTGCACTTAAGGAGAAGTCCCATCAACTTGACATTTGTTTCCAATGAAGCTTGGAAGCGCCCAGCTCTTCACAGAGCTTAGCGTGAATCAGAGGGTAAACAAACTATTTACACTGCCACACTGTTTGAAAAGCATGGCTTTTATTGCTGAAGTAGAAAATGCAGTTTGCTATTAATGAACCGTATTTCAGCTTGTACAGTTTACTAGTTAGTTTAATACAAGCTAGGCAAAAATAAGATCTATAGTCCTATATCAAAGAAGTATCAGCACAAAAACACTAGCAAATGTTTTTAACCTGACAAATGGCAAATCCTCCAAGTTCATATCAGAGCTATGACTTGTTTTTACTCTTGGATTTTTCATTTTTAAACCTCTTCATTTATTAAAAACATTTTGAGGTTAGATTTGGCAAAGGAAAAGGAGGTGGCCTATTTAAAAAAGATTATAACAAGCACTGCCTTTACCCGGCTTTTCTGATTTTCTAGCCTTCCTTCTACTGCAGGTGAAGGAATACAGGATAATAAATATATTAAGTCATTTTATTGATTTATCTAAAACCTCAGGGAAAGCACAGCTGTTTTCTTTCTATCTGCTTTCCCAGCAAGGATAGAGGTAAGGCAGACAGCATGAGGCAGAACCCCTGCAATTTCCACAGGGCTAACCACCTCCACTCCAGTCAAAACATCATTACTTGATGGTGCTGTATACCAGGCTTTAAACATTGACAGTTCCCACTACAAATATATTTAAGTAAGAGTTAGAAACTAGGAGATCTATTTTCAAGTCATGATTTCAGAACATGAAATGTGATAAAAAGTCACAAAACCCTGCAGTTTCCATTGTTTTTTTCTTGCAAGTTTTGCGTTTTCTCTTTTTTGTTGTTTGGGTGGCTTGCAACAGTCATTACCAATTTACTTGATAACTGTCAAGAAATGGGAGGAAAGCTTACCCACTGACTTGCTCATTCAACTGTTCTTTTGTCCACCCTGGTGCCTTCACTGACCCATAGAGCAGGAGATGCTCCCGCACCGTCAGCGTGCTGAACAGGACATCGTACTGGGGACAAACACCCAGCTCTGTCCTGATGGCAGCCAGCTCAGTCCTGATGTCCTTCCCATCAACAATAATGGTACCAGAGCTCGGTGGATACAGACCAGTCAGCAGGGAGCTGAAAGAAAAGAAAAATATATTCAGCAAGATAACGTGCAATTAGCTCATCACTCGGATATCCTGAGGCATGTTCTAACATCCTTAGAGCAACATCAATGCAGTTGGGTATAGTTATAGAAACATCACTAATGGTTTGGGTTTAGATATTTTTTGCTTTTGAGGGTTTTTATTCTGCTGGTTTGGGTTTTGGTTTTTTGAGATTTTTTTGGTTGGTGAGTCTTTTGTTTTGTTTTTTGAGCATGACCTCAAGAGTTCTTCCTTTCCCTTCCTCCAGAAGAAAATCCTTTTTTTCTCCTACCAAATCTAACAGGTGATTTTTTCCTTTTTCAGATGGATATTCTGTGAGGAGTATTTCCCAATTAGGTCCCATCCTGCATCACTGGCTTGATAAAAGCTGATTATAGCTAACAGAAAGGTAGAAACAAAAACTATTTAGTTGAGACATTTGTAAAGGTCATTTTTCATTTCATTACTTTCATTCCTGGTCAGCTGCCAAGAAAAAAGTCCCCTGCAACCTATGGAGATAAAAACTCCACACTCCCCATGTGATGAGAACATATAGGTTGCCAGAATAGAACATTCCTTCAAGATGTGTTCAACTCCACAACCAGACTAGGTCCTAATTAAGCTGTTCCTGAGATATCACAACATGATTTAAGTGCCACAGAGGACTCAGTTCTCTATTCATTACATTCCTTTTGTCATAGATATACAAGCTTCACTTTCCATGTGCTTTGGGGAGTTTATCAAATATTTATTGGGGGGGGAGCAAAGGCATAGCAAATAGTTAACAAAAATTTAAATTGAAAAAGCATAACAGAGATCAGAGGGGACAGTAACAGCATTGAAAGTCAGACTTACATAACTGTTGTCTTTCCAGCTCCATTGGGGCCCAAGAGTGCTGTTATCTGACCCTTATGGAAAGTGAGGTTGAGGTCTTTCACAGCAGCCTTCTGACCATCCATGTGCTCTTTGGTGAGGGACAGCAACACAACACCAATGGTGGCTCCTTCATTGCAAGGGATTTTCCAACTCTGAGGTGCTGGCTCTGTGTGGGGAAGAGCAGCAGAACAAACAGGTTTCTGAATTTAAACCTATATATGTGTGTGTATGTGTGTGTGTATAAGGAATACCAAAATAACTTAACTTCAACTTCTACCATTTACCAAAGCCTAGAGAAGACATTCATTGTCTGAACTGACACAAACTACACTGAAATGAAATGTCAGCTAATATTTGCTAAGAATTTGGCCCATTTGCAGTTTTAAAAAGCAACCTATAACAGTTATGCCAAGTTATGTGCACGTCTACATATGTCTTGATAAAGTCATAAAATAGTTGCTATATTTTATTTCTAGTAAAAAGATAATGACATTACTTGAATCATTTTTTTTTATACCATAAGCATTAGAAGATTCTAACTGTGTAAGCTACTTCATATATGTCATCCAGTTTCAGGCACACAATATTGACATAACATTCACAGGCATAGACAGTAAATCTTCCCAATTCCGCTCAGTCAACTAAGCAAAGCAGATCTCTGAAATGAATCAGAGTAAGCCTAGTCTAAACATAATTCAAGGTGCTCAAGGCAAGCAGATATCCAGCAGTCCTTTAACTGTGAGGTAACATCATCAGGAAACAGGTGCCATATGACACCAAGGAAGGTGCCTTCCTTTCCATGTCAGGTTTGCACTACTTTGCAAACATGACCACAGTCAATCAGCAGCCCCATTACATTATTCATGTTTAAATATTTTATTGACTCATTGCTACTTAGAGATCTGGCAGTGAGTTGGTTTATTTTCTTTTACAGCAAAAGCAAGCCAGATTGGAATGATAGTCCAAAGAAACAAACTTTTATTCCTGAGAATTATAAGAGAGAATTATTGTTATGAATATATATGTACATAAGATATTTATGGTTTATAGTTATATTCTTTGCAATACTTTTACATAAATAAAACACTGCATGAACAGAGAACTATTCTATACATAAAAAGCTTGAATCATATAAATCAAATTATAAATAAAAATACATCATTATTTCAAAGATTTGTTTATTTACACGGTGAATGAAGAAGTTGTTTTGCTGCTTTCACACTCAATTTTAAGCTTCTGGCAAAATTTCTTTCTAAACTTAAGGTCACTTGCTAGCAAGGTACTGCCAGCAGTTGTGACAACTGAGACCTCCTACCCATGCACCATTCTTCCAGGTACCTTTCTGCCGTTTCCTAAATTTGCATCCTTTAAACTAACAAAAAAACATTCAGGTGCAGAGTGGGCCTCAAACAACGTAGCTCAGGAAAGACTCAGAAAGAGAGCTCCAAGTTACTTGCAAGCACTAAACTGATTACCCAGGGATTTCTCCAAAGGGGAGCTTCAAATGGGTACACAGCACCCTGGTCTCTGCCATCCCTGCTCTAGTTGTAGTTCCAGCTGGTAGGACCTACACTCCCAGCTCCTCTCTCACACACCTCTGATTTCCTAAATGTTCTCCACGCTCCTGGAACCTGCCCTTACCTGGGCTGTATGGCACAAGTGAAAAAACTGCCTGAAAGAAAGTCACTTTGCTGTTCCAAGAAAATTCTTCATGGATGCATTTAACTCATTGTCAGGACAGTGGCACACAATTCTTTTAAAGGACAGCAAATTCCTTTGCTGCATGACAGTTTTAGCATTCACACACAGGCAATTTGCTATCAACCAGATGGCATGAGGAAACGTGACCCACCAAGTGCAGGCAATCCTAAATAAATTGAGCCAGAAAGCACACTAACAACTGGTCAGACAGAAAAGTTTATGTCTTTGTTTTCCACAAATTATGTAGTGAACCCAGCGGGAAACATTGGAAATCTTAATTTTATGTAAGAACCAAACACGATCATCTTAACAAAATAGAGTTGTTACAAAATGCAGAAATTCAGACAAAACTCATACAAATCACTTTTCCACAAGTGTTTAAATGAACCCCAGGACATTTCGAAGTCTCCTCTAATCTAGGAGACATCTGTATGTAAAACTTCTGAGTCGTTCAGATTCTTCACTTACGCTACAGACAACTGGATCATTTCTAAGATATTGCAACTTCCAAAAAAAGCACAACAACCCATCATGTTGTTTCTAAGGTCCAAGACGGAATACAGGTGAGAGTGACTTACTCTTGCATTTCCAAAATCTAAACTAAATGTGGGAACGTCCTTAAAGGGACTGGAGAGGAGGGAAAAGGTTAAAAATAAAAGCTCTGAATTAATTGCAAGCAACTGAACATACATAGAAGAGCCGTGAAATTATCTGGAGGCCAACAAAAATTAGTTACAATAATAGCTTTCTAGACAAAAGGCTAAGAAGAAGAGACAGAAAAGTGATTATGGAAGAGGGAAATTAGAAGAGAAAGAAATGAAAAAAGTTAATTTTTCCACTGAAACAAGAAGCAAATTTCTAAAAAACTTAAAGCCCAACACATTCCAGATTCACTAGGAGTATGAAAGGGTTCAGTGAACTCGAAAAGATCCAAACAAAGCAAAGAGGCAACACACTGGGACAGGATGAACCCAAGAGATACTTATTTTACATCTTTTAAGAAGAGTTTTCTTAAATAATTCTGTACAATTTCACAGAATTAATCCATCATTACATGGGGTTGCAAAATGTCACTATATAATATTAATCGTATATACTATATAATGAAAGAGAGAAAGGGACAAGGTCTTAACATATAATTCAAGCAAAGATAAAAGCAGATTAACTATGACTAGCACACAATTCAGAAAAAAAAAAAAAGCCATTATTCAAATTCAATTACTACAAACCTTTTTCTTGGAAGTTTTCATTGAAGAAAAACATATTAGAATTCAGATAATGTCTCTTGCTTCTCTCTGTACAAAACAGGTTCTTCCAGTAGGAAGCAGTAAAGGGAAAGTTCCACCGGTTCTTTAATCCAAATTTACCTATATTAGAATGATTATATAAATTGTTGAAAAATTTAAAGTCGTTTTGCATCTGTTTGTAGACTAAAACTGTCCTATTATTGTTTACAATGAGCTGGTTATGTCACCTAATTAGCCCAAATAATTTTCTCTGCTTAAAAATTTTAATAAAGTGTAAAAAAGTCATTTGGTCATAAAACCAGATCCTTCCATGAAAAAAAATCAAGCCTCAGTGATGCTTTACCCTGTCTCCAAATCAGCTTCAAAGTGTAACAAAATAATAGATTTAATACAATCCTGTAACCCATAGGGAAGAAAATACATCAAATAGCCTGCCAAGAGAAAGAGCCTTTTTTATTATAAAAAATAGTCCATCACACCAGTTCTTCCATTAATATCTGCAAAATGGAAACAAATCAGCCACCATAAGAAACGCTTATTGTGGCACATAAAAAGGGCAAAACCACACTCCTATATACAAACTAATCTTAGACATTGCCTGATCTTTTCGGGCACTACTTACCCATCACACAATACACACTCTGTCTGGCATGTCATTATGTTGACATTGAAGGGCAAGTGTCAATTTAAGACAAAGTTTTTAAAATCCAGTTGCATATTCCACCTACCCCTATCTTTCAAGGCAAAATTAATTTTAATTAAAAAAATACAAAGTAGCCAGAAGAAAAAGTGGAATACGCAAATCAGAAGAAAGGTAAATCATCAGACGAAGGGTAAAACATACAGTGAGGCATGAGGCTACAATTAAAAATACATCAATCAACTCAAAAAAGACATAAAAATTGGTTCATGAAAAAAATTTAAAACACAACACTACTTTCTGAAAATAGACTTGAAAATCAATTTGTTTTCTCTATGCACTGGACTGTGGACTGATTGGGAGCAAGATACAGTTACTGTGCTGTCTGAAGTTTTTATGATCTGAAAACATGCTGTTGTTCATGGGTTTCAACCCAGGTACTGACAGGAGATTCACCATTGTTCCAGGAAGTTTTGCTATTAGACTAAGCTCTCTTACTGCAAAGATCCAATAAATTCCTAATTCTATCAAATATTTGGCCTACCCCACCAGCAAACAAAAGATGGCTACAAATGCTAGTCTAGAATTGTGTTAGCACTAGTCCATATTTATGTATTTAGGAAGATGATGTTTCCCAGTCCTTAAAGAAAGTCGGGCAGTTTGGCACAACAGTGCCATAACTCAGAAAAAGACATTTTTGTTTTATTTGCATAAAACCAAGGAAGACAATGCCAGGACAAGTGCTTCCTGTGGTGGCTGAACTGTTTACTGTTTACAGATATTAATGGAGGAATAATATTAAATCACTTCTTCAAAAACATGAAATAAGAACAAGCTCAAGATCTTACCAGGAATAATATTGCTGAAATACCAGCCACCTACAAAATATAAAATGGAGTCAAAGAGCATCATCCAGCACATCCATCCAAAGGTCATGTATCCTCCTTGTGCCATTGACTGGTGCACATTATCCCACTGAATTCCTGGTAGTAATAATAATTATTTTTTTAAAGGTCAAAGCTAAATCAGCACAGCATTACAGATCACAAACACATCAACATCACACACTTCTGGGTATTTAAGCACTGGCACAAGACAAATCATAGTTAATAACAGTAATCCTAATGAACAGAAAAAAATACTATGCCTCTACAAGCTTGTGTTTAGAACAGCAGGTGACACTGCTGCTGGGAAAATGAAGAAAAGCTGTTGTAGAAAGGGCCGTTTATGAAGTTGTAGCTGGCCTTTAATTTGGCAAAAGAAAAAGAACTACAACACTGACAAAATGGGGCACTGACCAATGAATCAGGCTTTAAGCAGCTCTGCTGATATAAAGAAAGGATTGCACAAAGTTTAATATCATTTCTATAATGCTAAATCTGAACATTTAAATCTGTGAATTCTAACTAAGAAGCATTGTGTACATTGACTGCATTCAGAGGTAAACAGGAATGAACTCACTGAATAATTGCTTCATAAAATTATTACCTTGCAGAAGACATGAAAGGAAAAAAATGTGCGAGCATTTGTGCTACAGAAAGCTACCATACTGCTAAATGGAAAACAAAAGTAACAAACCTGTACATTTATTAAAAATATTGCTGTTTTTTTTACTGAATATGCTACTTTGATTACAGTAGAGTGGGTCATGATATTGCTTCTACAATTTTTTTCCACAATTGTCAAGGAAAGTAATTTTTCCCAAAACACATATTACCCTTCCTTCAGTAAAGAGGAGTCATTTTGATGAAGTGTTTGGTGGGAAATTTAAGCAATATTTTCTGCAATTGTCTCTTCCACTCTTACAAACTGTTGTACCATTATGATACTTTTTTCAATAGTTTAAAACATCCACTGTCATCAACATTGGTCTTGTCATAATAGTTAAAAAAAGGATTACATCCCTTTAAGTACCTGAACTTTATCCAGTTTATTAACTCATTAGAGATTTTTTCAGAACAGATTGAAAAACATTTCCAACTGTAATTTTTGAAATAGTAATTACACACAAAGCTTTTCTCCTAACTCAAGAGCTTACCTATTTCTTGGCCCTCAAAATATGTAATGAAAAATATTCCTTGCCCAAAGGCGGTTGTAGAAAGAAGACACTACAACATCAGAGGAGAAAGAGTATGTGAGCATCAAATAAAAACATGTCGTTAACAAGTTCCATGAAAATATATTGTGATACTAAAGTCAAACACAAACTAAATAGACCTCTTTTTTTCTCCACATAGGCTAATGGTTGCTATTTCATGTTACGTTTTAACCATACTCCCCCACAAGCCTTAGTAGTATTTGCTCCACTGACCTCACTATTAATACAGAAAAGTCTTATTTTATCTGACCAACTGACACTGAAAAAAATGAGCATTTTTAATGGTGTATGAATTATTCCATCAGCTTAATTTAGTGAGTTATTTTGAAAAAGTAAATTCATAATGTGTGAAATATGGCTTTCCTCATATGATGGTAATATTTGAAGTCACATTCAGGGATACAGTAAGTTAGGACAGTACAAAGACATAAAACAACCTGTGAAGTACATTGATCAGGAAAGGACCTGCAAGAACCTACACCAAAGAAACATATACCTCAGATTATACGGTTGGACACACTTCTGACCTATTCTCCAGTTTTATTAACAGGTTTTTTCCAAACAAATAATGACTTTGAGAAGTGGTATGTCATTAGCTGATGTTGAAAATACACTAATGTTACAAATATTTTGAGGTCAAGACATTAAAAGAACTCATGAGTATCAGGAACGCATTTTCCTGATATTTTCTGTAGGTTTATAAAATTGCCCTGACAATTTATTTTTCATTCCTTTCAATCTTCTAAATATTTTCTCAGTTGGAGATTTATTAGTTAGAGATTTATTTCCAATAATCACAAAGAGAAACATGGGAAAAAATAAATGCATTATGGTATGAAGTTGTGAAACTATGGAAATTCACAATATAGTTGGTAGAGAAAAATTAAAAAAGAAGAAATATTTACCATTATAATCTGGTTGGTGAAACCCAGCTGGTTCTGCAAGACCAACAAAACTATGTAGGGTAAAAAGCTGATCATATAGACAAGGCTGGCACACAGAGCTGCTGTATTGGCACTGCTGAAAAATGCTCCCAAAAAATAGCTTAACATGATAACTGTTACTCCAAATTCCAGGAGAAAAAGGAAGATAAGAAAGCCATTGCTATAAGCAAAGATACCACTCGCTTTTAAAATGATGGCCAGAGCACAGCTGCTTACTGTGAGCACAATGACATTTTCCAAAAACCAAGCAAAGAAATGAATGGCTGGATACACACCCATTGTCTTCATATACTGCAAGACAACACAGTAAAGAGAGTTAAAGCTAGGAAACAAACTTTCTTTTTGCTCTTCTTTTTTAAACAAAACATGTTGTCGCCAAGACACTACAAGCTTCCCAAAGGGTGTCATCTTCCCCTTAAATTTCTTGTTTCTTTGCCCTTGCCCTGTTCTCTCACCTGAATCAGACACATTATTGAGGAGGGCAGTCTCTGAGATCGCCACACATGAGCACAAGGAGTCACCATGCTCAGCAAAACTCTCTTTTGCATAGGGTTTTAAGAACAGATGTCAGATTACTGGTTCATCCTGTATGTATTACCAGGCAAATAATAATTTGGCCGGGTATGGATTACATCCCTCTTTTTCTAAAAAAACCTGTCTTTAGATACAATCTAATAAAACCTCTGAAGCAGTTCTCATAAGGTCATCAAAATTAAAATTAACTTGATTTAATATTTTGGAGAATTAAAAAAAGTTTATCTTGCAACAGAAAGGTTAGAGAAATTAGATAAGTCCTTAATAATTCCCTAAATTAAAAATCCTGCTCAAGCAGTAATTCTGCTGATAAAATGAAACCAGCGTAATTCTTTAAAAAGTGTATTTATCCCTATAGAAAATGTATCACAAGGACCCGGCCCTTCCAAATGCTCAGCACCTGTGAAGACTAGCAGTTTAGAGAAGCAAATAATTGTCTTCTTTTCTTTTGGTATGCAATCTCCTTTATATGCCTGATAATTACACAGTACATAACAAACTCAACTTATTTTAGGCAGTTTTATCATTACAAACTACATAGAGCAAAATATGAAAAATAATCCAAAACAAAAATCATTCCAATCGAAAGGCCTTCCCAAATAACACTTTCCACCTTCAACTTTTTCTTTTTGTCTCATGGACAATATTTGCATACTGATGCTCAAACAATGTTGTGAATCTGAGTTGGCAGCTAGAACTAGAGCCTACTGCCCAGAGGAAACAAGTGAAAACAAAGCCATCTGGATTATGAGCACTTAAAAGTACCTCACAACTTTTGCATTTCACTGCAAATGAGTAAGTTTTCTTTTCAGAGGTTAATCTGCCTCTTACCTCTTCAAGGTGAATTTCTCTTTCATAAACCAGCTTGCGAACCATACCAGCAACTGAAACCATCCATGTTAACATCATCATAAGTGGGAAAAAAAACCCTGTGTTGTTCAAGAATCTATGAAAGAACAGATATGAAAAGTTGTCAACTCACAAAGACAAACTATTTTCTAGCAGAATGTTAATAGGTTAATACTGGAACTGTTCTCAAAATACGGACAAAATAAAATCTGACATGAAGAAAAATTATTCCTGTTCTGATAAGAACTACTTATTCTTTTGTAACAAACTAAATATATGTATTAGTACAATATTATAATATTATTATATATTACAGTATTTTAAACCATACAACTGATATAATTACTCTTTAGGACTCCAATCAAAGTCAAAAAAAATCAGATTTGTGTCATTGGCAAAGTAATATATTTGGACAATGAGAAATAACATGACTCCATCAATTTTTAATCCACTTTAACAAATTTATTACCACTGACTAATTTTAAAATCTAATAGTTGGGATGTTTTGATGATTTTACAAAGAACAACCCTACACTTTCATTTCATCAGCTTCACCCTTCAAGGGATCAGTTTACAGTTTGTGTACAGGAAAACTAAGGATTTAAAAGGCATCTCAGAATAATCTAAGTTAATTGCAGACTATGTTGACACAGCCTCTGTCCAGCAGACTACTCCACATTATAGCTGCAAACATTTTGTAAGGGGTCGTTTGCCAAACAAACGTTGTATAACATGTTATGTTAAACACAGCTGTTGGAAAACATTTGCTATGCTGCAATACTCTGATATTGGATGTATTTGTTTAAGCTTATGCAGAGATATACATTCACCCAGCGAAAATTTGGAACCCAGTAGGATCCCAAGCTCTCTAGAACTAATCTAACAAGGATAATATATCAAATTAAAAAGCTGAAATTTTACTTACAGATCACTGGTATGACAAGGGTAAGGCATAGCTTGCACCTGAATTGCTGTCTCTGAGGTGTCTGTCCCAGTCTGTGCTGAAATAATTGCCCTTTCAATCATGTCTTGAAGAGGAATAAAGACATGGTTGTATTTAAACCCATCAGCTGGCAATTTGTGGGGATGGGATTTCCATGTTGGGTTTTTAATCAAATCTGTTCTCATGCTGTAGAGAACACTGGTTCTAATTGTATATGAAATGTGTCTTGGAAGGAGATTGCTGGAATCCTGCTTCTCATCCTCTGGTATGTTGAAGATGATACCTGACACAAGAAGAAAGAAAGCTGCATAATTAAGCTTATATAGTTTATGCTATTTCCATAGCTAACTCATGGCTAATTACCATATGATATAGGATGCATTAATCTGTCAGGGCAGGGGCCCAAACTTTCTTGATCCCAAGCCCAAAAATGGCAGGTTTAGGAGACACATTTTTCACATTCATGAATATGAAATGTAAAAGATTATTCACATGATAAATGGGTTCATAAAAATCATTTTTATCTGAGGTGATTTGTCTTTTTTGAACTGCAGTTTTCTCTTTGCATCCACATTTAGCCTTTTTGGGGGGGACTGATATCAGTTCCACAGTAAAAGCAGCAGCCATAAAATTTGTGTAAAGGATAACAGCTTCCATAAGCAGATGACAAAGTAAACAGTACCAACCCACTAAAATTTACTCTGATATTAATCTTCAAGTAAGTTGCAGAACTTCTGGTTTAGCACAGCAGAATTTGTATGTTTTTTTTTCTCTCTAGCTTTGTATAAAGGAAAAAAATTCCAACCAAACAGATGAAAGCTCAATATGTAGCTGTAAAGATGAAGCCAAATACATGCTTGTGTTCTCTTCTTGTGTGACCCAGACTTTTTTAGGACTTCTGGATAAATGCTAAGTGTGGCCCTTTTCTTCCCTGGGAAAAGGAAGAGATACCTTACATACCATCTGTTTCTCTGAAAGAAAATAAAATGCAGGATACTTTATTTCCTTCAGCCGACCAATCTCATTTTCCCATTTACACAAACAGCTGATTTTCTAAGACATTCCAGTAAGCTATGAAGGCTCTGATGACCACAAAAAAAAAAAATAAAAAAGTTCTATGCCAGTTTAACATTTTTCTATGGAAAGGCATGTATGCCTACATCAGAGCATGTAATATTGACATATCAGACACATTAGGTTCCTTAAAACACCATCTTCTCTCTCTAATAATGTGAGGAGACAATAAGACCAGAGTACTGAAAAATACTCACTCAAAATGTCTTGGCTTATATTAGCATATGACTCTTGCCTAGGTAAGTAGACGAAAAATGGAACTAGAATTTGATAATTCAGTTTTCTGAGGGCCAAGATTTCTCTGTCCATTTCATTCCTTAAAGAGAGGAACAGTTTGCCTTCTCCAAAGTACTTCTGAGCAGTTTTTCCTATCTCAAGGTATGGCCTGCATGGGATTCCAGACTGAAGAGTTTCCTCCTTTACAAGTGCTTTCTCATGTCTTCTGTTGTACACTTACAATAAGGGGGACAAAAACCCCCAAAACGACAGTAGGAAAACATTGTGGAACACTTTTTATAGACTTAAAGGGGCCTCTCTTTTGAAAACACTACATGCAATGCACAGCATTATCTGCAAGACTTGTATGTTAAGGAAAAATATTCTTGCCTTTTAAAATCTTTTGTAAAATTAATTGATTCTCGGTAGTAAGCATATAATGCAGGAAAAAGACAAAAAGTGTAATCCCAAGGAGGAAAAGAAATTCCTTAAGAACTTATTTACCCTGAATAAACAAGCTAATTTCTTTGAGGTGTTGTTTAAGAGTAAATCTTAACAAAACCCCTTTCTTTCCTCCTTTTCAAAAAGCCAAGAATATAAAAAATAAATTTTGAAAGGATGCAAACCAGATGATCTTGTCATCTTCTTAAGTTTCCTCAGTATCCCACATTTTTTTATCTTCTTTAAATATTTATAACCATTCTTTTAAGTATTTTGATAGAAATAGGAGACTCCAAGGATTCATTTGGCCATTCCAGAGTCAAAACAATATAATTAGTGTTTCCATTAGAGCTTCCATACTTACATTAGAGCATTCAAATGTGCTTTATACTGACTCTATTATATGTGATTTAATGCACACTTTGAAACTGTGTAACCTTAACCTACCTTATCAATAAACACAGAGAACTGAAACACATACCAAGCCTGAAATTTTCTGTAAAAATTCATTTTACATAAGGCACTTACTAGCCAAAAGATTATTTTCCTGCATGAGTTCATGGGCTTTCTCCTCCAATTTCTCTATAGAGTCAAAAGGCTGGAAGCGGTCCAGTAACACACAGGAAGAGATGTTCACAACAAGCTGTGTCAACAGGTCGATCTGTTTACTCACTGAGCTGTTCAGCATCTTGTTCGTCATAGTTTCTAGGGTGAGGAAACAAATTGGACGTGCTTAGCTTTAACAATCAGAACAGAAAGGTGTTGTCACTCGCAGAACCTATAAAAGTAAACCCTCTTTGTAATAAAAAAAAAAAGTAAAAAAAAATGGAAATTTTAGTGTGAACTTGTGGAAGTGCAGTTCATGTCTTAGTGGCTTTTAGAAGCCCCCAGCTACTCTTTCCTTCAATTTCAGAGGAATAAAAATGTAACAAATTCTAGCAAAGTTCTAGAAGAAGCCCATACCCTTGAAGCTGTAGGCCTTCTAACTTTTTATTATGCTTCCATAATTCCTCCCACAAATACAAGGGAATTACTGTACTTCAGACATCATACTAGATATTAATCTCTCATTTAGCAACATATTATCCAGTTCTTTTCTCCTTGATATTTTGAACATTTCAAGAACCGTGTTATATACAGCATATGCATTTTGATAGAAGTCCTACATTTAAAAGCATCTGAAAAAAAGCCTAATAATATCTTCATTTTTACTTTATCTATAGATCCAGGATGAACATATACCTCAATCAAAACCTGGTTTCTAAAAAACTCAACCTTTGGAGGAATTCAGATCTTCATCTATTGGTATAGAATGTAGGGATAATGCTACATCATTATGTTTGAGAGAATAATCAGAAGGATAGCATGATCTAGAAATAATCTTAACCCATCTAGATTTAATAAAAACATCTCAATTTTTCAGATAATAAACAATGCTATAAAACATCCAACACAATTTTCCATCTTAAATTTTTCAACACTCACTTGAAGATACAGGCTTTAGAAAGGATAGGTGATGACCTCCTATGATAACAGTGGTGACAGACAAATTCTGGATCGTAGACATTACTCAGCATCAGCACAGGAAATATTACAATAGGGAGGCAGATAAGTGGAAAATGTATGAAGCAGTCTGAAGAAGAGGCATGATTAACAGTGGGAAAGGGTAAAGTGCACAGGAGAAAAAGTAGAGGAACTGACAGTCTAGAATTCAAAAGATAGGCAAGCAATGACAGGGTGAATTCAAAGGTTGAGAGAAACCATAACCAAATAGAGATAATAAATGTCTTACTTATGGCTCTCCTTGAGGAGGACAATAAAGGAAACACCCGTGCTGGACCTTTTTTTTTTTTTAATACAGCATTAGAGAGAAGAGAATATTCCTAACATTAAGCCCAAACGACAAGGATTTCATGTGCATTTTTATATATATTTATATAATTATATATAGCCCTAAATGCATTGTTCTGTACGAAGACAGGTTGTGAGGGTTGGGGTTATTCAACGTGGAGAAGAGAAAGCTCCAGACAGACCTTCCAGATCTTATTGTGGCCTGAAGGTGGCCTACAAAAAAGCTGAGGACAGACATTTTACAAGGGCATAGACCAGTAGGACAAGAGGGAGTGGTTTTAACTGTACAAGAGTAGGTTTAGATTGGAAGAGGATGCCCAGAGAAGCTGTGAATGCCCTGAGCCTGGAAGTGTTCAAAGTCAGGCTGGATGGGGCTCTGAGCAACCTGGTCTAGAAGAACGTGGCCCCATGGCAGAGGGGTTGGAGATATATCATCCTTAAGGTCCCCTCCTACTGAAAGCATTCTATCATTGAATAATATATACACACATAAGACCTTAATTTAAGATCAATAATTAGCTAAGAAAGGCTTTTCTCATGAGTTAAACGGTTGAATATTTTAGCATAAGAAATAACACCTATATTGCTGTTGGCTTGGAGTGTAGTATACCTAAATATTTCTGGGAAAAAATAGTCTTAATGTGCATAAATTTCTGTACTCCATCATAGAAATAGCACATATATGAAAAAATGCAATCTACATGAACATTTTAAAATCAAGATCTATAGGGTTGATGACCACCTTTTTTTCCTATTTATAAATGTAGAAATTATAAATTAAAAGCTTGCTAAATCTATGTTCACTATTATCTTCATATTTTGTTAAAAATCAAGTCAGCCCTCATCTTCCACTCAGAGCTTGTTTAACCTAAGTAAGGAGGGAGGAAATACAGCTGGTTTCTGTAAAACCATGGGTAGAAGTGTTATTTAAGCACAAATAAAAAGTTGCTGGAAGAATAAATTGGAATAAATCAGGAATAAGTAAATTTAGGTCAGAAATTAGAAGAAAGTTTCTAGTTATCAGAACATTTGAGTGGGGGCACAGTTTTCAGTGATGGCATTATAGCTGTTTCCTGTCTTCTAAAGAAGCACAAAATTATTTCATTACAATGAGGGCAGCAGAGGGGTAGCACAAAAAGAAAACAAGACCAAAACAAGCAGCTTTCCTACCACCCTGGCTGTTAACACAGAGTCACAAGTAGCCCTCTGTAAGGGAGAGTCCATGATAGTGAAAAAAGAAAATTCATATCTGGGAGAAATCAAAGAAGAAGGACCAGAGAGAGACTCAGCAAGCAAGAATTTGAAAGAGGAGCTTGCAGCACAAACACCTCTCAGTGCCCCCTGAAGGTTTGTAAGGGCTGTGCCCAGCTCACAAGTTCTAGTGGGTCAGGGTTTATATAAGATCGGTAGGAAATTATTGCAAGTTGCTGGGCTGCAAAGGCAAGCATAGAGGAGGAAAACAATTGCCTTGCCCCCACACAGCTAGCTTAGAAAGCAGAGGGACTAAAAAGAAAACCACAAGCTTTTCAGTCCTCAGCCTAAATATTTACCTTGCTCCACCTGAGTAAATCTGATGCAGTAATCCTGCTAATAGTTTTAGAAATTGATAACCTTGCAAGATGTTGCAGCATGATGATTTTATAGAGACATTGGAAGAGTTCTACATCTATCCACTCTGTCCATCACACTTTACAGCAGGAGTAACATGGAAAAAACCATCACTAAGTCTGTTAACATTTTTTTATATCATTATAGAGAAATAAAAAAAGATACAAACACAAGCACCATGTTTTTGAGGATAATTAAAAGTCATCTGTATGAGAGTGTAGATGTGATAAGGGAATATTTGCTTTAGTTACAAGGCATAATCACAGAGATCAGGAGACTTTAGAAAGCTGGAGCTTTGGATGAAAATAAAAAAAATTGTGAGTGGTAAAACTAGTAACATGAGTATATGCAAGGTTTTAATTGGACACAAGGTAATTACAGGACTAAACAGCTGATGCAACATAAGATTAACAAAATCTTTTTAAAAACCAAACAAAAGAACAGAGGTTTACAGTTAAGTTACATATAATTATGGCCTAATAAAATGAACAAAAAGTAGACAAGCTAAGATAAAAATAAGATTTTTCAAGAAGTAAAACAACCAAGCGAGTCTATACAAAGAAGTATAATAAATGCAGAGGAGTGCTCTGCACTTTGGAGAGATCAGTTTCACAAAGGCATAAACGCTCTTGTGATCTATAGTCCCTACTGATTTTCAGTTTTTATATGATAATTGTATCATCTGTATTCACTTCAAATAAGGAAATTCTCGTTTCATAAGCCATTCTACTTAAATCATATTTTGTCTTGACCCTCCAAATTATTAACCATTCGTTACATATTATCAAATGTCCTTAGTTCTGTTAAAAAGCTATAGCTTGAGAAACACAGGTACAGATTTCTTTGATGTTGTCTGCATCAGTGAAGATATATCTGATAATTCCAGAGACCATGATATCTATTTAATGGAATATTGTTTGTCCATAACCTATCATGTGGTTCTCAGTATTAGGTCCATACAAACAAAATCCAGCCATTACTCAACTAATAGATCAAGAAAGCTGTGTTTAAGAGACTTGCTCTTTCCTCCATCCTCTCTTTCTAATCTGGTGATTCTGTGGGCTTGGTTTTTAGCTGTATTACGATCCATCTTCACCTCGAGAGTTGAGCTGTGCCCAGCCCATGCTAACCAGCAGTTCACTGGTTAAGAAAATCATCTGAGGAGAAAGCAGATTCAAATTTGAGTCCCTTGCCTAAGGAAGACACAGTGCCCAGATTCTTTCCAGTTTGAATTCCAGATGCAATTTACCATTTTTCTTACTGAAAGGGTGCACAGGCAGTCCAAGTCTTCAAAAAAAGCCTTCAAACCAAAGCCAATTTCAACTAAATCTCACAACCTGTCTGCTAGAGAAAAGCCACACCAGCTCACACCAACTGTGACTGCATCAGCTCAGGGCAGAAGTACAAGTTAGAATGAGAACACACTTCATTTACAAGCTCTCAGGAGCCTTCATGGATTTTGTCCATCTCCGTCTTAGAGACAGATACTGAAAACCAATACAAGCTCTATTTCAGGTACATTTATTTATTTTATCTGTAAGTCTTAATACCTTGACTGCAAAGCGCACTTAATGACCTACATTTCTGTAAAGTCAATTTTTTCAAAGCAACGAGGATCACACAGTCCCTCTATGGGGGTACCCGAGAGCTCATCACTGCCCTCCTGCAGAAAGCAATTGGAACAGATTTCTGTTTGGCTCATAATTATCCTAACACTCACTGACCTGAAACCACACAAATCTGTCCTTTCTACCACAATCCTCTTCTAGAAAATACCCTGTTCCCTTTGTCCAGGATGTCACACTGTCTGTTGTTGCATTTTATCCCATTTTTCTCTGTTTCTCAAAATCATGAACTTTTTTTAATGGCATCGGAATCTGCTTAATATAGTTTTCCTTCTGGCACATGCTGGCAAGCATTTTAATGATCATGCACCTACCTTACTGACAGCTGGACATACTGAATTTTTTTCAATTATCAAATTCTTATAAAATCGTTAGGATTATGCTGCAAATTTAAGTTACTTTTCTCTTCTCCCACTTAAATCCTTGAATATCCCAAATTAGTCAAAATAATGATTCCCCTTGGGCTATCCACCTAACCTTGGAAGGTCTCTGACTGCCAGGGCTCACCACCAATGCAGAAAGGGGGCAGAGCCAGGGATGGCTGTGCCCAGGGGGAGGCTCCCATGAACCAGGGCCATTCCTTTCCCACCAGAGCTGGGGCAGGGCAGCTCCCATCATTTCACACCTGCTTGTGCAGCTGGGCACACACTGCTTCCCACGGGCTGGTGTTCTGCCCCAGCATCATCCCCTGGCTCCACTGGGATATCCCAGGGCTGGGACTGACCCAGGTTGCTTCCTATTGACAGTGCAGCTCCCTGGTTATAACCCTCTCTCTCAGACTTTTCTGAGGCTCAAGGACACCACACACAGTTGATTCTGGATAAGCGAAGGAAAAAAATAGAGAATTTTTCATCAAACACACTGTATCTAATCTCATTTTCTATTTATTTCCTTCAAAATTGACTACAAAAATATACTTCTACCTAATGGAACTGTGGCTACAAGGTTTGTATTTCCCTTCACTCATTTTAACTATGTTTAAACTCTCCCATGACACTTTTCCACTTCTGACTTGTTACCAATATAGTTTCAATATTTGAAATTCAAATTATCCAGTCAACTCAAAAGAAAAAAGACAATTACATTTGAGACTAACTCAAGAGGGTAAAGTCTCTTATTACTTAACTTACATATCATTTAGGTAGGTAAAATATTCAATTTCAACTAAATGTAATTCTAAGTTGAAGTCTAACAAGACTAACCATAGCATGTACTTTCATATACGTACCATATGTTTGCATTTTTTTAAGGAGTTTTTCCATGTTGATATCCAAATTACTTTCTATGAAATGCTTTACAAAATTGTTTTTCAGGGCTTCCTGAAACAAAAAGTGATAGGTGTTACCTTGGGTTTATCTTCTCTAAGAAAATACAAAATATGTATATGTATTAATGTTCAATTCCATTACCAAGATTTCCTGCATGAATTGCAGAAGTCATTTAGCTTCTCTATGTCTTTGATCTTTCCCTCCTAAGAGGCTAACAGCATACATTTCAAATAAATGGCAAGGGGGTGAGGAAGAGATTTAGCAGAGGTGACAGGGGGAGGCACAAATATGTAGAATCAAAAAAGCCCAGTAATAAGAATATCTTTTACTTTATAGTCAATATTTTCCTTATAATTTTTTTAATCAGTTTCATATTTTGATGGCAAACATAAGCAATGAACAAACAAGTACCAACATCATTTTATTTCCCCTTTTGATCAATGATACTGGAGATAGTGAGGCAACATTGCTTTTAAGTATTTTCACGTCAGAAGTTTCTCAGCATCAGTCTGTAGGTTCATGACCTAAAACTAATCTGCCTCTTTTTCAGCTCTTTTTAAATCTGAAGTCAGATGTATGGGTGGCTTTGCATGTATAGAAATACTGTCTAGATCGAACAGTAAAAAGTTGGAAAATAGAAAGATTTCCCACAGTTCACCAACCTGCAGTCGTGACACTGTGAGAACATTTCCACTGGTTTTAAAAATCTCAGACATCCTAAGCCATGTCTCAGAATAAGTCTTCAAGTTTTCCACAAAACCAAAAGTGAAATTGGCCTGGGGGAAAAAAAATATACGGAAACAAATGAAGTGAAATGTGTGCAGAGTAAATTTTAAGAAACTAGCATGCTTTAGATCTTCTGCAACTCCTTTCCATTCCATTTTGATAGTCAGCAAAAATAGTATCCATGTTTTCTTTTTTTTCCCCCTAAGAAATTAAAAGCTTTTTTTCTGATACCAAGCAACCAAAGTTTTCCTGTGCTCTGTATGTTTCCCACCTGAAGTATCATATAAACTTCTTTATCTTACAGTGTCTCATTCATACAGAGTATCATGGGGGTGCTTGAGAAAGAAAAAGGAAAAGCAGCCAGAACATATTCAAAAGAAAGTCTCTCAGTTGTGGGTCTTTTATTCAAACTAGTTTGACTGAGTACATCATAAAACTGAAATTTGGAAGCACAGGCTGGACAATAAATACAACTGATCAATCAATCAGTTTCAAGATATTCTCACAGGGAAAGACTTGAATAAAGGAAAATATTTTCTGTCCCAGGCAAGCACAGGTTACAATTTCTCTCTTAGTAAACAACCAGCAATTTTTTTCTAGCCTGTTTTAAACAGATCACAAGTACACTCAAGACTAGAAAATATTGCAGTATCTTTTTGTTTAAATTGGTGTTATCAGTCACAGAAGTGCATTTAAGAACAATCCAGCATAGTTGTTATGATAAAAATTGTGACATTTTCCAGCAAAGAGTGTCTACAGTGAGTTGTAAACTCCAATTTGGGACCACACTTTTTGCAATAATTCCTGTTGAAAGTATACAATTTCTGCCATAGCATTTTAAGTGCCTTTTGCAAAAATCTCACTCTTAGTATAACATGAGAAAACAATTTCTGGTGGCTCTTTCTTCCTCTTTCTAACACAGAATGCCCCAAAGAGACTTTGCATGTAATTTTGTTTCCCTGGAAAACATGACACATTTAACTTCTATGAGAATCCACATTCCATTTTAAGGAGTGATCATTTATTAGTATTAAGGAGAAAGTGATTCTAAACGTTAAACTAAATCTGCTGTCAAGTAGACTAAATAAGTTCTTCTGATCAGAAGTAACACAGAAACGTCATGGATTGAAACTCCCAGACCAGGCACGATGGTGACAAGACGAAGGAGACCAGGAAAGCTGCGAGAGTTGCAAACAGGGAATCTGGGAGATTGCTTTCTCCCCAAGACAGAGCAACCACAGGTCACAGCAGAAGACAAGATCAAACTTTCAGACACCACTAGAAACTATTATACCCAGCAGCTTGTAAGATCTGGGCTCAGTAAAGCTTAGTGCTTCTTAACTTGATTCTGAACAGCACAAAGGAGTAATTTTTGTGCTGAAATTGTTTTCAAAGAGCTACAAAGAGTAGCTATAAGTTGTTGTATTCATCTCCTTATATAAAAAATAAAAAAATAAAATTACTGCAGCAGCATGGATTTTTGGAAAACATGAACTTTCTAAAATGTAAGCACTTATTTGAAAGAAATTAAGAGCAGCAAAGTGGTAAGTTGTGTGCAGAAGGTGCAGAGTCTAAGGCAGCATAGAGAAACTGAACAAATACCTACTCCCTATGAAAAAATATTTGAGGAAGATCTATCTATATATACACACACACTAAAAAGCAGGAAACCACTAGAAAACTTCCTTTCAAAGGAAGATTGCATCCAAATAAGCATAAAAACCCAAATCCTAGGAAATAAAAAAATTTTTTAAAAGTTTGTTTAAAAGCAGTTTGGCTTTTTCAGTCATGACCATAAGCTTTGGGAAGTTCCTTCCCCAAGCAGAAAACTCTTTGGAGAATCTGTGTCTAATAGAAGCAGTGGTAAAAAAGTCATACAACTTAACAAAATTAACAATACATACTTTCCAGGAAAAGATAATGTCCAGTCAAGAATTTCAAAACTACTTGAGGATTAAATAGCTGAACTACTCATTGTAGTGTAACCTCCTGATTAAAATTCCCTTGTTATGAGGGAAGTGTAAAATAACAAATGCAAAGCTATTTATAAAGATGCTAACGGAACCAGACGATTGCAGACTAATAATTCTGAAACCTAAGTTTTAATTTTTTTATACTAATAATAAATTACAATAAAGAGTAGTAGTAAATAGGGAATAAAAATAATTAGAGCTAGGAGATAAAAACAAGAATATTAAAATAGAAGGTGCCCCAGTCTGAAATGGAAGAACAAGGAAGTGAGGATGAAGTAGTTGATGCAGAACTCACCACAGGCACAATAAATACTGGGAATTTATATAACCCAAAAAGCAAGTGGACAAATTAAAACAGAAAAGTCCAGGCAAACCTGACAAAGTTTTTGGAAATAGCAAAAAATTCTTCAAAAGTGATTGCTGAATATAAGATCAACTCTGAAAATCTTCTGAAATAAGAAATACTTCCATAAGATCAGTTAATCAGTGACAAAAACCAGCTTAGTTGTGAAAGCAAATAGCAAAGACATCACATGTGGCCTTTGAACTCCTGGATGCCAATTGGCACTGAACAGTTTTACCCTCAGTCATCACCACAGCCTGTTTCTGTGATTGTCACCACCATCATTCCACACAGCAGAATTGCTGCCTTCTCTGAAACTCAAACCCAGCAACTGTACAATTTATCAAAGAACGGTCAATTACACACTGTAAAATGTAACAGTCCATGTGGAAAGCTTAGAGAATATGTCAGAGTATACAAACAGTATTTTTCAAAGCTTTAATCTGCTACTTTTTTCTTCTAGTAAATAGAAGGCATGTGGCCACATAGTCTAAAGGAAACTAGAACTGTTCCAATTTCAGTAGGAGATCAGGATTGTAGGGGCTACAGGGTTGGAGTTTAGTTGCAACATTTGAGACACTGGGGACAGTATTTTGCATTTAAACTTTGTGTTCAAGCAATAGCTGAGATTTCTGTAATAAAAACAAGAAAATGTCCCACTACTTTCATACTTACACATAAATAGATACTAATTCACAACTCCTTGTTATATTTACAGGACTGGGAAGAGGGGCAAGACTGTGTTTACAGAGATTTCTGAATAAGCTGATGGAACTTTTGTGAGCCTGAGAATATAGTAAAATATAAGTATATACAAGTAGAATAAGAGTTTCTATCAGAAACCTTTATTGTTCCAGAGCACTAAACCTCAGCCCCAAAAAAAACCAGTCAACCAACAAATCCAAAAAACCAACCCACAAGCCAACTTCTTTCTGAACTGCATTGTCAATCTAGATATCACTAAAAGGTCTATGGGGGAATAGGTTATATGTGAAGATATCCATCTTTCCTACTGTTGTTTTTAAGAATGGAGGTTTGGTGTATTAAATGGCAAAAAAATGTGGAAATGTTTTAACTGTTATATTCAAAATGTCATTGTAGCATAGATATGTAATACAAGTTCAAAAATATATGTAATATTTATCCTTTCTTGCATCTTGTTCTTCATAGAATTTCCATCTAGAAACATCAAGAACAGCTTTATTTTTAAATGACTAGAAATTTTAAACTAATTATGCTGTACTCCAGAGCAATAGCCAATGTTCCACAAATTAAGTTATCTAACTGCAAAATATGAAATCACTCAATTCCTTTTTCCAATTTAGAACAGAAACTATAAAGTTATGTAGTATCTGGTATCTACAATGGGGTGTTTGGCTTAGGATTTTGCTATTTTTTTAGAACACAAATCAGAATATCATAGTTTTCAATTTACAGAGAATATAGTTACCATCACATTTAAAGTTTTTTCGTGTACCAAATACAGGCAGCAATTTTTTTTCCAAATTTCCATTCTTGCAATAACTCATATTGCAGGGTAAAAGTCAGACATTTAGAAGATCAATGCAAAATTTGCAGAGAAATCTGAAACAAGTCATAAACCCTTCTCTTACAGAAATACCTCTAAGCTAGGCATGAAGAAATATGTCATTCTCAATAATCACACTCAAGACAGAACACCAACCATAACAAAACTGCGGAGATAGTAAAACTCTTGAATACCATCATCAGCATCCACACATACAGCACTTCAGTCGTGACTGGTCACTCAGCTACTGGTGTTAGAAACAATAAGTAAGGATGAACTGTAGGTTCCTTAATTTATTTTTTTTTTTAAATTCAGCTCAGTGACTCCATAAGAACAGGCTTTTTCTCCCTGGGGGCATCCCGTCCAACATGTCCCTGTGCTGCCCCATTGCATTTCCCATGATAAGAAAACGTTGAGGGCAAAAGCTTCCCTAGGATATGAGCACCCTTCACCGGGATTCAGCATTTCACATTCACACAACACTTATGCTAATGTGTCCTTTTCAACCTTTCTATAGGTGGTTTAAAGGACTTTGAGCAAAATTCTGCTTTTCACACTGAGTGCGAAGTACTGTAACAGGTAGGATAAAAGTTAAGAGAAGCATTAAGTTTAAAGTGGGAAACAGGTGAGACCTCAGAGTTGGATCTATTTTTCTGAAAGGCAATTATCCAGTTGCTTCTGCCCACCCTGAGAGAAGTGGACCTTTAAAACGAATTACAAAGACAAAATCAATACATAGAAATAGCAGCGTTTTTTGATACTTACCCTCTCCATCACCAGGTCAATCATGTCGATGTTTGAATTGTACAGTATCTTCCCATGTAATAAAGGTTTCAAGAAAGTCCACAGCAAAGCCCCATTAGGAGCCTGCAAAATCTCCTGATAAAGCTTCAAGCAGAAAGGAGCTGCAAAAACAAAGACAGATTCACATTTCAGGTGGACAACACTGGTGAAATTGAAATTTTTTTTTTTTTTTAAAAAAATGCTTGAGTCTTATTTTAGAGTCTACCACAACGCCATGCCAAAAACTGTTACAGGTGTTTTGGTAAGAACACCATCCAAATGCCACTAAGCAATCAGCACATGCTCCTATAGAAATTACTTAAACACAATCTATGATAGTATTGAGGATGCAGAACTCTAAACACTGAGGAGGGAAAAAAAAAATCTGAATCTTAAGAGTTCCTCACATTTCTGAAAATCTGCCTGTGAATCCCATTTATCCTAAGTGTTACATTAGTGCATTTTAGAGCAGAAGAACATATGCAAAACTTCTGCCCACAAAAGTGAATTCAGAGGGAAGAGTCGCTTTAAAAGAAAAAATATTTCCTTTGACACTCTCCATTGTTCTGCAGCTTATATAGATTCCTATATAAGAAAGAAGTAGGAATATACAAAATCCCTCACAAATACAGACTTTTCTTTTTGTACAATCTTACAAGATCCTATCAAAAAGGAAAGAAATTGTCATGACATCTAACTTCTTGATTTGAAAAATCTAATCAATTGTCTTTTCTATTTCTTAATAAAAACCCATTTTCCTACATCACATGAGGCTACTATTGCATTAGGGTGTATGTCCTCCAGAGCTAGGATCTAAGGAATAGTTTCCAAGATATCCCACTGCATTTGCACTCATGTAAAGGCAATGAGTTCCTATAAGGAACATTAAGATTTTTATGCCCAACTCATGTTTTGGGAGGTTTTATTCTTTATTACAAGTGTTTACAGAACATCCTGTTTCTAGTGCTCTGAAGAAATATCAAGTAATGTCATTAACTCCTCAAGGAAGATAAATCTTTTTACATAACGGAGAACTAGGCCAAAACCACTTAAACTCCTGACAAAAGTTAAAGAAAGTGTCAGAAATGTTTCATTAAGAAAGTAAAAGTTTGGGCAAAGAAGTAGCCTATCTTGAATGAAACAATCATTACTAAACACAATCCTTGCTAAACAATAGCAAAGACCTAAGAAGTTACAAGTTGGCCAGAGAGAAATGTCAATAGACTAAGGACACAAAACTTGCTAACCTGGCTTTGCTGTGATCTTCAGAAAGTCATTGGGAAGCATTTCATATACATAAAATACATACAGGTTAATCACTGTGAAGTGGTATGAATCAAGTTTCTGTGGCTAAAACTTTTTTTAATTTTCATTTTCCACTGCCCCATGTACCAATTTGTAAAATATGGGCAACCGTATTAATTCGCTTATGGAAATGTTGGAACTAGCTGATGCTTTAAATACTTCAGAGCCCTACAGTAAAAATGTCTCACAACACATCAGAGTTGTGACAACATGAAAACAAAACAAAAAAAGAAACAAAACAAAACAAAAAAAAAAAAAAAAAATCAAGAAACAGTGCTTCTGGCCTAAACTGTTTTTTGAAGAGACTAAGCTCCAAACAATCTGCTTAATCAGCCATCCAGCTGAACTTCATTCTTCCAACAGAAAGAAAAGCAGAGCTGCCTGCTTACCACTACATCCCACACGTGTAAGTGAGAAGGCCAAAGCAGAGCTCTGGCTCCCTCCCAAGAGTCCCAGCCAAGCCAGGAGCAATTTCTGCCTGTAGAAGCCAATAGATGACAGTCTAATGTCCCTAGTGACACTCTATCACTGTATTCTTCTCCTGCACAGGGCCACCTGAGCCACTAACAAGGTTACTAACAATATTAAAATTAATCAGGGTAAGTCAAATGTCTATTGAGGAAAAGGAGCAAAGGTGAAACTATATGAGAGCTAAGGGATTTTTCTGAGCACTTGACAAAGAGAATAGGAATATCAACCATTACAAAACTCACTCTGTCCAGAAGGTTTGCAAATTTTACTGCTCAATAATACCACAGCTTTGTGTTCACTAAAGAATGGCAAGCAGCAATAAATTCTCAATCTTGTATCGCAAAGATATGTTTTTAATGCCAAGTGCTTTAAAAATGTTAATAAAAATGTCTCGAAGACAGGAATATTCTTATTTATTATTTGCAAAGATAGAAAATAAACAGAATCTGTCTCACCCACAATTATCCTATAGCCACTTAACTTTTATTGATCAACACTTTGTGCTCAAGATGACAGTGTCAACTGAGATATCAGTGGGTATATAAACATTTCAATTTAAGTGGGAAAAATTTCTCTTAACTCTGAATTCATACAGCAACTTGTCATTGATATTTTTTCTTACTTGAGTCTTCAGGAATGCCATATTTTGCCATATTGTCCTCCAAAAGTCCCATGACTCTGGGCATGTCCATGAACAGGTTTGCATTGCTGAAAAATGAAGATTCTTCTTTACACACTGCCTTGATTACAGACTCCAGGGATCCAACAGCTGAACTTCTGAACTGCCCACCTTTCACAAACTAGAACAAATGAACAAAAATACAGATGAATCAAAGTTGCTTTAAGTAGCTTCAAGGAGTAGCCCTGGTGTTCTGTCAATATTGACGTCTAAGGAGACTGACAAAATTAGGCTGTTGAAATAGCCTATTAGGATGAGGGCCTGCTGTGCTCATTTTTGTTCTTCTGATCTACTATGGGGAAAGGTTATATAGTTTTAATTGCCAAGATACTCAACGAAAGACAGTAGCATAATGTACTACACTGAAATGTGAAGAATACTTTGTAACAGTTAGGAAGAAAAGGAATGAAAATATCAAGACAACTGGACAACAGATACCCCGATTCCAACGTCAGTTTTCACAAAATGTGCTCTTCCTGGCAGATTATTCCTATGTCACAAAGGCAGCAGAAACAATCAAAGCCATTTTGCTATGAACATTTAAAGTGAAGACAGTTGCTAATAAGAAAAAAAAAAAAAATATTCAGATGCACATGCCCTAAAAGCCTATTTTTCAAGTACATCTTTTAACTTGTTAGATGTGCTTACAGTTTTTGCACATCTTGAGTCATATCAGCATTTATTATTACCATTTGTTCATGACTAGCATACTTGTAATGAGGAGAGAGAGCAATCTGATTGCTTTTAGGGCTTAAGCACCACCATTCACCACATTCAAAAAGAAAGAATAACAATAGTCTCATCCTCTGCACAGCTCCACTTTTCAAATAATGGGCTCGATTGTGAGTGATATCTCATGGAAGCCTGTACAGGTGCAGGGCTCCAAGAGGACACAACTGCAAGGCATCGTGCTGCTGTGGCGCCACTGAAGAGTGCACAGGCTCGCCTGATACTCATTACTGCTGCAGATGCTTGTCAAGAAAGGCATAACTGGAATATCAGACATCATTTGAAGACTCCACAACTGGCAAGTAGAAAAAAAACACTGTGATATGTCAAACACGCACATTCGGCACTGAAAAAAATTAGTATTTAATCGTTGGAATTTTTTTAAACAGAAGAGTCAATTTTCAAAGTAATACAGCACTTTATATAAAGACATAATCACAGACAGTTTTGAAATTGCGCTGTTAGAAACAGTTTATCCTGATCAATGCATTTATTGAAGTGCCAGGTGCTTCTTTAGTAGTCCTGGAGAAGTGTTAGCAAGTGTTGTTTAAAACTCAGTGTTAGCTGCTCCCAAAAATCTTACTTTTAGCATATAGTTTCAGCACAGAGCAAAGTAGGTAAATAATACCCATATTTCATAATACAAGCATCAACAGCCCTTGAATGAATCTGCTGGCATGGACTTCACTGGAGAAATAAACTTTATTTATGCACAATACTGTATAAAATTGGTTATGAATCTTTATTAGTGACTATTTGCACTAGAGGAATAAACGAGGCTTATTTCAGTCAAAGAGCACAAACGTGCTAATTAATTCCAGTTCCAATCAAAATAACTTGAAATTCAAATAATGAATATTTATGTGGTAAGCTGCCACTAACAGGCTAAATCTACTTACTGTCTTTCAACTAAATATCTACTGACTAAAAAAGATATATTTCTTAAAATTTTTCTTTGATAAAGTATGAGAAATATATGGTATGTATCTCACAAAAAAAAAGTTATCTTTGATCTAGTTGGTCCAGTCTAAACTGTATAGTGTAAGGCTGAAATCAAGACTGATGGATCCAAACAACCAGCCTCCTACAAACTAATCAGTCAAGCAAGTCACTGTAACAAATTCATGGAAGAGGAAAGCTGGTATGAAAGATTAAAAGATTATCTGGAACTAGATTTTCAAATGGAGGCAAAAATCTCATAGCATAGGAGCTTCCAACCTAACTGAACAGCTGTATGCCTAAAAAATGCTATGAGTTAAAAAAAAAAAAAAAAAAAAAAAAATTCACATGGAATAGAAATACCAGCTACTCAGAAAAAGAAACTTAAGTCATACTGTGCTACAGCTTACACAAATCTAAAATACATTCTAAATCGTTACATTAGAGAGAAAGAAAGAGAAAAAATAATGCCATTTTCCTAGAAAACTACAAGGAGCTAAAAAATAATTCAAAATTTGATGAAACCTAAGAGCCAAAGGAAACAAATTCAGAGAAATAGATAATCCTGATTCTTGGGAAAAAAAATAAACAGAACAAAGTCTTTTTTTGTCCTGAAATTGACAGAATCAGAGGGATAATAGCAAAATTGCTGATTTAATTAAACAATTTTTCAGAAGCCTATCCAATTGAGATGGCACTATTTGAAAAATAGAAAAATTATATATACTGAAGAATGAGAAGTATAGTGACCCAGGAAATAATGGATATCTGGTTCTGATGTTTATTAGGGCAAGATACACAATAAGTTTTAAAGTGGAGAACATTAAAGACGAAAAATATTTGAGAAGTAAAATTTAATGCATTCTCAAGTTATCATTCCTGACCAACACAACATATTTATGTGGGAGGGCAATTCCTTTCTCCAAAAAAGATATATGCTGACTCAAATGTAGGTGAACCCTGACAACCAATTAATGTTCTTGCTCTAGAAAATATTAATCATCATTAATCCAATTGCTGATTAATAGTGGTGGGTAAAAAATGGCATTAAGAAGATATTGCAGGGAGCCTGTTAACAGGAAAGAAAGCACAGGATTACAGAGAAGTCATTAGTGTTATTCCTTTGAGCCTTGAAAGAAGCAAATTGCCTAAATTTGCCTATCGTTTAATACCAGAAGGCATTGCGGGAGAAAAGAAGATCAGAATTCAATACGGCAAAAAACTCAAGTAATTTAACGCAAATTGAATAGAAAGATAACCAGTGCAAAATCTTATTTATTAACTGAAATCGTGAGATGTTGCTATAAAATGGAGGTCACTGCAGTACATCACAAATCCTTAATCATCTAAGAGACAAAACTGTGTGCAGTTTATGAAAAAGTTGAATGCAAGTTTAGGAGAGTCATGTTAATAGGTATAGACAAGAATGAGCAGGCTACAAGAGTCATCAGCTGTAATTCCCCATAAACACTGTACACAGTTCTTCTTCCAGACATTCAGGATTAGCCTTAAACCAGGGTGCAAAAATGATGCTAGGCTGTCCTAAGCAACCAAGAGCTTAATATAAAAGAAAAAAGCTAAAGCAAAAAACCAAATGCTAAAATAAGTTACTTCAACCTATCAAAACAGAGAAGGATTGCAACTGGCCTTCCACAAACATATAGGCAAGCTATAGAAGTTAAAAATACTACAGAACATTTTTGATTAAAAGATAAACATAGTAGCCACAAATAAACCTAAGTCAGAATTTTATTCATTTAAAACCCCAACAGGTTGTTATACAATGATAGGTTCAACAGAGACTTTGCTCAAGTTAGTGGAAGGATTACAGAGTGAGGCCACCTCTTACAATTAACAGCATTCAGCAACTCAGGAAGTCTCCTGCAGCTTATCTATTGATGAGTGACAAGCATCCAAAAAATTAGGTATGAAAATATAACTGGATAATTTCAAACAGAAAAACACAAGCAAAAATCATGATTGAAATCAGCAGTGTTTTTCCTCAGGGAGTTACCATTCACTCAGTGTTTTTAACAGTAGAGTCTGGCACCATATTCTAGTTAATGCTGATGGGTAGATAATGAGTTTTTACATCATCTTTTATTACAATGTGTACCTTTTCAATTCAACTTCACATTTTACAGCTATATTAAAATTATTTCTTCCTTTTCATTTTTCCTTTCAGACAGAAATCCATGTGCATAGTTCACAATTATTTCATTACCTCTTTCATTATAGAAGTAATTTTTAAAAAATCAACTTCAATGTCTTTCTGACAAAGGTCCACTTATTTTACCCTAAAAACATCTACATTCTTTATCTGATAATCTTTCAATGTCACTGAACTACTTTGCTCTTAGCTATCATGAAAGCAAAAATCGAGAAGGATGGACTCTTTTGGAAATAGAAGAAAACATTTAAGGAGGGAAGCATATAAGCAATATATGCACTTCAGTGGAGTACTTATTCGACAGCACAAGCTTAGCCAGCATAGAAAAGAAGCAAAAAATAGTCAATAATTAAAACTTATTGGAAAGTATAAAAAAAAGTTAAACATGAAAAAAAGGGACACTTTCATTTTTAATAGGCTTCAAAATTTAAAAGTTACAGAGACAGAAGAGCTCTTGAAATCAAATATGTAACTTATTATTAATAGAAGAAATAGGCACTGATTATTTTAATCCTCAACAAATTAATAGGTGACCAAAAGCCTCTGCAATTTCAGAAGAAAAATGAATTTAGCAAAACTTTAGAAAATAAACACTGTCCAAAAAAGTGAACAAAAAACGTTAAAACTAAAAAAGAATAAAAATTTCAAGGTTAAATCTATGGCATATTACAGGATAATAGGGGTGGTCATTGAGCAAAGCTTAAAATTGTGAGCAGATAGCCCTCTGCTGTTCTATTTGCTCCTTTGCAAACGTTTTTTAAAAAGCACCTTTTGAGAGGTTCTTCTATCAAATAAGGAACTTTGGGATTTTAGTCCAAAAAGAATATTTCATTTGCTGGAAGGAAAATCTGACACAAACAGAGCTAGTTTAAGGAAAGCAGAAAAAAAAGGCAAGTGTCTGATGAAAGTCACCATACATTGCAGCAGCAAAAGAGCTATCCCAAAAAGAGAGGCTCAAAACCAAAACGGATAGATGCACCAGAACAGCATTTTTCAACATCTCTCTATCACCCAGATTATAAGATCTTGAAAAAGACTTCACTAAGGACAGTAGACTTAGGGCATTGTTTACTCTCTACTCTAGCAATAAACCAGACTGCACCATTTACCACTGTGGGATCTTCTAGAGGTCTGCAATTCTAAACCAGATCCAATCCTTAAGTTTCCACAAAGGACAACAAACCCAAAATGTAAAGCCATGGGGGTCAGCAGGTCTTCCTATGGAATTGGAACCTGTTTAGGCACAAAAATCTTTCTGATAACTCATTTAACACAAGATCCACCACTGTGCTAGCTGTGTAGACATGCATACAGCAACTGCCCTTAAAGGCAAGGACAAAAGAAATACCCTCACTCACACCACATGCCACTCTTTTTTTTAACGTCAAGCAGAACTACCACACAAACCCTTTAGGTGACACAAACAGAAACATGTGGCAGATACAAGAACCGCATAGCCTGTCTTGAGCTCATATTCTTTAAAAAAAGCAAAGCTATTTCTCAAAAATAAAATAAATCTGCTTAAAAAACAAAACAAAACTAACAAACAAAAAATCACTATTAGCAGAAAAGGTCTGGCTAGCTAACTCCAAATCACAGATAATAGATGATAATATTAGTCAGTTGACAAACACTGAACTAACTTAGGCTAGGATCTCATAAATTAACAAAAAAAAAAGATGATAGAAACAACACCTCAATAGTCTCAGAATTCCAGACTGCTCGAAAGAGACCAAATGCAGCTTCCTAGGGTTTATGGACTCGTCTCTGCATTCCCTGCTTTCTAGGAAACAATTTCTATTGGTATGCCTCCTTGCTAAGCACATATCCCTATCTAATCACCTCACAAGGGGAATGAATTTTGCATATTGAAATTCTACACATACCTGCTGCAATGCAGAGATGTCAAGCACACCCATATTTTGGATTCCTTGGAGGAACACTGGAAGCTTTTCTATGACATGGTGAACTTTATTGAGAAGTGAACTTATACTGGAAACCACATCCAGTAGCATATTTAATACATTGCGTATCTCAGGTGGTATCTGGACCTTGGAAAAGAAGGAAAAAAAAAAACCACAACAGGAAATTCCAGTTAGAAACAAATGTTTGCCTTTCTATTAAACACTCCAAATTATTCAGTCTTTTTCTAAAATTGATTATACAATGTTCCTCTAAACCATGTTTAACGAAATTCCTTTTGATATAACTCCCCAGTTACTCTTAGATTAAGCTGAAGAGAAGTTCTCCATAATACAATGTTAGATCTGGCTTATGACAAATCATAAATTAATATTCAGATAACATGTTTACACCTGCCAAGTTGAAGAGAGTTTTCCAACCCAAGATGCTAATGCGATCTCCAACATTATATCCTTTTAGAATTCAGTGTAAATGGAAACTTTTCGTTCATCATTTAAGAAATGTTCAATGCAATAATTTCATATTTTAAAAATAATTTTTAAGTTTAAATAAATCCAGAAACCACTTTTATTGCTTAAGATAACTCCTAAAGTAACTAACATTCCTGCATACTCTTCCTGCCTTTAAATTTTTTATGCCCAAAATAATTGTGTGCATTTTACTACCTACTTGACCTAAGTTCAATTGGCTGTTTGCTATTTTCATGATGCAAACTCGTCATTATAGATTTTCTCTATGTTCCCTTTGTTTTGGGGATTAGTTAGATGATACGATAATGCAAAGTGATTCAGTTTTACCTGTCTATGCAAAATAATTAAATCATGATAATCTCATTATATAGTTTCATTTCTTCCTCTGATTATCTATTTTATATCCACCTTTGTCTTCCTACTATAATATCTGTGCTTGATTTTCTTCTCAGCCTTCACCAGCTCTTAAATAGTCAAACCGAAAAAAAAAAAAAATAAAAAAAAGGACAAAAAAAATAAAAATAAAAACCCCCCAATATTCAAAGATACCAATTAAAAAAAAAAAATCTTATTTGGCTAAAAGAGTAGCAGAATTTCCATTCTAATTTAGGATGAGCTGACAATATTTTTTACCCTTTGCTAGGACTTGAACAGGTTTCTGTAGAGTTCAGTAGCAACTCATCAGAATAAACGCTTTTTCTTTTTTCCCCCCCTTCTAGGTTTGCAGATAATTCAAGAAGTAAAATCTTTTCTTTTCCCTCTGGTATCTTCACCTATTGTGGGAAATGTTCTTTCTTTTAAAATTCTATGTCTAACCTGCAGCATCCAAAATACAACCAGACTTCTATGACTTTAGGGAAAAAAAATTCTTCCTCACAATAAGTATATTTCAGCTTATATTTCATTTTACATTCTGTCAATCAATGACCCCCAAAGAACTGAACTAAATGTCTAACAATTCCATTCAATAATTCTGCTCTTACAGATAAAGCCATTATCTCACTGAATATCCATACTAGATTCCAGATTATCTACAGTTGTACAGATAATACAGTTGTGCTACAGACATTTGCATCCACAGTATTATGAATTCTTCCTAGAAAATAGTTTTGTCATGCTTGTGATGTGAGCTCCTATGTTGGTTTTAGTTCAAATGCTGTCAGATCAAGCTTCCACTCTTACAAATAATGAAGTGACTAATTGCATGAACAGCAAACTCTGATAAAGATGAATAAAACCCTCTCTTTGGCCTTCTGTGTTTTCTGCAAAGCTTTCATAATTAATTCTTCAGTGATAATTTTCCTGAGGAAGCATTTATCAGCCTCATTCTTCAACTGTTATATTTTGGGGAGCAAAACAAAGACAAAAAAATGCCATATTTTTTGCTTTCATAGAGAAAGAACATCCGAAGAAATAATAGAATTGTTAGTCCACCTGTTTCATACTACCTTCAAATAAAAACATCTTACCTTGTACATGATGTGACGTACGTTCAAATTTTGTATAATCAATACAAACGTGGTATACAAGTCCAGTGTTGGTAAAGAACATAATTCTTCCACTACCAGGGAAGTTTTATTGTTTTCAGGCAGCTTTAGCAGTAGGCCAAGCACTTCTTCATTACACCTTCCAGTTAAGACTACCACAAAGGCACTGTAAAGAACCTATCACAATATAGGTGTATTAAAAAATTTTCTCCCTGAAATACATCACCTTTTCTTATAGTCAATAAGGTGAAAATCTGTGTCACAGTAACATGACAATTTTCAGGCACCAAGAGATCTGAAATAATAAACCATACAGCTTTATATCAGATTGCTATGTTCTTACTTTATACTCCTGGAACATATAAAAAGATAAAGTATATTTCTTATAAGGATTTGCTTTCATTTTTTACAGGTCAATCATTTGTTCTTGAGCATTCATACCATGAGCAGGCATATTTACAATGCTGAGCATACTTCTAGTAGATAAACACCTCTGCTACAGAAACACCTGAAGATCAAAATCTAGGCATGTGAATCACTAACATCAAACAATATGGTCCTTCCTTCTTTCAAAGGACACATAAATTTAACACTTGGGGATGCCTATATGGCACAGTGTTCTACTCTGAGCCAGCTCACATTTCTCAGTTAAACACTGCTTGAAAGCGTTATTTAATAGCAGATAAAGGGACAAATGCCTAAGCAGATCTTGGGTGAGACTATAACAAAATCATCTTGGATAATGGCAAGTGCTTGAAGTCCAGATATCTCAGAGGTTCTTAGCTATCCATTTTCAACAAGTCCAGAAAAATTACAAGTTTTTTAGGAGCCTGTAGGAGCCAAGGTACAGGGCTGCTTTGTACTGCTTAGGACAAAACCTGCCTCTATCACCTCCATTGAATGCATCTCTTGCTGCTAACAGTACCCAGTAAGGGAGAGGATCTCCAAGACAGTATATGCAATTTAAATCTTTAATTCCTATTAACATTTTATTTTCCAACTTCATAATTTGATTTTTTGGTTTTTATTTTGGAACAGAATTTCGCCTTTGTGATTCTACAAGGTTTTATACATATATATAGATTCACTTTTCATTGTGTGCATTCAAGGAACAGAATATGAAAATAATTCTGCAAGCAGTGTAAAATTATACTGATTTGGACTTCTTGCTCAGGAGGAAGTTTGACTGTGATGCAATTTGAAATTTATTTCAAATGTGCCTCACATGAATATTACCCATTTCAGTGCATTTTTAACATATTCTATGTTTTCTCCCCTAGGTTAAGTACCTCTGAACTTCCCTTGCAGCTTTCTGCATACCAGAGCTAATCCAAACTCTTACATTCAGTAAATTAATGCTTATAGTCTTCAGGTTACAGGTTTTAATTGATTTCAAATCACTTCATCACATGCAATGAGCATGGCCAGCACATAACATTTTGACAGAAATTATGGGTAAATACAATAAGCACAAAAAATTCCCACGTTTACTCTTACTTTTCCAGAAGCAAGGACAGTAGTAGTATATGATCACAGAAATACAGGGCTACAATGGGCCTAAAGCTATCATTAGGTTATCAGACAGTGGCTGTATAGACAATAAACATAATGGGCATGCCTAAAATATAACTCCAAAAAGTACTTGTGCAACTTTCATAATCACTAAGAGACACAAGCTTTTAATGCTCCAGTTGGACTGGAGGAGGATTTAAGTACTAAACAAACAAAAAATTCTGTATAGTTATCCAAATGTGAGACGTGTATATACTTAAGCTCTACATATGACCAGCAAAAAGTAAGGATGAAAAGTAATTTGACAATTCAGCCAATTAGCATTATTATTCCAAAGGATCAAAGGTACACTGAATCCCATTTAACTGGATTGCTTTCAGCTGACTTCTCTCATTACCATTTAGTGGTATCACAATAACAAGCTAACAATAAAGGCAGCCACACTGCCACAGAAGTAGAAGAACAAATCACCTATAAGTAGTTATGATGGTGTGAACTGCCTTTTTAATGCTGCACTTTTCACAGACTGAGCTTGTGATGGTTTCTGCAAGCAGAGCATCACTGACACCCAGTGGCTGCTTGACTGAGCTGATCAATTTACACCAAATGTACCCTCAGCTCTTAAACAGACACTTGCTGCAGAGAGAATTTATTAGTTAGCTGGCATTTCTCATGCTTTTAACTGATCACTGGGATCACAGGAAAAAGCAATGATAACACACAGCCTTTCCCTCAGAAAACTTACAATACTCAAGAGTCAATAACTCAAAATGCAAGTAAAGCAAGACAGTGGTAAGATAATATAAGAACAGTGAGGAACATACAAAAGAATTTTAAAAATATATACATAAGACAACTCCATGCCACAATGAGCAGAGATGGTAAGGTACAAAATCATATCTCCAGAAACCCTCACCTTCTCTGCAATACCAAGACAGCAAAGCTCCAATTCTGTGTCAGCATAAGAGGGTAAAACACTGCTGAAAGTAATGAAGCAGTGCCATTTAGACAAGAAGAATAATGCTAGTGTAAACTAATCTCTTAATGCCTCACATTATTACTTTAAAGTTCTAAAACCCTCAAAGTATTTCACATGGAAATGATAAGTGAAAATATAAGATTCCACACAAACAACATGGCTTGTTTTGCTTCAACTGGCATACAATGATATAGGTTGACCCACTAATATGACACCTCTTTTTGATCTTTTACCTCTGAATGAGAGACACTGGCTTCCAAGAGGGTATTGACAGTTTCTTCAGAAATATTAACAGAGGAACCAATGTCCAGCCTCAACTGACTAATATTCCGCACAAAATCTTTGACTTTAACATCTGGAAGAGGAAGAAAATAGTACCAACAGCACCAATTTGATTAATTAGATTTCCTACAGATTGTATCCTTTCTATTCAATTCACTGAGTGACAATATTGCCTTAAGTCAATGGTCTCCATAAACAGTGTCCCTTTGAATTTAAAAGGACAAAGAAACAGTTATTGTCCTACAAAATTGCACTAGAGTGACTTACAGAAGAAGTGAAGAAAACTGGAACCTACCATTCACAAGATTAAAATTGCTGAGGAAAGCTGCCGCTGGATTTTCTGACAATTGCAGGTCCAGATTTTCAGTCACCCTGGAATGATAGCCTTAGTTTCACAAGTTATCACAACCAAGTCATTGGCAATTCGATGCATAAAGACCAATTTGGATAGTGAAACAGAACTAAAAGGGGCAATAGGGTCCCATTATGCTCTGTGTGCACACACTGTGCATGCAGTCAGCACATCTACAGACCTTGTGTGGTATTTCTACGGTGCAGTGCTCATCATATTTCATGTCCAAATGAGACTGCATGTGTAGAGATTGATTCCCACTATGACTAAGGGCCCTAGAAAACAGTAGCTTATGGAGGACAGGTCTAGCAAAATCTCACTTTCATGTTTCTTACTGAACGCACATTTTAAAAACCTAGATATACAAATCACTGCAGTTCAGGATGAAAAAAAGTCTAGCTAATTATAATTTAAGTAATAAATAGTATGCACATATTGGATATGCTTTTCTCTTCACAACTTGACATGAGCCCACGGTATTTAGGAGCAGTATCTAGGCTCAAGTTCTTCTGTATTATTACTGTAAATCACAGACATCATTCAAGCCTGTTATGAAAACAATCCAATTGTTATAATTGCTGATATACTGGTTTGACTACGTCTACTTCTAGCTGATTGAAAATTTGAAATACTCCCTGGCAGCATCTTTACTTAAAATCTAATGGTTTTCCCCATGCAAATAACAGCTATCAGAAGTTGATTGGAGTACAATCCCATCCATTTACAATCATCATACTGTGTTTCTAACTCTTTGAACTGTTGAACTCTTCTGAATGCTTAATATTTCACAAAAAAGGTATAGAGCTACTGAGAGGAAAAGCCATACCAAAAGAGCTATAAATAAAAAATTTAGATATCAAAATTTTTACTTAACTGAAGTCCCAGGAAATTTAAAATTTTCTTAGTTGCAATCCAAAGGATTCAGCTGATGGAGCAGCAAGACCTGCTGCAAGTGCTCAGCAAAAAATGTGGTTTTAGAAATATTACGTTATTCTAAATTACTTAAATAATTTGTGCATTTTATCCACTCAGTTTTAAGTTAAATGAACAAAGCTAAAAAAAGACAATATTTCTCCTGTAATTACTTAATTTAGAACACAGATATATGCACAGAATAACATCACTAATGATGAAGAACCATTTGGGGTACCAAAATGTGAAAGGCTTTACATTTGCAGTCGTCTCTGGATGTTCCCCAACATTAGATGACATTCACAGCTGTCACTGCTGATATTCCGCAAGGCTCCCACAAAGTTCTCCAAAGCACTGGAAAGTTTTTGGTTTATATATGCCATACTCTCACAATCCCCCTTTTTGAAAGCAGGCAAATATCTTCCAACATCCTGCAGAACACAGTAAATTCATGAGATTGTGTTATAGTTTGAAGCAGCAGCTCTCAGTAATTAGATGATTCATATTTTCAAATGAGAATATAGGTAAGGTAATATTCTATTAGTCATTGTATGATTAACTGAGCCTGGATTAAATGTTTGCAAGAACCAAGGAATTTTCAAATATTTGAGTTTTGGAAACCATTGGATTGGGAATTTGAACTATCCTGTCAAGGAGAGTCATCCACTAATAGAAATGCCAACCTTTTAAAATTTGTTTCAAAATGAAGTGAGCTGTTCTTTCTCTTTATATATTTTTCTTATTTTAGTCTGACCATCTTTATTCTTTTCCAAAAAATTTGTTCTGAACAACATCAGTTTACATTCAACAAACCAAAATATCTGGATCCTCATATTCAAAGTTTTTCATGTATTATGCTCTGTATAGTATACACTTTTATATTTTCTCCTGAATATTTACAACTTTGATTTTGCAAGGTTTTTTTTATATTTGCAGAAGTAGGTCATAGAAGGATGGTGACTGCACAAATGCATTTGGCCTGCAAAAGTCTGCTTTTAGATAGGAGTAATGCCACTTGTCACCTGTTTACTTTAACACATTGCTGTTCCTATCAGAAAACTGTCCAGGTAGATAAAGCAGCCACACTACTCAATAGAGAGAAGAAAAATTCTATACTAAAAAGCATGACTTTAGTATTTTGTCTGTGTACACACATACATACTAACCATAGGCCTCCTTCCAACTCTGGGAAGTCTCTCTATGCCAAATAATACTCTCACCTGATGGCAATTTCATGTTAAAGAAAAACAGACCGAAAACAACTGGCAATCATAGCTGTTATTTTAGCTGGAATTATTCTGGCCAAGAAGTTAATTTGTTTCTAGTTTAATTTCACAAATGTTCATGTGAAGATTTAACAGTATAAATGTACCATTACTCTTCAAATTAGCAGAATGATAGAATTTGAAGAAATTAAAATGGGCTGCTCTTTGACACTGATTGACAATGTAATTACCCTAGTTATAGGGAATTTCTTCTGGGTATCTCTATCAAAATTATCAGAGTTATACCTATTTAAATCTCGGGTTTGTATAGCCATTTGTGGGGACTCATCATTTAGAAAGTGGGGGAAAAAAGGAAACTTTCATAAGCTTCCAAAGTTAAATGCATGTTGTAAAGTACACTTGTAGGTGAGGGAATCATTCAGACCTGATAATGATCTTGAACCACAGCAATCCCTTCAAAGACAGCGGGGAGCAAGTGACCCATTAATCCATCTTCACACTTTGTAATGGCACAGAAAATGTTGCTAAAGACAATGGGTTCTTCTGCAAGAGAAAATGTCCAGATTTAATCAGATTAAATAAACCCAATTTGAAATCAAATTTTAAGTTAGCCAACTAATAAGGGAGAGAAAAATTTTAAAAGCAAGGAACATCTGAAATGTTAGGCACAGAGAAATATTTCTAACTAAATTTAAGTATCATGTCAGACGACAAGAAAGGCTGGTTTGATTCAATTTCAGTTACTCTTCCCCATTACATTTTCCTGATCAATAATAAGAACATTCTTACCTGCTACAGAACCAGAGAAGAAAGCTCTTCATGAGCAAGAAGCATAACTGTGAGAAGCTAAATGCGTTAACTACATCTACCTTTTCCTCAAGCAGGCTTCCCTGATGCCATTTCCCTGTAGGAACACCTAGGTATTACTAACCCTCCAGTGAGCAGTAACTTTCAAACCCAAACTATCAGGGGAGAAAAACAGCATTACATAAGCATTTTCCATATCTTAGCATAATGAGCACATATAGAGTGATAGCATTATCCATGGAGGTTGTTTCTACCCAAGCTTGTAGCCAGCATATCCTCGGAAAATGCCTCCTATCTGCTGTCTGCAGAGGGTTTGTACATGGGATCTTAGCGAAGGAATTTGACTTGACTGCTCATTCAGTACCAAGGTAATTTTTTCGACTATTTTTTTTCCTTAAGTTTGGTTAACTAGGAAGAATAATAAACACTGCTTCTAAAGCAAGCAAATCTTGATCTTACTCATAGAACCAATACAATACAATTCCTCAAATCAAACCAAATCAAGCAGTTTTCATCTTTTCTTATTAGGTTTCATAGTGTTTTCTGTAACAAATGAAACATTATGAAACATTCCCACAAACAGAGGATTGAAATGAGAATGACAGGAATTTATTCCCCTAATCTCAGTTCTCTCAATAAATAGACTGTTCTTCAGAGGTCAAGGACAGAACAGAGTTACCCGGATACACAATTTTAGTATCATTTTTCCTAGCTCAACATCCCTATCACTTTACTCTTTAGAACTACATCCATCACAGGAGAGTAGAGAAAACAGCCAAAACTGAGTTGTAATCACATTTTACATTCTTTTATAAATTAATTTGGCACAAGACATTACAGATCTTATCCCTTGTTTTAGAAGGGCAAGTTAATGCCTCCTAATTGCTCTTTGCAATTCTGGGCATAGTTGGCTAAAATATGAACTTGAAAATACACTGGCTTTTGTTTTCCAAAGAAAATATAATAAGAAATTATACTGGGGTTTATATAGAGTCTTTCTTAAAGTGCACAACTTGGGAGCATATACATAAGGAATTAAACAAGGTAATACAGTAAAATTTGTTGAAGGTGAAGTTTTTTCAGCTACAGGTAGCCAATTCACTGGTGTGACATGGCCACACAGCGAGAAGTGGGAGATGCTACTTCCTTTAAATACTTGCCCAATTTTCCTTACTGTCAACTACACACTGCCCTGTGGCAAGTCTGGCTCAAAAAAAAAAAAACCTGTGACTTGACTCAGCTCACTAGATGAGGAGGAGCAGCAAGATCTCCTGCTTTCACAGGGATTTTAAATCTATGTTAACACTCCAGAAAGAAATCATTCCTTTATATGATCTGCATCAGACTTTTTCCTGCACCTCTGTTGGTTTAATTTCCAGGCATCAGTATGCTTGCCTTGCTTGACATCACCCAAATTACCTTATTTGTACAAAAGTTTTCTTAGAGTAAAGCCTTAACTCAACAGCACTAACGCATGGGGACTCAGAGCCACTACTGTGGTAACCAACCTGAAAAGATTTTGAGAATATTCAAAATGGTAAATTGCAATTTCTGCAATAGTACGGCACTATCAGGGTATAAACGTTCCTGAAGAATGCTGCAGATTTTAGATGCTCTGTAGAAACATCAATAAGAAAACATTATTTTCATTCCAAAGGTACCACAGAAAAATTTCAAGAAGCGACAATGCACAAATGCAGTGTTCAAAGAGCCACACAAGGATTTCAATATTAACAGTTATTACATGTGTTTGAATTTTTTCAAAATCAGAATACAATACTTCCATGTTAAAAAAAAATACCTTGGAGTGCTAGAAAATACCTTCACAAAATAAGCAAAATTGTAACAGCTTCAGAAACACTGAGAGCCCACATAATGTGCTGAGTTGATGGCAAAGAGTAGATAATCAGCATGTAGGGAAAATAAACCACCTTTCTAGTACTTACTTTCGATAATTTTAAGCAGATGAGACTAATACTTGACCCTGATGGACAATAGCTTCATGTATTCGCATAAAATTAATCATAAAAGTCAAAATACCACATCAGAGCATCAACTTTAAAATGCCATTTCTCAGCTAGTTTACATCAGTAGGACCAGTAGTTCCACCAGCAAGATACCCTAGAGCTGTCAGGAGCAACCAACTTGTGGGCTCATTCAATCTTGTTTAAAAGCAGTAACTCCGATCTAACAGCCTTGTTATTAAGTAAACCACCAGTAAACCTGAAGCAGTTTCCTCTGCTTCTGGATTACATCTGATCTGAGTAATCAGGCAAAAATGATCGTGGGCTCAAGATTCCTTCAGACACTGCATTTGTTAAACTGAACACTTAATGCAATAGTCGAAACATAAGACATCACCAAATTTAAGTTAAAGAAACTTTGTATAGCTATATTTGGATATAGGTAAAAACCTCCACAGACCACAAATAATTAGGCCCAAGCATTCCTTAACATTTAGCTCCATAGGCAAAAATGACTGTTGCCTGCCAATTAGGAGGGGTTCAGTATTCAGACCTGCAAGGATTTTATAACACCAGTATCTTCAAATAATTGTTTCTGTAATAGTTCCAAAGAAACCAATTCAAGTATCAACACATAAGACTAAACACATATGGTAAATACAAACTAAACACAATAATCTCATCTGCACAATGTGTTCTGATACAAAATACGGCTGGTCTGAACAATAAGTTGGAACAAATCTGAAATCAAACACTAATTACCTTAATAAAAATTTTGATTGAGCTGTTCATAAACAGAGAGCCCTTCTAAAACTGTCAGCACACTTCCCAAAATGAGTACATGGAAAACACTCACCTCAGTTCTGCCATTACATCCTTATTCAAATTCATTAGTAAGAGTTTTATTTTATTCCTGTCATGTTCTGCAGTAGACTGAAAAAATATTTGCAAAATCTCTTGCATGATGTCCAGAGTTCTGCTTTGGGACTGAGTAGAAGTGTCTCTATATAGGGCATTATTAAAAAATGAATCAGCGAAGTCAACTTTATGAAGCTCAGTAATGTTTGTATGCAAAGTTTCTTCTACAACATCGAGATCAGCAATTGTATGAAGGAGGCTGTTTAGCAAAACTGAAAAAGCAGCATAAGCATTATTCAATTTCTCTCTGCTAAAATGACTGTCATCAAACAATATACCAGGGTAGTCCTTCTTAGACTTATTTTGGAATAGCTCCAGAAAGCCAATAATATCTTTGACAGCTAGCAGTAGGTCATTTGATGAACTTTCATTAGTCATAATGAGAATTAGAGCATGCACTATTTTAGAATAATTCTTGTTGCTACATTCACATAGAATATTCTTCACAATGTCTTGTATATCTTCAAAATTTCTTGATATAGCATCTACAGATGATGTGTTAAACTGCTCTAGCAAAACATCAGGAGCCATTGAAGGGGACTGTCCAGTGGCAAACTTTAGTAATTGAAACATTTGATTTATCACCACAAGTAAGGGTCTAACACTAAAATTCACCAATAAATTTTCTATACTTGCAACTACAGGAAACCAGAAGTTCTCAAAGTTGTCAGATATATTGATGTTCCCACTTAAAGCTGATACTGTCAAAAGAATTGTGTGTGTCTGGTTTCCAACAGGTGACAGAGTCATTAAAGGCTGAATTACAGAAAGAAAAGAAAGGATAGCTTCGGTATTCAGGAGCCTAGAAACTTCACTGGTCATATTATTCACATTAGTAAGAGCACTCTTAAGTGATGTTCTTGACCCTCTGCTCCAGCTTAGGCCACCATAAAGATTATCAAGCCGTTCAAGAAGACTTTTGGCCATCTCCACTTCTGACACTGAAATGCTGCCCAGAGTTTCTACAATTTGTAAAGCCATTTGGCTCTTTGGTGTGGAGGAACAATTGATTGCATGTGTATTATTCACCTGCAGTGGCACAGCATAAAGGGATAACTCATTCCAAAAATCTAGCAGCTCTTTGAGAACTGAGCTATTTATATGATGGAGCTCAGAATACTTCAAAATTATAGCGTTCCATTCTTTGATCTGATGAAAAAAGCAAGTCAGATTGCGAGTGATATCCATCTGAATGCCCTCCATAGAGCAAGCGAGACTGTCATCCAGACTGATGACTTTAAGCTTCTTAATTACTTCAATGACTGCATTGTAATGAAGAGTAGAATTGGTATGTACAAAGTCACAAAGTTGAATAGTGGGATCACTCTGAGGTGTTGCTGTTGTGAGAGGTGTTGCTGTTGTGAGAGTCCAGCAGAATGCTGCAGAAAAACAAACAGAGGCTTCTCCAGGTTCATCAGAGATGTCTGCCAACATCTCCAGCAATGTTAGAAGATCTTCTACTTGGTTAGAGAATTCCTCATCAGTAAACATTGGCATTTTTTCTTCCTGAGTCAGTATGAAAGCATATATTTCAGTTAATGCTTCTGTAACGTTTCCATGAGCCAATCTTTCTGTAAGGCTGATGACATCAAAGAGGATGTTGAACACATCTTCTATATTGTATGGCCCATCTTGTTCAAAAAGCTGTGTTATTTGCCATACACCAGTCAGGTTCCAGTAACATGATGTGTTCTCAAATGCATCCCACCAGTCTGCTAAAGTACCTAACTCAGAGCTCTCAAGAGAAAAAGGTTTGATGTTTTTAAAGAAATTTTCTAGGTTCTCCTGGACCTGTTTGAATCTACTTATCAAAAACTCAACATCCATGTTTCTCATATTTTGCACCAAGGTACCCATATGCTTTAGAAACAACTTTTCATCTCTTAATGGAAAGAAAGTAAAAGTAGGAGACTTGAAAATTTCAAGTGCCTTCCTTACCAGTTCAATATTCAGACCTGCTGTTTCTATCAATTTCTGAGGAAATGTTTTGTGTTCATTCTGCAAGTTTGAGTCAAGCTTTCTAATCATATATTGAAAGAACTCCATCAACAAACTTATATTTTTCACATGCAAGAAAGGTTCAATCTCATTGTCCAAATGAGAGGAGTTGTTTTCAAAAGTTTTGTTTTTCAGAAGACTTTGAATTTCTGACAAAAGTTCCACTGATAAAAGACGAATGTGGTGAAAAGGATTAAGGAGCATCCTTGAGGTCCTGTTAAAACCACGCGTTGACTGACTAAAATGAGTCTTATTTGACATGTACAATGAGCTCCCAACTAAATCACTGATAACAGTTTGTATTTGCTCTCCAGAGTTATTTAAAAGTTTAAAAATCAATTCAAGCACATTAACATCATCTTTTACATAAAATTCGGGGAGAATAAATTTCAAAGTTTTTGCTATGATATTGAAATAAACACTTACACAAATCACATCAGAACCACCCAGGGAACATTCAGGGAGTGTCAAATTAAAAACCAAATTAACAAAGTCCATCACATTCATTAGTTTAATATCTGTCTCAGCATTTCCCAGAGATTGCAGAAGAAATAAAATATGTTTTGCACTTTCAAGTTGGGAAGGTGACTTGTACTTTTCAATAAGATTACTTAATCCATGTATCCATGTGTTACAATCCTCTTCTTCATCCATTGTACTATGAAAGTTTAGAAAGGAGTTAAGGTAAGATGGAAGATTTGTTTGCAAGTAGTTTATGTCTTTCAGAGTATTATCCAAAATTAGTTTGGTAATATTCTGGAAAATGCTGATACAAGCCATATATTTGTCTCGAGTTACAGTTATTAAAAAAGAAGATGTGTCATTTATCTCAGTGAGAATAATTTCAAGTTCCTTTTGAGAGAGCTTAAGAATAGTAGAAAGGGAATTTCCAATGGAAAATACACCAGCACCCCTATCTTCTCCATCAGATCCTCCTGAGATGAAAACATCAAGCCAAGAATTCAAAAACTCTTCGTTAACTATCGTCAGTATAGATTTCTGCATTTTGGTTATCATGGCTCCTATTGTCTCTAGAACACTTTCGAAATTGCCATCTTTAAGTAAGTTTGTGACATCAAACGTATTGTTAATTACACTTTGAAGATTAACAAGGAACACCTCAAAATCTTTCAAGTCATTTAAATTGCCATGTTCCTGAAATAGAGCTTTTAATAGCTTCATTGCTGCTTCTGTAGCTTCAACAATAGCTATAGCTGTATTATTGCACAGTTCATCTTGAGTTACATTTAAAAGGTTTTCAGAGAGATATGCCAAATCATCTTTTAGGCAAACAAAACAGGTTGAATTCAAATTTAAGATTTCTGACGCTTCTTCAAAAATCTCTGTCCATGCCTGAAGCCATGTAAAAGTGCAGTGCAAAGCAGAAGGCACACTTACCTTATCTCCCCAGTTTGTTACATTAGACAGGACACTGTCCAATGGAAGCAGAAGTAAGTTATAAACCTCTGCTGAATCTTCTACAGAACTCATATTTGCTAGATAAAAATCAGTGCACCCATTATTTACCAGGCATCCTGGAGACAGATCAAGAAACTCTTCCAAAAAACATAAGACATCTGTTTGGAGCTCTTCATCTATAAATAAAGTTTTAAGGCTGCTCAGAGTGTCATAAACAACTTGTATATGTTTTTTTCCATTCTGTGCAAGAAATTGTGCCTGAAACTCTGTGTAGTTGTAAATGAACAGTAACTTTTCACAGAGAGACTTACTGGTGAGGTTCCAGAGAAGATCGAAAGTTTCAAACAGAAAATCAAAAACTAATTCCTTATTTTGCAAATCATGCCATACTTGAGAAGATGACATGCTTTTTGAAGTCTCGTAAAGAAGTTTGAACAGAGTGTTATTGCTCTTAATATTTAAAACCAGATCATCATTCTGGTACAGAGAGAAAATTTTTGGAACAAGGGAGGCCACACTAGTACTATTAAATTTTTGGATATTTCTGAGGAAATCATGCACAATTTCTTCTAATTCTTGTACCTTATACATAAAAGTTGCATTTGAGAGAAATAAAGAGGAGGTATTACTCACTCCAGGAATTGTGCTAAATGACACATTGACATGATCACCAGACAATGATCCAACTTCATAAAGATTTGTTTGGAAGTGTCCACTTAAATGTTTTAAATGGTCCAAAGCAGTAATATTTAACTCTGGCCAACCAGTCAGGATATTTTTGAGCAATGCCATACTTCTATTATAAATTTTATTTTCTGTAATAGAAGATAAAATTCTAGATAAGGTCTCAATTACCTCTTCCTCTTCTACTTGACTCAAGAGAGAAAGCCTAGAATCAAGGTCATGGAATACACTTTCCACTATATGCCAGAAAATTTCTGTCTTCTTTTCTGTCCCAAAGCTCTGAAGAGGCTGGATTTTTTTTTGTAGTTCATTATGGAGTTCAGAAACTGCAAGTGAGAAATTGGTGGCAGATTCCTCCCCATCAGCAAATTTTTTTATCCATATAATTGCATTATCCAAGGCATTTTCAATTAGAGACTTGTTTGAAGAAACTGGGAAATCAAACATTATAATTTTTTCTATGACTTCTACAAGATGAGAAAGATGATCCATTTTATTTTCACCAGAAATCCTTAAGTTTTCTTCTGTCTTCAAAAACTCTTTGAAAGGTGTAAAAATCCTGAAAAATTAATTGTAAGTTTTTTCTTGTTAGTTACCTAGCAGGCAGGCAGGCATTTTTAACTATATATTATTTAATTTTAGAATCTAGGTCTACTTACTTAATTAAAGGAAATTCCAAATATACTATAAGTCCCAAATTAATCACCACAAAATCTTGAATTAGCAGGACTTGACAATTATTTTGGTTTTCAAAAAAATGTGAAAAAACCCTACTGGAAAGTCACAACCTGATTCAAATCAAAACCTGAATGTAGACAGCAGTTAAATAATTGTGCATTTATCAGTACTTATAATCAAGCTTGAAAGCCACAAAGAGTACAACACCTTTGAGTACCTCACCTGCTGAAAAGAACAAAGCTTTTATGTTCCACAGACTAATTATTTTAAAGACAGGAATGTATCAACAGAATTGATCAAAACCTCTGATTTTCTATGAATGCTAAAGTTTTGGGTTTTTTTGTTTTCTCATCGTCATTGAAAGCTAAAACGTTCCAATTGACTGCCTGATAGCTGCACTGCTATTTTAATATTTACAAAAGCACAAAGTCACAGTGAAAATTGGAATGCACCAACTGATGTTCCTATTCTGTCAGTATTATTGATCAAAAGAAAAAACAATTACTAGTTATGCAAGATTGGCCAAGAGGAGGTGCATGGAAAAAAGAGCCTTGGAATGTAAAGGCCCTAAGTTCAAAATATCTTCTCCTTAGATATATTTTCTTTCTCTCCAGACTCTGCAATCAGAGATAGAACACAAAAACATTGTGCACTGCAAACAAAAGGGTAAAACTGCTAAAAATCTACTTTGATATTGCTTACAACTGTAGCAGCACAGTAGTTTTCTTTTATAAATTAGAACCAAATTTGAAAACACCCTATTAAATTTTTGAACAATTTGACTGCACTCTCTCTCTTACTAGTTGATAATGGATTGTTTCTTTCAGATTTATCCTGAGATGTTGATTTGTATAACATGAATCATACCTCCTCCAGCTCTAGTGTTTAATATGAACAAGCAATTACAAGCAATGAGAAACTGAGGCCAATATTATAACTCCCAGAAGCAATGCAGGTCATCAAGTGTGTCATTAGAAATAGAGAAGTATCAGTTCCCTTGCTCTGCCATAGATCTTTCTTGGGGCTCTACCAACTCTGACAAACATTAACTCCCTTTATGTACAACTTAACTCCTCTGTAGAACCTTCCAGATCAGGAATATTTAAACAGCCTCACAAAACATCATTCTTAATAAGTACAGGGCTTACAGACACATCTTCATATAAAGTATTTACATTTGCATCAAGTGATGAATCAAACGGAACTTGAAACTGCAAGAAAAGTTCAAAAACATCAAAAGAAATCATACTCAGAGTATGACTTCAGAGTGCCCTAGATGAGATTGCAAACTAATATATATATAAAAAATTCTATGTATTTAAAATTCTGTTTTCCATAGGCCATAGCTGCAGACTTCTGTTACAAGATCTCCTGCACAACTGAGTTTGACTTCTACAATAAAAATGCTAAGTATTTCAGATGCACTGGACTTGCTATACATGAGAAGTATTACTGAGTCACACCAACTACTTGTGGGAATTAAATTTTATTTGCAGAACAAGATAGAGAATTCAGGTCCTATTTCAAAATGCCAATTATCCACAGCTGCTGATTCCTGTGAGTCCTGATCATGTAGTAGTCACATCCTCTGCTGAACCTGTAGGAGACTATACTGTGAAGCACAAACTTAATTTCTTTTCCAGAACATATAAGCATCAGTACAGTTATTTGACTGCATACAGGGTTTTGAACTACAGAATAAAAAACGAAATCACAAAACAGACAAACAGAAATCAATTAAATGCAAAGTAAAAACAAATATTCAGGTTGATCTAATTTTATAAGACAAGCTGCAGAAAGATAACTTACCAATCATGTGATGAAAGATATCCTTCTGAAAAATAGGCATCTGATTTCTCATTCCATTGCTGAATCAGGGTATTTATCTCTGAAAAAAGTTTCCTGATTTCCCTGTCATCTAGAAATTGAGACATTAAATCAGCCATGATTCTTCTAAGTTCCAGAAGGAGATTCTGAGAGAGACTGCTGCTGCCAAGCCATTGCTCAAGTATCTAGTGGATTGAATACAAACAGAACCGCTCGTTAATCAAGGCTTTCTTACTTAGGCAGTACACAGAATTTGCAGGTCTTTAAAAAAATTCACACAATCAACAATGATACCAAAATTTCTCCCTAACAATCTCTCGACTCTGAAATGACTGATATGACAAAGGTAGATTTTCAATACAGTTTTGACTGACATGCAAGTTGGCAATGTAACAGGCTACAGAACACAGACAACTGACATCCCACGTGGTGCTGACCTTGCCTAAAGACCCAGGAATGGAGAAAAGATGAGCTGAGGTTGAAATTAACCAAAAGCTGATAACCACAGCCAGTTACTCAGGCTCCCTTTACCAGACTTCTGCCTACAGTGCCAATATGATGGAAGGTAGAAGCCTTAACATTTTTGGAGGAGTCCCATAATACAGAGGTTGTGAAGGAGCCTGCATGCTCCCATTGTGCGGCCCAGAAATAAGCATAACAACACCTGGCCAGAACTACTGACTGCTCTCCTTTCCTTCACCATTACCTTTCTTTTTAATGCCAAGTGAATATAACAGATTTATTCTAAGAGATATTCTGTTCACCAAGATAGTGGCCAGCAGATAACAGTATTTCTGGTGCCCATAAAAAGAACCTCAACCCTTGCTAAGTGTTTTTAGATCATGGCTGAAATTACTACTGGATTTTCCTGTATAGAAATTAGTGCATTAGTTTTGGCAATCACATTGAATTATTACCTCCAGCATTATACAGCAGGGAAACCTTCTCAAAGATTACACTTTTGAGTAAATACACAGGAAGCTCTACATCAGAGTTTTAAGATGCTCTACTGGAAATTTACTTTTATCTTGCTTCAGCCACTATTGCCAGAGACAGTGAAGGGGAATAATAAATAAATTAATTATGTATCAGTGGAGGTGTCTAGTCACTTTTTCAGTTTTGTCCAACGTTTAGTCTCAGGTGGACAGTAAACAGCAACCTCTGACAGGTTTCCATATTGCAGTATATTTCAGTACATTCCCTTTTAGATTTCAAATCTGAATCTCCGTTAATGAGAAAATCTGACTAAGTGAACACATGATGATAGATTATACTTCCACTGTAATGACTCTCTATAAGGAATATTTCATCTTATTAGCAAAAAATTGCATGAAAAGAAGATTTTACAGATAACTTACATCTTTTAACTGAGTTACTGCTGACAACCAACATGGAAAAACTAGGAATTCAATTTATTATCTTATTAAAGTTACCTGTGCATAGAGTTTGAACTTGCTGACAGCATGAACAAGATACAGTTTGGCTTCATGCTGTGCAGAATTACAGCCCTCTCCATTATTCTCTTTGTTTGCTTCATCCTCTGGGACAACAGCCAGAGCAGAGCACACAAACTGCTCCAGTGTCTTTCCTGTGGGAATCTGGCAAAGACACAAGGAATTGATGAGTATTTCAAGAGCTTTGCTGAGTGTTATCTCTCCTATCAACTTACTAATCTAGAGAAAATAACACATAGCCTCTTCAGCAAGAATAAAGCCCATTTAACCTAGCCTCATATTCCTGGGCACATACTTCAAAGTACTCCACATGCAGGTTGCTGTATAAAATACCAGTGGCCCTATTAAGGTGCTCATACAGCAGGCAGAATGATGAGATTGCTTGTATCTGCAATGAATTTTCACCTTGTAGCTACACTACTGTTGCTACTTCTACAGTAATTTGCAGGCTGCGGCTGAACTAACTTGACAATGATACAGTGCCCCTACAGTAGAATAACTATACTGAAACAACTTCAAAAGTATAAAAATTACTGATATAAAAAGCACTTCATACAATGATACATCTCAACCAGTGATTACATGCAGCAGAGTAGTTCTAAATTGAGGTTGGTGGATTTCAAGAGAGTGGCCAAGAGAACAGAATATTTTTCCTCAGACTAATTTTTAAAATCTGTGATGAAACATTAAATATTCCCAAGCCCATAAATATTATTAAAGTTTACAAAAATAATGCTACACATTTCACTTCTGTTATTGTCTGAGATATTTTACACCCTTGCTCTTTTCTACTTTGACCAGAGAATTAATAAAAAGTTTTGCAGGAGTTTTGACACCAAACAAAATGGGGCATTAGATACAGAATTGAAGTGCTTAAAACAAACGTTTTCCAGGTTTCCATATTCGATTTAATAGTTCTTGATAGTCTTCAGTGTTCTAACTTAGGGACAAAATATTGAGATACTAGTTTAAATAGTTAGCAAGTGAGTAGCCTGGAATTTCACAATCAGCCATACCTAGAAGATGCAGTTGAATTTAGTTCATTTGATCAAACAGGCCATCGCTGATATTTCATTAAAAGGCCATTCAAAAGTGAAGGGTTTGGGGTTTTTTTAATAATTTATCCATTTGTTTAAATCAGCTATTTTTACAATGAGCTCTTCTGGAATATAACTCTAAATTGTAGTGCTCTGCAAAGGGCAGATATCACACAAATACCAACATGTTCTATTAAAGGAACTGCAGACTAAAGTACAAAAAATTGTTTCCAGTTTTCTGCAGTTCAAACCAGAGCACCACAACAGACCATTTTGGTCTGGAGGATAGGTTAGAATGCCCTATTTGAAGAAATATTTTCTTCTAAATGTGATGCATCACCAGGATATTGATTAAGCACCATTGAGACAACTCAGTCTAGCATATTCATATCAAGACTGCACAACTGAGAAGAAAGGATCTTGATCTCCCTTAATTTATACACAGAAGAGACAGGCATTCTTTGTCCAGCACACCAGATGAAAAATGCTACCAAACAAGCTAATCTTGTCAGAGTCAAAACAAGGATTTGTTTTAAAAGTTTAGTGGATAAACACTCAGAATTCTCTACAGGATTTGGATAATAAACTCAGGACTTTGCCATACACAGTTGTGACTTCAAAGAAGCACAAATTCATGGGTACACAACTAGAACTATCAGTGTCTTCATGCGCAGAGATGTCAGCTAAAGCTAAATACATTTAATTGATGGGAATGAAGCCAAGATATTTAACAGCCTTTAACAACCTGCTTCACAATGCTAAGGTTCTGTAACACAGGAAAATACATTAATGGCACAAATGAAAAAAAATATATTCGAGAAAGACACCGAAATTTTCGACTGATTTACCTGTGTTAGTTGTGCTGTATAACTCAGCAGCTTCTCAACATGAGGGCCATCAAAACCAAACCTGGATTCAAGTTCTGCTTTCACAGCAAGCGGATTCCACAAAATATCCCCAAAAGAAAGATTGTATTGAAAACCTGAAAGAAAGAAAATCTTTTGTTTATGTAATTCATTCTTTTTACTCACCTTGTTTCCTGGTAGTTCACACTTGTTGAGATCCATGTATCATGTTCCCAGCTTTTTTGGGGACAGCAGAATGTGTACACCCGCACACCAATTTACCTAGGATAAAATCCATGAATGCACTAGTGGTAAAGTCAGTTGATGTGATGGCATTTCAGCAGTTGATATGATGATGGTGGGATGCCCCAGCATAGTGATTGCCAGCAAACTCTGTAGGGTGCCATTCTGAACTGTACAGTTATGCAAAGGTGTGTGTATGGACTCCATGCGAATCACTACTGAGAATGAGAACAACGGGAAAATACCAGAATTTCCAGGGAAATAGTTCATCTTCTGTGCAAGGGATCCAAGTATATCACCTTTGTCCCACATAGCCTTCAGTTTTGCAGGTGAAATGAGATCTAGACTGCATATTGCTCTTAGCCTGACCTTCCATACCAAGCAGACAGCTGCACCTGCACATCATGCGCTTCAGTTTGCCCATGAAACTTGCTCCTGACCTTTTCTTGTTTTCCTGGGGCCAGCCAACCTTTCTCCAATTAAACTCCTCTTCAATAGTGAAGAAGCAGGTGGAGAAATGTAAGTGTTCAGCTGACAGCAGAATTTATGAGAACAGAAGAATGAAGCTTAAAGTAAACCAGTCATAATGCTTAACATGCATGTCTAAAACAAAATGCTCTCTTCTATCAAATGGAAGAAACTGTCCCTTCTATTGATTTAGTCTCTCTCCAAAATTCATTGCTGAAAGGCCATTCTAAACACTATGTATTAGACCCGTTTATCTGTTGTTTTGTTTATCTGACAGTTGCCAGAGTCTGATAAAATTTAGTTATGAGTATTGGTCTTTAGAAAGCAGAGCAGTAAAGAACTGGGTTACCACTGCAGCAATATAGTTTAGTCTCTGCACATCAGGAGCTAAGAAGAAGGTCCAACAGTTATTATCATATATTTCCAGCATGATTATGAGGTAGTTCAAAGAAAATATGAAGTAAATTTCTTACCTTCAAAGCTCCTATCCTGTACTGATGCAGCAGTCAGATTCAGTGCCATTTTCACCACTTCATACAAACTTTGGCCCAGTGGCATCATAGCTAAATCCTTCAGTGATGCTAAGGTACTGAAAGTGGAAAATAAAACAAAAATCAAGCTCTCTGTAAACTCAAAAACCTGAAAAGACTTGCTGGAAGGAGACAATCTTCAAGCAACTGGATAATAAAACACTTGTTTTACTGTTGAAACAACCGATATTTTATTAAATTAGAGTTTAAATTAATAAAACACAGATTGAGATATTACAGTTAGATTATCAATTTCCATTAAAGAAATGTGTCCTGAGAGGACCAATGTACTCTTAAAAAAAAAAAAAAAGGAGAGAAAAAAATGGGTGAATAAAAATAAGAGCAAGACTACCACAAACATTCTCATCCCCACAAGAAGGCAAGATCAACATATTTTACTTCCCATCAATCAGAAGGAAAAAATATTTTTAAAGCAACATAATACTTATTCTCACAAGAAGTTAATCCAAGTGCATTACACAATGCATTGATAAAAATATATCTATTTAATTCCTTACAAGTCTCCATCATCTCAGCTGTGAAAAAAAATCTGTTTATGTAGATAAAACTTAATATTTAAAATTTATGTCAAATTTCGTATAGAGCAATCCTTTCTTATTATGCAAATAAGAATCCAGTAAACCCAAATCCAGTCACAGAGATGTGAAAAGTCTCTGTAAAGTACCTCTGAGAGACACAACAAACACAGTACAGACCAGAAAGTGGGAAATGCAAATTCAGAAGCTTTCTACTGGCTAAATTCTACCTTAGATAGGACCTCTAGATTGTCGTATAGCAATATGAAACTAGTCAAGAAACAAGCATTGGGTTTTGTGGTTTATTTTTCAAATTGCATTAATGAGGGTAAATTTGGTCACTGAAGGGCACAGAAATGTTAAAAAAACCCAAGCAAATGAAAATACCAAAACCGTATGTAAATATCTGAGTCTCCTATGTAGTTTTGATGTTAATAGCTCAGAAAACAAGCTGGAATAAGGTTACAAATTACTCAGGCATAAGGGAAAAATAAAGAAATTTTCAAAATCAAGCACCAACATAGGTGCAATCTGCATATTGTAAGAGACTTATTTTCCAGTTTGAAAAAAAGTTATATCATCATATCCTTATCTGGGTGGGGAGCTATTTTTGTTGGTTTTCTTTGGGTAAGGTTTTTTTTTAATTAAAAGAAAGAAAAAAAAAGAGATAGTGGGATGATAAAGGATGGCAGAATAACACAGTAATTCTCATTCACAATCTTTGGGCCCCTGCTTCTCCATGGCCTAACACTGGTGAGGTACATGGCCAGTCTTGCACAGGCACCCAATTTCAGAGGGCTTCTCTTGCTTTATGACTGTGTTATTTGACTGCAATGACAATTGCCTATCAACCTGTTACAACAAACTGCCTACCCTGGCAAATACACCTCTGACTTTCACCTAACAATTACCTTGTTTTACTGAAAATTCCTGTAGATACATGTCTTGGTCTATGCTTTAATTCTATGCCTGCCTCTGAATCCAGCTGTCCTTTACCTGGTTCAAAATACAGTCTCTGGGGTTTTTTTTCCTAACCATTTCATTTCTTGCAAGAGAACACCTAAAGCTATTTTGACAGCAAGGGGCTTAAGAAACAAAATTGAGTAATTTTCCTGATACTGACTAAGTGCTACATACGTTTGGATCTGATTTTCTTATATTCATATGTATATATTCTGTCTTTCAAAGACCCCAAAGTACATTACAAAGTTCAAATCCATATAATGTGATAGGCTAATTTCAGGCATTGCTATCATGAAGCTGCTTATCAAAGACTCCTAGGGCATCTGTGTTGAGTTTGGCAGAGATGCAAAATACAGTTATAAAGGAATCAGTGTGGGTGAAAATTCCTAATCCAATTTTATAAAAGCAAAATCTGGCAAAGAGAAGAAAATTTTAGCCTCTTTACACTGTTAAGGATGCTTATGTTATTAAGTAGACAGTGAGAAGAACAAGAATTGCAAACAAAATTTTAAAACAGAGCACTTTCAAGAATGTGAAAGTACTTACTTTTGAATAACTTTTAGAAAATGTGTTATGGTAGCTAACTCATCTTCTGTATAAAAGCTGTTCAGTTCAAGATGCGGGAGTGAATGCAGAAGGTTCCAGATATATGGTTGCTTGTACAGATTTTCTGCTCTAGAAATAATTTTCTCTGCTTCATTCAAATCCATCTTTAGGTGGAAAAAATAAAAATTACATGCAACACTTCCAATTAAAAAAAAAAAAAAGCAGGTGCCTATTACTTCCCTGATCCTCTTGAATTTTAAACCATTCAAAATATTTTTCCAAAGTGGAAACATACTTCTAGATTTGGTAAAATACCACATGATTTTGGTAGTATTTTGGACTCATGGAAGCTTTGTTTCTGATATGTCTCTCTGCTCCTGAAGGAAAAATGGAGCTGGAAGTAAAGCTAAGGCATCTCTTTCTGCTCAGAAGTGTAACCAAGGGAAGGATTATCTTTGAGCTCTCAAGCACAAGAAACTCTTTAGCCCTGCAATGAATTTCTAAGTCTAAGGTATAAAGATCAGAGGGATGCCCAGGCCTTGCCATCCTTGTCTCACAGCTCTTTGCAGGGCTTGTGGGGGTCTCAAATAATAACTTAAAAGAATGGCTCTTTAAAGATGAACTGCCTGGGATAAAGCAACCTCTTTCATAGGACTACACAATGTGATGCCTATGCAAAGCAGGATTTATCATGCTTTATTATGCAGTCTTTGCTACTCTAAATTAATGTCTCACTTGGGCTTTTTTGCATAATGGTGACATGAGCATGGCTTATACAAAAAGAAGCTTGTGTATACAAGCTCTATTTCTAATAATGATCATCTACCGTCAACCTAATATTTTCTTAATGTTGATAAATACATTCTTTCTATTCTATATTCCATTCCAGAAATGAAATTTCATATTGATGTGGCTCCTTTCAATCAATGAACTTATGAGTAATTTAAAAATGTTATTATAAAATTCCATCTAATTTCAAGTTATAAGCTGGAAATCTAGGTTTCACAAACTAGCAGTAACAATCAGATACGGAAAAAAATACATCTGACAGGTGAACTTTTAAATTGCTCTTAATAAACTTTAAATTGCTCCTATTAAACAAAATACCCTTCAAATAGTTGTGGATTTTAGCTACTAACAACCTAGACTGGTTTAAATAAGTAATATAGAAACCCTTGAACATTATCAATTTTACAAGACATTTTTTTCTTCAAACATTTTTTTTAAAGATAGTTTACTTAAACTTGACAGGATAACAAATTTCTAATCATTATAATAAAGATGCCTCAAATCTCAAATCTGTAATCTAGAAATAGACTTTAAAAAATACTTACAGTAAGAAAAGTGGTGATGTTATGGAGCCCTGTAAAATTAAATATTTTCCTTTAAAGAGAAGCATTATTAACTTTAGAAGAAGCAATATTATAAGCAAGAGAAAGCAGTGCACGAAGGATATTTCTAGAAGAGTAAAAGCACATGAAGCAACTAATATCCCAAAGACAGTGGTCCATTTGATTTTCTGTGCATCCCAATCCTTTTACTGTAACCACAAAAACAATTTAAAAGACCTTGCTTACTGTTCAAATTTTTAGTGAGGCAAAATCATATCAACACTAGATGATTATCCTAGCTACCAGACAGCCAGGCATGAAAATTACAGTTTCACCTTAATCCTTCTGCTTGAAAACTCAGCCAGAGACACGGGGTAGTGGGAGCTCTTCAAAGCCCCCCGTTACAGCAACAAGGCTGTGCAGTGTCAGTGGAAATGGAACAGGAGACTCAGACCCTGCTGTTTCCAGTATCACTCTTTCTGTGCAAGACTGAAGGTCACCTAAGGTCACCAGGTGTGAGCTACTGTTGTTTTCCATTCCTGCACTCTTTAGTATAACAGAAAAATCTGGGGAGGGAGAGCTGAATCCTCATAAACTACTTTTGAATGCATAATAAACCAAGTAACCTTGCACTCTGATTATAACCCTTATCTTTTAAGCTCTCCTCTCAGTGTTTTCGTAACTCTCAAGTATACAAGGGCACAGCTTTAGAAAGCTAATTTTTTTTTTCTGGTAATTTTGATGGCCTGAGTGTTAATAATCATAAAAGTGAAGTTTTTTAGATCAGCTAAAATTTTAGTCGCCTAATTTTATTTTTAAGATCAAACTATTCTTTTGTTTGACAGCTATCACTAACCAATAGGCAAAGAAATTAATTTTTAGAAAAATCACAGCTTACCTGAGAGCCTCGAGTTTTCTTCCCAGAGCTTCTCTAAGACCATGGCTTTCTCTGTAGTATCAATAAATTCCTTTGCAAGTTCTTCTATCTCTTCCAAGAAGTCTAGATCAGGTCCAGTGGCTCTCTCTGGTCCACTTTGCGGGCTTGCACTATTTTTTGGCAGAAAAAAAAAAGAGAGACAGGTGAGGTAACACACAGAAATCAAGTGGCTGAAAAATGTGTATATACTCACAGCATTATTCTGATTTTTTTTTAAACAATGATGTATTTATAAAATTTCCATTTAGTTCAATTCATTAGCATGCAAGTTGCAGCACTGGGTCTCAAAACCTCAGGAAAGTGGGCAATGAAAATTTCTGAGGTCACCTATGCCAATTCTGGCAGAAGCCAAGAACAGACACATGCAAAAATTTTCTCCCCTGGAATATCACGTGTCCTGGTGGCAGTTCTTTGATGAGAAAGATACAATATGAAATCTTGAACTAAGGTAACAATTTGTTTTTTCAAATACATGCAGCAGCGTATAAAACCAGTATTTTATCCTTACTACTGGATTTTTCCTGATTTTAGCCTGCAGGCATACCACTGGTAAGTGTTATCTCTTATCTCTATCACATTGCTATCTGGCGACTATCCAATAGCACAATTTTCTAACAACACTTTAAATAACACCACAAGTCATCTACACACCTCTTTACAGGACAAAATTACTTAGACCCTCCTAAAACACCATAAAACAAGGGAATAATTACATTTAGCATGTTACTAGGCAGTTGAATTCTGTTTATCTTATAGGAGATTCAAATTATCTTAAGAGTTACATCCTGTCTAGCAAAAACAATTCTATTTTGCATTGAAAACACAACTGTCACAGAATCAAAGAATGGGTCAAGTTGGAAGGGACCACAGTGGGGTCCAGCCTCCCTGCTCAAGCAGGCTCAACCTAGAGCTCATGGCACAGGATTGTATCCAGATGGTTCTTGAATATCTCCAGTGAGGGAGAATCCACAACCTCTCTGGGCACCTGTTCCAGTGCTCAGTCTCCTGCAAAGTAAAGAAGTTTTTCCTCATGTTTAGGTGCAACTTGGTGTGTATCAGTTCTGCCCATTGCCTCTTGTCCTATCCCACTTACAAAAATATCATAAAGAGTTACATTCCTTTCCCATCGACTTTATATGCCAATACTTGCTTTCAGCACAATTTTTACTTATTGAAAGAAAAGCCTGATGAGATCAATTCACAAACCAAAGCAAGCCATCATCTATCACTTTCTCATTCTCTTAGTTCTCTTTCCCTCCCTAATCCTCATTTGTTCAGATACCCACAGAGCTGTTAGCAACTTCAGATTAAGAGAAACAAAGAAAATTAAATCTTAAACAATCAAGTTCTTAATAGTTTCAGTATATCCTCTTTTGATTCCAACTTGGCCCACAGACAGTAGGATTTTGGAAAACTCTTTCACCATCCTCTACCTTCAGTGGGCTAAAGGTGGAACAATTCCTCAACACATATTTTTCCCTTTTAAATAGAGTTTTAAAAGGTAGGTTTCTGCTGTTCAGAAGGTGGCTTTTAGGGTGATTGGAAGTTGCACTTGAGCTGCTGTCTTTGAAAATTACCTCATTAATTCCAATATTACTGAAACTCTCTCTGCCCAAATTTCAGACAGCTGAGAATACTCGTGTTTGGCAAAGAACTGAAACACTACTTGCATACTGAAATCTTTCTAGCACTCTGCTTTTTGAGCATGAACAAGAATCCAGCACTTGACCAGAATAACAGCAGCCACTCAGAACTTTAAAAAAACAAGAATTCTAGCTCAGTTTTCATGGGATTTTTCACAGTTTTTGGTTGTCTTAGGGTTTTTTGTAGGGTTTAGAGGGAGTGATGGTGTTGGGTTTTTTAGGGTTTTTTTTCCAGTACTTGCTGAACTTAAAATTGAAAACTAAACTCTCCTAGCAAGGTCACTTAACAAGTACTTAGAGGACTGCAGTATTTCAACCTACATTGTTTGCCCTCCAAACTAGACTCAAGCCTTGTATCCCCATCTACAAACCTCCTGGTTTTAGGAACATTGCAAACAACAATGTTCTGGGGGAAAAAAGCCTTAGCCACAAAGGAGCACACAGCAGGACTCAGTGCTGTCTCCAGGGTCTGCTGGGGCTGCCTGGCCTCCCTGCCAGCAGCAGGGGGCACAGATAGCAGCGAAAGAAGGAATCAGTAATTCCTTCCACTCTATCCCCATCACCAACTCTGCTGCACCTTGGATCTGCAAAGTTTCAGTTAATAGACAGCAGGGAAACAACAAAAAACATCCTCTTGGTATCTAATTTTACGTGCTTTAGCCACTTGTTAGATGCATAGCAGAAGTAGATTAGATAACACAGGATGAATCGACAGCACACTCAGCTGGGCTGTCGTTTCACTGCTCCCAGTCTGGAGGACTAGGGACAAAAGCTACTGCCCTGTGATGTCCCACAGAGTACATGGGGCTGGGGAAATGGGCCTGGGAAGATATTACGGCTAAAAACATTTAAGGAAAGAGCAGACAGCACTTTGGAGCATAGTGGCTCTGAAGAGCCACAGGGTGAAGTGCAGGGAAAAAAACTTTGATAGCAAAAGTGGAGAGGGAGCTGAGAAACTCTAGAGGGATGTGGATATTTAGGGTATGGCAAAAGGATAAAATCCAAGGTATAAGGCTCAGCAATTACAGAACAGAAGGCATGTGTGCAATCTGGAAGATCCATGGAAAGGCCACTCTCCTAAGCCCAAGCCTCTCAGCAGTCCAAGAGCAGCTGTTTGGATGTGCTGGCTGTGAGCTATCAGCTCTGTGGGGATTTCCAGGTCAGCAGCCATGTCAGCTACCTGCCATTTGTGACCCTCTTTTGCCATCATTGCTACAGACCTGCCTCTCATTATTCTTGGATCTGAGTACAGACTCTTTTTGAAGGGGAAATGGCAACAGGCATTATCAGGCTTCATTTTATGAAGCAGATTAAATTATTACAGAGGTCATATTTACTGAATATCTGTGCTAAGATTAAAGGATTTTATGTATTTTCAACACAGTAATAGAGGACCACATTTACCTCCTAATAAGAGTGCTACAAGTTACTACTGAGCTCTTAATTCAGCACAGGTTACACAAAATTACAGGAAGATATCACCATCTTGCCAGAAAGATAAGAAACTACACTTCAAAACCAGCTGCAGACAGTCAAGGCAAACAATTTTCAGACAGTGTGCCAACAAAAATACTTCAATATTGTACTGCTACTCTCCCAAAGCCTTCAATGTGTGCTTTCTGGAGCAGAAGGTGACATTAACTCACTTGTGTGTATGTGTAAAGGAAGTCCAGCAGCCGTTCCAAGGAAATTCCTAGCAGCAGTTGCTAGGAACAGTAAAGAGGGGAAGCAAGGGATAATAAAAAGGACAAAAGGAGGAAGCCAGTCATTTGTAGGAGAGGACATATATAATTAGAATTGGGGTATTAGAAGAAGAGATTGGGGAATGTATATATCTAAAATTTCATTATCGTCCATGGTAGCCCTCCCCTCAACTGTACATTTCCACAAAGTTCATGAGAACAGAAATCAAACTAAAGACATACATTGGTACAAGCTTTGACCATGACAAAATGCTGCAAAAGAGCAAGAAGACTCTGCATCTCTTCGAGCATGTAAAAGCAATTGTCATTTCCTAAAGCCATGACTCAGAAGCATTAATTCTGTCCAATTTACTCAGTTACTCAGGGTAACAATAAGAACATTTCAGAGTTCATCTGAGAACTCAGCTCTGATGTGAAATGCCATTTAGATTAGTGATTTTCATAAGCGCCTCAGCAAACTCATCTCAACCTCGCCCCTGTCACCACATTAATAATTTCTCTCTAAAATTGCAAAGCCCCAGCTGGCTTCCATTCTGCAACATATCAGGACAGCCTGGAGACATCAATACCAATACACATGCTGGACAACAACATATCGTGTGTCTCTCACAGAAAGATCTCTCTCTTCCATGTTGATGCAATTATAACTTGCCTAAAATGCAATGGAATCAAATACATAAAGAACCAACAAAATAATTCTTCTTAATTGGCTCTAAAATGGAGAAAATCGATGCTTAAATTTCATTTTCTCCCCAGCTCTCTGGCAATCTATAAGAAAGATCACAAAAATTGCTTCTGTTTCCCAACTACATAGCCCAAGACTACAAAAGCTGGCCTAAACCACATGGAATTAATATCGTAGTAAGTTGCTGCAGCCATAAGCTATCTTGAAGATCTATTTCTCATCTGAAGATATCCCTCATTAAACAAAAATCTGACCCTTTAAGCAATTCTTACACAAAGAATATTGCTGATGCTTAGACCTTCCTTGATTTTGTACGTCCACACCTGCTGCTGTACATGAGCTCTTCTGATGCTCCTCCACTGGAGAAGCACAGAGTCCCAGGTATGGATAAAACACAAGGTTTAGAACAGTAAGAAGAAAAGTACTGGCATGAGCAGGGCTGCTCCAGGAGGGGGCAAACTAGGAGCTGAGGCAACCCTGGCAGAGTCCATGCCCTCATTGTCCTCCAGGATCCCAGCCTGCAGGCAGACACAGGGGTGTGTCACAGGCTCCAGAGACAGCCCCAACAAGGCAGGGTGAGCCCAGGAGCACAGTCAGGTGCAAAAGGAGACAGAGCTACCACGTGGGTATGAGTGGTGCATCCAGCAGAAGTGCCAGAGACAGACCTGGGCTTCTATCACATCTCCTGGGTGAGGCTGCTCAGGCTGCCACCACTTGTAGCTAAATAACGAGAAGTAAACTAATGTGCTTAGGAATAACATTTTAGAGTCTTGCTTTAATTATATTTGTGGTTCTAAGTCTGAGAATAGCTTAATTTTCTTTTAGGTATTGAGAAGTCTAACTAACATAGGTCTAGGAGTCGACTGCAAGGGGAAATCCCACCATGCTCTGCAAGATCTGCCAGGGAATCCAGAGTACTGGGAAATCATGATGCTTCCATGCACATGCATGGCAATAGGCTATAGGACCCTGGGCTGTGTGCTTTTTTATCTTATTTGCACACTCTCAATTTTACACTGTGCTCCACTAAGATGAGGTGGAGAGTGGAACATTCTGGAAAGAGCAGGGAAAAATATCCCCTGCCATGGGAGCTCCTGAATACTTCCTTGTTCCTCTGCTCTAAGATATCAATGGGTGTAACAGGCTAGGGAACCATATCAGCGAGATGCCAGCCAGCAGCTTTTGCAGTGGCTGAAAAGAGGAGCAAAGAACAAAGCCAGAGAGCTCTTGCAAACTGGATGCTTCCCGAGGCATCAGAGGAGGTGGCAGATCTTGCTGCAATTCAAAGTTAATGAGGTTGTAGGCTTCACCGGGCTCATCTTCTCACCATATCACAGGCTGTTGCCTGAAGGGACAGGGACACATCTGTGAGGGCATGGCCTGCAGCAGGATAACTTCACCCTGAGCTCAGCCCCCCTCATGGTGGGGGCTGCTCACTGGTGAATAGTTATTGGTGGTTTATGGATTCCACGGAGGTTCCAGCAGTAGTCATAGAACTACTTCCTCCCAAAGCCACCTACTACATTTCAAACTGATAGCACCAAAGTGGTACACACTGTGAAAGCAAATGTGAAAACAAATGGTCGAGAGTTCATGCAAACTATGCAGTCTGACTCACCCTTAATAAACACAATATTATTGACATTAAAAAACATGTACCTTTATCAGACTTACGGTTTGATCTAAATCCTTAAAGGGAAGATAATTAGTATTACTGCTCCTATGCCACCCCATCTCTCCAGTCAACAGGGACTGAATTCAGTTATGTTTGACTGATCAAACTGACAGTCTGCACTCCTAAGGCTGTTGGCAGCCAGCATAAGTCAGAGCAGCCCTGAGGCTGACTTAATTTATATTGATGGACCTGGTGGAACAGGCTGACCTCAAAATGAACTTTATCCTACCTTTTTAGCCTTTTTTCCTTACCTAGGCTGTATGCTACTCAGTGTAGCCTATTTAATGTATAAATATGGATGCATTTTATTTTTCAGTAGAAAAATTGAAAACCACTGAATAATTTCCCCTATTCTTAAGTAGGTCTAAGACTGCCTCCAGGAAATTCTTTCCTGATTTTTCTATTGAGCTGGAACATAATTTGGGCAGTTCAGTCAAAACAGTGTAAACAATCATACAGACCAGTCAATATAGTTCATAGTTTCTAGAGATTTAACACATTTAGATGGCATCTGAACTAGTGATGTAAATAAAAAACTATGCTTTTAGGAAACAGGTTTTTTTAAAAGGCTAGTAACAGTAGTTAGTTAAAAGGCTAGTTACAGTAACTCTTTAAACCAGTAATATAGAATGCCTACTGCAAGTAAGAGGCTACAGACTTTGCACTGAGTTTGAAATACGACAGCACAGGGGCTTGCAACCTTTGATTTGCCTGAACTTGTCTTGTTTTCACTTTACTTTTTAAAATTTTCCTGGAGAGATAACTCTGGCAATGTTGTATTTTCACTTGTCATTATAGAACACCATCATAGTTTTATACAGATAGAATTAGCAAGTGACTATTCAGTGCAGAACGAGATATTTATGATTAAGAGAGCAGTGCAGAAGAACACAGGCCCACTAGAATAGCAGAGGCCTTGGGAGGTAGGGACAGAGATGAACTCTACTGGAGTATCTGGGATGATAAGAGTAGGGAACAGACTGGCATGAGGATCCGATGGCTATAAACAAGTCACCAGCGTTCAGTTAAAATTCAGAACTATAGCTGGACAAAGCCAATTTCTAAATATCAAGAAAAAAATAACAGGTAGCTAACATATGTAAAAAATGCTGTATTCATTTAGGTGTACCACATAAATTTGAATGTATCTCAGAGGTGCAGACCAATGGAAAAAAGCCAAAGTGTAAAAGCACACTTGCAAACATAAGTGACCCCAAATGAAAAAGAAGCCCTCAACACCGCATTCCTCTAGGTAAAGGACTGTGGATCAATGACTTGCCATAACAACTCCATCTCCATCCATCTGCAGCTACTGACATGACCCAGAGCAGCAGTAGAAAGGTGAGTATAACCCCAGGGAAAAGGAACTCAGTGGTCATGCAACAATCTTAACTATATTAGTAGTCAGAGGAGAAAGAGAATTTTAGTATTGGTATTTTTATCTGTAAGTATCACGTGCAACAACACATCTTGACTAATAGTGACTTAAATTGTTAAATGAGTCCAATTCTACAAACAAAGTCTTGCTTTATGTAGCAAAAGGTTTTCCATAAACAAGATTTATTTTGCATAGTCTTATGTTCAATCAACAGTTCTCTACATGTACAAGTAACTGCAGCAGACCATCTAGATCAATAGATAAATATTATGGCCTATTGCCATGGTACTGAAGCTTTCCAACTTGCTGTATGCAAAATTTATTGCTGTCTATAAACCTCTGCAATAATAAACCATAAATATTTAATGCTCTGACACACCTGGCTCAGGCCTCTAAGATCTTTTGGTAGATATTATCAATTTTCTAAGAATAAACATATAGATATAGACATATATATTCTGATTAGCTCACCCTAATTTGACTTTATTGTTATATATTTTGAAAGGTTGTTTATGACTACACCCCTCAGCCAGTTTGCATAAGTGGCTTTGCATCGCAAGCATTTTTGGAGTAGATGAAATTACTTAATTTCTTAAAGAAAAATTCCAAATTCAAATCTTTTTTTTTTCTTTCTTTCTGCATTCTAGGATCCTGTGACAAGGACTTCTTATGGATAACTTCTTCCAAATTCTTTGTCATTACAGAACTTCTGCTATTCCTTGTTGGCTCCTTGTGGGCCTTACATAAAAGTTATCCTTGTTTTACTTTTCTGGGTTCACTTCGCCCACTGTGTATGCTCCCAAACTATTCAAAGTTTAAATCCACATATAATGTCAGTGCTCAACTTCACTCTCGCATAATAAAAGACTCTACCAAAGGATAAAAGTATGCTCTCACATGGTAGCAACGAAAGAGAAAGAATATAACGAGGTACCTTTACAATTTACCCCCAAAGAGTATTCAGTATCCAAAAACAGCATGAAATGCCCAAGAAATGCAAACAAAAACTAGCAAGAGGTATGACTAAAGCCTTACATCTCTTGCAACCATGAGAGCACGGAAGGAAACTCAGCACAGAATAACAATGTTTCTATTTTCCCTGTCTACAAGGCAGTAAGAACCTTTGCCGTAGAAAAAGACGCACTGTGATGGAGCCAGCTCTGTCAAAGTCAGGTAACTCACCCAAAGCGGCCGTGCCTCTGTGCTGTGTAACTGGAGTTCCTGCATCTGGAACCAACATTACAGAAAAGGGTCCGCACAAAAGGATAAAGGCCCCGGCTCGGCAAATCACGAGCTTCTAAGTAACCTAAAACCAAGCAGAAGTAACACCAGGAACATTGCATTCACAAACTGTACCATCACATTGTGTTCTCTTGTCCTAAAAGGCCTCTTTGTCACCTGCAAGCAATGAAGTTGTACCAGTCTCAGGTGTCTCATTTAAGATAAACTCAGTCATCACAGAAAATGAGTAACCTCTGTGTCATATTGTGACAACAAGCTACATGTGACATTTGAGAGCAATCTTTGAAAAGCTGATTTTCCTGGTAGTAACATTACTGCAGTACCATGTGGTTGCCAGCTTCTCTGCCCAAAATCATGTGACCTGGATTGGAATATAGAACTTCTGCACAAAGTGCTATTTCCTCTTTTCTCACAGGCTTTTGAAAAATGAAGGAACTGGTATTCAGCAATGTCTGAACATGCATCAATCAAGACTGTCTAAACAGCACTTTTCCATATCTCTGGAATTATCCATATCTTTCCATAAAGGAAATGTATGTAGTGCAGGCTAGATTCTCCCCAGATATTTCACTCTACAGATCTGGAATTGTTTTACCAAACTGAGTTTTAATGTAGCCAAAGCTGTTTTATCCCCATTTTACTGCCATTGGTGAATAACAAATAATAAACGGAATAGATTATAATATCATAAATAATTATTTTCCAAATTAATCATATTTTGACAAGATAAAAGCAAAAATAGCTTTATAAGGTGGAGGACATCATAGCATGTTTTGAAGTGTTAAAGGAAATAGAATTTAACAAAATATTCATTTTCAATCCCAGGAAGTGGGTATGGGTAAGGTTCATCTTGTCTAATTTTAAATATCCACCTCTGAAGCAGTCATCTAAACTCCATTACTCAATAGAAAGCAATAAATACAACTAAAACCCAATTAATCTCCCTTACTCCAAAGCTGATGTTTAAAATATTTCTTTCTCATGTAAATAGAGCTTCCTCAGATCAGTAGCTGAAGAATCCCACTGTAGGACTCTTTCCATTGACTCTACTACATTTAAGTCCCCCCTTCTAGCATGTCCTTAGTATTTGCTAAATACTTCTACTGGTAGAGGCAAACAAATAGAACACAAGTGAAACAAAACATACAATTTTCCTTGTATTTGGGGGGCTCCTGGAAGCGGATGGCAGCTAGAATCAAAAAAAGTACACACGGCCACAGTATTTCAGTGAGAGAGAGGACCTGAAAAAGAAAATCAGAATATCAGTCTTGAGAACATAAGCTTTGGGAACAAAACATTAAAATTCATATGTCTTTTAATTTAAAATAAAAACATTAAATATCCTCTTTACAACGATTTAAGGAAAAATAAGGTCATTAAAGCAAGCTAACAACTGAAGCGTCTACTTGAAATCCTTGTAACTTTGTGAAATACACTTCTTTCAGAACAGAAAAGTAATTTTCATTTCAATTTATAGTGTTTGTAGATACTTTCCTCAGGTCAAGACAGAAACTCTGGCAAGGTGATGACAGCGACCTTCAACTTTCCCATACCTGGCCGTCCGAAGAAGCCAGCAGCATTCTGCACCTTGGTGCAATTCTTCATGCTCCCCTGACCCTTTCCTGGTGACATACCTCCTCGTCCTTCCCTGGCTCCCTGGCTGCTGCCATTACACCCTTTCTGTCACCTGCATTCAAATGCTCTCTAAAGCCCCTTTGGTCATCTCCAGGAGGAAAGACCAAGTGAGACCAAGCTAACAGGCCTGAGGCTGCCCACAGCTACACATCTCATATCCCAGTGTTCCATTTCCAGGGCCACAATTACAAGGCACACAAGCCAATGTGCTGCAGGACTCAGATTTTGAGTCTATCTTCTCTGAGCAGACTGCACATACACAGTGCATGTTCATGGATCTGCAGAGAGGGCACAAACTCCCAAATGAATTGGAAGGAAGAAAAAAACACAAAGAAAAGCAATTGTCTTAGTTTTTATCAGCAGAAAGGAAGAAACTGACATTGAGACAAGTTTCAAAAGATTTCTCAATTCACTGATAACAGCATTAGGAAAGTGTGAATAGGGGACTCAGTAACAGAAACACAGTAGAAATGACAGCCACACTGAAGATCTCTCATTAGAGGCTGTTAACGTCTCTGGAGCATACTGGGGATTTTATTTCTAAACTGTGAGAGTTGAAGCAAATCCCATTACATAAGTCATTCCTAAACTTGGGCATGTTAGAAAAATGCCTAAGAACCATAACATAATGCTTAAGAACAAAATCCAGTGTCAGAGTCTTCCCTGTGGAGGTCATCTGTGCTGAACACGAGACAAGCAACAAAAGGTTTCCTGAAATTTAGGGAAATTGCCATTTATCTAAACTGATCACACTCAAAACAATACAGGAGCCAACTTAATAAAAGTTGGGGATGGTGCTTTCAATCTTCTAGGGATCAGCAAGGGCTGGCTGCTCCCCAGGGTGCAGGGATCTGTGCATAACAGTGCCACTCAGCAGGGCAGGGGACCCATCCCAGGGACCTCAGAAGGGGAGCAGGGCAAACCCTGCTATCACAGCCAGCCTCAACCAGGAGTCCAGACCCTCACTCAGTGTCACAGCAGGTCAAGCCAAACAATGGCCAAGCACATGGCACTCATGACACTTCGCTAGTTCAACAGCCCTCACTTGCCTTCCAGCCCAAACTGCTGATAAATAACCATGGGGAGAAAATTGTCTTATGTAGACAGAGCTACATGATATGGAACAGAGCTGAAGCACATCAGGTCTTTCAGGAGGTGCTTCTCTCTTCAGATTCACAAGGGTCTGACCACCTCTGCATAGGTGGACGATCCACCTGGATTTCTCCTCCAGGAACTGCAGATGGAGCTCCTTCACAGCTCAGTGTTTGCACAGCAGCACACAAGGAGTGCTGTTCCCCAGGGCAGCTTCTGCCTCTGAACAGACAGAATGAAGTTTGCTTTGGATCACCCTTGTAATTCCTGGCTTGGAGAAGTCTGCATCTCAGTGAGTTCTCTATTCAGGAAATATACCAAATAGACAAGCTTAAAACTTCATGAATTAAGATTTTTTCCCTTCAGAAATATATGAGGAAACACTATACAGAACAAGAGGAGAAATAGATCCACATGCAGGAAAACAGGAGATACAGGAGACACGCTTAATGCATACCAATTGAACATACAGAACTGTTCAGGCATGGAGAAGAATATGACCAACAGCATCCTTCCCCCACAAGTATATTTTATATCAGAAAACATCACTTTCATTAATTTGGGGAATAAATTCCTCTCTAAATCACAATTTTATTGAGGCTAAATATTTCTGAAACTGAAAGCTGTGTTTATTTAATTGAAATAATCCTATCCAAAGCAGCCAACATGCTTCACTGCAAATCCTCAGATCATTACAGACAAGTGAAATCAGTGTGAAACTATTAACTGAAGTGACCTTTTTTTTCACAAAAATGTTCTCTCACTTGAGAAAATTCACTTCCTTCTATCCTAAAAAATCTTTTCAATCATACCAAAGGTGAAAGACATCTCATATCTAATTTTCATCATTTTAATTTTGACTTCTGTTGAAGTAGCTGCCACATTATTTTGCATATTGGAATTTGAAAGGTTAAATTAGGCTTTGGAGAGCAGATAAGAAAGAAAATGTAGAAGTTTATACAATTGTAATACACAACACATTCCCTCTATCTAGACTTTGATCACAGTCATGCAAGCTTTCTTGCATTACCTATAAGCACCTGTAATGTGAAAAAAATTGATTTTCTCCCTTGTCACTGCTTACCAGTACTTCTAGTATCTAATGTTAATTAAAAGATAAGAACTGGTTCTTCAAAACTTTTATGAGATTTGTTTCATTTGCAAATTGGGGACCATTGCTATATTCAGCCATTTTAGAATTAAAATAACATGTTGTTCACTACTTGTGTTTTTTAAAAATTAGGTGACAAAAGGCAAAGAAAGAACCAGTTGCAGACAGTCCATCCTTAACAATCTGCAGTGAAAAGGGAAAATCGATAGATACACTCTTTCCAACAGGTACCAAAAAATTTTAAATATTCCTTTTTTAATAATTTCCAAACACTTACCGGTTGTCTCACACGGCAGAGCCAATTTTTCCAAAACAGAGCCTTGAATTGGTGTACAGCGTTCCCCATAGCTTCTTTTCTTTCCTTCATCCACTTGCAGAGTGGCTTCTTAGGGACTTTCTAACTCAGAATCATCTCACCAAGCAGTCCAAACATATTATTCAGCAGCTGATGAATTCCAGCACTAGTGGATAGTGCAGGAGATTTGCCTGCTTCCTGAGAAAAGATGAGATAATATTTCTGCCTCTTGTTTTGCTTTCGTTGAGGAATCTCATATTTCTGTTTTTCTTCTCAGTGCAATGAACAGTAAGGGGATGGGTTTATAGAAATGCCTCCAGGCTGCTTTCCTCCACAGCATACATTCTGCACTTGTTTCTACTTTTCTGGAATAAAAATTAATGCAAAAAATGCCAGGGATGGGGAGGAAGAATATAAAGCACACATTCATATTTCTCAAAGTTTTGTGACTTTTTGTCACTTTAATGTTTCTGTCTGTTTGTTTGCAGATGTTTATATTTTGAGAAGAAAAAACAGAAACAAAAACAAAAACAAAAACAAAAACAAAACAAACAAACAAACAAAATTAAAAACCAAAAAAATAAAACAGACCCAAAAAAAACCCCACAACCAAAAAAACCAGTAGCAAAATAAATAGGAAAATAACACTGTTTCACCACATAGCCCTAAAAATGTCAGTATGTTTCTAGAGTATCCTCATAAGCACATATGTAGCTGTAGGAGTCCCAATGCATCATCACATGACTGTTGAATTTTCTCTTGTTGAGGGTGTATATTTGAGATTTCATTCTCCTTTACCTACATAGAGGGGGAATATTCCAACAATGAAAAACTCTTTTAATTAATTGCCACATGCCACCTGGGATGAAAGTCAGTCTTAGAGCAGCACTTCCTTCAGCAAAGAGGTAGGGGAGCAATTCCTCCTGCAGAAGGGGAGCATGTGCAGACGTGTGGTAGCAGAGCCAGTGGGAGACCCAGCAGGAATCTGGTGGTGCAGAGGATAACCACCCTACCCACCAGGAATGACACTGTGAGCAGAGGAATAAACTTTCTGGTTTTTTGTTCCACAGAAATGAATTGCCTGAGAATCCAAGCCTCAAAAGCTCTCTCTATGGTCGAGTCACATAATACAGCCATTATATAAGGCAATTCAAACCACCTAGAATCTGAGTCATTATTCACACACACACACACACATAAGACAGCATGATGTCTGAACAAATATTCTTTATTTCCTATTATTGCTGAATAAATTGCATCATTGCACTTTCTACAACAGTATTCCTATTGAATGAAAGACACATCCTAACATTCACAGCTATTTTTCCCCATTAAGACTAAAAGCCCCCAAAAGATAAAACTTCTCAGATACAGAAGTCATCAAAGAGGAATCCAACTTCCATTAGATTTAATCCAAGATATCAGTTTAAAAAGTCAATAAATCTGCTACTTCTGCAATGAACATCTGCCCATCTGCAGGTCTAATTAGTTGTGCCAGTTTCTATGGGATGAGGATGTGCTAGTGTTGAGTGCCTTAGCTTCCCTTTCCCAGGCTTTGGATTTGGGCCACCCAGCAGCAGTTTTGGGCCCTTCAGAGCACATTGTAAACTTAGGTACTCCACTACCTGGGAAACTGACTGATTAGTCTGTTAAAATGTCTGTATTTGAAACGGTGCAAATTTCTCTTTCAATTTTTACCTTTTCCATGGTTCAAGGAATAGAAAAAAAAAAAAACCAGACTAAGTAGGTTTCATGAATTTGTCAATTTTACATACTGGTCAAAATCCTCCCAAAAAGCAGAAATCACAGATGAAGTCATGGCAGAATACAACTAGCTAAACACCTTCATTTCTCAAATATGGTGGGATTTCCTTTTACGTTCTCTGAGACTGAAAAACTGCGGACGTGATCATTTAGTTAAAACAGAAATGTGAAAGTCCTCAGGACATACTAAAGAACTAAATAGCTTGATGTTTACCTGAATGACCTTAAGCACATACATACCTTTGAGTCAGGAATAACTAATACCTTACCAAGGAGCTCCACTTCACACTTGGATGGCACTTCTGAAGTCAAGAAGTGCTAAAATCCCTGCTGTTTCAGAGTGTGGATGGTAATTTTCCTCACTAGGATCAAAGGTGACATTCTGAGACAGCAGCGATGCGGGTTCTGTGCACAGCAGAAGTATGCATTTTTAAACAAATAGTTTTCAGAAACTGAAATTGAAATACTGTTAATTGTTAATATGTGTGTGGGATCACACAGCCATTCTGGAAACCCAGGGAGCAGAATCTATAGAATGTGATTTGTAGGAAGTTATAAATTACTCAGCATAATGAATTACAAGCAGTTACTTATCAAAGCAACTGATATGAAAGACAGTTCCTGTCTGTAAGCGTGAGTTAAAGCAGCTCGCATGAACTGTTTGCCAAATTATTTTGAACAAGTACTTTCTGCAAAATCTCTGCTCATCCAACTGTGATGTGTTAATTTATTATGCTCTATATAATTATATTCTCATAAATGTGGCATTCTATTTTCATGGTAACAGGAACCAACTATTTTGTATGCAATTAGTGTGCAGTACTAATGAACTACTCACTCCCCATTTTACTATATAAGACACTCAATAGACAAACACCTTTCACAATCAAGTAATGTTGACCTCATTTGTCTCTTAGTTCATTAGAGAAGTCTCTCAGTTCCTACAGAAATTCATTCTTGTGTAGTTTGGTGTCTTCCAGTAGCAGACCTGTTTTTTCTAGAATGAAATTTAGGAAAGTAAAAGATATCCCTTGAACATTCCACCAAAAACAATTGCTGCAGTGACATTCTGGGAAATTATTTCTAAAAGTAATTTCAGAAGACACAGATTGTATGGGCTCGATTTTATTATTTTGAATGTCATAGAAATAGGAGAATTATTAAATCAAACCATCAACCCCCAACCCCAAACCAAACCCCTGGCATAGAAGATATAATAATATTAAAATGAAGCCCAGAAGCAGAAAAATCAAAGGAGCTATATTGCTGCCATGCTGGAAGCTCTTTTGAATCCCTAGGTTTCTCTAGGGAAATCCCTAGGACAGCATCAAGCAGTACCCTGTGCAAGTGCCAGCCTTAAATATCTATATTA